>JACXIL010000200.1:0-627057 GCA_014737365.1 Bombus soroeensis
AGGACTCCAAGGCCCTGCTCCTCCGTAAGGTGGAAGAATGGTGGCGTGAGATGACGCCTGGTGGCGCAATTCCCCCGGCCACGGACACCGCCGCCGTTTCGAGAACCGTGCAAGCACGGTCACGGTTGGCCAGAGACACCTCGCGATCGACCGCGGAGTCGTCGGTCGACGAGGCGGACGGATTCACCACCGTCGTGAGTAGAGGAAGAAGGAATAGGAGAGAGAAGAGAGGGCCGGAGGCGCAACCTCCTCCAACGGCTCACACGCCGGCCGAGGGCGCGAGAAGCAAGGGACTGACGTCGTCGTCGTCGTTGCCGTCGTCATCGCCGCGCGCGGGGGTTTCGCGACGGAGAGCATGGACCCTCGGTTCCTGGAGGAGGTTGTCGGCGCCCTGTTCCCGGGAGAGGCGAACGAGGAAGACGACAGGCTCACCGAAGGAGAGCAGCAGGAGGAGCCTCAACCACAGGAGGAAGAGCCACGTGACGCCGCGGGAAGTTGAAGCCCGGAGTTGAGGGTCACCGAAGAGGAGTTGGCCGAAGCCGTGGGGAGGATCGGAGCGCGGAAAGCTCCGGGCCTAGACGGAGTCCCCGCCCGCCTGTGGAAGGATGTCGCCGGGGTCTTGGCCCTGAGACTAATGCGTCTGTTCGACGGATGCCTGTCTTGGGGCGAATTCCCCGTGCCGTGAAAGGAGGGACGGATGGTCCTGCTCTCCGAAGCCAGGACGTCCTCCGGACTCGCTTTCCGCCTTTCGGCCGGTGTGCCTCTTGGACGAGGCTGACAAGCTACTGGAGAGAGTGGTGGCTGCCCGCCTCGAGTCGCATTTGTCCCGGACTGCTCCCGGACTGCACGACGGCCAGTTCGGCTTCCGGAGGGGGCGGTCTACGGCCGCCGCGGTCGCCCGTGTCCGCTCCCTCGTCGAGGTGGCCGAGCGGCGTGATTACGTGGCGTTGGCCGTGTCGTTGGACGTGGTCAACGCCTTCAGCAGCATCCCCTGGGACAGGATATGCCGGGCCCTCGAGTTTCATCGGGTGCCCGCATACCTGCGGGGTGTGGTCCGCGCGTTCCTCCGGGACCGTAGTATCGTCTACACCGGGCGGGGCGGAAGGATGATGGGAAGGGCGGTGTTCCGCGGGGTCCCACAGGGTTCGGTATTGGGTCCGTTGTTGTGGAACATCGCGTACGACGCGGTACTTCGAGCGCCGATGCCACCGGACTCGGCGCTATCCTGCTACGCCGACGACACGTTGGTGTTAGTCTGGGGCACGACGTGGGGCAGGGCCGTCCGTCTGGCGGAGCTGGCGGTGGCCTGCGCGGTCGCCGCTATCAAGGGACTGGGGCTGGAGGTGTCTCCTGAGAAGTCCGAGGGAATGTGGTTTTGCCGGAAGGCCAATCACGGGACGCCTCCAACGGGCTATCGTCTGAGGATGGGGGGGGACCGAGATCGGGGTCGGAACCAACATGAAGTACCTGGGTCTGACTCTCGACAGCCACTGGACCTTCGGCGCTCACTTCGAGCGCCTGGCGCCGTCGGTCGAAGCGGCGGCGAACGTCCTAGGACGCTTGCTGCCCCGACTGGGCGGGCCCGGCGTCGGAGTGCGACGGCTTTACGCCGGTGTGGTGCGATCGAAGCTCCTCTGCGGAGCTCCGATCTGGGCGGAGGACCTGATGGCCAACCGTCGCAGTCTTCTGTTGGTCAGGAGGTTGCACAGGACCGTGGCCATCAGGGTAGTGAGGGGCTTCCGCACCATTTCGGCGGCGGCGGTGCTCGCCGGTCTTCCCCTGTTCGAATTGCAGATTCTGAGGTTTCGCGAGGTCTATCTCCGCACCCGGGGTCTGTCGGACGGGGGCGACCCAGCGGGCGCCGACGTTAGGGTTCAGGCTCGGCGGGACCTGCTCGACAGATGGCGCGCCAGCCTCGACAGGAGAGCGGGGGGGCCGGTGTTGAGAGCCATCGGAGCCGTCCTTCCGAACTGGGACGTATGGTTGGACGGTGGAGGACCCCCCCTCACCTACAGGGTGACGCAGGTGCTCACCGGCCATGGGTGCTTCGGTGAGTACCTGCATCGAATCGGGAAAGAGGCGACCGCGCGCTGCCACCACTGCGATACTGGCGTGGACTCGGCGCAGCACACGCTGGGGGATTGCCCCGCGTGGGCTGTGCCGCGCCGCATCCTCACCATGGAAATAGGGCCGGATCTCTCGCCGCCGGCGATCTTCAACGCGATGCTGACGAGCGAGAGCGGAAGGCGCGCCGTCGTCTCCTTCTGGGAGCAGGTAATGCTCCGGAAGGAGGCGGCAGAGCGGGTAAGGGAGCGGGACTCCCACCCGGAAAGGATCGGCGGGCGAGGTCGCGGCAGAGGCCGTGGACGCGCCCCGGCGAGGCCCGGCGGGATCCAATCTTAGACGCTGACAAACCCAGTGCCCAGGGGCCGTCAAGCAGTTCGGTAGGGGATCCGGACTGCCTTGCACGGCGGCCCCCCGCGAAGTGCATCGATGTGACATGACCTCACACCGCGGCAACAGTTCTGAATGGACGAATCAAGATAGGCGCGGGGGAGGCCCAGTGTTTGTTGCTTACCTGCAGTCCCTGGGCCTCCCTCGACCGCTACAGGGAAGGTCATCGTGGAGGTTTTAGTCGGTTGGAGTCCGACACTACCGCGTCGCTTCTCTCCCCCAGAGGCGATGCGGAGTCCGTGCGGATTTCCTCCACATAAAAAAAAAAAAAAAAAAAAAAAAGGATACTGTAGACCTGATACGAAAAAAGGTTCCTGTAGGTCGGAACTGCATATGACAGGTATATGCATAACAGGTAATATGGTCAACGGACCTGTAGGGGACTTGGTAGAGGATGTTTGATCGTGAGAATCGTTAGACGAGGTTGTTCGTTGTTGTCACCGTCGAATATATTTAATATGAATTAAATAAATAAATACAGTTAAAGTTCGCTGAGACGCTCATACAATATATAAGTCGCAAAAATGAGGTCGTTAATGACTCGTTGATTACATCGCTGATAATTCGTCGATAACTGGTGGATAACTCGTATAACTCGAAAAATACTGATTTGCTCGCGATCACGTCCGTTTATTTATACTGGTTAGGGCGTGCCGGAAAATTCGAATTCGTCTACGTTTGACGGTTGCATGTAGCGGCGACATTGTTTTGGAGTTAGTTCATTATTCCGTTTGGTATGCCAAAACGGTGTCAATGTACCGAGGCGAAACAATAACATGAATGCTGTTGGTTCGCCTCGTCCTCTGACTCATGTGCCGCTACAGGCCGAGTGCACTGGTTGAGCGTATTTCAACCACGCGCTCACAGGAGTCATGAATGGCTAAGGCCTAGAAGCCGAGGTGTACAGTCCGTAAAACATTTTGAGGTGTGGATAGTTAGTTGTGGTGATAGTGCTGCTACCGGTGGTGTAGATGTCACTTCTGGGGTACTGCTGCTTTTTCTGCTGATTTCGAATCGTGGAAGAAAAATCGGACTACGGTCGCCGGGATTTGAAGCCGGGTCCCGAACGTTCGTAAGCTAAGGCGCTAACCACTGCGCTATCGTCGTTCGACCATTAGTTGCTGTCGAGTGGTCGCTTGTCGAGTGCCGCCACAAGTCGCCAACTTGAAAAGAAGTCTCAGTCTTAGTCATACTGTAAGTCACCGTATTTACTTATCTCTCGCAGTCCCTACTAACATGTAGTTTGGCTGTCGACATATTCACTGTTGTATTGTATATGAAAGTTATTGAGTTGTGTTATTAAATATGTTTTAGAGTAATTTATTTAATTGATGCACGCAGATTAGTTTTGTATCTTTTAATTTACGCCACCAAATATAGTCTTTACACAACGCTTAATACACAAAGAATAAGAAAGCACGTGGCGTCCCTTAAAACAAAGGGACGCGTCGATAGTCGTGCCAACTCTCCCTTAAAACAAAGGGACGCATCGGTAGATGTACCAACCTAGCTTGTAGGAACTAGTGATCATACCAACCTAACATTTATCTTAACATTCCCCTTTGATCACAGTTTCTACAAGCCCTATAGCTTTGGTAAAACGCTGAGTCTTAATTCTATTTAAACTTTTGGTAAGGATATCTGTAATGTTCTCAGACCTTGGTACAAAGACATAATCTAGGATACCTTTTGTAACGCAATTCTTAATATAAAAGTATTTAACTTGAACGTGTTTGGAACTCTCAGGGACCACCTGAATTCTGCTTCACACGTCGACTGAGAGATTATAGATTATTTCTTCGATAGACAAGATATTGCACCGCCAGCGAGTATGAAAACATACCTGCCCTTAGATTTTCTGTCTACTGGGCAACCTGCAAAATCTGGATCACAAAATACCTTCAGAGGTTACCCTGTCCTTTGATATACTAGCTTTAAGTCTTTGGTTTTCAACAGGTACCTAAAAATACGCTTCACTGCATTCCACTCAGATACAGTGGGATTTGCACATTTTTGACTTAGCTTACCTATTGCACACGCTACATCGGGTCGGTTTACAGTAGCAGCATACATTATATGCCCAACAGCCTGTTCATACAACTTTTTATCAAAAGGTCTGTCATTCTCAACATCAAAACCAACTTCACACTTCTTATCTAGTGGTATTGATACTCCAGTCCCATGAACAATGTCAAACAGATCCAGCATTTGGCCTATATGCACAGATTGGTCAAACACAACAGTAGAGCTGTTTGGCTTACTCAAGTGGACGAACAGAAATTGAGTATCAATACCTATCATTCTAACGCTTAGTTTTTTCTTAATACTAGTTTTGAACACATCAATCGCAGTCTTTGTTCCAAACTCAAGAATGTCGTCCACATACATTGCGATAATCAAATCTTTGGATGCACTCACATACACACATGAATCACTCAGACATGGTTTCAGTCTCATACACTTAAAAATATTATTTATGTGTTTAAACCACATTCTTCCAGCTTGCTTCAGTCCATACAGGCTCTTCTTAAGTTTACACATTGAGTTCTGTTTTTTCCCCGGAATCTCAAAGAATTCGGGTGCTCCATGTATATGTCCTTATCCAAAGGACTGTTGAGGTATGCACACTCTACATCAACGTGTTCATAACTCCACTCATTCTCAGCACACAGAGCAAGCAAAATTCTCAGGGTCCTACGCTTCACGATTGGGCTGAATGTCTCCGAGTAATCTACACCAGGTCTTTGCTAGAACCCCCGAGCTACAAGTCTAGCCTTATACTTATTAGAGTCCCTTTTAACGGCAAGGACCCATTTACAATCAATGACATTCGCATCCACCGGTCACAAGATTGTCCAACACCCTCGATTTTGTCCACTTTTGAGCATCAGGCCCCCTCAGAGCTTCGTACACATTCACAGACACACACAGATTCTGATTTTTACAAACCGTTGCAACATGAGCACAACTGCTGCCACTCTTTGGTTTGTGTAGTCTCGCAGACCTCCTAGGCACAATCGGTACACCTGTAACCTCCTCCTGATTATTTCCATAAATTAACCTGTCCATGAAAAAATCACTTTCTCCCCCATCATCTTCACCATTACTTTGGACCTCAATTCCGTTTTCAAGTACAAAATCAACATCCCATATCCAATTCGAAAGTTTCTTTTTGATATCACTCGCGTCCACACCAGCATCATTGTAGGGAAACACACTTTCTTGGAACCAAACATGACAAAAGATTATTATCCTCTTGATCCTTGATAGGTAGATCCTATAACCCTTGACTTGTCGGTCGTAACCTACAAAGATTCCTTCATCTACCCTGCTATCAAACTTCTTCTCACTTGGACTTATGAGATACCATACTTTGCATCCAAATAGCCTTATTATTCTTATCTTAGCCTACTTATCTCCCCTTGGATGTCGCATTCCTCACCTTTCCATAACTCCAATGAGATCTTGTCTCCAATAGCAGCGGACGAGCATAGATTTCTTATGTGGCACGCTGTATTAATGGCTTCTCCCCATAGGTAGTCAGGGAGCCCTGATTGGTTGAGTAAACACCTGGACATCTCTACCAGCGTCCTATTGGCTCGTTCTGAGATGCCATTTTTCTCAGAATTCCTGGGTACGGCCTTCCGGTGCAAAATACCCTTCTCCTTCAGATAGTCCTCAGAATTGGCCCCAGTGTACCTACCGTCATTGTCAGTTTGGGAAGCATTTATCTTGTACAGGTCTTCCACTTCCAATTTCCTCCACCTAACGATTTGTACTGAGCTCTGCAACTAACATCGCTGTGAACGATTTCGAAGAGGCATTTACACATGTAGTGAGCAGTCTTTGGGAATGGCACCTTTGTCATTTTTCCTTTCATATAGACACTACACAGTTCATCATATTTCTTGGAGTCTTACTTCACGCTCCGTAAAGGGATTTTACTCATTGCATTTCCATGCAAATGACCCAACCTCTCATGCCACGACACAGTACTCCTAAACGCCGTCGCCTCCGTTGCACTGAATGACTTCAATCTCTTCGTCATTGTCGTCAAATCTACTCTGGTCATTGTTTATACAAACATTTGCAAAATGTCTTTTATCGGAGACAGTCTCCAAATAGTATATATCGCTCTCTACCTTTGAGGTGAATGCTACGTCGCCGTCATCATGCCTCCCAACAGTCTTATCTTTTCCACATACAGTGGTAATACCCTTCTTTGCCAACTGTCTGATCGAGATTAGATTTATATCTAACTCAGGTACCCACAGAGCATCTGACAGAGAGAGAGAGAGAGAGAGAGAGAGAGAGTCCAATCCCCCACCGGGTTCAGCCATTTTCACGAGAATTCTTCCCTTTTCCTTTACTACCAGACGCCCCTTACCAATCCTGATATTTCCAGTCGCAGGTACGAAATCCACAAAGCGGTACCTGTTGGAGTCATGTGATTTGAAGCGCATCAATCAAGGTAACTGACCTTCCCTCTTTCCTCACAGCTGGTTGAGGGTAAGGCCCACGTTGAGATGAGCCCTTTGAACCTTGGCGTATCTTCTGCTCCCCTCTCCTTCTTGTCATCTTCTTCTTTCCTATTCTCCTTAGGTTTCTTCTTTGGACACTAGTATGAAATGTAACCCCATTTTCCACATTTGTAACATTTTTTATTACTTGTGCCCCTACTCTTCGGCTTCACGTCATCTTTGCTTTGTGGTGGACTGGACTTGCCTTGGTCTCTAACTGCCAACGCGCTCCATTGTTTGGACGAACCCGCGGTCGCATCAAGTTTTCTTTCTTCGAGTAGAAGACTGGCCTTCACCACCCTCACGGTCAGATCCTTATCGATCTTCGTTATTCGGACATAAGTCGAATAATCTGGATCTGTCGCAAGTCCAGCTAAAATAAAAGATGCAACAACGTGATCTTCAAATTTAATACCTGTTTTAGACAGGACTTGGATTTCGCACAGGACTTGGATTTTTCCACAGTACGCGGAGATATTCATGCTCGAGGTCTTCTGGGTGGTGCCCAGTTCCCGCAGACACGTGGCAATGCCCATCGATGTGGCTGTCCCATGGACATCTTCCGGTGTTTTCCAACACTCCTTCGCTGTTCTCAGACCCCTAATGTCCGTGAGATACTCGGGGCAAACGTGCCGAAAAATGTATGCACGTGCCTTGTTATCTTGTTTTATACACTCGGGTCTTGTTCTTTCTACTGCGGAAAATCCTGGACCCACGGCATCCCAGCAACCCAGGAAAACTATAGAAGCTTCCGTCATCGTCTTCCAGTACTCGTAGTTATCCTTATTTAAGATCGAATTCATGTTTTTGTCCACATCGCACATTTTCTCCTGGTCGGCCATGGTGTGGTACTTTCTCGGATAATTACAGAAACAAAACTCACAAATAAATATCTTTAATCTCATAGCTCACTGCGCTGGACCCATAACCTGTTATTAAATATGTTTTAGAGTAAGATATTTAATTGATGCACGCAGATTAGTTTTGTATCTTTTATTTTACACCACCATATATAGTCTTTACACAACGCCGGATACACACAGAATGGAAGAGCACGTGGCGTCCCTTAAAACAAAGGGACGCGTCGGTAGACATACCAACCTAGCTTGTAGGAACTAGTGATCATACTAACCTAACATTTATCTTAACAAGTTGTTGGTAATATGTATATTACAACCTGTTAACCGCAGTGTTATACTCACTCAACCACCCCTATTATCCTAACAGAAATAAGGGGATCGATCTGTTCGTGACGTCGATTATTCTAATCGTAATGGGAATTTACGACTCCCGTTGACGCGCTTCCTCGTGATCGCGTCTCTCCGCGACTGGTCGAACATTGACTGTGAGTATTTTTATCGATTTCTTTTTACTTCTTTCATTGGAATATTTGCGCTTCGCTGAATTATCGTGGAGTTCAAATTAGATCAGCACCTTGACGTTTTAGTCGTTGTTTGTTCTGATCGATTATATCAGTATGCTCTTGTTTCTTCCACTGATTCATAAGGTGCAAGTGTTGACTCATTACTATAGATTGATGCATAAAAGCAGAAGATACACATGGTTACAGACGTGCGCCACGATATTGTGCAATTCGAAAAACGTCGAGGAGCAAATTATCATTTGTGTCAATTACGTTATAAGGTATATTTCATAGTGTAATTATTTTTTTAAGATAAAGTCTAACATTACGTTTAAATTATCAAGTAAAACAAATTGTTTCAGCGGGCGAAAGTGCGAAAATTTAATTCTGGAATGTCTAATAACCGGAAAGGGCATGATGGGTATCCAGCAGCTGGAAATGATCTAAGAAATGGATCAGCGGAAACCGACAGAGGAGTCTTACGAATTTTTTCTTTCCACTATTCTCCTAAAAAATTACCAAAGTTACCTCTTTAGTTGCTAAGATAACATCGCATCATAATACATTTCAGAAGGAACGAATCACGGTGGACCACTGAATCCACATCAGAAATACCCTCATATATCGCCGTCAGAAGATCGTGAAGATATTCGCGGGTTCATAGAGTGAGAAGCGATGCTGCCAGCACATCACGACAACATATCTTAATTGTAGCAAGAGCTGCAGATGGCAGTAAGGAACATTAACACGTTTGTAATGAAATTACGTGAACACAAGCGAACGCTGCACGAAGAGGACGACTCAATTGTAAAAACCACAAATAACAAGAGAGGCCATATTGTAAGTCCAGCTACATCAAACAATTCTATTTCAAGAGGTGAACATGTGCTGTACTCAACCAGTCCAAAATCGATGCGGGTGAAAGATAGAACGGGCAACATCGACAGTACTGGCACTTCCGTGATAGATCTAGAACAGACGATGTCCAAGCATCTGTCGGTTCAGTATCCCAATAAATCGCATTCACCGATGTTACATAAGCATGGACGCGTTGTTCAAGTAGTAATAGCAGAGTTCGTAACAGTCGACTACCGCACCATTATCAACGATCGCTCTTCTACGACAATTGTACGTCAACAAGGAGAGCGTGATATGGGACGGATGAAAGCTGTGGGACGTTGAATTGCATGCAAGATTGTGCATGCACCCATGGTGATGCGGACACGTACAGGCAGATTTAACGCTTATCAACATTACTGATGTTATCTACTAGCTGCCAGTAAAGCAGATTTCTGCTATAGATAACTACCTCATACTAACCACATTCTAACCACCTCATTTGTGTTCTAGTCATAGGGATAGTAACATGTATTCTGCATACTCTATCTTTATATTTCTATGATATACCTTCTGTCCTTCTCTAATGAAACATACACACTGATGCCGCTCATTGTTTGAGATGCAGAAACTCGTCTGTGACGCGAGATCGCTGTAGACCGATGAACCTTCGTAGCTGTTTATCACGTTCACTGGACGCAGCAGTTGCTGTTGTAGTTGCTTCTTCCTCGGGAAAACGAACGACATGGCGTCATCGCCGAGCGAGGATCAGTTGTGTAACCGCTGGTATTAGAATACGAGAAGACCAGACTAGCAAATGTATTGACGCAACTCCTTCCGATGGAATTTTTCAAATTGTGCGTTGCTAACACGAATGCATGTTCATTCTAGATACTTTATAGTTTCTTCAGAACCAGGTGAATTGGGCATAACTAAAAATGATAAACAACATTCAAAATTTAGGCAAAATACCCAGAAAGTGGAAGATAGCTAGGGTAATTTTGCTGACAAAGCCAGGTAAAGAACCCCCCCCCCCCGCCCTCCCCATCAGTATTTTGGCATCAATGAATGAAGTATGGGAAAGTACTTTCAAAAATACTATAGAAAAGCACCTGGGACAAGATCCGTATCACAATAAACAATACACCATGCAATTACTCACCGGACATGGTATTTTTAACAATTATATGATGAGACTAAATAAAGGAAACTCCAACCAATGCTGGGAATAAAAAGAAGAGTCCGACGATGCGGAGCATGCATTGCTCAAATGACCAAGATGGATCTTGCAATGTACAGCCATTGAAAATTTTGTCTACGAAAGCATCAACATTGGAAATATACTAAAGCATGTTACAGCTGATGATATCATACGGAAGCAATTCCAAATATTTTGTTGCACAATCATGAAAACTAGACAAGCCAAAGGAAAAGAAATCGAATAATAATTATTTAAACAAAATGCATGAAAATTTTACATGATTAAACATCTAGTTATTTATCAAGGTAAATTGGGCAGAGGATTACTGGAGTATCTCTGGCGTACTAGATTCTACCAGAAAAGGGAATCCTTGTACTACTATTGGACGTGATTCTGTGTACCTTTTTTTTATTTAGTTTATTTTTATTTAGATAGTCGATTCAACGTATATCACCCTTCCCCCAGACTATTCTTATCACATGTGATGTTATCGGTTTAATGTGGAATAAACTACTAGCGTCATTGGAACGGTAGGAATTATAATTAGGTCAATGGTTGATATAATTACAATCGGAATATTGCCGGTACGACAGACGATTTGTACCTCAGCGGTGTCTATACGTCGTTAATTATATTTTTTATATAGATATGTATGTAAATGTATGTGTGTGTATGTATTGAATATTTTCCTTTGAAGGGTTTTGCTAGACATTGAAACTTGAAATTTTCCAATCTCTTTAGAACCATTAAGTTGGTAGTAATTATTCTGTAAAGAGAACTGAAGCTGGAAACTATACACTTTCACACGAGATAACAATACTTCTTTATCGTTCATCGATAACATTTACTTATCTTAGTCAATGTTAATACATAATTAACAAGAAAATACTATACCTTCTGATAATATTCCATATGAATTTTTAAGTGGAATTAAACTCTTTACTTCTCATTTAAAAAGCAAGAAGAATTTTGTATGCGTGTACCTTGTGCTTCAAATTAATTTATCAATTAGTCAGTTTATTCACTTACAAATGACTATAGTATAATAATTATGTAATAATTTATATATAATTATTATATTGTAATCAAACTGTAGAAATTTTATTTATATTTAAACTTTTACATTAAATTCTTTTTCACACGTTTGAAATATTTCATCTTCTATTAATTTTAAATTAATTTTAATAAATACTTACCAATAGGACACTGTACCCAGTAAACGAAAAATTAAATAAATAATACATTTTTACATGTTCAAAAGATTAATAGTAAGACACAAAATTTCAACCAATCAATATAATTTATATCATTCTTAAATCTATTAGATATAAAGACAAATGTGTTTTCAGAAACAAAACATATCTTTATTTTTAAAAAGTTGATGTAATTTTAATTATTCAAATATTTTTCATTCATTTAATCGTTTCACCTTATTTTCCGAGCTTATCGATTCCGTAATTATTCTAAGTATTGATTCTGTTATTCTTTAATTTTGAAGTTTTAGAGCTATTGACACGAGATTTATATTTAAAACAATTGGACTGTTCGAAACCATTGAAACAGGTAAGGATTTATAATACCGCTGAGTGGGTCCTCAGAGGGGTCTAGGCCTGAAAAAATTCTTGAAGGGGCAACAGTGTTATATTATAAACATTATTTATTATATTTATATTATAAGGGGCAACATTATTATAAACCACTCAGTAAGAAAATCAAATTTTCACGTTTAACTTTTACTCCCTTCTTGAGCGACCAACTGCAGGGCAGATGCGAACGCTTAGTCATTAGTAGCTGTTATCTTCCGTCTTACAAGAATCAAGGGTTAAGGTCTGGTCGCCACACACGAGGGTAGAGGTGCCAAGGAGTCATCAGAAACAGGGTTGTACCCGCGCCTTACGACATCCCCAGATGTTGATATGACCACCGGACACGATGAACAAGATTCATTGAGCAGCTACCAACAGTCAGTCGTAGAGTACGCTCTTTTCCGTCTCATGAGGTTCAACGGTCGCGGTCTGACCGACTGACACTACACAACAGCTGATATTATAATATGTTTATGAGGGGCAATCCCTTGATAGTCACACTAATATATAATATATGAATATATATGAGTATATGATATAAAATAAATAATATGATAAAAAATATATGATAGTCCAATAAATTTATAAAATCGAAAATCCAAAAGATTTATACATTCCACTTTGTAATCTATCTGTTTGGTCTGCAACTCTTCTCCTCCGTCAACCTGCTCACAACTACGACCATATTTCAACAATATTTACGTTAATACGTTTTTTTATAAATAAAACCAGAAAAATGGAAGTTATGCAGTCAATTACGAAATATAATAATGAGCATTATATTTTGGATATTTGTGGATTTTTATACTGCTCAATTTCTCATAAATGAATAAAAACCCGTTGTTTAGTAGCAAGTTCTTTATATATATTATAAATTAAAGTATTAATGAGCAAGTAGAACAGATTATATCAATAATTTCAACATAATTTTTGCTTAGCTAAAACATAGTTTTCTTTTTTTATTTTATTTGCATGCACATTACAATCAATTCTCATTGAGAATTATAAGTAAATTATTCTGGCGTGGTACTATAACGTGAATAGTAAATGATTATCGTATGTTTGATTCTAGCTAAATCTAATGTTTAAATCTAGGGGGTAATGTCTTTTTAGCCTGCCAATCTAATCCGTCGTGTCAAGTAATTGTGTAACTAGTGGGTTTTGGTGGTTGTTAATTCTTATGTTATATCTATTACTGAATTTGGATAAACAAACTTAATATCTAATACGCTATGTACTATACGTAAGTATCCCAACTTTTTATATTTTTTTGCTGATAATATTTGAATTTTATTAAAATATACAAATCAATACAATACTTACATTATATCCAGTCTGTTTCTCTAGCTTTTATTCTCTTTTTTATATATCACTTTCCCTTTCCTACCCTGAATTATTTTCCCTATTCTATTCTATTAACACTGTTCTTATCATTTCCCTGTTCCCTCCGTTCTACTTTTCAACTATCTGATATTTCTTCTTACCTGGCCTGTTCTTCTCTTTTTCTTTTCCATATAATTTCATTTAATCTTGCCAAATTTGCTTTTCCACTTTCGTTTACCATATCTACCCAGTTTGAATCTTTACTTCCTGTCATTCTACCGTAATTTAGATGTAATACATTTCTTTTATCAATATGGCATTAGCATTCTGATTTTAATTTACAATATTCTCTAATCAAATTCACAATTTAATTTCCTTTCCTTTAAAAAGTTTTGTTTAAACACACCGTATCTATCGAAAGCTTGCAGGTCCTTATTTGCGTGCATTTAATTTCTTTCCAACTCCTACACGTTGCTATACGCTTGAATAATTTTCAAAAAAGACGTAACGCGCTTGCACATTGCATCGAACAAGAACAAATTACATTCGTCCTGCGACGAAAAAAGAGATTCCAAGAGGAAAGAAAGTATTTTGCTTAAACAAGGAAAAAAATGATTCACGAGCGGAACTTGGCTACGCCAGCTATTTCTGAAGTAAAAAGGTAAAATTCATCGCACATAAAAAATAAGAACTTTGCATTCTATCACCGTGTCATGATCAGTAAATAAAAGGAAAAGGGAAATAGGAAAAATGTTAAAGAGAACAGAAAAATTTGGTTTATATAACGAATCCTTCCATCTTTTTCTAGAGTGATGAATCTTTCTAGGAAAAGTACAATCGTTAAACAAACGGTCCTGCCGTTTATTAGATTTACAAGTAAAATAAAGATTTAGTTTTAAATTCAAGTTTTATTTAGATAACAAATTGAAAAGACAGGATAAATAAAATTTGTTTGAGATAAGGAAATGGAATTTTAAAATAAACAGTCCTTTCCTTTATTACATTTATAAATAAAAATTTGTATTACAAATAAATTTTCGAAATTGTGTGAAATAGGAAATGTTTATATGTATTTGTATAGATGTTATTCTCTTAGTTTATAGTTTAGATGATATGAAAGTATGTTATTATTATTAACAATGATTTTTCATAACATTCACATATTAATCTCCTAATATGCTCAAAAATAAAATGAAAGAAATAAAGTTAAACTTAATATAAAAGATAATTAACCATGTAATAGATAATTTTGTACTCTTTTCTTATAATTTTATCTAGATTTTTGTATCGACTTCAGAAAAGAAGGAAGGTATCTATGTTTGACACGTATACTTCTTTTTTTAACTATTCTTTTTAATACTAATATATTGTATATGGTTTTCCAAGTTTTTACTCCTTTTTTTCAAATTCTGTTACAAACACGTTTCAAGTTTCAAGCTTTAGCTTTTATTAATATGCTCAGTATTAATAAGATTATTTTTATAAGCTTAACATTATTATTAAATATTCCATAAAAATACTTGACTTTCTCTAAACAACCTTCTTTGAGACATATTTTTCACTTCACCTCTGCGTATATTTTACTTTACTCTGTTAATAGGATACAGGAAAGATAGTGTGAAGATTTCTTGGACAAATATTTTATTAAATTCCTAGATGGTGAAGCTCCTGTATTATGAATTTTAAACAACAAACATTTATAATATAATCTGGTAAGGACAATATGTTTTTCATATTTTTGTGATTCTTGTAAATCACTAAATTATTAAGTGTTACATACAACTTTTAAACTCTCTACTACTTTCTGTGACTTAGGTGTTTTAAGTGAAACCCATATATTATATCTTTAACGACAAATTTCTTATATCATTGTATACAATGCACACTTTTGATTTCACTTTATTTCAAGTTTCTAAAATTTACCTAATTATACTTTCTAAGCTTCTTACGATCGTTTTTCTTTTAAAATCATATATTCCATTTCTTACATATGTCTTCTCGTAGTAAATCTTTAATTTCGTAAGTCATTCTATGATTCTCTTTGTTGAATGTAATATTCTATAGAGATTTACCGCTTTTGTGATTTATGTGTGTGTGTATGTGTGTCTTTGCAAATTATTAATCGCTAGGTACAGTAGAATATTGCGTATCCGAAGCTCCATTATTCCAACATTTCGCTATCGGAACAGAAAGTCTGTTAATAGTAAATATCTTGTCCTGTTACCAACTCTAGTATTGTACATTGTATAATATATTATTATACTTACATTATCATACTTGTATTTTAGGTAGAAAATTATGAAGAAGTCATATTGTAATGATTTTATCTACAATGATAAATGCTGCGCGTAATGGTGTATTATAATTCGATTACATTTTAAGGTCAATATGTACTAATAAAACCGGCATTTGCAATTGTGAATTATAAGATAGACGATGGATGAGCCTCGATCAGACCATTGAGCGAGTCAAACGTATTCGTACAATTATTTTTTTTCATGTACACATTTTTTATTTATTTAATTTGTACTTTACAATTTATCCAGTTGGACGTATTTGTAAAATGAACATCATCGTTCCGCTCCAATGGTTCAGTGCACGAATGTTCGAGAAATAATTGTTTGGCTACATTTACGAATTAATTACAATCAAGGAAAGCAACGACGTTCGCTGTGCACCAGGCGGGCCTCACCTTTAGATAACACAGGAAACATGGATGCTTCTGACTACACAAGTGTTTAGTTAAACAAATCAGTCAATCCAGCGAAAGCTGTGCCAGAAGATATATGCGTAATGTACGCGGCTATTCCGCAGATTGTCTTAAACAATCATCTTCCGAACTTCTATCGTATATCGAAACGCATCGCCTAGGAATCGAACTTGTAATCGCGAAACGCGAACCGCTAATAGTAATCGCGAGTGCTACGCAAAGTGCACATATAGAGTATATGTTAATAAATGTATTTTGTTAAATATATACTCGAGTGTCTCTTCCGCACCTATCACGACCTATCCACCTCATTTCTTAGATCACTAATTATTGGTTTATAGGATTACACCATTTTAGAATGCAAATAAATAGTCTCGAAGTATGAGGTGGGGAGGGGGGGACTGTAGATCCGTGATAGGCGATTGCTGCTGGTGGTGTAGAGGCCAAGGTAGGTGGTCTCTGCTGCTGGGGTACTGTTGCTTTTCTTCCTAATTTTAAGATCGTGGAAGAAAAATCGGACTACGGGCGCCGGGATTCGAGAACCCGGGTCCCGAACGTTCGTAACCTAAGGCGCTAACCATTGCGCTATCGTCATCCGTCCACTAGTTGGTGTAGAGTGGTGGTAGTCGCTGTTGAGTGCCGCCACAAGTACAAATGCAAATTTTTTATTCCAATTCTTCTTATTGTCTATCGTATATCATACAAGTCTTTTGATCATCTTTGACAATGTAACCATTGTTGACGTACGGTATAGTATGTGTGCACAGTCATCAAAGTGAGGAAAATAAGAAATTTTTCTAAAGCTGGATAGTCTACGCTGGGTTTGAATCAACAATGAATGATATTCTAACAGTTAGCAGAGAGATATATTTTTCTTGGCACATAAATTGAGTTTATGTTATTTAACACTAGAACTACCGATAGTTAACACGGAGCTATTTCTAACAAAACCAATCAAAATGACTGGTCTCTAAAAAGTACGTAATAATAGAATATTTTTATATTTATTGATTCATTACTTTTTTATGGAAGGAATTCCATGTTATGTAGTACATCTTTGGTATTATTAATCCATCTGGGACCATGATCCCTAAACGAAGGTTGACACATTTATAACATTGTAGAACCAGTCATGTTGACTGGTGTGGTATTTCTACTGTTAACATCTAGCGATCTTTTTTTTTCTTTTTTTTTTACGTGGGGAAATCCTCATGGACACCCCGGCACCCTCTGGGCGGCGACGGGGTAGTGTCGGACTCATACCGACTAAAACCCCACGGTGGTCTTCCTGACGTTGCTAGGAGCTTCCCGGGGTCTCTCTCGAATTCCTGCCAAGGCACTCCTTCGTCTTCTCCCTGTTGTTAAGAGAGACATCCTTTACCGAATTGTGCTGCTAGGGGGGGCCACAACCCCTAACAACACGTTCCCTAGACCGTCGTGCAAGTCCGAGTGGGGGTCCAGACCCTCCTCGGCCTGACGGCTCCTTTAAAGTACCTAGGGCGGCCCTGCGGCGTGCCGTGTCCCTTCGGTGCGGTGCTCTAGCTGGATCGCGTCTTCTCTCCCTGTTTCTCTCCGCTCGCGCCTTCGCGAGCATGACTCGTTCGCAGTAGGAGCGGACGGCGATGAACTCCTGGTGCCCCCTCAGCATGGCCTCGACGACCGCCTCGGGAGCCAATCTCTCGCCGATGGCGAGCCGCAAGATGCGGCGCGGTTCTTCCCACACTGGAGAAAACTCTAGCGTGTGCTGTGCCGTGTCTTCCTTCTCCTCACAGTATTGACAGATGGAAGTCACCTCGCGCCGAATCCTTAGCAGGTACTCGCCTAATACTCCATGACCAGTGAGCACCTGCGTCATCCTGAAGGTCAGCGGGACTCCGCCTCTATCTCTCCAAGCCTCCCAGTTGGGAAGGACTGCTCGAACGACCCGGTGTGGCCGCACAGCATCTTCCTCGAGCAGCTGAGAGCGGCACCGCTCCCAAATCTCCAGCTTCGCCTCCTCCCGAACGTCTTGAGCCGACTGGCCACCGGACGGCGTACACCTGTCGGAGCGTAAGGGCCTGTAGCTCGAACGGAGGGGATGCCAGCACAGACGCCGACGTGTAGGACGCGGTCCTATATCCTCTCACTATGCGGATGGCGACTGTCCTGTGCAGCCTCCTCAGCAAGAGTAGGCTGCGACGGCTCGCCATCAGGTCTTCGGCCCATACGGGAGCCCCGTAAAGAACTCGAGACCGGATCACTCCCTCGTAGAGTCGGCGGACTCCAACTCCTGCTCCGCCGATGTTCGGTAGTAAACCGCATAAGGCGTTGGCTGCGGCTGTCACCCTTGGGACCAGGAGCTCGAAATGCGGCCCGAACGTCCATCGGCTGTCGATAGTGAGACCCAGGTATCTCATTTGGCATCTCACCGGGACTTCTTCTCCGTTGATGCTCACGTACAGTCCAGCAGGAGGGGTTTCTCTCCGGTGATGATCGAAGAACCACAAGGCCTCGGACTTGGTTGGCGACACGCCCAAGCCGAGCCTCTGGATGGCGCGTACCGCGGATGCCACGGCAGTCTCGGTGAGGCTCAGAGCGTCGTTCCACCAACGTCCCCCGGCCATCACCAGGGTATCGTCGGCGTAGCACACCATATCTACTCCCGGGGGCTTGGGACATCGAAGGACCGAGTCGTAGGCCACGATCCACAGGATGGGTCCCAACACTGAACCCTGTGGGACACCACGCTCGACCGGTCTCCTCTCTTCCCCATTCTTGCGTGTGTACACGACCCACCTGTCTCTCAGATATGCCCGAATGACACGAACGAGATACGGCGGCACCTCAAAGTGTTCCAGGGCCTCCACCATCCTGTCCCAGAGAATGGCGTTGAAGGCGTTCGAGACGTCCAAGGAGACTGCCAGTGCCACCCCTTAACGAGAAACCAAAGCCTCCGCCATGGACCTCACTCGCTTCACTGCGTCCACCGTCGAGCGGCCCCGGCGAAAGCCATACTGGCTATCGTGCCATCCAGGCATTCGTTCCGACATATGGGCCTCCAGACGGGCGGCGATTATCCTCTCGAACAACTTGCCCACCTCGTCCAGAAGGCACACCGGCCTATACGCGGACGGCGAGTCTAACGGACGACCCTCTTTCCGTAATACGACTAATCTCGCCGTCCGCCATATCCGGGGGTAGACACCTTCCCTCAGGCATCCGGTGAACAGATGTCGTAGACGGGGAGACAAATTGTTGATTGACTTTGCCCAAACCCGGCCTGGTATTCCATCCGGACCCGGTGCCACGTCGCGGAATGCCATCTTCTTTGTCGCTTCGAAGCTCCTCCTAGCTGACTTGTAGCACTTCCCTCCACTCCATCGTCTCGCTGGCGGAGGATGGCCGTGGCTGCCGCGCATCGTTGTCTTGCCGTGGGAACAAACTCCCGATGACGTTGACAAGCAACGCCGGATCCATGTTTGCGGTCAGCGGGAGGGCCGAGGGTCGCAAATTCTTCGTTACTATTCGGTAAGCCCGCCCCCACGGATCGGATTCGACCGATTCGACCAACTCCATCCAGGACCGGGCTTTTGCGATCTTAATTTCCCGCTGCAGAGCGCGTTTTATCTCTCTGTATGCTTCGTAGAAGCGGGAAATCTCTTCTTCGTCGCGTATACGCCTTCGACGTGCCCTTTGGAATTTTCTGCGGGCCCGAACGCAGCTCGCTCGGGTTTGCGTGATTTCGGTGTCCACCAGTATACACATTGGTTGTGTCGACCGCCGGGAGCGGAGCGCGGCATCGAGGCGTCACATGCCGCGCTCATGTCTTTTCGGAGGCTTTCCGCCTCGTCGTCAACGCTTCCCAACAAACATCTAGCGATCTAGCTATCAATCCGGAATTTTCCTGATAACTGATATCATCATATTGAATGATACGCAGTAAAAATTTTAAAAACGTGTGGGCAGTTGTACGAAACGAAGAAATTGGTTAATTGGGGTTCGATAGATTGCAGGACTCTTTTACACTGACAAATAGCAGTCAAAATGACTGGTATTAGTATAAGTAGCCTTGATACAAAATTATTTTTAGTTTGAATATATAAAAAACAAAATAAAATTCATTATATTATTCTTTTAGTTATCATTGCGAAAGTCATTACATCATTGCGGAAAAAAATATAACATGAAATAGGAATTTTAAAATGAAATGGTAAAACCGGTCAATTTGACTGGTGTGGTAGTTCTAGTGTTAAGATAATATTATGAACGAACAATGAAATAAAAGTTTGAGGTTCAGTCCATGGAGAAATTTGTAATGAAGTGAGTGAGGTCTGCCTGAAATTAATCGATCAATTAGATTTCCATTTATCGTAGTATAAATAATAAGAATAGAAATATATAAAATAAATAATATAATAAATATATAAAAGTTACATACCTATTTCAAGACTATATTTACATCCAAAAGAAGTGTCATATAACTATTATTATTGTTGTTACACGAGAATCTCTCCTTAATGTAAATATCAATATTGGTACTCACGTTTCATTGTTTCGTATTCGCTCATTTTCAAGGTTAATCACATTACAGATGTTATCGAATGTCTAGCCAATTATTCACAATCGGAAAAAAAATTTGATAGCTACGAGCATAAGGTACACCTCGCAAATAACATTTATAGGAGTAGGTATGAACGAAACGAATTTCTCCCATATTTTAAGTTCTTGACGACTAACTTACATAGAAATTAGTGATATAATTAAATTACCCAATTGTATACAAATTGATCGCGACAATGTTACTTATTGGATTTATATTTTAGCCGATAATCCAAAATATTTCACTTGTAAAAAAGACAACAATTTAGCCAAACAATGTCCAAAAGTTAATATAACCACAGAATACTCGTTACCTATTAAGTCACCTATTAATTTGACAGAAGATATTAGTTACGAAGAAACTGTAGCTATAGATGACATTCTCGAAGTTGCTGAATTTAATGTCAACATTCACGGAGAAGATGACAAAAGTCCTCTGTCAAATACCGAGTCTTGTTCTACCAACATGAAAACTTCGAGCAATTTACATCTCTAATTAGACGATTCCGGCACCAAGGTTAATCACGAATAGATTACTACAAATAAACGTATAAATAGAAACAAGATGATAAAAAATCACGAACAAATGCAATTAGTAGCGATCAGGAACTAGATATTGAGTTATCTGAGCCATTGCTTCAGTTAAAGACATTCTGACAAATCATCAAAAAATGGGAAAACCGTACACTGACCAGGATACCACTCTTCAGTCAACTTAATTACCTGAACACTTCTATTATGAATTTTCTTATCGCTATTGACTCCCTAAGTGTAATTAGATCGTTACAGAAACAACTTTTCGTTATAGTCTGAATAGATAACGTATTGAAATTAAACATGAATATTGTTACGCTATCGTCGAGGGGCGACTACCTAGCCAGGGTATTGTTTAGGTTACGGAGTTGTTAATCAAGCGAATCCACTGTTGTTAAGCGCACTGGTTGCCGAGTGAAATAGGCGCGAGGACGAACCAACGTATGGGTAACGAAGGGAATCCCAGAAGTTGAGTTTTCGTGGGCGAAATTGATGTATAGCTAACGCTGCGAGCCACAGGAATGTGATATGCGGATGAACCAACGTATGGCTAACGAAGGGAGCCGCTGGAAACGTTTAGTAGTAGGCTTCGTAACATTCAGCTAATGGAACAAACACCTAGAGCGACAAAAGTATACCTGGATTGGATATTACGATTGAGCAAAACGTTATATAATAAAGAACAATATATATATTCTATGAATCGGGAAATAAAACTGCTGAATGTAATAGTCGCGATATCTATGTTAGACTCTAAGTCACAAAATAAGAAATTTCGAAAAGAATATTGCAATTTAAATTTAATAAACTTAAGTTACGATTCCGACGGAGCAAGAATCTAATCCTTCTCTATTTTCACACAAATAAGAGAGCAGGGGACAAAGAGTAATGTGAGATAATGCCTAACAGTAATTCGACGTACGATATGGTTACTGAAGAAAACTCAACAGGGACTTCGATACCCCATCTCGCAGTGAAGCTCTTGTTCAACTAATCCGTTTAGCCCTTATCATTATCCTTTTTATGGATCCACAAATTGAGGAAAAGGAGTAGTGGGGGATAGGAATCTGTGCTCTACGCGGAATTTTCGTAGAAAGGATTCTTGATTTGTGTTGATCCTGAATTTTTTAGAATCTAATCCCAGCGTATAATCTCCAAATAAGGAAATTATATGACGCGAATGTAACAATATGTTACCTATTTAGCAGTAATATCCAGAATTTTATTAAGTTCGTCTGCATACGAGCTCATATTTAAATTACTGGCAATAAGAAGGTAGACTTACTCGCAAAAGAAACGACGAAGAAAATATACCAGATATCAGAGTTTCTCTTACCGACTTATTTACCGATCCCAAAATTCAAGCGATATCTTGACTATATAAACCATATCTTGTTTAAAGTAATTAATAAATAAATATAAGTTACATTAAAATGATTTTTCTAGATTGATAGAAATGCTTATGATGTTAATGGAATCAGTGATATTTAAATAATAAATTCATATCTAGTGGTATATATACATATTATATATATATATATATATCTGAATTATTATATTTTGTATAACCTCCTGATTCCAGAGAAATATAATAAATGCTACTTTCATAGATTAATTCATCACGAATTTGTATAACTTGGTTAAAGTAAACTAAGTACTGTTACTACGAATCGATCAGATTGAAATTTCATTAGCATTGTAATGAGATTCAACTATTATATGTATTCGTAAAGTTTGAAACAAATTTGAAAATATATATTGACTTTTTATACAAGTATGTATTTCACAAAGGACACAAAAGTATTTAAAGTCATTTATCCATTAATCTCAATATTCAGTGGAATCATATTTAATACGTATTATTTATACGTAAGTGTGCGTAAGGTGGCTCTTCATGCTTTATATATCGTAATTTTTATGTACATCTTCAGATTTCAAACACATCTCGAATTTTATCGATATAATAATGGTAGTCGTGCATCATTACAGTGCTATTGTGATTTCAAAATGTTTTATATAACACATAAAACATAAGGACATAAAAGTTTCCATCGAAAGTGATCAAATACTTTCAAATAATAATATATATCATTACGAGTTGTTACAAGTTTTCTCATTTTAAAACTACATTTTAAAAATATTCTTGTGATTGATCCGTCGGAATTTGTCGCTGTTTGCACTTGGTGTGTCAACTAAGCTACGCGAATGGGCCATTTCGTACTGGAAACTATAACTAAAGCTAAAACTATGCTAAACTACAGTCTATGTTTAATTAAACTTATTCTTAAAAACGGGCAACTTTCAGTCATCACCTTCCAGCGCATCCGTAACGCGATATGTCCTTAGAATAGAAGTAAAGAAACTGGTAGCTACTGGACGAAGGCTTGGTAATAGGGTAAATCTCGTTAAGTTAAACAATCGATACTTCGAAGTACCGAGAACTGATACTTAAGCATCGAACTACCGAAGTCGAGTACCCAAGTGCCATTAGGTTAGGTACCGAGCATTCGGTTTCCAAAAGACCCATATTTGGAAAACGATATTATGATACTTGTTAAACGCAAACGCTTAAACCGAACGAAGTCTAACTTTAAATAAATGGAATTTCTCTAGATGCCATATATTGGCTGCAGATCGACCTTCTAAAGCTATTGGTAAATGACGATCTAAAAACCGATCATATTTGACACTATCATGAAGTCGGCCTATTGCGTTTTTTAATAACTCGATTAATATTCGGACTCAGCGCAATTTCTGCTGATTATTACTGTTGTTTATTACTTTGTATAAGAAGGGATAATTTAAATAATTGAATTCTATGAATTCTTGCTCATGCCAAAAAGTAATTTAGTTTAGAGGATATTTTAATAAATTGAAGAAAAATAACAAAACTGATGAATATCTCCTAAGATAGTTTTTTGGCATGAAGAACTAAGTACGTAGTTTCTTATATGAAATAACGAAATTTGCAGATCAACGCATAAAGAAATGTGATACTATTTAAAGAAAAACGCAGTTAACCGTCACGTGTCTTCATGTGCCCTATGTAATTTTATAATAATGTAAAATCGCGGGATTAATTGTTTCATTTTGTTCATGATTAGCTATTTCATGGCCTAAGGAGTAATTTGCTGTTTTCTTATTAATATCGTGTTATTTACTCTTTACCTTTCTTCAACAGATCCCCACCGAACCGGAGGTGTAAAATTCGTCTGTACCGGCGAAGATAAAACATTTCTTCCCATCTTGTACAATTACACGTTATTATTAGAAAGAAACTATTGACATATTTTCAAGCTGCGCTAAATGGTTCATATGTATTTTCGAAGAATAAGCAACACGATATTTAAATCACTCCCTCTTACACAAAGTAATAAATACAGGCATAGTGCTACGCCAGGATATTGATATACATAAGTAATAGTAGTCTTACTTGAAACCCGTATTCCCAGTTCTCTGATATGAATTGCTAAAATTGTTCTTTGGTACATTTTGTCGAATATAATGTACGAAGATTACGAGGTACGTTTGAAACCTAAGACCTGAGACACGAAAATGATTCACAGAGAGATAAAGAGAGAAAGAGAGAGAGAGAGAGAGAGAGAGAGAATTTCAAGGAACGTCTGTTCTTGTAGGAATTCGACGCAGCAATTACTCGCGAATGCCTCGGCTTCAATTTCTCCTCGAGATACCAACCACTCTGGAACTAACAAAAAATCGAAGAAGTTTGTTTACGCGTGGAAAGGTGGAATAGCGATCTGATGACGAAGAAAAAGAAGAGATTTGATGGAACATTGTGAAGCTTCTATCTAGTAAAAAATCTATGTGTGTATGATGAATTTTCATTTCGCTAAAATGTACAAGGACTATACATATATCCGTGCATTCGCATAAATAGAGAAAAATGAAATCAAAATTCAGTGAAATAAATATCTCTACGATATTGGTGCAATGTATAAAAACTTCAGGATTATATGAGTTGAAAAATGACGCATGAAAATACAGTTAGAACAATAACTTATTTTTAATAAATCTCTAAATATTAGAAGGTTTATAAATAATTCAACTTTGCATTATATACAACACAACATTGTTTCATCAACTAGGATGAGATCACGAATGCGGAATCAGAAATGCCTTTTAGGTAACAAGGAGGTGATTGTTTGAATGTTGAGTGAATAATAGGAGGAAAACGAGTAATTAATAGGACCGAGTGGCGAGAGAGAGAGAGAGAGAGAGTAGCGAGAATATAACTAAAATTTGCGTTAGACATTTTTTCTGCACTAAACATTTATCTATTATAAGGCATATACTTATATTAAAGGACACTAGACACGGTTGGTACGGTTGTAAAAACAACCATAAAACCAACCAACACAAATCAAATTTATAAGATATATATATATATATAGTGTTTTCTGACTTTCATGATTCGACTAGTATCTGTAAGAGTATCGATTCATTTTAATATCGAAGTATTTGTAAAGAGATTTTTGAAACATTAGTATTCATTCGGAGATTTGAAAAGGATCTCTGAAGATCGAATATTCCGCAAATACAATGATTCAAATCTTACAAACTGAACCTTGGATATCGTGCTTGATTCGGATTTATAAGCACATATTGAACCTCGTCACTACCCTATCCTATATAGAAATAAATACATCCTTATAGAAATTTCATTCAGATCAACAACAATTGGCAATCAGTTCCAACATTCTCCCCCTACTTGCCGCGTTATATTTTTTACCGTTCTGTTAGCTCACAATCATGCCACTCAATTCATTGTTGATTACATATTCATCCTCCTTTCCTCTGCCACATCGTAGCCATCGTCGTCGTCGTCGTCATCCTCGTCGTTGTCGCCGTCGTTCGAAAATCAGGTTTCTTCACGCGATCACATCGTTTCATTCGCGGCTGTTACATTGGCCAACCTGTACTTGCAAATATGAAATGGTCCGTGAAAATTCGATTACCACGCGAGCTTTCCAGCTGTATAAACAAACTCGATTTACATATTTTCTTTTCTTCTCGCATGTCGCGTTCTGTCAGCTCACGTAAATTCGATGCGTCACGTCCGCACGCAACAAGAATGAGCGAAAAAGGCGAAGAAAACCGGAAGAGACGGCGTCCATGCTACTCTATGTAATCCCTTGGCGAGTGAGAAATACCTGAACGCTGCAAGAATCCTAATGAGCTGCTCTTCATTCCGCGGCTGTCAAGGGTGGCTAAATGGAAAATAAATGATAACTAGGACGGGCGCCGTGACGCCTTCGAGGAGACTCTTGTTTCACGATAGTGTTTTCCATTTAATGTTCTTTGGATAGATTTTTTTAACATTTCCTCTGTTCCATATTAAACAGTATCTGAAATACAAGTCATTAGTTATATTACAGGGAGCTATTCACATTTTATTTAGTGATATATTTAAAAATTTTCCATGTATATTAATATCATAAGTGATCTTCAATTTTACAATAAGCTTTTTTTTTAACGTGGTATGAATCATAAAATGACACTCAGGAGTCCATGGGAGCGTAATGTGGACATAACGAGGGGGGCATAGGTCATGTTATAGTTGACTATTAAGAGAGAACTGATTATTCCGATTGACTAACTGAGAGAACAAAGCAAGTAAAACAAATGTGACATCACACAGAAAGACAACTGACTAATCAGCTCGCGGCACTACTATTTTGCTTTACCTCTTTACCTACTGTATTGCTTAGGCTAAAACCATAACGAGCCGGTTCAGGTCGCGGTGTATCTGATCATTCAGCTAACTGTCAAGTTAAGTCTGGATAAAATGTATATAGCGCAGTTGTTCCGTTGACTAGAATTTACTTTGCTTCGAACGAGAGGCTAGAATACACTTTTTGCTTTTCACTTAAGAATAAATCAATTTTTTAATTGGCGTGTTAGGAGATAGTAATGATAGTGAGAATAATAGTTCATGAGTTAAATCGTGGTTTTTTAACAAATACTATTTGAAAGAATAAATATAGAGGCCATTCAATTAACGCGGGGAGGTTGGATTTTAGCAAGTTTTACAATTTATACATGAGCTGGTGTTAGAAGTAAGTGCCCAAGAAATACTCTCGACGTTCAACAATATAATTTAGTTAACAATCAACAGTCAACAACCAATAATCAACAATCAACAATTCTCGCTTTTCGATTATGTTTGTGTCACGTAAAATAATAAAAAAGGAAAGAGGAATCGAAGACGAAAAATAAAAGATAAAAATAAAGAAATAAAAAGAGAGAATTTAACATTTGGTTTACACTAACTACACTTTACTTCTGAACTCCAGACGCGACTTTTCAAGACTGAAGCTTTTACAATTTGACTTTCGAACTGATCTGTTTCTTTTCTTTGTCATCCCTCAATATCCCCACTATCTATGCGTTTGTTAGGCGTTCTCGAATATCCGGCAAAAGGACCGTTGGGATATTGAGGGTTCATTAGGCACCTCGCTTCGCCGACATACATTGTCACCAAGTGCCCCCACATCTTTATTTCTGTCATCAGCCCATCGGTTCCGAAACGCGCCGATCGTGACATTTGCTTCGCTGTTACACTTGACCCTTCGCACTTCGCTGTTCAAAACCGAATGAATCTTTGGACAGATTCTTTTCTTTTGTTGCTCCTCGATATCCCTTCTACGCACGCGTTCGTTAGACGTCCGCGACCGTTGGCGCGTACGCATTCTTCCGAATATTCAGCGGAAGGACCGTAGGGATATCGATTGCACATTAGGTACGTTGGCCTTACGCTTTGATAATATTACGCTTTGTATCGCGAAGCCGTTGGAAAGTTCTGTCGTCGAGTGCCGCCACATACAAGAAAATAAAAAATTGTTCTGGAAAATTTTATGAATATTTAAGAATGGACTCAGATACATTTAATTACATTCTGAAACTAACGGCTTCAAAAATGTAAAATCTAAAATATTTTTTCGTATTTTTAGATACTTACGGGTTGTGCGCCTTTCAGTTAGTCTGGGAATATTTTAATGACTTCTAACAAGAGCCAAGCTGTTTTTTCCTGATTTGATAATGTAAATTATCATTAAATAACTGCACTAAGTTTTTTTTTCAAATCTTTGAGATATTGCTAGAATTATTGTCCAACGTTGTACATCAACCAGACAATTTTTTTACTTCTTTCATAATAACGTTAATTAGTACAAAAATTTCCATTATTGTGAAAATAAGGGCAGCCCGTTTTGGAATCAAACCGAATTTAAAAAAATCAGGGGCATCTAAGGAATGTTGCCAGACTGCAGGTTCCATAATCGGAAATTAGCCAGACTGCTTTTTTCTGTGTTTTACGATAGTATTGATTAGTATGTCAAATTTCATTTTTGCGAAAAGAGATACAACGCACTTATATTTTTGACCCATCGATTCCATCGGAAATGAATAGCCAGACTATTGATTTATTAACTAGCAACATTAACTAACTATAAGTGGTCCTTAGCAAATAAGTGTTAAAAGATATTCTCTGTCTCTTGCACTAGGATGAAACTATGTTTCCTTAATCCACATACAATGTAGAACACTACGCAAATCACCTAACTACCAAACTGACGAAACAAGATTATTTGAGGTTAGTTAAAGCCACTAGTTTAATTGAGTCGCCTCTCTGTGTGACGTTGCATTTGTTTTACTTGATATGTTCTCTCAGTCAGCTAAATATTCAGCAATGACGTAATATTTACCGTGACCTAAACCTACTCGCTATGTTTTTACCCTTACCAATTAAAAACATCAATAATGAACACATCCGGTGTTCTCCCGCGCTACGGCCTCTTGCAATTTCTCGCATCGCAAGAAATTCTCGAATTGGTCCAATGTATAAGCATTATACTTACCAACACATTACAATCGTATTCCTTTGCAGTTTAAAATATCCTCGCCAACTTCTCTCACTGCTCGAAAGTCTGACTCGTAATAGTCCCATAAACGTCACATTAAGTAGCTAAGCAAATGAACGTGACTCGTTCTTTTGAAACCATTAAGTTCTCTCCCTGCAAATTCAAAAGTGGGATAATCGAAAATTTTAGTGGGATTCGCGACTTTTCGTTTTAACTGCGACTGCCATTTACATGCCATCGATTGCCATCTGTGGATTCTATGTCGAAAGAGTTTGTAACTAATGATAACAATCTGAATGATAATGATGACAATCTGAAGATCTATACAGTTAATATCGCGGCCCGTTTATTGTGCAAGTTTTGTGTTGAATCTTTTGTTAAACGTTTACCTTTGTACACATAAGTGTTATTTTTTCTTTTTATCAATATGCCGAGTGGACAGAAGGGAAAATTGCAAGAATTAAGGATTAACCAATTAGAACTATTACGCGAACATAATCTGGTGGTGACTGGTAGTAAGGTTGAACTGATAGCGCGTATGTTACAAGCTAATCCGGATATTGTAAAATCTCTTCCGATTGGTACAGAGGAAGTTTATGCAAGACCTTTAGAAGGTGCAGCAGCCGAACATCCTAAAAGTAACTTGGATACGTAAATTTTGTTATAAATGATGGAAATGACGCGTGCGGAAATGACAGCCATGCAACGCGAGCAAGAGGCTCAACGCGCAAAAGAGCGAGAGCGAACATGGGCAAAAGTTGTAATTTACACAACCTACAGAGGGTGCTATTACTCTTTCCATGCTTCCGACTATAAGAATCAAGACGATCGCTGATCTTTTGGTTGAATTTTCTGGCGGACCTGAAGATAATTTTCGTAATTTGAAGTAACAGTTGAAATTACTGCGAGATACCGTCTGGACGACAGTAGTATCAGAATTTTAATGGGTTTATGCTTACGTGGAAAGGCGGCAAAATGGTTTCATTCGAAGCCCGACAATTTCAGAATGATGGTTACGGATCTTCTTGACAAGTTGCAACGCGTTTTTGATAATCGACCAAGTAAAGCAACGTTGCGCAAGGAGTTTGAAAGACGAATCTTTTTGCAAATATTATTTCGACAAAGTTACGTAGACGAATGATGTCACCATTGACCAAGAAGAACTCGTTGATTTTATAATCGGTGGAGTCCCAGATATTCGGTTAAGAGATCAGGCAAGAACGCATCGTTTGTACAGAAACATTTTGTTTGTCGAGCCACCTAGAAACAATCGAGACCGCAAGGAGGTGACAAACTCGTGGATTTCGAAGACTTTGCAAAAGGAGGAAACATTTACATGCACGAGAGAAGCGCCTGTACGCGCAGCGGTTACATCAGCGAGTACAAGGGAAGTTTGTTGCTATAATTGTAACGAATTGAAATGAACTAATCTCTACGCGACACCGCGCATGTCCATGTGCGCTTCCGTAACCACCATGCCATCATTATTGGCTCCTTATCCCCAACGCTGCGACCCAACACGGTGTCCGTTCTGCTCGACGGTTCCGTGATCTGAGCCGGCCCTACGGGGTAGCCACTCTTGGATCCCACCTTACTCACCTTAGTCTTTTTTCTGCACACAGAAAAAAACATACATGTAAAGATATCCGTGCCATGTACCATGATCGTACCCTTGATAGTCTCTTCGACTATCAGTTCCTACAAGGAACGGATTACTCCGAGACTTCGTGGCCGTCACCCTGCATCGTGATCCACGGCTTGATCCGATCTCAGCGACAACTGTCCAGTACCGTCTTACCCCTTCCCGCATATCCTCTAGGTCGTAGCGTTCATTTGGCAAAACAGTCTGAATCCGGGACAGTCCCTTGAATTTCGGAAGTAGCTTCGGGTCTGCGCCTGTGGCAAATTCACTGGTCCGTAGTACCAGCACTAGTTCTCCTGCGGTATACGTCCGGGCGTCTCCCCTATACTTTGGTCATACCATTCCTTCTGCGCCCGCTAGTTCTTCGTGATATGCCGTGCAACATCTTTTTTGACAGTTGGTTTAATATTTAAGTTGGTTTAATAAAAGGTTTAATATTTATCTTTATGCGATTACGATATCGAACATTGGACCGGAACGAAAATGTCATACGTTGACGCATTGTGTCGTTGCGGCAGTATCCTTTCGAGTACATTCCGTTATTTAAACAAACTGGAAACGAGAAATTGTATGATCGGAAACGCAAACCAGCGCAAAAATATCAAGTTGGGAATCACGTCGTCATTTCAAATCATGTTGTTGCACCCGGGGTAAATAAGAAGTTATTACCAAAATTTGAAGCGCCTTACGTCATGACAAAAGTACTCAACAATGATCGATATGTCGTCAATGATATTGAAGGTTTTCAAAATGTGCGCGTACTATTTACCAGAATTATCGGCCCTGACCAAATTAAACGTTGGCCTTGTGATATAACCTAAAGCTGTTATTAACAAATTAGTGTACTTAGAATTAAGTATCAAGTGGTAACGGTACGCGAATTGTCTTATTATGTATATGTTATATTTAGATTTAAGCATTAATAAATAAGTTGCGTAAATTTAAGTGTAGATTTCGTCATCATCTGTCCGTGTCCGCAATCAGTCACGAGTATCAGGACTGGCCGAACTGTAGGTGATAAAACGTGAAAACCTCCCTTGAGGACCCGTGTCAGTCATCGGCATTCGCGACGGATCGGATGCCGATAATCTGATCACTCTCCATCATCGAACCGTTAATGATTGGTTTCGGTCAGTCGCCGAGTAAATGTCAAAAGGTCTAGATCCGAGATTCCAGTTGCCTTCGTCACATTAAATAGCTAAGCAACTGAACGTGACTCGTTTTTTTTTTTTTTTTTGAAACCATTAAGCGCTCTCCCTATAATTTTGATATATGAGAAAATATGATGTTTTGACGTTATACTGTATATTAAAAGATAAATTTTCATTTTATGAGAAATGCTTAGCATTAGAACTTGATATTCTTCCCTTTTTCCTTGTCCCTTCATTTAGTTGTTTTGGAGCCATATAGTGCATTTACGAGTTATGCAGCTCGGAATAACAGAGCCTTTTAACAAAGGCTCAGTAAGGAATCCAAGGTTGGCTTCTTTCTCCCCATTGTCCTCCAATTATTCAAAAATATCTCCGCTGCATTTTTCTACTATCGTGCTGCTGTATGCTTTATCATGTTATAAAAGTTTAAATAATAATAAATGAGAATCTTAAAGTTTATTCTTTATCAAGTATAATAAAATATAATAATAAAAATATAATACAAATTTTAATTGATATTTGCAACTATATTTAATATGTTGACTATTCAATTTTGGAAGATTAGGATTATTCTCCTTTGCCACAATTACCATTAATTCTTTCTATCTGTCTTGTACGTTCAATATTCTTCTTAGCATATTCAATTCCCCAAGTTTTAACTTTTTGAATTCTAGTGTCTTCAGGTAAATTGTACTTTGCGGTATTCTGGTTGTTCTATTCGACGACTGAAACAATTCTGATCTTGTGAGATCCGCGGCAATCTCACAAAGACCATACAAGAGCGGTCCTGAAATTATGCATTCTGATTATTCCGGATTGATTTTCACTGATCGTACAAACTTCCAATCAGCATGCCCGTTAATTGTCACTCACTTCCTTTTCTTGTGTCTTTTCCTGTAGCGGGTGTGAGATACCTGTGCTGAATGATTAGGAAAAGGTTACAAAATTTCCTTTGTTATTCAACGCTAATTAGTATCGATCAGTTTCTGAAAGATTGGGGTTATGACACTTTCGGCTATTGGGACGAGACATATATTGGAAGTGTAAGAAGTATTGTTAGAAAGCGTTAGCAATAGTTAGAATTAAACTAGTGTTCTTACTCAAAAATGCCTCTTATATTCGAATACGGGTGTTACAAAAATACTTACAAATATCTTCGCATATGTTCCTTCGGATAGAACATTTATTAATGTTATATGTGAACCTATGAACCATTGCAAGAATCTAGTAGGAGTTAGTAAAAGAAAAAAATGTAGATGAAACATAATAATACATATAATACGTATATTTACAAAAAGGATACGAATCCATCCATTTTACGTTGATTTAATAGTAAATCAAAGTGGTATATTTGCCTTGGATCTGTTAAAAACAATCCATTTTCGTCAGATTATTCCTGATAGCGTGGCTTTGATTATTCCATTTATAATCTCTTTTTCCTCAAAAGTAACTAACGAAGTTAAGTAAGTAACGAACATATTGAATCTATACACATCGATTTTGACGAAACTTACATACAAGACAGTTTTCGTGAAGTTATATCTGCATTTAGTGACATTGTATAGTCAGAGATTTTTCGGGAAATATTCCTCCATATGCGAAATTCATATATATTAAATGTTTGAACGGTTACCATAACATAGAGTGAGAGAAAATTATGCATTAAATAATTATCGTAGAATACCAAAAAAACAAAGAAATCTAAAAACTATCTACTAAGTTGGTTCATATTTTATACACACAAATTTACACGAATATGTAGCAACGTCTAGCAAAAAAATTAACAAAAAGATTGGAACTTTCAATATCATATTTAAATAACTAATTTCTGGGAAATATTTTATATGTGGCTAGATTCTCCATTTCAAGAAGTACAATCTAAAAAAATCTTTTTTCTACGTCCTCAAGCGTCAAAGTTATTCCAAAAAATATATATTCCACCCTCAACTTTCAGGAATATTATTATCCCTTTAATATAGATGACAGCGGATATAAAAAAATGGGTGGAAAATACTTTTTCGAGATCTATTTTTCATATATTTAGATACGTTCCATCAAAATCGATATGTTCTAAATTCGAGATGTTCCCGCATAAGTTAAGTATAGATCAAAAAGATTATAATATATTGAATATACCTATACAAATTTAAATTGATATAGTAGTTGTAGTTAATTCGAACAGTAATTGACAAATATAATATTTCACTATTTTTTGTAAGGCGTAATTTTTTTGTATGAAGTTGTAGTAAAGCATGGATTAGATGTAAAGAGGAAGTTTTGTAATCCTATAGGACAGGCAATATACTACTTCTAGTATATTTCAACATTTGAATTTTTAATTTCTAATGTTTCAATTTTCAATACTTCAACACACTTCATTGCCTTTTAAACGAATAACTAAAATTAGAAATATTAAATTTTGTACAAGAAATTTAAATCGGAGCCACTTCGATCAATTTCAAAACTTGAAGGGCATTGGAAAGTGATAATTGTTTTCAGAAATTTATTTCGAAATTTGCAATCTTTTTGTTTCTTAATTGATTATTTAAAATAATGTCAATTACTTGAATAGGTTATTAACGATTCAGGTGGAAACATAATCGGTTGAATGTTACAATGTTTAGAAAGAATTAATTTGTTTTAAAAATTTTTTGTAATTTGATTTGATTTTCTCAAATTATATACAATCGAATTCTCAATCTTATATTTCTGTGAATATCTATTATATCTTTTTTCTTATAGCTTTAAGGATTCGTTATTTTAAAGCATTGCAGTTATACGGGACGATCTACTTGCTGATAGTTGGAAGTTTCATATATACAGTGAGAGACAAAAGTATTCGTATAGTTAGAATGTAGAAATAAAAAGAGCAGTATTTCCTATATTATTATTTATAGTCCTATAATATATTTTTGTGAATAGACTATAGTACTCCTATATTATATTTATATAGTCTCAGACATTTACGATAATAGATATACATAAATAGAAGTTCTATTATAGTTAATTACTGTAATTACTGTAGTAAGTACTGTAAAGTTATTATTGTAAATATCTATGAATAATATATTGCTACATATATTTGAATACATTTAATATATAGAAAATATTTCTCATTTTATTTCCACATTCCAACTGCATCAATACTTTTATTCCTCACCCTATATACAAAACTTCAAACTACCAGTATAACTGCAATGCTTTAAAATAACGAATCCTTGAAGCTGTAAGAAGAAAGATATTATATCCATATAAACAGATTGTAGAATAGAAATAAAATCGAGAATTCGATCTCCTATGTAAACATAAAATGCAATTACCGTATACAATACATTCTCCAGAATTTCGCGCTTCTACCCGTTTTCAATAGCTTTACTTGGAACGTTGCTCGAAAATCGACTGACTCAGATTCATTCGTTTCCGTCTCCAACACGGAATTCTTTTCGTTTCTCTTCATAGACGACCTGGTTTCAAACCAAAAGGATTCTCGCGGTTGCTGAGATGCCTTTTTGCGTTTCTCGTTCGCAAATCTCCAGAATTCCGTCTACCCGCTACGAGTTACACCATGGGAAGATAAACAGAAGACGAGATGGTAAAAGTTTGACAAGATCTTTCACAGAATATTTACTCGAACAGGAATTTCAGTCATAACGACGCAACGCGTGTTTTATCCGCTTGTACTATTTGTTTGTGAATAATTGATAATTACGATGCTCGTTTATTGTGAGCTTGCACAGCGACTTCTAAAAATAAATTTTATCGTGTCATTATATTTTGCAACAGCTCTAGTAAATACCTAATAAAATCACTCTAGATCTTTCTACTTGTAATTTTTTAAGTAAATCATATTATGTCAGAGATAAATGAGTGTTTACATATTTTTGAGTGACAACATAGATTCTATTTTTTTTTAGTTGCATTTATATAAACATGAGTTTACACAAACAAATACAAATATTACATATTTTACAATTATTACATAATTACATATACAAATATTTTTGTATCAGTCCTTAAAAGTGAAGCAGTCACTTAGTGGATAATCTAAAACTTTCGTATATTATTTTATTACGTCTTCTATAACTTCTATAATATCCGGATAATTACTATAATCATCATGCAAAAAATTTTTGTTTCCGTAGAAAAGGAATGGCATTGGCTTACTTGCATTTGTCCTTTTTCTTCGTAATGCGTTCAACCTTTTATTTATTGGAGAAATTTTTCGAGAGGAACACCTTTAGAAAATTCCTCGGGTATCGCGATTGCTTCGCTAAAGATTGCTTCGATAAAGTTTAAGATCGCGTTGCTGAAAATAACTGTCATTTAACAATTTTCCATAGCGTTCGAGCTTGAAATGCGTTTTACGATATGTGCAACGAGACCTTCGCAGAAGAGATAGTTTTGCATGCTAATCAGTGCGAGGAATCAACCCTCTCCGCTTCAACAAGGTCACATATTTCAGCCTCATCGGCTCTCTTCTGACGTAAATGAGCTTCTTACTTAAGCATTCTGAGTTTTCGATGTTCGGTATCGATCTGGCCAGCTTGTCTCTTCGAGCTTCGAAGATTCATCAAGTCATTTAATCGGGTCTTGACTTTCAATGTCGAGAAAATGGCGTTGAAATAACGTTTATAGATCTTTTGTATGAAAGGAGTAATAAAAGGCAACGTGTAAAAGATGCTAAATAAGAATATTCAGCATTTTTATTGTTAAACTACATACGTTGAAATATGACACTGATGAAAAATCACGAAAATATAAATTACAAATATCTGGGTAGTCATCTTTAATTCATTAATATTAATAATGAAATTTTATCAGTCACAAGTTACAAATTACTAGTGATACGAAGATTCTCTTACATAATCAGGACAAATTGACCCCGAAACAAGTGAAATTTTTACTTCTCTATACTATCTGACGTAAAGTTGTAAAATTATAACAAAGAAGCCTACAATTTATAACTCAACATTTGTCGATTCACTAATATTTGTTACATAATATGTGTTATATTTGTTAGTAATATTTATATAATAACATTTGTTCACATAATATTTGTTAGTAAATTATTATGCAAAAGGATCCTGATGTAACAATATTATCTAAATTTAGTGCAATGTAGTTTCATTTTGCATTTCCTTCTTTTTTTTTAAACTTTAGTACCGTTAAAATAGTTATATTTTGTTTATGATGAAACATGGTAACTGGTAATTGTTAGAAAGAATGTATTATATATAAGGTATTTGACTAGAATAAAATCTATTTCCTCTTTGTTTCTAATAATTATAAGACTTAACCCAAATGTGACTTTTTCACAACTTTTCAAGAATATCTACTGTTATTCTACATATGTACGAAATACATGTACACCCTCATTTACGACTATGTGAACACTTACAACGTAAGTAAATTATCAACAAGTTATGAAGACCTTAACAAGCCTTAAAGAATCATTCTCTCGTATGAAATGATATAATATTATACTATATTATTATAATAATCTCATCACTTTTCTTGGTATGACACAATTAATTTCTGTCTTGCATATACTTACTTGTCGATAATAATTTTGACCAATATTGACAATCGTATAATTATTATTATATTTGTTGCTATTCAGTTCTATGTATGTTACGAATAATTGTACAATACAGACATTGATCTTATAGACTACTTGAAGTTACAAAGAATTGAAATTAGAAAACCGTGAGGGTCGACACATATTACAAATTATTTCTATAATGAATATTAAATTTTCATCAATTAACGTTAAGTATTTAACGGGCAAAAGCATTCGCAATCTAGTTATGAAATTACAATTAAAGGTCAGATGAGCACACATATTTTTCCACGGAGACGTACCCAGGAAAAAGTTTGTCCAAGGGAAATTTATTCTTTCATTTCGAAATATTTCGACTCGCAAAATTGCCCCTTTCACAGTTCCACCATTTAATTTCGAGCAACCCTGCATATTAACGAGGATCTCTATAGTCGAGAAATGTTCCTGAAAATAAAAATTAGCCGACGGAGAAGGTTGGCTACCAAGGTACAAAGAGAATTGAGTTCATCCTTGGGCAACAAACAAGCTAGTTGATGGTTTCTCATCAGACCACTTGGAACTTAATAGCATTCAGCATTACCACGTAATACGATTACCTTCACGAAAACTGCATGTATCGGAGCCACGTAATTATACCGGTATTGTTAGCGAGCTGTTACAAGAGATGAATACTGTCTCTCTTGTTTGTTCATTAATCTTCTACCCCCTTCGTCTGGCTCACAACTTAACGACATTTTCTCATTACTATGTATTTGCTTGCCTCATCAAAGTTTCGCTAATCTTTCTCTCTTTCTCTCTCTCTCTCTCTCTCTCTCTCTCTCTATCTATCTATCTATCTATCTATCTATCTATCTATTTATCTCTAATTTACTTCACATTCAGAAATGTAACGGAACTTTGACTAATAGCATCTTTGATGTATATCCCTTTTGTTATACTGTAAGATATTCTATTAATAGCTTATCTTGTCAGCCATACATGCCATTGTATACTCTTGACTGTTATATTTATTTTGTAGCAACAATAAAAAGAAATATGTATATATATATATATATATATATATATATATATATATATATATATATATAAATAACTTAATTTTCGTACAAAACCAATATAGCGGTCAGGAGTATACCATGGCATAACTGACAAAAAAGATGAGCTATTAATAGAGTACCTTAGATTGTTTAGAGTATAATGGAAAAGACAAATATATATAATAAATAATTATATATATAATATATATTATACATGTAAATGTATTAATTTCTATATTACCACACCACAGTAATCACTGATCGTTATCGTGTTAAACTGTTTGGGAAGTTCTTAGCTTTTCCAGAAGTGGGACGTGGTTATTTATTATAAACCTCGACATATTTATTAACATTTATTTATTATTTATTTATTATTTTCTATTTATTATTTATTTAGTTGCAAAAGTAATGAATTGCTGAATTTAGCAAACTCTCCTAGACAAATGCTGGTTGTTTAATGAAAAAAGTATTTTTTAATCAACATTAGATTTCGTATCGATGGAAAGTACGCTAAAAATGTTGCACTTAGTTGATTAGAGAAAATGAAATACTTCAAAATTTTGCAAAGAGCGCTTGAAGAAATTAATTTCTAAAGAAAGACAAAAAATTCTTCAAGAGAACAATCGTGAACTTACATAACGAGTTGTCACCATAGAAAATAGTGCATGAATTTCTATTTTATAAAAGTAAATTACTTTCATATTCTTCGCAATTTTGTTACAAACTTTTCAAAAAATTCTACTCATACTTGTCTCTGTCTTTATTGTAAAATTTTAGTTAAAGTTTAGTCATAAATTCTGGGAAATGCTTATCTTTTGAACACATTAAACTGGTTTAATCTCTTAAATATGATACTGACATATGTATGTATGTACATGAAACGCTGTTTATTTGATGTTTCAAGGCAGGGCAATATTACACATTCAATTTTGTCTTATTAACAGTTGTTATCAGGTAATCCAACCTACAGCCGATAAGACTTCAATAATTTTTTACTTCTGCGGTAATTTAGAAAATACTCATCATAAGATGTTGAGAAACAGTGTTATTTAATTAATTCTAAAATAAATTAATAAATTCCATTTTCTTTGTTTTTTAAATCATCACATCTATTGAGTGTTTGATAAGTTGTGCGATGTCTTGTGGACTATATCATATTGTCTATTCTGACAAAATAATTACATCTAACAAATATTATTTAACAATACATTTGGTCACTAAATTCTGAATGATTTCACATACTTGTGAAATTGTGTATTTAACGTGTCAATCTAATACATATAATAATGAAAGGGAAGCACTTTGTAATATAATAATTTTCAGAATTAGTTTGTCATTCATATATGTATGATTTATTTCAAATAGTGCAATATCATACACAGGTACTGATAATATTTTTTGAATAATTCTTGAAACTTCGTAAAAATTAATACTTATTTATATGTATTTCTCTACGAATGGGTAGTTACTTCTACAATATGTACAAAATTTGCAATGTTAATACTTAATAAGGAGTATCAATAGTAAACTGTTAAAATACCTAACTAAAAAAAAAAGGAACTTTAATATACATAAGTACATGCATTAAGATTGCTATCGTTCGTAATTAATTAAAATATTTGATATCGTACATCAGCATTGTAATATTTAATTTTGTACTGATTAACGAATCTAATTCCCGTCAGTGATTAAATTCACTACTTTGGGGCAATTGTGCTCTACAAGGTCTTCGAATTCAATCAAAGAACGGATTTGATTATGGTCCATTAAAATCCTCATATATTACTCACTTAATCACTGCATACTTATAAAATATTCAATTTATCTTTCATCTACCTTGGGAAAATTCTTGCTAACAAGTATTCTGCAACAAACCACATTCCCTTTACATAATTACATATCAAGTATGATCCAAATTGCGTGCTTATTCCATAGTAAAAGCCTTAATCTAATTGTAAAGTATTAGCGATATTAATGTCGTAAAGTTAAATACTGTTTATTAATCATTCCTAAATTATATATAATTAGATGGTTTATGCTTAAGCAAAAAATATGAATATTTTTCTGAATGTAACTAAAGCAATTGAATCTAAACTGAGATTCTTGTGCATTCTATGTATCTTTACATCTTTAAATCTCTCATAATTGTATAAACGTCCGTACTTATATATGTATGTATAAGTAAAAAATAAATTTTTTTTAATTTTAATTATTTCATTATTAAAAACTTTCATAAAATTTTGAATATTGCACATTAAACACACGTCATACCGTAAAAAAGGATAAAAAATCTTGTTATGACTTAGTTTTCATTTCCACTGTTAGAAATTATTATAGCGATGAAAGAATTACAAAAAATGATACTTTTACGCTTTTAGAAATCGTAAATCTTTTATTCACTTTAAAATTTTGCGCACGCTTGAATTGCAGAAAAAGAGAGATACATATATTCCTTTAGCACGTAATATTTCACGTTTCTTCGTAACTTAGGAATAGCGTATAGGTATATTATCAATTTGTCCTTATTGTGCGCACAAGAAATAATAATTATTATTTTAACTTGATCAATCTTATAATCAGTCACTTGTAGAAATTTTGCTAATTAGTTTTCACTAGAACGACAAAAAGACGAGATTTTCAGAAAGTTTTATACATGAATAAAATCTTGAATAAATTTATTTGTAATATATTGCATTATACTTATTTGCGCATGTAATCGATTATAATTATATTGTACTTATTTGTAAATAGATGCTAATATATGCTAATATATGTGTATAAATGCTAATATATAATGCAACTATATATAATTTCATAACCCAAATGACTCTGTAGCCGGTGACAAATTCCCAATACAATATTTATTTACTCACATCCTCACATTTTTTTCATTTCATGTCCTTTTTCACTCACTTCAGACAACGTATGAAGACATTCCTAAGGACAGATTCAGTCACGTTTGCCCAGAATTCTTCTTTCAGGGCCAAATTTCAAATGTTCAACTCTTCTTTCTACCTTTTACACTCAGAACTACATGAGATTATAAACATTTATATATCCACATTCCTATTCTCATATTCTTTAATTCAATTCTCCTCTCTTTCTTTCCTTTTTATTGATATCTTGCTTTTTCTCTTACTACTACTATTTTATCTATTTTCTATCTGTTGAACCAAAATAAATAAATATTTTGAGGAGTTTCGTAAAACATCAATATATAATACACTTAAATATACTCTTGTATTATACTCTTTCATATTGTGTTTTTCTCTTATCTTCTTTCGTATTTTGTTTTTCTTCTTTTAACTATTGATATATTATCCATTTTCTGTCTTTATAAGTTTTAGCCATAGTTCTATCTCTAGAAATAGAATAAATCAACAACTTCGGAAAATCTCGTAAAATACCAATAGCTCGCTCAAAAATATCCCTTCTTACTTAAATAATCAAATATACCCCATTCTACCTAAACATCACAGAGTCTTTACACTTTTTCAAATTCAATATACCAGACATAACCCATACCATAAAATAACACCTAAAAACTCAGCCTACATCATCACAAATTCCTCGACACAACAACCAAACACAAGAAAAGGAACTCGTTTTTATCCCCTTGTTCGTAAAAAGTACTCGGTCCCGAAAAAATGGACGTAAAGGAGAAAAAATTGAGGCAAAAGGTAAAAAAGAATGCAGCTCGCAATTAAGTGTCCTCGGTACGGCCTGCAATCAAAGAGGCTGGCTTCGCGGAATTGTAACTGCACCGCATGCCAGCTGCTGCATTAGCTACATGCAGCTCGAAGCGGCTCGGCATTTGTAATGGGGTTGCTGCAATGCGCAACGGCCGCGCCAGAACCACACCGTTTTACCCAGCGTGTTTAGGAATTTCATTAAACGTTTCATATGACGAATTAGCCTCTTGAGATGAGGAGAATGGGAGAAGGAACAAGAGGTAGGTTGGTAATTAAGACAGTTTTATAACGAGTCTTCGAAACGAGGGAAAAAGTTTCTTATGATGCTATATCTTGACAAATGAAAAAAGTAAGTTTAAAGAGAAAAGGCCGAGGATGGAGAAGTATGTATTGTCAAAATTGTCATTCAGGATATTTTCTAGAAAAATGTGAATTTTTAAGATATAGCTTGCAAGCCCCTTAGTTTCAATTATTGAAAATAAAAATGTGATAGAAAATTTTTTTTAGATATATATATTATTGTTTATACAATGAGGTGTGTAGTTGTAGGAATAATCGGACATTTCATGGAAATCGATATCTGGCCATCGTATACAATTCTAAGGAATAGTAGGGCAGAGGTTTCTTGCGGTACTAGTGGTAATGAGTAAAACGAGTGTATTTCAAGAAAAAATATTAATGTGTATTGTGTACAAATATGAAGAAGAATTCTAATAACGGATATTTTTTAGGAGATAGTTTTCTTTATGATTGGGTTGAATTATTGAAAATAATTGCAAGGAGCGGATTTACTAAATTTTAAAAATGCATTTCGCTTTTTTTTTCGAAAAATATGAGTTGTTAGGATATCGTGTATTTTATGATGTGTTTGAATTATTCGAAATAATGATAAGGTAGGAGCTTATTTGCAGATATACATTATGGCTTATATGTGCTTACATATAACAAGGAATGTAATTCTATGAATAATCAAACTTTATAGAAATTGAAAGTAACAATCAATGAAAAAATATATTTCACGAAAATATTACTAATAATTACAGCTGTATTCTTGAACACGTTTGTGTATATAATTACTAACATTAAATAATAACAATTAGTAAATTAAGTTTTGCAGCACAGATATCAAACATAAAAATATTAGACAAGGTAAATAAATTTTCATCAATTTGTGTGTATTATGTAATGATTGGAAGTGTAATAACAGAAAATAGACTATATAATCAACCATTTCCAAGATATAATTTGAGCGAATCTGCGAAAAGGAATACAACATGATGTGAAGATATTCTGTTTGTAATCTTAAGATTAGATTACGCGTTTAATGGTGTTTAATGGAGCGCAGGAATTCTGGAACATTATCAAATTATATTAATTTATAACGAACAATAGATAGGCACACGAACATTCTGCTTTAATAAGACTAAAATTATTACGTTTATTGTTCTCGTATTATTGAATCATCTGATTAATTTTTTTAAACTTGATGCAGACAAACGAGTTTCGTCGAACGAATATCTTACTATTCCATTAGATTATTCAGGATCCTCTTGAATAATATGTACAAATGAGCATAAAGTGATTCCTTGTAAGAAAAAAGAAAAAGTAAAAAGGGAAAAGGATATGTAATAAAATTTTTTCATTCGAGGAATGTTTCAGTTCACTTGATAAATTTTTAATCTCCATTTTCTCGAATACATATCCCATACAAAAATTTTGTTCCACATTTCCTTCTTATTTTTTCACAGCGAATCAACTCACGTCTGCTTGTACATGTTATTTGTCCGAATTCTGCACAGAGAAGTACATACTCGCGACAAATGAAAATCGTCGCCCGCTCGTGGTAAAGATATGTATACACATTTCTATACATTATATACAATTTTTGCACATCTGACAGTGATCGTTACTTTGTTGATATGCATGTAAATTTACAGGGTTCGGCCGAATAACATGTAAAAGCGGACATGTGACTCCTTGTGGAAAAATAACAAATCACTTGAAGAAATATCATTCTATATATAAAATAAGAAACTAAGTAGGGAAGTGATATACAAATATACATAAGGAGGAATTAATGTAGGAAATGATATACATATATGTATGTACAGTGCACACATAAGAGTTCACTTTCAAGAATTTTCACTCATAAGAATTGTAATAAATTTTTAAGATAGTCTCATTGTTTGAATCGAATATGAGTAGGTTTTGATCATTCAATCAGATATCCGAAATATGTTAATACAATGCAATATTATTTCTACAGTTTTACGAACATATAAAGTTTATAACAATTCCAAAATCAATAAATGTTTCGTCTACTGTAAATACAAAATTAAGAAATGCGCGAAAAAACGATAAAAAAATAAGATAATACAAGATTTACATTTATTTCAGAAAAAAAGATTTAATGAATCTAGGAATCTGAACTAACGACAACAGTTAAATCATGACTGTGTCTGCGATCATGATCATTTAAACAAATCTCGACGCTCGCTGGGGAAAAACGTCTGAAAATTGAGTCGTGACTAATCGCGAGAGATCAACATGGAAGACAACAAAGTTCGCGTTCTTGTGAAACAGAAAGAGATGAGTGGAGTGTCTCTGTCGGAGACATTCATAGTACGTCACGCACATGTGAAACGAGGATCTTGTTTCCCATGTTGATTTTTCCCAACTCAATCTTGAGGTGATTTTCCCTAGGCTTCGGTATATGAGCGTCGAGACCTGTTTATATGATCGCGTGCGGGATCGTGCGGCCAACGGAAAAAAGCGGCAGTCTTCGACTGGCACGCGACGAGAAAGTCTATTTTATTATAACATTTATAACATTTTTTGATTAGACTATTCCTAAAGTTTCCTTGCTTGTTTTCTCTCTTCTGAGGAATCCCGATCCTTCTAACATAGTTTTCTAAAGTAATATCCGTATTTAAACCAAAATTTAATATTCAGTAATCATAAACGTTGAAATGCTGCAATAACTTCCATCTAATGGTATTTGCAATTCTATATACTCCTACATTTTTGAAAGTACATAAATTCTTTCTTCACAGCTCACTGGAATTTTATATATGTACGTACCTGTATTCCGAAAAACTGAAATTCGTCCAACCATTCGTTTCACTATATACGATAAAAATCGCAATCGAGTAGATTTCGAAGAAACAATTTTTATTTCGACTGATCTTCATTTAAATAAATTATAACAAAAAGAAATAATGGACATTTAAAATACAATCGTATATCCAGCTACAATACCGTGATCGCTATACAATGACAATTTATACACTTACTATTTACATACAAGACATTCACATGTTTTTTATTTTTTATATTATCTTCGTCTTTTCTTATCATTGATTTAGTCCTCATTTTATTGCGATAATATTCATCGATCGTTACAGTTATTATTATCAATTATCGTTATCGTTACAATTATCATTATTATCTTTATATCGTAAACGTAGCACGTTGACGCTTGTACACACGAAATTGAACGACGCGATGCAGGCGAAATTCCGCGATGTGAAAATCGCACGTCACATGACCATGTTTTTTTGCTTTGTGACGCGCGTTTGATTGTCTATAGTATGTATTTCGTACGATTACATCTAAATTTCTTTCCTCCTATTATCATTTCAATCGCTTTTCTCACGCAGTATGGGCGAAAGCACGCGATTTTTTAAATATAGAGAAACTGCAAGTTTTCAAAATTACGAATTTTTTAAAGGAAATTATAGAATTTCGATAGGTAACAAAAATTTTGTTAGGTAACAAGAAATTATGAAATGTTGAATTTTGACATCAAAATAAGGTTTATTTATTTATTTCTTATGCTTTTCGTATTAAGTATCTAGCGTAATAACGTCCAAAGTACCAACGTAATTTATTTCGATAAGAATTTATATGAGAACGAATGATCCTTATATTGAGAACTTGCAATTTCTACAGTTTGATGTGCGTACTCTTTAATTACGTCACATGTCAAGAAGAATTATCTTCAGTGTATGTAGTATGAGTATCCATGTAACATAAAAGGGAAAGAAACAGAAGAAAAATATTGGAAATAATGTATTACAATTCTAAACATTATACATACAGTAAATATTTGCACAACTAAGAATTTAACGATATGTTTAAGAGTATGCTATCAAACAATTTTATAGACCATATAAAAAAATGCAATAATAATTCTTTACTAAACTAACTCCATCATAACACTATATGACTCAAAAATATCCACATGTATCCTTCCTTCGAGTTTTAATACTCTTTCACTTGTATAAGTACATCTGTATTAAACAATTTATATACCTCAATAACAATTCAAAAGTTTCTTGGTTTCAAATTAAAAAACGTATAATCATCGGTGTACGAAAGAAAGATTTTAAATGCAGAAAGTTAAAAGTCCAATTAAAAGTAATGTTTCTTTAGCACGGAAAAAGAAGATAATTGGAAGATTCTACGGAAATCGTTAGTTAAGAAATATTTTTATATCTAAAAATTTATATAATTTTATAATTTAAAATTTATCCAGGCAATCACTTGCCAATTTTTCAACGCCACATATTGTAACAAATTAACACTTATTGGGCTCAACACGAAGTAAATTCATTAAATACCATAATTTAAATGACATTTTTCTGTGATCTCCTTGAACTTTAATTCTGTATAAATTTACTGGTGATAAAACTTCATTCTTCTCCCGTGACTCGTCTCTCCATCATTGCAAAACTTTTAGCCATCTCGTAACTTTCTCGTCTCGTACAATGTATTTATTGTGACACATTTAAAATACCTATACTAGAAAGTATATTTTAGATTTCGATATCTGCTCGACTGCCCCAAGGGGAAAAAAATTAAAACAAAAAGAATGACAACTTGTCTCTGCATTTCTTTTTCGCGATACCGTACTCACCTTTTGTATATTAGTGAAAAGTCTGTTGTTTTCGCGAAGCACTCTATTCTCCTCTCTCTTTTTACGATTTGTCGCACTCTTAGCATACGAAGCAACAATTATGAACGATTACCTCGCGACGATTCGAAACAGTCTATTTTATTTATCACACACAATTATCGCTTATTATTGCTTGCTCATCGTTCTGAATCATGGAGATTCAGCGTGAACGAGAAAATGGTTTCTATATACATGTATTACTTTGATGATAGCTACGGTGGAAGTTGGTAATTCGCTCTCTTATTTTCAGCTTTGCTTCATCTTTTAACACGTTGGCTTCCACGCAAATTTTATATACCTATGTATTTTACCCTGGGAGTTGCGATACATCGAAATATACTACGCCATAACATTTAATTTTTGCAAAATATTATATTGCACTTGCGCACTTTTTTCTGACAATGTTATCTATCTAAGTTAGTCACATCTTAGAAAATTCGTTAATCCATGAAGATTATCTTATGTTAATCATTCTAGTAAATTTAGTAACTTGGCAACCAACGTGTAAAAAATAGTTTATTTTAATACCTTTATTTTTTATGAACTACAAAAATTTATGAACTTAATTTAGTTAAGCGTAATTAGATTTGAAAAATATAAAACAAGAATCTTTGTCCCTATATTTAGGTTCAGTTCTTTAAATGTTTCTTTCCAGATTTGACGAAGTTCATATTTATTGATATTTATATACTTAACCACGTTTTGCTTGAAATTTTAATTTTCCCACTTTTGTAAATTTATAATAATTATTAATGCTAAAACTATCGACCTGTAATATGAATCGAAATATATAGTAAACAGATGATTATAGTATATAATAATATTTCCATTTCAATAAAAAAGCGGCGCTAATTATGCCAAAATTACTTGCCTACTTTCAGTAATTTAAAAAATAGAAAAATCTAAAACTTATTTTGACAGATTTTTTAATTTGTGCGTTAAATAAATAAATCTCTCTTTATTATTTGATATGTCACATGTTTGGAATTCAACCCACGAAATGGGGTATTGGAAAGATCCTACAAAATGCTAAAATACATTTTCTGATAGAATTTTGTTTGTTTTTTTCCTTTAGCAAAGTACAAATTTATGAGAAAATACAAAAAGATAAGGAAATTTCATACTATTCGTTTATTGAATTCCACAGAAGTATGCCGAGTAAAATCTGTGTTTTAATCTTGTGCCCATTTAAAAAAGCACGAGAAAAAATAAAAAAGTTTCATTCAGCTCATTCATTAAATTTTATAGTTCAGTGCCCAATAAAAGCTCTTTGCTAAAGAACATTTAGAAGAGTACAAGAGAAAAAAAAAGAAAAATTTCATAAAACTTGCTTATCAAACAGTTTCCCAGTTGTAAAACTAAATCCATATTTGGTATCTGTACGTTTATAAAGATACAAAAGAAAACAGGAAAATTCTATGAAGCTCATTGAGCCATTTTTACATTCAGAGAAACGAGAAAAATAGAAAAATTCCATAAAATTGGTCCACTCAATTTTACAGTTCAAAAATGTTCTATTTGTTAAATTACATTTCGAGAAGCACAAAAAATAAAAGAATTTTGTAATGTTCGTTCGTTCAATCTCATGATAAATAATTCAACAAAATCTCTACGGTCTCTTTTTTTCATTTTCCAAATAAATTCAGACACGAAATAAAGAATACTCTATTCTATTGAGGTTCCAAAGATTAATCAATCACCAAATTACTTTCCTTCCACCGCAGCCGCGATTCTACCAACGTAATCACATTCCCATCAACACTCGCATTGTAACACCTACGAGAGAAACCGGAAAGAGAAAACTTGAATTCGACGAACGCAGATGTACGTACGGCGAAATTAATCCACGCCTTCGTCAATTTATCCTATCAAGATATTACTTCATGCTTTACGCAATCTGTCGGTTAGGTTTCTGAAGAATTGAAGCGTACTTGTTTTTTTTTTCTCAGCTCTTCAGCAATTGAATTTCGCCCGCACCAGTCCTCGTCGCCTAGATCCGACTGATGGTTCTAATTAACACTTAGAATTATCTGTATTGGGGGCTTGTTGCGCTTATCGATCCGTTTAATCTTTCCTATCTTATGACCGTAAAAGAAAATTATGTTCCATTAATGTAATTTGATGATTTCTTTCTTTCTGATTTTTTAGTTCGAGTTTTTTTAGATCGAGTTCTGATTAATTTAATCCTTCCATTCCTAATGATGCCTATAGTCGCCGTTTATGCAAGAATCAGCGAATACGAATGTCAACTGTAGTCGATGTTGAGTCTATATAATGAACCGTGAAGAGCTGGAAAAATGATTAATTCAGCTACGATCTTTGAACCTTTTATGTTTCAATTTTGCTTTTATTTCGATCGAAAAAAAGACTTTTATGTTTTGAAACTATTTCTAGCATAAAATTGAAACGAGAAATCACACATATCAATAAAAATTCATACTTAGTTTCCTTAAACTTAAGAAATTTTCTAGCCACCAAAAGAAAAAGAAATCAAAATTTATTCGAATAACGAATAGCAAATAAAGATAAACAATGTGATCATTACTCGCGAATCACGAATAATTTTATTCATTCACAGAATTTATTTATCTTCACCAATACTGCGATTTACTTGTATCCGTGGAGCGAATAAAGATAACTCGCTGAACATAATTACTAAATTTGTAATCAATCCAATGTATAGAGAGAACAAAAGCGTGTAAACATAAATATTTGCGCTATTTACAGATAAATATACGGATAATAAATAACAATTAGCAAGCTTTAATAGCAAATAGCGAAGAATAAGATATTCGCGAATAAAAGTTTCGAATCATTTAATTAATTAATTAATTATTAATTTATTATTTATTCGAATAATTATCTAGATAAAGATTTATTCGGACAATGTCTCGTTCTGGGTCCTATTTGTATATGTGACAGTTTCGGCCAATAAGCATGCTTATCTTTAAGTCTATCTTTAAGTCTATCAGAAATAACCAGTCAGACCCGCATTCCTTCATTTAATTATTACCTAATCATTTTTTCAACTTTGTACTTATACTCGGCTGTAATACTCAGCATTAAGGTGATGACTTATTCTGTACTAATCAAACGGTATCTGTATTTATATTTTGATTCTGTGTTTAATTACGTACTAAAAATACGGTTCTTTGAGGTTAAGTTGGAAGAAATAAATTATTGGTGTATCTATTAATTTCTTTAAAGTTCGAAGTTAATTCTTTGTTTAACTTTTTCTTTGCGCAAAGCGTATATTTGCGGCTGTTTCATAGACATAGTCGTAGCTATATACACCGAAAACAAAGGGATAACTAGGACTTCTGATTAATTTTGCAATGGTTAAAGTCATGTAACTTTTATCGTTACTTTTGTATTTATAAATACAAATAATTTACTAATATTTTAGAAATTATATACATGTTTGAAATACACGTGTACTTAATGGCAGATTTTCAAAATGGTTTTTCTCGAAACTGAAGCCTCATAGGCAAAAACTTTATTCTTCATTTTCTTACTTATTTTCTCATGACGAATCATCTTTTTCTCGGTTATGTCTTTAATTACTGGATATTCTGTATATGTTTGCATGTTATGTGTATTACATGCACTTTTCACTTACAGATTTGCCTTAAATATTGTATAAACACCCGCAGTGTATTTTAATGTTGTGAACCACAGTTTTCTCTCTGACAATTGAACTTTGCCAACAGTTTTCTCCAATGGAAGATTTTGTGAAAAGTTGCTAAAAATAGTTTATTCACAAAAACTTAGTAAATTCTTTGGCATGTTGTTTTATAGAATATTTACAATTCTTTTTAAATTCAATAACATTGATTTCGACTAATTTTTCGAGCTTTTTTAATTAACTAAAAACTATAAGGAATTTATAAAAACTTGCAAGTATACATTCATTGTCTTTTCGATTATAAAAATTGGCAAAATTATCATAGAACTAAAATTTGGTATAGAAATAAAAATTTGAAAAATAATTTTTTCATAAAATATTTATATATCAGGTACTGAAAAATTTAGATTAATTTTTCTCAAACATTGAGTCATTCTAAACAAACCTTTACCTAATATAAAGAAAGATATATAATATATCGGAAAAATTATGATATAACAGAAAGTAAATGGAAAATTAAAACTTTTCAGCTTTACAGATTTGAAAATATCTTTGGAATTTTACTTAATTTCAAGCGAAATAACAGATATTCTCTAAACGGTAAACTTCAGTTAATGCACAGAGAGATATATAAATAATTCAAGAACACAGATATATTTGTTTTATATACGCGAAATCACACTTCAACTAGTTACTAGTTAATTTAAGACCAAAATAGTTTCGATTCAAATATTCAACAAACACGACTTGCAAATCTTTTCTTTTTTTGCGGTCAATCAGTAATCATATGAAATACTAAATAGCAAATTTTGTCCAATAACTGGTATAAAATGTGCAATATATAGTCGTAAAGAGCTCATAAAAAACGACTTCGCATTGCGTCTGAGGCCAGGCAGCGAACTTGATTGTTTGATCCGCGAGGGTATGTTACGCGTCACAATTCCTTGGAAAATTATCACCCGTTTCATTAATATGCATTAAACAAGGAATCGCTGTAAGCTTATTATACGCACCACGATTTCAGGCAAAATAAATTTCAGAAGAAAGGTTTTAAAAATAAGAGAAACAAATCATACTAATATTTTAAATAACCAGACGTTTTATTATATCAAATTTATAAATAAAAATACTTGTATTTTAATTGATGAAAAAAATGAATGCTTGCAAGAATTGTTAGAAAAGAGAATGCTAAAAAAATTTACATTTGTCGTGTGTTTTATTATCATAAATGAAAGAATATAAACCACCAAGACTTGAGTAACAAATTATATCAAAATTTTGAATAAAATTTTGTTTATGTCAAATTTTTGATTAAAAAAAGAACGATAATAATCAAGTTACCCAAAAATTTATTTCTTTGAGAAATTACATTCGTCGGGTATTTTATTACTATGAATTAAACAAATTTTTAACAGGTTTTAAAGAAGTATAAAAAATTGTGTAATATTTTTTATCCTTTTCGTTTCCTTTATCTCGTCTTTTATGAAAATGGAAATCGATGAATAGGTAATTAATTAAACATTTAAATGATTGTATTGAGACGATCTTTCTGTTTTTATAAATTTCACTACTAACGGAGTTAATTATTAATTAATGCATGTTTGCGAGACGTTCTCCAAATCGCTTTATTATTTTATGGAAGTAATGCTATTTTTATATTCCGTTTCATATTACTATTAAATATCTGTGTATCTCATTCAACTGCGATTTTAATTCTTCATAGTAGTACAACCGATAATTGATTAAACTCTTGCAATTTTTACGGAATAAAGATTGCTATTAACATTGTCGAATAAAAGAACTGTATTCTGATTATAACAGAATTAATAACAGAATGCTTATTTTATTTATTAATTTAATAATTAATTAAAATTGTTCAAATCCTTATGAACAATTATGTTCTTTTTATTTAATTTATTTTAATAATGAGCTGTATATCATTAACATTATCAACTTTTCATCCATTTAAACTTTATACTTTTATCATAAAATATACGATGCGCGTTGTCACATTTTTATTACGAATTGAGATTAATTAAAAATGATTAAATTTAATTATATTACAAGTAATATTAATATTATCTTATTTAGATTAGTTCGTAAGATACGTATATATTATATTACTTTAATAAAAAGAAGAAAAACAAGATTTGACAGTTGAAATATAATCAAGTTTTATTTCTGGCAGGCTAATACAAAAAATGAATATGAAACTATAAAAAGGTTCCAGAACGTATATTTTCAGAACACATTTCTTCTTTTCTTCACTAAAAATGATTTCACGTACATGTGAGATATGTATGCATAGGTATGCAGCGAATTTCTCTTATAATATTAAACCTTGCAGATATTTTAGAATCAAATGGTCATCAAAATTTACAAAAAATGCAACATGAGCATATAGATTATCAAATTAAAAGTACTTAATAAAACAAATTGAAACTTTGTTCATAACGCAAATTTTCCTACTTCTTTTTATTAACTTTAATTGTTTTCAAGATGAACAAAACTAACATGAAGCAAAGTAACAGTTTTCTAAATACATCGAAACATTGTAAAAAAACGATAATTTATTATAAATTCATACATAAAATAAAATTAAATTATCTCGCGATCTTACAATTGAAAAATAATCATATCTAGAGCATTAACTCCATAACAAAAAATAAACGAAAACGCATCTCAACATAATAAATAACGAGCACTAGATAACGTACTAAATTCGTGAATTAATATTAGATACAGAATTTTCTTCCGACACATTGTTCATCGCTGGTTTATTTTACATATGCGATTGTTGACGTGTAGCCCATCATTTTTACAAACTAAACACTAGTCGTTTACATGAGAGAAACACTTTCTTCCGGCTATCGATTATCGCGTTACTAAAACGACGTACATATATTTACAAATTATTTACAGCGTACGTTAACACGCGAATTCTATCACAGAGAAACGATGAATCAAAATTAAAAAAAAAAAAGAGAAAGGAAGAAACATTAGAAGAAACAAAAGACAAAAAAGTCGTACAATATCATAGATAAGATTATCAGACTTTGATTTATTGCTGATCAATCGACGTGACTATTAACGAAGCATAAATTAAACGAAATATTCCACTGACAATGAGTTAATATTAATTAACAACTAAAGGACACGCACATCGACGAATTAAAATGTAATGAAATCTTACCTAAGCAGACTCTAATAAGAAAAGTTATTGCATTGTACAATATCTTTCGACTTTATCTTTATTTTTAAAAGCTCCTTTGATTATGTTAGTACGAGCTTTCGATCATTTCAAATCGACTTTTTTCTATCGATTACATGGCACGCTTTACTATCGATTTAATCATTCAAGATTCCTTATTCAAACTGTTTTTCGGAACATTGAAATGGCGTAGCTGCATGTAATTAATTCGAATAAAATTTTGCGCGGGGTTTTCAAGGTGCCTTCGCTAATTTGCAGTGCGAATTATTCAGTCCACAACAGGGAATGGCTTTTTAATTGATTTGTGACTTGTTTTACGTCCTGCGTCAAAGTTGGGCCATTCTTCTCGAAAATTTCGAGAAACGAAAATTTTATTAAGATTCGAATGTTTATGATATAACGATTTGATCTATTTAGATATTTATAAACTCTTATCCTTTTAAAATTAACAGGAAATATTGATCACAGAGAGTTAAATATAATGCTTTATAATATCAAAGTGTACGAATTGAAATGGTATTACGTTATTGGTGAATTTATTCTGGATAAAGCGTAATTTGTTTGCATTTTATTAAATATTTAGAGTTTTATTAAACGTTTATAGGATTTCGCTGCTTTGATTAACCAATGGATGGTTATATGTTTATTATTATTACTAATCTTTTAAATCCTATTCATGTTTTACCCTAAACGTCTTGAAACATAAATCATTAGATTCGCCGAATGGAAATTTTATTATTTTTGAATGTGTGAATATTTGGATAGTTTAATATAATTGTAAAATTGTGCTGTTGCTATTTTTTTTTAGATGACTAGGAGATAAACAAATATTATTAACCGTACAAGAAAAATAAATAAATACTCCTGACAGAAAAACAAGGCTATAATCACATCATTTAATTAATTATCTACATAACACTTAATGTTCAAATAAAATTTGTGACGATAAAAAATATATATTCTTTGTACATAAATATTTGTTATTTAAACTAACATTAAAACGAATTGCATTCATTGTCCGATTATACAGGTGCTATTGCAGAAATTTGATTGTTAAGTCCGATATACACATAATTAAACAAGACAATATTTCTTTTCGAATAAGATTAAATAAATAATCGGAGGGAAAGTTCAACGAGCTATAATTATTTCTATATTGCATTTTAATTCTAAAAGCAGCCATTATACTTTCTTCGGAGGAAGACATATTTCAACTATAAAATGAAGAAAAAACAAAAATATCACAAAATCTATAAAAATCTTCGCAACAACATGTTATAAATTCTCTACATAAAATCACGTAACAACAATGAACGATAAAACATACAATAAAATACAGAAAAGAATTAAAAAACAATTTTTCCGATATTATCGGTTACCAACATTATCTCGATTATCTACTACCAACGATTTTAAAACACGACGCTTTTCCAAAGCGTAAACAACAAAATAAATAGCTTTTCGACTATGAATAACACTAATCAAACAACAACGATAACAATAACGACGATCACTTTGGAATTATATATCACATCATAATTTTCTTTTAAGAAAAAGAAAATACGTAATACCGTTGAAATCAACTTCGGGATCATGTCATGCAACGTGTCATGTAATAACATTATCGGTGAGCAATAATACTAATTGCATTAAAAATAACAAAGACTATACTGTTCATTCCTTTTGTCTTTTCTTCGAATATAGGTCAGAAACGACACTAAAGTCGACTATTACTTAACATCGAACCTTGAATCTCACTATCGACCGCCTAACATCAGGCACAGCGAGCTTTCACTATTAAAAACGATTCTATTCACTTTGCCTTCGCATAAATGGTTATAAAACCGCGTAGCTGACTTCATTGGTTATGTAAATATATTACATATTAACTCTCGAGCTTCCAATCAAATCCATTACATTAATAAACATTTACTTGCCTCGAAGCTTCGATAATTCATTATTCTTTATAGTTTATCTTTCTTGTAACTTCTTCAATCTTATTGATAAACGATTTCAAGTGGGACTCGAGTTATCTACGAATCGAACAGCACACTTGGCCACCCAATACGACGCAGATTTTTTTTAAGAATCGAAAAAAAAAAATTAGGCGAAGGTGTCTTGACGAGCTTAACGAATCGACAAGACATCTTTTTTTGGAGAAAATCTTCGTTCTTTCTTTCTTGCATGTCTTTCAAAACATAGTTTCTTGTAAGTTTCTCCAAGATCGGTCCCTGACCCATCGATCGATCGATTCCAGCGTGAAGCGCGTGCCTTTCATTTCGCGAGAATGTCGCTTAAAAGTACAATAGTATCGATAGCATTAGCAATGCGATGTGACCTACGCGTTTCATGCGCGTCTATCTGCCCTCAGTGATCGTTTCGCGATGGTATATGATCTTCGTGTCGCTGTGTTCTCTGGCCACGCGTGCTACCGGTTTCTTCAGCCGTCTTGTATAGTAATGTCTCCTTTCTGGCGTGATAAATATTTGAATTTAGTTTCTTTCTTTATCATTACTTTTTTAGGAAGTTTTGAGGTTTCGATGTTTCAAATGGTAGCTGTGTTATAGTGACTCTTTCGAAGGAACTGACTACTATTTTCTGCATGGTTTCGGCATAGTCTCATATATGACAAATTTTGATGTAAATTAGAAAATAATGGAACCTAATATGTGGCCAAAATATAAATATGTTAACGTTTCAATAAATAGTTTCAAAGAAATTTTAAGTTTTAAAATTGATAATATATACTGCCAGCCACAAATATCAGTTATAATAATATTAATTACTACATATATAGGACACCTATGTCATTATATCTATTGAAAAGCTCTATCAAATATTATTCTACTTTATTTTAAAGAACACACATAATATGAATAGAATAATAGATCTATAACAGAATATTTAGAAAATAAAAGCAATGAGAAGTATACAATTCGTACTAAATATCAGTTGATGTCTTAATACTTATGGCCGGCGGTGTATACGCACCATTGCTAATTGCTGATTGACCGTGTTTGATTCACGTTTTTGATCATCCATTCCCATAATCTTTGCCAGATTTATTACATACAAATGTCTTTTTTGTGAATATATCTTTGAATGTTTCTTCAACTGACTGAATAAACATGCGTGCACCGGGTTTAAAGCAAACCTTTGAAAAGTCTTTTATCCATCACCAAGCATTCCAAAATGCACGTGATTTAATATACGAGCACTGTGTTGAAACCGTAAGCACGCGAGGCAGCCAAATATGTTTAAAAACGCGAGTTACTTGATGAGATTCGTCTTCCGTGAGTTTTTGGCAAGATGGCGAAGAATCTCTCGATGCGGGCTACAAGTTACGTATATAGTCGACGATTATACGCGTCGTTTTATTTGTTGCATGTGTAGGTGACGATGCGGATGTATAATTAGGTGGGTGTGTACGTATCTATGCGTGTCTTTTTGTTTTCTTCTTTTTGTTTTCCATTACGGATGCAGTCCACAGTATAAACTTGCGTGTGTTCTCCTCTCAGAGGCTGCTACCGTACTCGCTCGATCTTCGTCGGTCGATGTGCTTTATGTACGTCTCCGAGTATATGCTCTTAGTGCGGTCGTCGTACCTGCAAGCAAAAAAAGACAGTGGCACCAATACGTTTTGTTCACTTTGACGATGTTCATGCGGTTCCAGGTTTGGAATCGTTTGTTTGCAAGTATTATTGTTTAGGATTTTGGGTTGACGGAATCAAGAGGATTTTAGTTGTTTTTTTTTTTGTTTCTTTGTGACATAGATCAGACTTATATGAAGACCACAGAGGAAAATGTTATATTTTTCGCTTTTTATATGGGAGCAGTTTTGAAATTTAATATATTGTGAACCAATCTTATTTTTGTGATCCTCTTACATAACTGAACTAATATTAATATTCGATAAGTTTTATGTAAAATTGTAAAATTACGTAAAATCAAACTGTAGCTAATAGTTCATATAACAGAAATCTATGAACTATTAATATTATTAGCCTGTAAATTGCTGCATAAAGTATCGTCTTTTTTATTTGTTGACAGTTTAGATAATTTTATATCTTCAAGCCTAAATTACTGTTCTCTTTTTTAATTACATCATACAATAGAACTTCATTTGTTGGAATACTAGTTAATGCTTGATGAACTGAATTTTTACTGGCTGAATTTAGTTATTTGAATGTGAGTCCCTATTATGTGACGGCAAAATATTAGGTAGTTAGCAAAATTGGTGAGCTCCTATTGTATAAATTCCAATTATATAAACTGTTTGTTTCCCGACAAGTTCAAATAGATGAAGTACTACTGTATTGAAGCACTTCATTCAACCACCAAATAACATAAAAATCATGAAATTTCCACAAAGAAACTTATATAATACATTTTATCTGTCGTCTTCATATATTATTAATTATATCTAGAAGCTCCATTTTGTATTAACTATTCTTTAATTTCATAAGAGAATATTGTACAAATATTTTAAAGAAAAATGATGTTCTTTTCTAAAATGCATTTTTGAGAGCTAAAACTTTTATGCGCATATAGAAACATTTGCAAAGAAAAGAAAACATGTTATTCTAAAAGGAGGAAAATATTACAAGTTATTACAACATACATACACATACATGCATACATCACATTGCTTTCGCTCTTTAATTTTTGCATCCTCAAAATTACATCAATGCATTATTCGAATTCACTATACTCGATTATCACATTCATATGTGAAACGAATTCAATTATTATTATGATCAATCATTATTGTTAACTAGGTATATAAATTGATAATGCTAATTGCATTATGTATTTATCCTTTTATTACAATATTATGAAACTATTCCTATAATGAAATATACATGAAATATAAATATTAAATATATGTAATATACAAATATAATATATGTATAAATATAGATGTTATAGTTATGTTTGTTATTTAAATTTGGCTGTATGAGTTCATTTGCAAATTTGAATAGCATACAAATTATGCACATGTCATACAAAAAGATAAAACAAACGTGTCTGAATCCTGTTGAACATGATATGCACTCTGGTGTACTTGGATCACGTTACTTGGACCTTAATTGAATTATCTTCGTCATTTCTTGTAATTGACTTGCAAATGCAAAAAAGAGAAAACTAAAATTTTGATTGATTATATCTGATAGGCATGTACTTCTACTACATTTTGATATTTTTCTTTGATATTATCCTTCATTGATAAAATTATCAATGTCACTTGAATTGTATCAGAATCAATTAACGTAATTATGCAAATAGTGGAAATGTTCTGTAAAATGTCTCTTTAAATTCAAAGAACTTTTTAATAACTACTAACTACTACTAAACTAACTAAACTACTACTAAACAAGAATAACTACTACTAAATTTCTTCTTTCATAAATTAATCGCATCACATAATTACATCATTAATGCTTTAAATTAGTATAAATTATAAAAATTATCATTTGTTGTCTTTTTATATATAAGAATGTTTCATTACATTAACTTGATTCTATTTGACTTAATTTGTCCTGATTATACGTATATCTATATAGTAACATTGAGTGCTAGAATGATAGGTTTGATAATATTCGAATCGTCTTATTTGTTCTCTATTTACAATACCGATCGTTATGTCTTTAATTACTAACTCTAAATTAAATTTCATCAAATATATTTAGAGATTGTATTAACTTCTAATCGATTCATTTATATAACATCTAGTACTTACATAATTATTACTTTCTTGATATCATAACCTTAAAAGAAGATACAATTTAGTTGGAAGGAAGATTTTACAATTCTAAGAATGCTGAACTCAAGTAAAATTCATAAAGTGCATTTAATTAAGTTTATGACAACCAGACGGGACATAAAACGTGATCTACTTCCGCCAATGCAAATTGCTGATATGTGTTCGCGCAACGCTCAGCTCCCAAATAATTTATTTTATACTGCAGTTGTTTTACAGTCGAGTTTTAAATGGTCGTTAGAACCTAATGAAGTAAATATTTTACCATTAATATCGTTTCATTAATTTTACGTCGAAGCACCTGTTTTAATTCGGTTATCTTAATAGTATTTAATACTATTCAATAATGTCAATTTGTAAATAATAATCTATCTTTTTGATTATGATTGCTTTAACACCTATTTAAATCAGAATTGGCTATTCATTGCTGTAATATCGCGACTGATGCAAAATACTAAATCATTATACAAGGTGAATGAAAAAGATCTACTGTTTCAGTTTCAAACATATTAGGTTGTCCGAAAAGTGTCTTCCTTTTACAGACACGTCTTTTACAACGACGCTTATTTATACAAACATGAAACCTAATCTGTCGAACGTTGTAATCTTTATATTGATAGAACAAAATAGATCATACGTAATTCGATAAAATAATATAAAAAGAAAAATGTTGTGCATCATTTATTTCCTTATAAAACGAAAGAAACTTTTCGGACGACCTAATATTTTTAAGAAGATATTTTCAAGGTTGCCAGTATTAAAAATGGTTTGACGAAAGAAATTACATGTGTTAAACAAATTTAGCTTTAGCACTGCGTAGAAACTCCTAAATATACAAATAAAATAAAAATTTATACAAAAAAATTGAACGAATATATTAAATTTTATTTATATAAAACTAAATCTAATTTAGTTTGAAGTTTAACCCTTCAAATACTTTAAGTACACGAAGTATATCAATCTGCACAACGTTTAATAAAACCAGTTCATTCAAGAAAGCAGAATTGGTATTAAATAAAATTGATGATAAAGAACCGGCCAAGAAAAAGCATTTCTATACATGTATTCTTTTCTTTCATCACTTGTTTTAAACCGTAGATCGAAATTGTTTTAAACAACCCAATTACTAGACCGCGGATATTTATGTAAATTCGAATTTTCATGTTAAAAGAAATATTAACTACAGAAAAATTTGTTTCATCCATCAAATATTATTACGAATTATGTAAATGTTATACAGTTTTCTATCTTTAAATTCTCCGTAAACGTATAAACATCGGCTATTAATTATAGTTTATTAATTATTAATAGTATGTTTGGAACGAATATAATTTAAAATAAGAATAGATAAAGAGACTTCATCGAGAATAAGGACAGAACAGAAAAATAAAATTCGAAGAATACACAGAAATGCACCATTGAAATCGTGCGTTCGTTTCAAGGTTATTGAAATATCAAGCAAAAATTTCATGATCGAGCCTTTAATGCTCGAAAAAACTCGAGGCTGTTCTCGTTTCTCTTTTCCTTTTCTTATTTCGAGAAATTCACTTTAGGAGAGGGTTAGAGAGATGAGCTAGATAGGAAAAAGTACGCGTTCCTTGAGTTACGCTCACATTCGTGTGAAAAAGTCGAGCATCCGGTTCTCGACTCGTCCTACTTTCACCGCACGAAATTAAAAGTAATGTCCTTCCCTTTCTTCCCTGGCCGCATCTAATCACCCCATTTTATGGCGGCCCTTTGCGCCAGGGACTTGAATGGTGTTGAAGATTTCTGTAGTGATTTCCAAGCTCTAAATAATCCGAATGAATAGTTAAAAAAAGGTAAGACATCGACGAGACTGCACTTCTTAAAACGGGGTAGCCCGTCTATATTAAAGAAACTTTCTGTTTGACAGCAATTTTAGTCAACATTCCTTTCGTTTTACAATTTTAGATTATATATTATAATTCGGAAATATTTTTAGTTTATGCAACTTGGTCTTATTTCATAATTATGTGGATAGTAGAGATGTACCGAGTAGAATTTTGGCCGACTAACCGAATGATCGGCTTTTAAGAAGCTGGCTTGTCGACCGATTACATGTCTTTGCCGATTATTTTCAAATACAAAACACGTCAAATTTATGATTGTTTAGTGTTACGCACCTAAAGAAACATTTTTGGAACATTCTTTTCTATATTTGTTTTATTATGGTGTGTTTCTTCGTTTTAAAAGTTTTTGTTATGATAAAATGAAGAAATAATGACCAAAATACCTAATTAATTGGTACTTATTTAATTTATTTCAATAAATACTAATTATTATTTTTAATTTTTTATATAATAATTATGTTACACATAAATATGTGTCTATAAGTAAGTATACTACGTATTAAAAAATATTAAAATTATGCTAATGCCAGTAAAGACAGAATATTGTATTTTTCTTTCTATGATTTATCAAGTTATCAATAAATATAGTAAATTATTACTACAAGAAATATACTAAAAATTTAAGGCCGATTAATCGGCCTTTTTTGCCGGCTAGTCGTCGATCATAAAAGTAATCTAATAGTCGACCTAACCGATACTAGTATATCCCCAATAAATAGAGAAAATTGCATTTTTACGTGATTTAAACAGTGTAGAGTCATTATAAAGTGGCTACAAAAAAGTACTTATGCACGCCCTTGCATTCTAATGAAGCATTCCTTTAGCAGATTCTACATTTCATTTTCACAGTAGCAATTTTTTGTAGTTATATGAAAGTAAATAAACTGTAAATAATACAAAATTTAATATAGCTGAAGCTAATTAATTAATATAAAAATGATGTGTAAATATATATGTATAATGGTTTACAAAGACTTTTTTTAGTCTCTGTAGATATATATACACTTATACATATATGTACTGCACAAAAGTATATAAACATATGATGCCACGTCGACGTTTGTAATTATCAAACTTTGAAGAATCAGTTTATTATTGAACAATCTCTTTGTCTTCGGATTCTCCCATTTCCGAAATATAAAACGGATTAGGGAAGTTCTTCTAAACTAACAGAAAGAGTTTCGAATTTAATGCAAGTAGCAATGTTTATAAACAGTAAATACATGTAGTGGTATATATACTAAAGAGTTAAAACACGTTAGTACTGATATCTTTTCAGGAGATAATTTAAGTTTATGGATTATTAACTCTATTGTGATATTTATCAGCGACAGTATATCAACATCAGTAATCAAACACGTCAAAATGTTGAATTCCGAAGTTTTTATGTTTGTTTTTTTTTTTTTTTTGAATTATTAGAAAGTAGATGCTTTTGGAAAAACGCTAACTTTTATTGAGATAAAAATATAATTATATATGAATAATTACATAATATATTATATATATTGTAATTATATACATGTGAGTGATTTTACAGAAATAGAGATTTTCCGTGGCTCTCATATTTTAAAGCTCTTAAAAACGTTAAATCGCATTATATTTGCATGACAGAAAAAGATAACAACTGTAAATTCATAGGCGAGCTATGAAGAATTTAAAGAATTTAAAGAACCAATTTAATTTATTTATATTAAAAAATTACCTTTTATGCATGAAGTTATCAGTTCCCTGCCATGTCACATCTACAACATTTACTCTACAATCTATCTCCAGAGCATGAATTTCAAATGATTTATTAATCTTTCCTTTTTATATATATTTTACAATAGTCGTATTTATCATTCACATTTATTTTTTACTTTAATTGACTTCATTTTATTGGCAAAAAATATCTACAATCTTTGTCACCCCTTTTACGCATCAGTTCCCTCTCTGTGAAATTATTTTTGAAAGAAACGATATGTGGTATTAAGAAAGAAATTACGTGAAATAAGTCAAAATTAATCAAGCGAATTAGTGCTCCTCTTTTATTTCACAATAAGTGGTCATTTTGGATTACTTCAGATTGTAAAACCGTTGACAATCACCTGTTACAGTCAGATTTTTAGTCCCCCTGGTTCGTATTATATTCTAAGTTTACTATTTTTACTAAGTTTAATTTAACGTAACATAAATATAACATTGGCATTCAACTTCCTTTTTAATGAATGAAATAGTAAACCGCGCGAGAATTTTTAACATTTAACTTCAAAATTCTCAGTCCCCTGATTTAAGTCTCCCGTCAAAAAATATGATAGAGGACTAGAAGATAAAAGTCTGTGTCGATTGTATCTATGTCACATAGATATTTAAAGGATGTCTTGCATTATTTAGGTAAANTAGGTAAAGTTATAATTTAGTCCTAAAGGTTAGAAAATAAAATGTATTATTTATCTGTTTTAATTTATAATAAAGAACACAAGATCACTTGTTTGTATATATAAGGAATAAATATTCGTTAGTTTAAAAAATTTAATGATTTTTGTTTTAAGTTTAACTGACATTTCTCAAGACTGATAACTAATTAGTTTATGATTAATAAATATTAATTTTGTTTTAAGTTTAATTGCTTTTTTTTTCATTTTCAAGTTTAACTGGCAGATTATTATCAAGACCGGTATTAAGACAAGACTGGAAGTTATTACGGAAATTATTAATGTACGATGTTAGATATAGAAATTTTATAAATAATCCTTGAGAAAATTAATTATCTTTCATCTAATTCTTTGATAAAAATGAAGTTTTTTTTATTAAAAGTTTTAAATATAGTTGATTACATGATACCTTGTCAGTCCTCTACAGATCACATATAGTCATTTATTTGTTTGGCCGCTTTTGTAGCAATACCAATATATCCTTTACCATATCTGAAAAAGACCATATCTCATAAATTAAATAAAAAGTTTGTGGACAAAATCACTGTCAAATAGTTCTCATTTCTGTAGAATCGCTCATATGTAATCTATTCCTCTATATATGTTTATTATATTATTGTAATTATAATCATTACATATATATAGTATATCTAAATGCACACTATAAGTTAATAGGTTTGTTATTAAAAGAATAGTAGAGAATTTACGAGAAGAAGAATATGAATTAATAATAATATAGACTGCCTTGAGAAATTGTAAATCTAAATTTATAGTACTAAGATTATAATGAATCGTGAAGTTATACAAATATATTTATAGACAAATTATCAAATTTATAACCCATTACGCATAGCAAATGGTTTCTACTATTCAAAAATTTCTCTATTCAATCAATTCCTTCTTCAAATACCGAAGATACTTCTGTACACATATTATGTAAAAGAGAAAACATTAATTATAAATACTATTAAAAAAAACAAAACAAAATTTTTTCAGTATTTTTCATTATATTTCAGTTATATTTCGATAAAAAAAACTGCATTTTCAAAGAAATTGTAAAATTAAATAGAAACGATTGTTCATCCTGTCATCTTGCACTGCAATAACATACAATGAATAATCAATTGAGTTGGGTCTCAAAATATATATTCTCTGAGGCTACAAATCAGACTTTATACACGAAGCGTAATAACGAACGTGTAATCTCATGATACTTTTGCAATCTTTTTAATCAGTTCACTCAATTAATTGCGGTAAGTTACACGTGGCGTATAATTTTCAACAAAGAATAAAATCATGATTGATCTCGTTAACAAACGGAAGGCGACTCGTATATGTATACATATTAGGCAACGTTAATTAAATCATGAACAATCATCATCCGTGGATAATTTCATTCCAAAACAAAGTGTTATAAGTTATGCTCATGTATATGTAATTCTATTGCGACTACGGATGAACAAATTGTTTCTGCATTTTCAATAACCTGTATGACTCGGCTACACTGATGAGGATAAGTCTTACGGGATAATTATTAGGTCGATACATATAAAATGTTCTATTTCCAAAATTTGAAATTAACAGGTGAATGCTACGTAGATGGCCATTTGGTAGCAATTTATTAATTCAAAACGTGTATCTTACTAACGATTGGCTAGATTTCGAGTCTTGAATGTAAGATTATTTGAAGTTAGATTGTGAAAGGAATGTGTATGCTTAGTACGTGAGACGTTAAAATATTTTGAATTCTATGTTTACATTATAATGGTGTATGTTTTCAAAATCATTGGGTTGTAGGCAATATACAAAATTACTTAAAATTATTTAAAGTACTTTGTACTTTGTACTTTGCACTTTGTACTTTGTACTTTGTACTTTGTACTTTGTATTTTGTACTTTGTATTATACGTGCTAAACACCATTGATCACGCGTAGTGAATATTATGGCAAGTCATAAGAAAATTGATAAAACTTTACAGCGTTACAGCTTCGCGATAATTAACATTAGAGTGTGAAGTAATCTTTATATTTGTATCATTAGATTTTTCATTACATACAAATTTTTTCAGACCTCGTTGAATTTTCTAACTAATCCATTTGCAATTTTCTGAATAAAATTTAGATCAAAGATTATCGGCCTCGATATTACAGTCCTTAATCCATTATTTCTCTATACATATTAGAAATAACTTCTCAAATGTTTTATTACACATATATCACGAATCGTTATCTTGCATGAACTAAGTAATTCTGGTCGACTAATCGTTACTTTGTTAATGTAGATCAGGTATTAGCTTTTGTATGAAACCAGCAGTGTTCTAATATTTATAGACGAGGTGTACAATGTGACTTTAGAAGGCGAATAAGACATTAGAATCGTCTAAAATTCATCATCATCATTATCATAAGGAATATGAAATTTTATTCTTACAACAAAAACTTAGATGTTCCATATCTGAAAATAATGTTAAATTAATTATTCGAGATATTACATTAAATTAATTATTCGAATTTCCGAATTTGTTCGTTTATAACGGAACCACACTTGAAATGATAATTTTAGTTTCCAGAATTTTGTTTCGCGTTTATCGCATTGAATGTACCACAGATCTTTGAAAGTACATCAAATTATAACGTTGAACAACAAGCATCGCGTGATAAACTTCTTAGACACAAACAAGTTACGTACAATCCTACTTCGTCGCGAGTTCGACTGTGACTGGTTGAAATACAAACAAGGTCTGAAATGTTGTGTTGAATCAGTCGTCATAAGATGCACGTAGACTCAAAAGACATTCATTAAGCAAATGTTTGCATGAAATTTCCTTGCTATTTCAATTTTAGATTATATTTATGTACTTAATTGATTGATGAGCCTTTTCATTGAAATTATTCTGCAAGATTCTAGCGAAAACGATTACGTTTATTTATTTATTTTATGAATGCGAAATGGTTTTGAAATATGTACTTAAAGTCCTAAACAAGTTCTATAATTCCTGACAACTCATTTAGGAAGTAATATGTAGTAAAGATTGAATGTAGATTTAGAATTGAGTTGAGTAAACTTTGGGAATGATTCACTCTTTACCGCCCTTAATCTGTCCTAGATTTTCAATTATGATTTAGACACCTTCTTTAATTCATTAAACAACCCTATACTTAACCTATTCACTATTCTATCTTAAATTCTCAATAACAATTTAAACATCTCTCACTTCACAGATCATCCCTATAATTAAAATATCATATGTTTTCGCAATACTCATTAAACTAAACACGTAATTCATCCTGTTCTAAATCGTTCGTTTACTATTAACGTTTTCCTTTCAATTACATGTTTCTTGATCTAATCACTTAACAAGTAGTAGTTAACACTGTGGATGTTGATCTATCGGATACATGAGAAATATTCTTATAAATATTTATACGGGCAAACAACACAGCTTGCTAATATATAAAAAGTACATAATTATATGATACATTAATATTCCATAACTCGCTAGTTTAAGGGGTATTCTGGTCTAGAGACATGAATTTTAGGTATTTTTTTGGGTCCAATAAAAAAAAAAACAAATATTTTTACTATCCATTTTTTTACAAGATATTTGTTAATGTTTAAAGAATACATGAAAAAAAGTGAAAAAATTAAAAATTCAAAAAGTTACAGGCTGATGAAGTGGGTGGTGTCAAAAAAATGGCGCGTGAAGTTTGTCACGATTACAAGTCTACTAGTAATCTGAGACAAAAAGAAAAAGAATTATTAATCTAGAGGAATACTGCTATTGTTCTAACAAACAAAAAGTTGAAAAAAATTTTTTCCGCAAAATTGCGGCTATCTGAAAAGAAGATAGGTTTTTCCACCATTATTTTACCTTTTCGAATTTTGTAAATATTGTAAAAATTGAAAATTTGTTATGATTTTAGTTAGTACGATAAAGAAGTATATAGAGAAGACTTACACCACATTGCAAATAAATTAGTTCAATAGAACTTGAGAAATCATGACAAGAATTTCGAAAAAAGTAGTTTCGAGAAAAACGCGTTTAAAGTTTCGGGTTAAGTTACGCGCAGTATAAGCCATACAATGATACTTTATACGTACATTTTTTCAATCTGCGATTCCTGCTCTATACAATAAGCCTTCCTCTACTTCAAAAAAAGCATTTTTCCCACTTCTTTCTTCCAAACGAGCAGTTTTGGCCTCCTTTGAAGCGTTAAATGCTCGTATTTCTGAGCGCTCAATCTGGGTATTGTTACGTTTGACAGCGAGCGCATGGGCTTCTGGACCAATCGTGATTCCCATAACGTTCAACATTTTTAAAATGGGTATAAAACCTTCATTAAAAATACTAACAGCGAGAAAAGTAGCAATTTCAATGGTCCGCCTTCTTGCATGAATGTATTTCGGAGCAAAAGTCCATATCAAAGAATTTAACGATTCATTATTATTCTCAGTTTTCGAACACAAACATCGTTTTAATAAGGTATTTGCAGACAAACTTTCATAGATTGGCTTTATAACTGACAATACATAGTCATTTAGAGGAGGATTTTCATGGAAAAATTCATCAATACTGCCCTCAGCCACAACTTTTTGCTTTTTGTTCGATTCGTTCCGGCCAAGTCGGTATGGATGGCGCGTCACTAAAACAGCTATATCTTCGAAAATAATTTAAATTTTGAAAAATCCTTGTAAGGACATATTCTTAAAGGTTCAAGCTTTGAAAATATGAAAAAAATCGATTTTTTCAAATTTCTAGACCAGAATACCCCCTTAAAATTAATATGAAATTTATTACGTTGTAATTGCTATTTATAAAGAAACTATTTGAATTTTATTTCCACCACTTGCGGAGAGACGCAATCGCGAGGAAGCACGTCAACAGGAGTCGTAAATTCCCGTTACGATTAGACAATCGACGCCGCGAAATGATCGATCCCCTATTTTTCTTACGATAATAGAGATGGTTAAATTAAATATGACACTGATATAACAAGTTATAAATTACAGTTTATTCCAACAGCTTTGTAAAGAAGATAGTTATGCTGGTTCGTACATACAAGTTAAATAGGTGACTGATCTAAGAGTGGAAACCCGGTCAAAAGATGTTGACTGTTCGAAAAATGGAAAATTAGTAAAGTTCAGTGACCATACTGTCGCCAAGGAAAGCTAGCGATGGGTGTGTCGAGCGCACGAGAGGAGTTGATTTGTTAAGTACAATTTTGGCTAGGAAAGTGAGAGCAATAGACATTGCTTCTGATTGGATAAGAAGGTTCGTGGACCAGGAAGGGTCTTAGCCGCCCTCAAGAAAAAGTTGCTAACGGAAGGTATCCTACGTGAGAAAACCCAACTTCCTCCTGTTTTCCCGTAGTAGATAATAAATGTAAAGAACCTTTGGAACAAAAGATGCTTGTTTGGTCTGAAGGACCTTAACTATGAAAATGCCAAGATTTATGGTGGGTCCTTGAGGCTATTGAGGGTATGCAGTGAGGATGTGTAGACATCTGGCCGCCATCTTGCCCGCGGTGTGTGGCCTGGGTTAGGTAGAGAGTCAGCCGACGTAACAAATTTAGTACATTCATACATTAAGAGATACATACTCATTCACATAAATATATTATTACATGTATAAGAAAATAGCTGTTAGCACGGTTTTATAAATTCTACAATTATTATTTAACGCACGTTCCGTATAATCTTATAAGATACTGACTTGATAAATCAATATTTGTGATTAGCAGTTACAGACATTCTTCTACTTTTACTCAAGTGCGAAGTTAATTTCTGTGCGAAATCTATTTAGCGTTCATACATTTTTTCTTTCACGATAGAGAAATTGATAAATGATATAAATGCCAAAAGATTTTCAAGAGGAATTCAATGAGGAATTCGATTCACTCAATTTTATCATTTGCATCATTTATTATTTGAAAGCAGCGTTTACCACCTTTACAGATATAAAGAATAACTGATAAAAAATGTGTCAGATTAGTTACTTGTATATTCAATTTTTATATTTTAAATCACGGTTTATGTTATTACATTTTGTTTAACAGCTAATTTTTTTAGCAGAATACTATACTTTACTCCAATTTAGCACTAAATTAATGCTGAAATGTTCATAAGTATTTAAAAATAAAAAGGATCTTATTCTAGACTATTTTAAAGTTACAGTCTCTCTTCACAAGTGGATTTCTCATATAAACGATAACTTTGTACTTTTCTCAAGGTCTTTTTATGAATATATTACATGTATTATACGACAATTTTTAAAATTTCCTTAGCACTGTAGTAGAGTACGATAATATGTGAAATAATATATGATATATAATATAATACATAGCGAACCAAAAATGTAGAATATGTTACAGGATATTTATTGTGAACATACACTTACTGAAAAATTAATAAACGTCATAAATACTAGGATCTTCACTTTCAAACATTGAATCTTCAATTCAAACATCCACAGCAATTAAACAAAAGATAATCTGGCTATATGTATTATACACTCATCCCTTGATTTACGCTATAATTTTTATCCCTGAGTTTTATTATTTTTAGAGCTTTTATACACAGTATTAATCCACGCGATCTCATTTCACGCGAGAAGAAAATATATATATGTTTCTATAATCTTTATTGAATTTACTACATATCAGTGAGACGCAAATTCTTATTTAATTGTACTATTGACGTCATTCTGATTTCTTCTGGTTTATAGAGAGCATGTTTGAACTTGATCATTTAAACAATACAATAGTACTTTCCCATTCTACTTGCAAATACTGCAAATATAAAATGACAGGATGTAGAAAAGGATGTATTTTAGATGTACGGTAAAAAGCGTGCCATTCTTGCGCCTGAACAACAATCTTTTCCGTTTTGGCAGACTTTATTTACGCAATTTTCTTCCATGCAAAAAAAAGATCACATGGAACGAATAATGCACATAAATCGAGGGATGAGTGCATTATGGCTTCTTAATATAGTAAATAATTGACTACTCAAATATTACTTTAGTGATCTCTGCGAAATATATACATCCAGTAAACGTGTAGTACATGCATCTAATCTAATACATTTAATAAATATCTTATAACTTTTATATATGTACATCTTCGTACATATATATATTATATATATTATTATTCTTCGTACATATTATTTTACCAATAGAATCACGATGGTTGTATTTTGTTAAGGTGTTTATAAAATTTTGAAATGTTTTGTATAATATATACATAAAAAGTTCTTAGAAATGTTCGAATACTTTCGCGAGTCACTGTACTTTCGTAAATCACTCGTCAAATCATCCAGACAATCTATCTCATTCGTACAAAAATAAAGGCTGGAAAAGGTTTTGTTCGATCAAGGATTAAATAGACGAAAAAGCGGAAAGGGGGAAAAAAGCGATAGAATATAGTGCGTACCTCAACGTGTCAGACCAGATCGTACCTTAGGGACGGCCGACGGAAATCGAGCGCCTCGAGGTCGGACGGCTCTCGTCTGCAGAGCGAACAGAACGCGCACTGCAGCGTATTTTTGAAGGCTTCTCGGAAGTCGCGATTGAAATACGCGTAGATCAGTGGGTTCAATGCTGAGTTTGTGTACCCGATCCAGAAAAGTATTGCGATAACGATATCGGGACATGGGCAGGATTCTCCGCACAGTGTCGTAATAACGTACCTGTGAACAAAGATTTTAGGATTCAGCGAAGATTTCGTTCGTAACGATTGAATTAACACGTTTGGTGAACCTCGAAAAAACTTGATAATTGAGACGCTAGAAGCAGAAATAATATATTAACCTGGCTGCGAGTCTCGAATTTCTCAATTTGGATTTTGTTTCAATGGAAAAAGGAATTTTTTTTCCAGAGTAATTTTTTCAATTTGGACTACACGATTTGACGTTTTTTGTTCGAGAAATTAGAAGAATTAGTTTATTAGATGAAAAGTAGCAAGTATGTTGAAACAATTCCAATCAGTTGGAATCGGGAAGAAAATAATAAAGACCGCTTTTTACAATTTTTTGGTCTCAATCTGTATCTAATGGAGATTTAAACAATACATTGTATAAGTCATATACAGGTTGAGTCAAAATTCAGAATAACGATATCGTTCAATATTTAAAGGTTATAATATGGAGTTTATGTGTGGAAGATAACATCCTTCAAATGCCTTCCACTTACTGCCTGGAAAAGTCATACTCTTTTGATAGCATGTTTCATAGCAATGGTTAATGTCTGAGGTTCTAATGTTCTAATTTCTGCACGAACGTTTTTCTTCAGCTATTCACGTCTCCGTGGTTTATTCTAATATACCCGCTGTTTTACATGGTCCCACAGGAAATAATCAGAGATCGAAAGATCGGACGAACGTGACAGCTAATAATGGACTTATTATTTTGATAACAAAACTACGATTTTTACGCGTTCATCATAATCCATATCCTAAGCCTCAATGCTAACATATGTATGAACTTATAACATGAAATCAAATAAGCAAGTAAGTTATTTCTTTCCCAAATCCTATTCTGAAGTTTGACCCAACGTGGTATATATATACATCCTGAAAACTTCATCGAAATCGGTTGATGCAGAAACAAGCGATAGGCATGGAAAGATGTAGGTAAGAATTTTTAGATTTATTACGTATATAGGCCGAATGAAAAACTGCGATTTTCATAATTTTTAACCATTTGTTGTTTATAGTAACGTTAGCCGATTAACTGTTTGTCTTTACCTGACTTTAATTCTTCATCTGAACTAAAAATATTGCTAAAACGATTTTTCTGTTATCGTGGAACGTGTTATTTGGTAACTTTTAAAGAATTGAATGGAAATTATACATAGGGGGTGAAGAATGAAAAAACCTAAATATTTCCTTCGATTCTATATTATTTTATAATTTTTCAATATTTTAACAACTGTGAAACCTAATCTCAATGATCTCGAAAGAGAAGCACAATGTAATACCAATTTTTATTTTTTAAGACTGATCTTTTATCGTATAAAGAATATACGTATATTTTTTTTATTCTTTACTGCTAACATAGCATTATTGTTTTAACATGATTTTCAAAGATAAAAAGATAATCCTTGCAATCCCATAATATATACGTTTAGAAAAAGATATCAGTTTATCTTATTTAATTTGATAAAGCAAAGTGATTCTAAAAACTAACAGTAAGATGAAGTAAATAAAAATAAAAATATTCATTATCAGTCTACTAACAAAACGGAAACAAACTTCGTTTCATCTAGACCTGTCACTCCTATTGTATTCAATTAGTTGTGTTTTCTTATCCTAACAAGAGTAATTAAACCCATTAATTGTGCACGATGCACGTCACTATCTTTCTTAGTTTGCACGATATAATTAAATCAACAAACCGTATAAAAATATCACCAATTTAACAGAAAATAACAATTTCATGAACTCTTAAGATCGTTTTAAGTGCTTCTTCCCAAAGAAAACAAAAGAAAAATACAAAATAATAAAGATTAAATTTTAACCCTCCATAATTTCACTCATGAAAATTTTTCCGGAGCAAGTTTTAAACAGTTGACCTACAGCTGATTATACGATATAACAAGAATTTAAATAAATATTCCAACATTTTCTCACATTTTTTGAAAATTTCGAACATTGAGAAGATTAAGGACATAAATAACTCAGCTTTCCTATGGGCAGTATGAAAATATGTTCGCCCATAGAAGATTAAGAAATAGGGTTATCCTTTAGAAATTCTGAATTCCTGAATTCTTACACGCACCACAAGAAGAACGGCAACCAGCAAATTATGAAGGTACCCATGATGATGCCTAACGTTCTGGCAGCCTTGTGCTCTCTTTTCATCTTCATGATATTCTTATCTTTGGTGGGAGTATGCAGATGATCGGTGCTGATCTCGTTCAATGTCAGCGTCTTTGAGGAACCAGCACTATTTAGTTCCCCGTTCAAATTATTCAAATCTTTACTCGGCCTGTGACTCAACAGCATCACGTTGCCCATACGGCTGTGCATCTGTTTTTCTTGCCTACTCGCCTCCTTGAACACGGCGAAGTACGTGAGGGTCATAATAGTGCATGGTATCCAGAACGAGATACTCGACGAGAATATTACGTACACCTTGTTCACTTTGAACTCGCATAATTCAGGATGCTTCTGTCGATGCATATTGTTCTCTTCTGTGGTATACCAGCCCATAAAGATAGGCATGAACGAGATGAACGCGGGCATAATCCAACAAGCGAGCAGCATGTAAGCAGCTAGCCTCTTGGTCATGATGATGGGGTATTTGAGCGGCTTGACGATCGCCCAGTAACGATCGACCGAGATGCACATCAAATGGAGGATGGAACTGGTGCTAAAGTACACGTCCAACGAGTTCCAAACATCACACATGAAATAGCTGAACATCCATTTGCCGGTTATTTGAACGCTCGCGTTGAACGTCATGGCGAACATCGCAACTAACATGTCGGCCAAGGCTAACGAAACTACGAAGTAGTTGGTGATAATTCGTAGCTTCCGGTGCCGCATCACGGACACCATCACCAGCAGGTTGCCAAATACCGCGGTTACGATGATGGAGCCTAAGACGCAGCCTTTTGCGATCGTTATAGGTACGGACCACTTTTGATAGTTCGAGTAGCTGCTGTTCGCGAATTGGTTGTCCTCAGTCGAGATGGCGTTCAAGATGGTCGTCACGTCCACCGAGGACACCACCTCCGTCGACTCGGAGCTCGTCACGATCGTCGTCATACTCGACCACCGCATGAAACCGTACGTTTTCCCTTTGACCTTATTCCTCTTCTTCTGGTCAGAAGAGACTCGACGGGTAGCCTTAGGTCACGGACGTGCCAACGAGCCGACGTACCAAGCTAGCCTTCATCTTCTCGACGGGGAAAGGGCGATGCCTCTTGCCAAGTTCCTTGTACCCTGGGACGCTTGCCAGCGTTAATTGCTGATACGCGGGTGCACCGTTTGCTTCTTCCAAGGTTTTTGCTCGAATAGTTTGGCTTCGAGAGTTAATCAGAATCGTGTGCGGTGGCCTGGGAGCTTGGTACCTCGGTTTTACATTCCACGAGGCTTCTGTTAGCGGTTACCTGGAAAATTGAGATTAAATACAGAATTAGCAATGATTTTGATAAGTTTTATATTCAATGAATGTTCGATAGTAATTATTAGACTGCGGATTTTTATGCATTTATAGAAGACGAAAAGTTTCAAAAACGTACAATGCTCATAATATGAAAAAATATAGTAGAACAATTTTCTACCGCGAGGTTCTACTTTTTAAATTATATTCTCAAAAATATAAATTTGCATAAGAATCCGCAATCTAGTAATCATTCTATTAATAATAATATGGGGTCGGTAATAGTGGGAGATAAATATTAGAAATTACTTGAAATATATCTAATACCGTTTAATAGACAAATTTTAATTATATTATTTTGATAAATTTTTCAGATCGTAATACTGTTAAGAAAAATTCTCGTTCCATGTTGAATTTTTTTTTCAAGATATTCTCAAGTATTCTTATTTATTTTATGTATTATTAAAAAATTTAATTTTGATTTAATTTTTAATTTAATAGCTAAATTATTGTACTAAATACGACGTCAGATTTTACATTATGTAAAACCGCCTTCTGGATTCACTTGGAGTCTGGGAAATAGAGTGATTAAAAGTTAAGAGTTTAAAGCCTTGTAATATTCACCAAGGAAGATGAAATATGTTTAATTAACATAGATTTTAAGATTAATACTTTTATTAAAATATATTATAATAAAGTGTGTTTAAAATTGTTATACAATTAATGAATTTAATAAAATTCAAAAGTTCATAATTTACTATTATTTCTACGATTTCTTCTGATATTGCTGATAGATTACGAATGTTTAAGCATTTATGAAGAACTTAAATATGCAAAAATTCGTGCGATATAGAATATATAAAATGGATAAGTATATAGGATGTACATAAAGTACATGAAATGCCCAAAATGAAATTCTCGTCCAAATATTTAAAGAATGAAGCAAATCTCTATTTAATACTGAGATTCTTCTGTAGTGTTTATAAATGTTGACGATTAATGACTGTAATATCACATTTACTTCATTTTCACCTTATGCGTTATTACCAGACTTACATAAATTGTTTTCAAATATAATATTAAATTTTATTGTAGAAAAAATTGACTTTAGTTTCAATGTTAGATAATTAAGATCAGTTGTAAAAAAATTGGTTTTAAATTCGATGTTAACTAAGAATTTTTCATTCCACTCAGAGAGCATTCTAATTGCAAGATCTTAAAATGTCAAACTTTACTTTTTAATATTCTGTATGTATTCTGACTACAACAAATTTCTAAAGTTTAATATATCAAACATGAGTAATTCTCATTTCTGTCTCCAATTATTTCAAATCGCATTGATTACTCGTATGTATCGGCATATTTATGGTTTTACAAATATTATGAATGAAAATCCATCCTTTCAATCATCTATCCAATTGATTGAATTGCATTTTTATACAGGAGAAATTTTGATTAAAGTAATCGTTTTTTAGGATTTGTGTACATAGCTTTCACGACTTCCGTAACACAAATAGCAAATTGAATGGGATGGTTTCACGGTATTTTAACGTGATATTGAAGTTCTTGTCGACTCGATTGAGGTATTCGACACAAGAGAGATATCAAGCACACTAGACGACCCACTTTATTCGATTTGTTTGTACTACTTGCTTAATCTACTCAATCCATTACAATCATTCGGACTATTCAATTTATTCATCTATATGGCACTAATACAGTGCCAGCAGATTTATTTGCTCCAAGTTCTGTATTCTTCGAGCTCTATGACGGCGTTTGATAAAATTGCTTGCATTGTTTCAAATATTTTCACAGCATATCGTCCCTGTAAAATCGTTCATAGAAATTTAAATCTTGAAAACTTTTCGCTTAAGAAATATTTGGTATTATTCGATAGGAAATTTTCAATTATATTATTTTGTTACATCTTTACACAATAGTAGATATCCTCAAAAATTTCTGGTTTTTCATAGAAGCCTTTTTTTAAAGCGTCGTGTTACGAAGACGTCCGAGTTTTATATATTGCTATTTACTTACTTTAGCTTTATATATTGTTATTAAATCAATATATATGAAATATTATTATCAAATTTTGTTCTATCCTCAATTATCAATTAGGTGCATTAATATTAAAATTTAATTATTGGCATGAATGGTATGAATCATTTCTTCCTATAACTTTTAGTTTAAGTAACATTTAGGAAAAATTAAAAATGTTCTTTACTTTACTTAAACAATTCTATTTCAATAATTTATTGTTATTAAATCTAATATAATAAAATAATTAGATATTCAAAATGTTTATCAGTCAACATATGAAAATTACATTCATTAAATATTAAATGTTAAATTCATTAAAAATTAAATGTTCTAAAAAAATTACGTATGGATTAAAACTTTTTAATACAGTTTGACGTCATTTAATTTCCAGATACTATTTTTCTGTATTTTGTAAAATTGTTATATTATTAAAAGAGCTTCTCGCTTACAATTGAATCTTTTCCTAAAACATGACGAGGTCAAAGAATTTGGGTTTCACGTATATATATGTATATATATTTATTAAATTTTTTTTAAATTTAGTAAGTAAAATGAAATGGAAGATTTTATATCATATAAAACATTCAAATTAACTATTATCGAGAATCAAATCATAAATTAATGCTATTATAAAAACATTACTACCCATAAATCGAAATATATGATATTATTTGAATATAATATACCATTATGTGGTTTCGTTTTACCTATATCGCTTTTATCTATATCGAAGAATAAATGGACGAATGAATGTCCCAAATTCTTAATTAGTGGTACTGATTTTAGCAAAACAATAAATCGTCACTGGATCAAGGTAAACCAAACATACTGAAATTATCAAATATGAATTTCCAAAGTGTTTTATAAATAACAGCAAGAATATAGATTGATGAATAATTAAACACAAGACTCTATAAAACTATAAAACTATTATAATACCTGAACCAATCATAAATCATATTTAATATAAAAACTGGTCCACTTTTTTCTTAGAACATCATATGTATTAATTTGGATAAACAACCTTGGAATTATTACAGAGTGGGTTTTATTAAAATTTAGTACTTCTAATTTTCAGTAAGAGTAAACTTTCTAGGTACATAAAGTTATTATGTTATGGAATCAATAATAATTTAAAAGAATTCATCAATCGTTAAATGTTTATTTCATTGTTAAGAGGTGCCACACCTTTTATTAAAAAATTCCTAAATTACTCAATTAGATACTCTCTCAAAATCACTGATATGTAACAGTGTATCAACAGAGAATAAACAGCCATTCTTTCTATTTAAAAACGAATATGAGAAGAGCTTCAAAATGTTACAGCCTAATTATCACGAATTATGAACACAAATAAGTTTTAGTATATAATAAAGAAAAGATATTTATTCAATTTATTAAAATCGCAAAAAAAAACACTGATTTATATTGATTATATTGATCCGAAATGGTACTCGAAGTGCATCGTGCTAACTAGATTGCAAATTTGTATGCAAATTCACATTTCTAAGAATAGATATAATTAAGAATACAGTATCAAATATTATAGAAAGCACTATACTTTGAATATTTTATATATTTTTTAATATCATGTGCATTCTGTGGAATTTTCCAGTTTCAAATTTCCTATAAATGTATAAAAATCTGTAATCTAATGGTATCTAAAGAATGTAACCACATTCACTTTATCAGATGATGAAAACTATTCCGAATCATAGCAATAACGGAGACTTTCTTGAACAGCAACATTAAACTGGTAAAAAGCGGGTGACAATAACGTTATAATATGCTAAACAATCGATCACGTAACTTAAAACTTTAATTTATCTCCGAAAACGATGATAATTTTCCTAAGTTTCTGAGTTGCTGCCTGAAAATCCTTGAAGACGCAATCGATAAAGAATCAACAACCATTTCCCCGATTTTCCCCTTGCATCCATTGCGGCGCTAGTTTCCCGACTGTCACCACTCGAAACGAGGACGCGCCGGAAGAATGAGTAACCTTGAATGGGACCCTCTTTTTCTGCTACCGTCGTCTGTCGTCTCCGGCTTCGTTGACTATGTCGCGACAGGGCCGTGTCAAGTGCACTCCCGTTCCGTCCATGTAATTTATGATCCGCTATTTTTGCGGTATATTTGGGTCAATTATTCCGACAGTGGCCGTGCTAGCGTCGTGGAGCCGGCACTACCAATGATAAACAACACCCTCCTCCTGTCCAACCACTGTCATTACGTCGAAAGCCTGGAGAACGCCACTTTTATTCCTCCGCGAAATCGACAACCCCGCCAGGGATTCGCGACCAACAGCTTCGATTACGGTTTTGACCTTTGACACGACATCCTGTCTGTTGGCCTTCTACCGGGTCACGTTTCTCGCAAGTTTTACGATAGTTTTGAACAAAGATCCTTGCGTAATGGGTCGCTGGATAGTGATCAGGGGTGGTGAGTAAGAACTGAAGTAATGGTGATATGATTCTCGTGAGACGATTGACGTCGCTTGTTTTAGAATAAAGATAAAGATGACTGGAGCGTCTTGTTACATACAGAGTGTACCATTTCAATCCATAAATGCGATTTACTAGTAAATTAGTTGTAGCTGCATAAAAAATATATTCAGTTTCGAGAAGGATATAATGTGGTATATATAATTAGTTTCTCTGTAAATGGACACGTAAAAGTCGTATGATAGTGACACACGTTTCCTTAAATGTATTAATCGTACAGTTTTTAACATATTAATCTTTCCATCTTGGCATTCCATTTAAAAAATTATTAGCCTATACAAAATTATTAATTTATTTAAGCGAAAAACTATTAGATTATACCAGATATCTTATCTTTCATTTTGTGAAACCTATGATATAAAATACAAGGAAAATGTCTTTGGATACGATAGATTAATAATTTTGTATAGGAATTGCGAAAATGGATAGATTAGTACATTAAAATTTATATGACTGTGTTTGAACGTATGTCACCAGCATATGACCTTTATTTTTCCAGAAAAATTACACCACATTATGTCTCTTTCGAAACCATTTAACGCCTGTCTGAACATCTTTTTTATACAGCAGATAGTTTACCAATAATTTGCACTTGTATATTAAAATGGAACATCCTGTACATATATGGGCTTTTCAAAGAAAATTATGTTTAGTAATGAGAGTAAAGATGTTTAGTAATATTAATTCCTCCTGTATAGTAATTTTCTTAACAATAGAATATAATTAGTAGTATAACTAAATATATATCTTTCTATTACTATGTTACAATTACCAAAATGGTATAGTAAAGTGATATATAATAATAATTGTTATTACTAAACTACTGATTTTATTTTATATATGCAAAATATACAAAGTATGTCAGCAATGTGTTTGATATAAGGTTTAAAAATTGAACATTTTCTACGATACGATATACGATATACAATAGCAAATATTTAATAATACTTTTGTGGTCACTCTGACATTTTGCGATTTGCATTATAATGAATTATAATCTTCCTGCACATTATTATTTTTCATATAAACTGTTATATAGTAAGTATTTAATAAATAAATATGCATAAGTATGCATAAGTATGCATATTTATTTATAAAAATATAACATAATGTACTTATCTGCCTTTTCAGATATTTACCATTCCTAAACAAACAGAAACGTTCTATACTAAATAATTTATAAACTTAACGCCACTAATACAATTACCTTAATTTTTTATTTTTATTACAATTACCTTAAACATTATTACAATTATATATTAAAATAATCCGCAATTTAATAATTATTATTAGTACTGTTGTAAAAACGGTTCTTAAGATTTTACACTAATTTTTACACTAAATAAAGTGATTATTTGAATTATAATTTGTAAAATTTTCTATACAGAGTACTCTAAAAATCGTGGTGTAACTGATCAGCTGGTGATTCAACACGCAGAACTAAGTCGAAAGAAGAAGAATAACATTTTTTCATTTAGGCCTTCGTTTTCAAAGAACATGAGTTTAAAAACCCATCAGGTATCCGTGTTTTGACAGGAAGTTTCGAATTACAAAACTTCGATTTCTGCTCGTGTCTATATTATTAAATAAGAAAAATGTCATAATTTACTTTTTGATTAATAAAATTTTTTTTATTTTATTTGGATGCACATTACAATCAATTCTCTTGAGAATTTTAAGTAAGTGATTAATAAAATGAATCTTAAAAAGTACTAATCGTATCCTTATTTATGAAACCATTCAAATTAAATGCAGAATATAAAAAAAGTAATAATCGATATCGCGGAGATAAAATAAAAACAATAACAAGAAGCACATCGTAACATTGTACATGTTTAATGATACGAAAATGACAGGAGTAGAAACAAAAGTTTCATATTTTGGAACATTCAGTTAATACACGGTTACCTGATGGATTTTTAAAAGCAAAGCCTTAAATGGGGAAATGTTACTCTTTCTTTTCGACCTATTTTGCATATAGGATCACCACCCGATTTTGTTGTTGGACCATGATTTTTGGGACACCCTGTGCACGTATATATACCTATAACACATACCAATGGAATTAGATCATGAACTTCAATCGTAGAGCCCGACTTCAGTTTATATAACATAAAATACTTTATGATATATAACACGTAATTAGTTTAAACATTTAGTAGTTGTTTATCGTAATAACATTGTTATATATTTATTAATTGCAATTACATACATATCTGACATATCGGATATCCTATACTATTTTCTTCTATTCACTTTATTTATATCAGATTAGTAATATTAGTACTATGATATTATTGCATTAACGCATTAATAGAATGCATTAATGGAATATTATTGCATTAATAGAAACAAATGTTGTAAGATGTACTAAATAATATCGTCGCATACTTTCACATATTACGCACCATGACAAAGTATTTATAAGTAAATACATCTTACATATTGTTTGTATTGTTGTAGACAATGTTATATAATGGAAATTGGCTATTATCCAAATATTTAAGTTGTTATATAGTTTATTGTTTGAGTAGTTTCATTACTGCATTGATTGTCTTCAATCGTTTTCATGACATTTAAGAATCGAAGATCGACTGTGATCTTTCTATTCAAGTATACATTTAATACATTGTTAAACATACATTTAATGCATTTAGTGTATGTTACTAAAATCTCAAAAGTTAATATTTTGAAAGGTCTGTCTAAATAATTTTTATTTTTTTATCTTATTTGAATAAACGAAAAGTTATTTAATTTGATCAATTTCTTCAAATTTATATGAACATACTTAAAACGTATTATTATCGCATTATTATTAATTATTCTTATGTTATTTCAACCGAAATTAAAATATACAAATACTAAACTAAACAGCAATATATAAGTTTCTTTCTTCATTAATATTAAAATCTGATTCGAAATCATATTATTGAAAATAAAATATATTGACAAACATCTGCTATAGAATCTTTAAAGATAAAAATTAAATAACCAAAACAATTAATCGCTTAAGATTTTTGAAAATTTATAATAATTAAATTAAACATCCACATTAAATAATGGAAATAATGAATCACCCAAAATTTCCGGAATCTTATAATATGTAAATGCAAAGATTTAAATTATTATTGCGTACTAATACAAATATCAAACTAAAATATTTCACACATAAATGTCCAAATAAAAGCAGATAAATTATCAACTACTCGTGTATATACATATAACAAGAATCGAGTAACGTTTCTCTGTATATTATTTGCTTCTTAAACTGGATAGCTGTTCTCGACGTAATCTACTGAAATGAAAACAGAGAAACGGAGTGTCGCTGGAGTGTCCATTTATCTTCTCCAAGACGTGCCATCAAGCCGCCATATTCCCCACGAAGTCTCTTTCTTCCGGCGGTCCAAGAAATAACGCTGACAGTCATTCTAATACGGTGACCGTAATACGCGCCACCTGGGGCGACATTGGAAAACGTGGCCTTGACAAGATGTCGACGAAAACGAAGCTTGAGGGTGCCACCTCTCTTCGTATGCTGCACACGAGGAAAATCATAACCCTCATTTAGAACGATTAAAAGAGCGTCGAGCTAAGATTAGACCACGTATCAGACAGTGCTAGGTCTAAGCTAGATTTGCTTGCCGACATTTCTGTTCTCGCTGTTTCTATCGTAGCTAGATATTTTTTTTTTTTATTTAATTCTTTACATTCACAATTTGTCCAATTTGGACATTTGGTAGAATTTTTTAACTGATCGTAGTTAGATCAATTGAACATTGAATAAGACAAAATTTTATCAGCAGTAGAAAAAATTTAATAAATTAGAGAAAATTGGAGATTAGCGAGAAATTGAGAGGAATAGAGAAAATTGGAGAGTTTACCTATGGAAAGAAATAGAAGGAAGGAAATTTTTAGGCATTCAGCTTTTTATTTGATAAAGGAACATATTTGGTAAAGGATTTTCATCGTAGCTACAAAATTTATTAGCGAACTGTACATATTTGTTATAGCATTGTACATATTTATTATAGCATTGTACATATTTGTTACAGCATTATACATATCTGTTACGGAATATTTATATCCTAACTGATTTAGATGAAGCATATTAGATTTCATACCACTTACTAAGTAGCTCTCTCATATGACTACCAAAGATCAATACTATGAAAGTGAAATGCATAGAATCTGATAAAAAGACGCTTCATTGAAAATTAACGATATGTGCCAATAATATGGCTGCACGTTGGCAAGAAACAAGATAGTGATTTCTTATTGTGGAATTTGATGCAATAGTGATTCTTAAAATACCTATTTCATTTAGGAGGTTTAGCTTCGTAGCTTTAATGAAGTTGCAGTAGTCACACATTTGATAATCAAAAATAGTGATTGCAACAATCAATATTTTGAAATTTTAGGACACTTTGTTCTTTAATTTTGGTTAGAAAATTTTAATCGTCTGATTATTTGTCTCAAATTGGCTTACAACTAATTTTTTTAGTACTAGTAATAATGTTAATGTTTATAATGTATAAATAACTTTTCCTACTACCATTTTTTATACATTCCATTGACATGACAGAATCTCTCTTTCCAAATCCCAATATGCATACTCATTCCGACTTTGCGAATTTTCATGCACTGTTTTCATTCCCTGTAAGGGAAAGCACTCTTACTTTAAACGACATGTGAAACACACTTATCTCTATCCAAACTCTTCTACTATTTCTATTACTATACTACTGTTTCTATTCAGAGTTTCCTTCTTTGCCTGTTATTTCTGTTCGAATTTTCTCTTTCTACCATTTTATCTTTTACAGCCTCACTTTGGACTTAATAACACGATACAATATTACCATATATCTAAAGCAGTATTTTACAGTTTTAAACTGAATATTGCACCATGCATTTTATAATATGTAATATTAATATAGGTATTATCGATATTTAATGCTAACATTAATTAAAATCGAGTATTGTATAATATTCTCTTATAATCAATAGATTAAAATATAAAACATATATTTATTCAATAAGTGGAGTTTTCTCATATATCATCCGTTATCTCTCATTTTATTCATTGTAAAAATTAATTGGTCCGTGGAGAATTCGGAAAAAGAGAAAGAGAAATTATACCCCAAAGGACTGAGTTTGCAAGTGGATGTAAACCAACGTGACATACATACATGCCAATGACAATAACAATACCCTTAACCATGAAGCTATCTCTATAAATCAATAGAAAATCGTTGCATCTTTATAAAAAAAGAAGTGTAGAACCGTTTAAGAAGGTCGTGATTAATCTTTGTTACACACGGATTTGGTTGGTTTCAATTTAAAAAGGAATTACTATTATAATTCTCATGTTTCTTCTATTCAAAAGTCTGTTCCTGTCCAAATTTTACTACACATTAATGCATTGTATTTCATTTATAATAAATGCACGAATATCTTTTCTTTAGTCCTTAATATTAATTTTCTTCCTTTTATCATTCCTTAATTATTTTATGACATTCCTTTAATTACTAATGACCGAACATAAAATGTATGTAATGTTGTTGACGCAATTGCTGCATTTTTCTTAAATCTAATCGAACATTGATACATAAATTCTTGATAATTATGCAAATTCATATTTTTGTTAAAATATTTAAAGAAATCTGATATAATTGAAAATTTATTTCCATCATTTAATATTATGGCAGGGCTCTTAGAATTTTACATATTTCTGTTTACTATATGCATTATACTGTACATTTATACATCTTCTACCATAAATCTATAAAAATCTGCAGTCTATTAACAAGGAATTGGTGTCACATCTCATTTCAGATTGTAATTACGACAATACATATTTATAACATAAAGGGATATTCCAGAACCCCACGGAACTGGTTATACTATCAAAATATCTGATTGTTTTTTTATTCGAAACAGTTGCGTTACAAAAATTTGGTGCACCCTAGATCAAATCAATATCGAATCGAACTGAAGCAAATCGAACAAGAAAAAACAGTACACGTTCCACTGTAATATTTCTCCAATTGATCCGCCATTGGTTTCGATTCCCGTGATGGACCGATAAACCACTAACGCGACCGGTGCCGAGGAAAAAAAAGAATCGTTGCTACGGACAGGAAAAATTTGATAATGTCACCCCGCGGGAAAGGCCGCGATCGATACCAATTTATCTTCCGATTGAAACGCGATTCATTGCCGCAATTGCAGGATGCAACGTCCGCAGCACGTGATCCGTTTGCTCCATTTCGCGCGGCGTGCAATTCGATTTTCTCGAAACGTACCCAATCGTCTGGCTGCGTCTCGCGAAATCTGATTCTGTCTCACATTCCCATTTATCGCTTCTCCAAAAACTAGACAACTACACACAACTAGAACTAGCTAGATACGATTGTGTTTTCCTTACATGCGTTCAATCATTCATAACATTCATATTGTCGAGAATTTTTTAGGTATATCTGTTGCCTGTAACATAACGCTGTGCAAGTTGGAAATTTACATGGTTATTATTGTACATTTAACTGGGTCAAGTCATAACTTTGGAACAATAACAAGTAAAATAAAATTATATTAAAAAGATGCAACACAATATCTTCATTTTTTTCTTTTCATAGTTTTCATATATTGAATATTAAAAAATTAAAGTTAAGCTATACTTGAAAATATTTGTTTCTGAACATATAAATACGTTAATGCTTTCCTTATATGTACAGGGCACAATCGCATTAATTAGTATTTTAGGAATATACATATGGTATCTTATGGAATTTCTTAATCAGTATGTATACTTTTATTGAAATTAAACGCAATGAACGCAATTAAAAAAAGGGGGTGGTAATTAGAAATATTAGCCTTTCGCGCTCTCAGTCGCCACGGTGTTCCGTGCTGCAACTCCAGTGTCGAGTAAGAGCTGACAGTCCCTGTTTATGCTAGATTTCGACATCTACAATTAATGAGAGTGCAATATTGGTTAGTAAATAAGATCCTTGGCTCTTTATGTTCCTTGTTAGGAAGTGTAAAGTGTTAAACTTTAAAATGGAGATAAAATATGTGATCCTAAATCCCTCCGAAACTATGGTTCTGATAACGTTTCCGATGTTAGTTCAGATTCGACGATCATGGCAAGAGTATTATAGCTCAGAAATCCTAAAAAAGTGGTTTTCGGAAGTAAAGTATCTTCAAAGATGTAAATATAGATAAATTATTAGAATGTAATGTTTTCGTGAGTTAATTTGTATATAAAATCATTTTATACGATTGGCTACGCCCGACCGAAAAAGTTCTCCAGTGCAAAGCGTTAGTATTTGCAATGAGCTTATTCGCCTCTTCATGTTATATTTTGAGTATTATTAAATCGTTGAATATGTTAGCTTCAATAGACAGTATAGGATAAATAATATACATAAATAATGGGTAGATATTGCTTATAATCATCATTTAATAATGGCACTAGAGGAAAAACAAAAGAACTATTTATTACGCTATACACATGAGATTACAGATTTCTTTTATGACACAGCAATAATACATGTTTAAGATTTTCGATATGCCTACATTCCAGATTATTGGAATATTTGCCCTGATGCAAATATTGGAATACATAGTAATTATTTTTTAACAAATAATCATTAAATAATTGAAAGCATGTAAAACTATATATATACCGGAATTTTTTAATATAAATACAGAAGCTATGGAGTGATAGAATAAATAAGTTACTTTCCTTGTAAAGTTACTAATTCCTTGCAAAAGGTTAACTGTTTAATCGACCATTCGCGGAGAGACGCGATCGCGAGAAAGCACGTCAACGGGAGTCGTAAATTCCCGTTACGATTAGATAATCGACGCCACGAATTGATCGATTCCCTATTTCTCTTGTGATAATAGAGGTGGTTAAGATGAGTTACACTGAATTAATAAGTTACAATTCACACTTTATTCCAACAATTTATATATAGAAGATAGTTACGCTGGCGCGTATGTGCAAGTTAAATAGGTGACTGGAAACCCGGTCAAAAGATGTTGACTGTTCGAAAAATGGAAAATTAGTAAAGTTCAGTGACGATGCTGTGGCGGAGGAAAGCTAGTGATGGGTGTGTCTCGCGCACGAGATGAGCTGATTTGTTAAGTACAATTTTGGCTAGGAAAGTGAGGGCAATAGACATTGCTTCTGATTGGATAAGAAGGTTCGTGGACCAGGAAGGGTCTCAGCCGCCCTCAAGAGAAAGTTGCTAGTGGAAGGTATCCTACGAGGGAAAATCCAACTTTCTTGTGTTTTCCCTTAGTAGATAATAAATGTAAAGAACCTTTGGAACAAAAGATGCTTGTTTGGTCTGAAGGACCTTAACTATGAAAATGCCAAGATTTATGGTGGGTCCTTGAGGCTATTGAGGGTATGCAGTGAGGATGTGTAGATATCTGGCCGCCATCTTGCCCGCGGTGTGTGGCCTGGGTTAGGTAGAGAGTCAGCCCACGTAACATTAACAGAATGAAAAAATAAGTACATTGTTGACTAAATAAATCTTATATAAAAGTAACAAACGGTTTTTTCAAGAAATATAAATATATTCAAGAAATACCAATGAATTTATTATACAATCTGATATTATTATGTAATGAGTACTTTACGTTAGGTATTGTATACATATGTACTTCTCTATATTATTATATACAATGCTTCATGAAACTATTTGAATACGTGAAACTTTGTATAAATATACAAACAATTTGTATATACAAAGCATTTTAAAATTTCAGTAGCACTTTAGTAAGACACGATTATCATGATTGTATTGGTAAACTGTGAAACAAATAGGAAAATATACATAAAAGCTACAAACACTTGGCAGTAGTCACAAAAGCAGATATTTATAAATGATCAATTATACATTATATTAATAGAATGCAATTTAAGAGCCACAATTCAAACCTTTAAGACTAATTATACATTTAACACTCGTGTTGTATATTAACTTTTTACTAAATGTATATTCGCTAAATACAAGTATATAACTAGTAACTTCTATAGGTACACATATTTTCAGATTGAATTCAAATTTTACCAAACAATCATGGCCTCATCTCATTTCAATGGCCATGAAATTTCAAGAAGGTTTATGTAACACATATCATAAATTCATGAAAGCTTTCTACAGTAAGTATTCAAATACACTTTTTACATTTTTGTACATTTACATTTTCCGGGAGTAGACAAGTATTCTCAGTCAACATACAATTTGCACTATGTATATTCTGTTTCATTTTCAAGGTTTTTCCTAGCTCGGTTGCTTGCCATTATATTTATCTATTTTACTTTGTTCATTCTAGCTGTGAAAATACATTCCAAGTTCACAATGATCCGCGCGAAGATTACACGGAATGCTCATAACACGAGAATCAGCGACATTTACAATCTAATTTTATTTGACAAAGTACATACATCGACGTGATAAATTCGCAGTGTCTAGTTCTCAACGCCACCCAATTTATTCAAGTTTCGCTATATCCAGACTTGTAGCTTACTACGCTTCGTACAACATAAGTCCCAGGACTTGTTCATAAAAAATTATCGCACTTCAGCTACGCCGACCTGTGCAACATTCATTCAGCCTCTTTTATATTCCACCTTGTGACTCCCTATCTTCCATATCAATTATGTCCTCCAAGATTTGAAAAAAGTTTGCGACACTTTAGGCTTTTCGGAAATTTAGGTACAGCAAATGTGTTCGGAATATTTTGGGTGATTTGATTGCATCTTGTTTAAAAATGTATAGCATGTCTCTGACAACATTGTTTTTCACACCCTCTTTTTAAATAAGCTTTTATCGCCATAAAATTTTATATAGATTATTAATACATACAGTGAAGGACAAAAATAAGCGAACCAAGTTTCATTAAATACAGCATGTTTACACAAACATATAAATATTAATTTCAATCATTTACTAGATAATTTATGTATTAGAAAGATATAAAATATTTAAAACTTTAATACGTATAATATTAGCACTTGTTTGATTAAACTTTATTAGTATGTATTTACTTCCGTTACTTGTACACTTATTTTTGTTTATTGTATTTTTTAAACTTATAGAATATAGATTCTCTGTCGAGCTTTCCTGGTTAACGCGCTATTATATACGATGAGTTTCTCATCCGTTACTTAGTTCATAATAACTCTATCTTATTCGTCCTAATTATAATTGGGCTTTATTAGTTCTTAAGTAAAAAGAAGTAAAATAAAAAGTGACAATAAATAACAATAAATACTAATAACGGGAATGTAATTAACAAAATAAAGAAAATTAATTTACTAAAAGGAAGGAGAAGGGGGAGAAGGAAGTTAAAGTTATGCCATAGAAACAAAATTTGATCCTATACATATCTGGACTTTCAGTATGCTATTACAGTGCAAGAACATTTATATGTGCGTGAATCTTATATAATGACGCAAGATCGTTAATTGGGATACATATCAATGAATTAAAACTTTAGGGACAGTTGCGGATAAAGATAGATGAAACAACATTTAGCCAATGCACTTGTCCCCTTGTTGTCTGTATTTTGTCTATTATTGATTTAATATGCTGTTTCCATGTGAGTTGTGCATCTAAGTGGAGCCCTAGGTATTTAACTTGCCTTGTTTGCTTTATGTGCGTGCCGTTCAGTAGGATATTTGGTGGTATTTTTTTCGCAGTGTGAATATAATATGGTTTTCTATTTTTCTATTTCACTTTTCTATTTTTGTGATATGTTCTTGAAGCAATGTGACTGCCGTTTCTGGGTTAGTGTGCCTGACTAGTACAGCTGTGTCGTCCGCGAATGTCAAAATTTTGCTATTGGTAGTTGTTGGTATGTTGGCCATGTATAGTGTGTATAGTATTGGCTCTAAGACGCTTCCTTGCGGAATCCCTGCCTTGATATCTTTAACTTCAGAGTAGGTATCCTTGATTTTTATTACGAAGGTTCTGCTGTNTGCTTTCCCTCTTCTTTTTTCTCTAATTTTTTCAAGGATGTCCAGCCGGATTATTTTTGATTGTCTGTTGGTTGGTTCAGGTATAGTGGTTGCCCATGCTGCTTCTTGGATAGTTTCTGTCAATGTTGTTACTGCCTGTTCGATGTGTTCGGGTGTTTTCAATAGGATGTTGCAGTTGATTTTGCTCTGGATTATTTCTTTAAAAGTTTGCCATTTGGTGGTTTTATTGCATAGTGTCTCTGGATTGCTATAGAGTATTGGTTTGTTTCTGTATGCAATTATTATGGGTGTATGATCGAAGCTAAGCTCCAGCCTGGGTGTTATTTTTAGTTTATTTGTGTTTAGTCCCTTTGTAACTGCAATATCGAGTAGGTCAGATATTTTGCTCAGGTCTGTCGGCCAGTATGTGGGTCTTCCTGTGGATAATATATTTAGGTTATCGTTTCTAATGTATTTTTCCAGGGTTCTACCTGGAGGTGTAGTAATTCTTGATCCCCATAGTGTGTACTTTGCTTTGTAGTCTCCGGCTGGGATATATTTGTCCCCTAAGTGTTGAAAGTACTCTTCCCACATTTGTGATGTCATTTTGTGTTGCGGTGGTATTGCTGACAGCTGGAAGTGGTTGCTGCTAGTTTGTACTGTAACGGTGGTTGCTTGCGTATGTTCCTTTCTAACTTGGCTGTGTAAGTGGTGTTTAATATCGTTTCTTATTATCACTGCGGTTCCTCCGTGTGTTTTTCCTGCGGTGTGTTTGGTATCATATATGGTGTAGTATGATATTTTCATGTAACTTTTTGGAATGAAGTATGTTTCTGAAACAAGTAATATGTCGATATTGCTGTTATACAGGAATGTTTTAGTTTCTAGGGCCCGTTGTTATAGGCCGTTTGAGTTCCAGGCTGCTATTTTCAGCGTGTCCGTTTTTATTTTTTGCTTAGCATGTTTGTAAGTAGTTGTAGCATGACTGTGATTTGTTGCGTTTGCTGTCTGAGGACTGCGTTTTGTTCGCTGATCATTTTTGTTAGCATTTCGGTGTTTTTAATGGATTGTTTCAGCAGTTTCTTGATTTCTGAAGTGTCGTTGCTGCTGTTGTTCTGATTTTGGTTATCTAAGGGTGGCGATTGGCTGATTACTTGCGCATAGCTTCAGCTGCAAAAGGTGTTGGTGTTACTGTGGTTAATGTTGGTTACATGCTGTAAATTTGGTGTTGTCTCAATTTCTGTGCTGTCCTGTTGCGCGTGGACGTTATTGTATGTCCTGTTTCGAAGCGGCGGAAACAGTTTATGTTGCAGTTGTTTTCTTACTACACAGCCTTTGTAGCTAGCTAGGTGGTTTCCATTACAATTGTAGCATTTTACTTCATTGATTTTTCCTGTGTATGGATAATCTATTGTTATATGATTTTCTGCGCATTTGTCACATGCCGGGTTTCTGTTGCAGAATTTTTTTGTGTCCATATTATCTCTCAATTTGATCTTAAAAAGTGTGATATTTGAATTTTTCACCTTATTCTGTTTAGTATTTTCTTTAATGAATGTACTTATGAAACTCTTTATTTCTTACATTATCGTTACAATTTAAATCTATCTTATTAGAATTAGAATAAATTGATATGTTGTTTATATTATTTATGAATATATTGTGGTGTTTTATGTATTTGTGGAAAAGTTAAAGATGTAAAATTGCGCAGAATAATTTATAACATGCAAAAATATCTAAAATGGAATATTTGTTACAATATACATATTTAGTATAATATATTTCGTTTTTGACCGGTAATTTTAAGTAATTTTTCAATTTTTCTATATTTCGTTTAAGTATTGCTTTGCTTAGAAAAATTATAGTAACATTTTAACAATAAAATTCAATGGATGATATTCTAGTAACTTGAAAGAGAATTTTGGTATTTTGGGGGAGTTTTTAAAACGCAAAAGCATAAAAAGGCTGCATGGACTTAAATGACCGTCATTATTCAGACAACGTCAATAAAAGGAGGGTTAGATTACATTTCTTTACAGGTATTCATAAAAATACGAATTTAACGCAAAATTATGGAAAAATATATCAAACCAAACAGAACATTTTTTCGAAGTGCTTCGCTACACGTTTACATTATAAAAGACTTTACGAAGAAGCATTGTAAAAGTTATATGGATCATAAAAGATAGACATATGTGTACCAGCACTGTCTGTTTTAAAAGATGTACTCTGAAAGAAAAAGACATTAGTTTACATACATGAACTATCAGCCATTTCTTACTTTTTCTCGCCAAATATGTGTCCTCATGTTATAATACTATTTCTAAATCAAAGTGAAGTAAAATTTCATATACAACAACACAATCATGTAATATTGCATCTTTTAACAAATAGATCTTTTATTTTTGACAGAATCAACCGAATAACTTCTATTTCCTCGTTTGCTAAAAAAAAAAAAAAAGAAAAAAGAAAAAGGTAGAATTCCTAACGTCTCCTAGAGCTAAACGTGGAAATCTCATTTTTTCTCATTAAATAACATCGTTCTCATGGCTCATCAAACTTTTCCGAAGTGTACCTTCTACGAAGAATCTTATCAGTGTTCGTGATGGCGACAAACTTTTATCACGCCGAAATTCATCCGGTCGATTATGGAAAACTGTTATTTGAATTTTAAACGCGTTTCAAGTTATACGCAGGCCTGCTTCGCGTATATCTTTATCAAAGTTTTATACTACACACTGTAACTCGATTTAGATATAAATAATGGGAGTGCTCGCGTATACACCACTGGAATACTGGATTTAGTATAACGCAAATTGTGAACTCGTTACGTACCATACCACGCATGCTACGTTAAAAATATAAACTCTGATTTTATCGATTTCATATAGCTGTGAAGAACATTTTCATAATACTATGCGAGTTAAAGAGAATGGGGAACAACTTCCTATTACAATCGATATGCGTCCTCTGCTCGAAATCGTTCCAAAGTTACAAAAGGAAGATGAAAAATATTATTATATGTATGATAAAATTAATCGATATGTAAGTAGGTTAGAGCGAAATTTATTGTAACTTTAATGTTTGCAAATATTTCCATATTTCGATACGTATATAAATTTCAATGTGTTATTTATGTGTTAAATGTTTGCTATAACTGGACTACGGTTTTCTACGTATTTATGATAAATTTACAGATGCGGAAATGCACAAAGCATATAATGTACAAAAATATAAGATAAATTACCGAAACTGGACTACTCGTCATGATCTTTAGTAGTCGAAACAAATTACTATGTAGGATCCATTTCTTTAGTTCTCTTCATAAAAATATGAAACTGTATAAAAATTCGTAGATTAATTATGATTAGTATTAAAATTTATTCTGTGTGTTTCAATACCTTTATTATAATAAAATATTTTTCTATAATGATATGTAATAAAATAATTTTTATATAAAACTTATTTATTTATATTATTATTTATAATTAAGAGGTTATGGCGTTGATCACAGATTTGTATATTTCACTCTACAATAGTAATTATGAGTGATGTATAAGCTTTGCGCGTCTATATCTTTCTTTCATGTTGCAATACCATTTCTCTTCAGAGTTGAATATGCCAGTATTTCTTTCAGTTAGCGAAAATATACGTGTATATCTTTCCCATTATGTTGCGTAGACTCTTTACTTTTTACGTTGATTGAATGTTTCTTAACACGCATACCCCTTACTTAAAAATTAAGTACAATTAAGTTACATTTATAATACATCAAGTTGCATATAATATTTCGATGAACTGATACAGCAAATATTTGAATATAATGATTTATTAAATTGAATCTTGGATACTTGTATAGTGGGATATTAGCCAATAATGAAAAGCTTTTTATCATAATTTAATTTCTTTTGATTATAAATCTAATAGAAATCAACGTAATTCATCTTTTTCTAGAGTGAATCAAATTTATTACTCGTAATATTAAATTTATTAATTGTAATGTGTAACTTGTAAAATAAAACTTCAAAACAATAAATTCTTTAAATTCTTTACACCAATTTCAATTACTATTTGCCACAAGTTGTAATGTATATTTTTTAACGTAGTGTAATCTTATTTCTAATTTCAACTCACAATAATAGATGATTACACAGTAATCGATTGAAAAGAGTCATATATTGAGTCGAAATCGATCTACCATTGATCTGAAAAATTATACAATTCCGATGAGATTCGTGGATAAATAACATTTGGACATTTAAGGGTTTACTCGGCTGCGTGGATAACCGCACCGGACAGGCTATTTATTAATGAATCGACATCGCACCAAACAAATTGATCGCATGGATTAGCGGCGAGTCAACCTGACAATAACCGGTGGCGATTTCAGTTAATAATTGCATCAATGGATTCGATGTATATCTCATGATTGATCGCGTTCTAAAATCGTTTATTGCACGCATAGTAGATCGGTAGATTGAATATGTTAGTATTTCATGCATTAGTAAAACGGTTAACGATTTTGTTACTATTCCCGTCATTTCGATAACAAATATCTTTCCTTAAAATTAAGATTTTTTGCATAATCTTTTTGTGTTTACCATAAATTTATTTTATATTATTATATTATATTATATTACTTATTTTCTATTTCTTTATTGTGTTCATAAAAGTATGAATTTGCATAAATATTTGTGAACTAATAATACAAGTCAAGAATATTTTTTCATCGCCATTTGAACACATTTGTTTTCGCATTATCAATTCTTGGCATTAATAAAAGAAAATTAATGTAATTTTTATAACACGCAGTACATAAACTTCATATTCGAAATAAAATTAATATTATTAATATTAGAACAATATTAGGATAATAAGATATAAGAAAATATGAATAAAACCATCTTTAATTCGTAAACAAGTTTAATTCGTAATGTATAATATGTATAAATACTTTTAAAAATAGCTTTTCCTTCATTCATCTTGTACTAAAAACATATAATTCTATTTGCCTTTCCTAAAAATTCTCGAAATTTACGATGCAGAAGTATTGCAGAAGTATCATTCACGTATATTGCATCACGTAGGTATTTAACAATATCCATGTTAAAACTCATCCTTCAGTGTTTAGAATATAAGTAGAATTTACTGTTTTGGTCGAAAATAGTTATACAAAATAGATAAAATATTAAATATACGTAAATGTATAGGGAGAAAATGAATAAAAAAATAAATAAATTACCAAATGGGTGAAAGTAAATAGATAAACAGTCAGGTAGATAAAAAAGCACAACAAATGTAATATTCAGAACAGATTTTCCCTCGTATATCCTTCCTTTACCTATTCATTTCTATGTATTTAGTAATTTATATTTAACATTTTATCTGTTTGTCTGTTTATTTATCAAAATGATAATGGTAAATTCATTCACAAAATCTTACCCTAAACACTGGAGGGTAAATTTTAACATAGATACTGTGACAGTAATGACATTGCTAAAGTGCTGGCAATCGATAGTTTTGTACCTCAATTTCCTGTTCCATCAGAATAAATTAATACAAATCATCGTGTTACAAAGTTCTCGAAATTCAAAAGAAACTCAAAAGAAGTCAACCACAACCGTAAATCGCATCACGTAAGACGCAGTAACCATGTACTTACAAAAGTCTGACTTCGAGGCGTCTCAAGTATAAGTAGAATTCTCATAGAGTCTAAGAAGATAGAGGGTGACGATAAAAAAGGCAAGGACAGAGAAAAGGCTCGCGGAATTTGCAAGATCTATGACGAAGCCTGGGCTTCGTGCCATCTCGTTCGGCGACGCTTAATGAGAATTTCTCGCATTTCCGATCGTCTACGAGTCGACCGCTTTTGTATCGTCGCTAATTCTCCTACCATCACGACCCCCATAAATCCATTTAGCCGATGCGCTATGGGATGGAGACGAGGGAATTCTGGCTGTCGGTTCCCGGTCTCCGAATGGAATTCCGGCGACACTTCTTGTTGGCTGCGTCGCGTTTCCGGACGTTGATTTCTTTTCGTGGAATATTTTCTCCTGTGCTTAGTTTTTTCTTCTCTTCGTCTATTTTTAGCAAATTATGAGCGTATTGTTTCCTCCGTTTCATGCCATTTTACACGATCCTATTTAGCTTTACTTATATGTCAAAAAATCATGTAATTCAATTTTCACTTATTTCCACATATACAATCAATTTGAAAAATTTTATATTGCTCTTTGAAAGACTATGTAGTATCATGTCTGGTGGCTTGGGATGGATTTCATCAACCTTCTAGCCCACTTTCTGGTTACATCTGTGAGTTAATAGTAGCTATTTTTGACAAATAGTGATATATTACTATTTAATGAAATACACATGAATAGCAAAGAATAGAAGTTCAGTGGTTTTGAAGAAACTACATCAACGAGTATAAATGAATCAAATGCATACTGTGGGTTTAATGTGTACATCACATTTCATTTGAACTCGAAGATATAGATCTCTTTAGTCCGAAACGAAGGACTTTCCTTTCTTTCCTTGTTTTATTCGTTTATAATACAGTTGAACCTTGATAACTCGAATCTGAAGGGGATGAAAATCTTCTTATTGTAAAAGTTCTATCATATAAAAGTGCGATAAACTAAAATGACATAAAAAGACCTTGTACAAAGATTAATATGTTTTGAATTAGGTTACAATTATTTATTTACATTTCTTCTTTCTTCTTCTTTTCTTTCTTTCCTTTTTTTAGAAACTTCGCGTCTGTTTATGTTAATTTTTTTTTATACTTTTATTGTTGTTACGCTAACGTATTATTATACACTGACTACTTGTATTTTAATAAGGATTCTCCCCCACACACGAAATAAATACAATGACGAGAAAAAGTGTAAACACTCTCCGTTGATTTTATGTAAAAGGCGATAATACGACTAATTTTTCAAGTGATCGGTAAAGGTTAGGTAACAGTGACTACAAGCTGCATCTGATTAATGAAATGTAATAATTCATTTTCATTAACATTAATAATGTACAGAACATTTTACAAAAATGGACATCTCAAACCATGTTTATAGTTCTGCACTTTAATTCGCCGAATTAATAGTAGTATTTCGTTCACTTTCCTTTACTTTTTTTTAATGCTTTTAATCTACGAGGTATACTGTCAATTAAATTTTTAATTATTTGTGGTTCAATGTTGTACCATTCCTGTTGTGCTCTTTCCCATAATTCATGAACACCTGAAGATGGATTTTAATATTTTGCCAGCCTTTTTTTCAAAATGGACCACAAATTTTTATCGGATTCATATCCGGACTTTGTGCTAGCCACTTCATCATAGAAAAATTTTGATTTTTCATGCAGTATGCTTAGGATCCCCGTCTTGTTGAAATACTACTTCACGTTCATTATATCCAATAGAATTAACTGCAGAAGGTAAATTACTTTGTAGAATGGTCAAATAACCTTCTTTTCGCATTATACCTTCGATTCGAACTAAGGGACCAACACCTCTGTAAGTAAAGCAACTCCAACACATAAATGAGCCACCTCCAAATTTCATAGTTTGTTTTATACCACCTGGTTGATCATTATTCTCGGACAAAGTCCAACACCAGGACCTTCTGTCGGATTCGAATTTGTTAATTTTTGTTTCGTCACTCCATATAACTCTTTTCCAATCTTCCGTCGTCCATTCTTTGTAGGTGTCAACAAATTGTTTTCGTAATTTAATATTTTTGTTTGAAAGAACTGGTTTACTTTCTTTTTCCTTCGCTCGTAAACCAATTCTCTTTAAAGAGCGACGAATGGTCCATTCGCTAGCACTTATTTCGATTTCCTGAGCAGCAATAATAACAATGCCGTAACGACAAACCTTTATCACACAAACAAATAATACTGTTCTTTTTATCTTCACTAAGTGGNCTTCATTTTGGATTAAGCATATCAAACTGAAAAGTAATCTAACAATGGTATGGAACAGTTGACTGCGAAAGAATGGACAATCAGTGCGCTTATTGACAGTTTCTGGTCCCTGACATTTATATGCTATCATAAATGTTTCTGACGAAACGTGCAAAACTGTAAACATTGTTTCAAAATACAATTATTATAAAATATTCTGTACATTATTAATGTTAATGAAAATGAACTATTACATTTCGTAAATCAGACGTAGCTTGTAGTTACTGTTACCTAATCCTTACCGGTCACTTGAAAAATTAGTCGTAGTGTCGCCTTTTACATAAAGTCAGCGAAGTGTGTTTACACTTTTGCTCGTCTCCGTAGATGAATATAAATATAAATAAATTATGTCGAATTATAGTATATCAAAGTTGGAGTTATAAAGAAACTTTGATCAACAGAAATTGGACTCCTTTGTGTGGATTCGAGTTTCAGAGATGAAATAACGCACCTACAATAAATATGCCATAAATATTTCAAAGCAAAGTAAGTCTATTATTTCGATTTGTAGCGATTTCAACGGAGGAGTATTAGAGATTGAACAAAATTATAGACTTATGGAAGTTTTCAAATTATGTATATATAATACATAGAGATTTTAATTACCGAAATTTGATTCCATAATGAAAATGTACTGCGTTAATAATACTTATACAACGGCCGTAAACCTTCGTTCAAATTTGTCAAGTTATCTGGGTTCAGTAATTAATTTTGAGTAACTTGAAACTTCTTCAGCATAAAGTTATCAGTTACTCGACTTGAAATATCCTTTCACGTTTCTACGCTTATCTTCATTAGTCAAGTCACTTATTTTCAAATAACTTGAAATACCTTACCATTTGAACGATTAGATAAAAACTAGCATCAAATAGGAATAAAATGTAATTCAGTAAATGTGTAACAATCTCTTATATTTTCTATTTTTATTTTCCAATTTTTCTTACAAGGGATCATAGTTAAATTTTCTATTAATCGATGTTCCGTTAACTTTCTGATATTTGCAACAGGAAAATATATAAATAATAACAGGAAACCTGTTGTTCGCAGATATTCTATTTGGGTAACAGGCGGTTTAAGCATTGTATAACATTCAGATATTAAGGTATTCTGATAATAAGGGTTCAGATACAGCGGAGCAGATTTATCGTTTCAAGTTATTTTTATTAATCCCGACATTTTCTCAATACCATTCATTCTCACGTCGCGCTAATTTTGTACAAAGTTCATTTCAATTTTATATAATTCTATGTATAAATTTTTACAATTTTATTTCATATAATTATAAATATAAAATGTGCATAAATATTGGCCATCCTTTTTAACAATTATGAATGTGTAACAGGAAGATTTGAATTTAACATCATTAAAGCACAATTCACTGAAAATTCTAAGGTTTCTTAAACAAACAACCATTTCAATGATGCTCCATTACTCTCTAATAATCAGAAATTCTTCCTTAAGGACATTTTATGTTATAAAATGTTTGACTTGTAGTATTTTATTCTGTAAACAATAAAACGAAAATATGAAAATTAGTTTCAGCTTTTAGATAATGTAATTATATTTATTCTATGCGAAATCTTTCTGGTTAAATGCATATATTACTTAAAATTCGAAATCTCATTTAAAATAATTGAAAAGTTATATATATTTTATATAGATATAACTTTAGTTAATCCCTAATAATTTCTAGTAATAAATATTATGAATGACCCCGATTAACGTTTGAATTTCTAATAATTAAAATAACATTCAATATTTCTTCTGTAACGTTAATTTAAATCAGTCTAAATTCCTATTGGTGATTAAAAAATATCTCAAACTTGCTGTGTACTTTGTAGAACTAGAAATTTCTTTCTCTTTAAGAATCAATGTACCGCAAATCCATGAGAACGCCAAGTACAGAAACTACCGGATTGTGGGCAGGTTTACCTACTCAAGTGGCGTATACTATGTCCTATATATCACATACCTTCATGTTCTGTGCAGCAGATTTTGGCAGGCAATCCGCACTATACCTTTAATTGTTACAGTAACGTTCAATTCTAGTTCTCCTGCATGTAGAATGAAACTAGCAAGCAACTTTAGACTAAAATTGTTGTAATGTCGTTGTAAGTCTGTTGTAATAACATGTATTCAGAATAATTTTACGGAAAAGTAAATCTTCTACATCTTCTTCTTCCTTTTGTTTTTATCGTCGTAATGTTAAATACAATTATTCTAAATTAAATGTCTGTATCAAAAATAATCTTCTACTATTAGCATTTATTGTATATAGCTTTATAATTACAGTTATATTATTACAGTTGAAGCAAACAAGAAGTCAATGGAAAGGTATTACACTACAACTAAAAAAAGTGACTTCTTCGATATCAAATTAACGATGAAGATTAAAATTATCAATTTTTTCCTTTCTAGTAAGGTATCTCTGTAATGGTTAGTCGTTATATCCTTAAACAAGGATTTGTGTAAGTTTCAAATTATTTTAGGACACAAGCTTAAGGATTGACTAGGTTGCTCTCATTTACACGTTGATTTTGTTTGCATAATTTCTAACGCTCGTTGACCTACAAGACAGAATAACAAGACTGCAAACAATCTATATGAGGCCATAGTATACCACTGGGTTCATAAATCTAAATGGCCAAACGATCTGTTAAATGAAATATGACTTGCAAATGGAAAGCTCGGTAAAATATATCTCTCGATGTCCTTCGTCTCCATTTTTGACTTGTAAAAATGTACACAAAGTAGCATGTAGCAAAGTAAACAGTACTTTTTTAAATTTATATTGCTTTTTCCAAGTAATAATTTTCCAGATCTTTTATGGATAAAAGCCGCCAAAACTTTTGTATTTGCCCAGTAATAAATAAAAACGATTGTAAAAACTCGAATGAATTATTCATTGCAGAATCTTCTGAAAATAGGTCATTTTAATCGCTATATGAAAATAACAAATTACTCAATTAAAATTCCACAGTGGCAATCTAAAAAAGGAATGTTGAGAAATGGAGGTATAAAAAGTGAATTATGAGAAGAGCAAGAACCCTCCTCTTCCATCGACGTTATCTCTGTTGATCCTCCCTTTCACCTTAATCACGTGTACCTCGATTGTTCGAAGGAAAAAATTGACTAGGCGTGCCTTTATCGAAATTGAACCAAGCACTACGAAACGTAGCGAAATAACGCTGTCTATCTCTTACGGATTAAAAATGGCGCGATTTATTGTCCTCTGTAGAACTTTCGGCTTGTATCGTTCAATTCATTGTATTGGATAAATCACAATGCGAAGAAGACGCCCGTCTTCTGGTTCGACGTGAAACATAATTTTACGATTCCTCGGCATACGAGCACGTTGATGTTCGTTTGATGATCCCCGATTTTCATGAAAACGAGATAGAAATTGTGGATAGATACGAGATGAAAAATTGAATACAGAGGAAATTTATGGTTCTTGTTGTTTGCTTGAGGAATCCTCGGTTTTAGGTATGGCATCGAATTTAATTGATAATTATTAAATTTTCCAACAAGAGCATCTACAAGTTGTCAGAGGAATTAATGACGCTATTTCAAAGTCTTGAATAATTTTGTACTAATTCTACTTGTACATTTATGTATTTAAGGGAAAAATAAATATAGAAATATGCATAGAAAATGTACAAATTATATATATATATCCAAAGCAAATTTAGTTACAATATTTAATAGATAAAAGAAGTTACTATATAGGTTATATTTTTCTAGTTGTATTCCAGAAAATATGAATTTATATAAACATTTGCAACCTAATTATAAAAATACCCTATAATTTGTCTTCCACCTATTCATACCTGTAGATAGAATGCGCGTGTTAACATACTAGCGCAAATTAGACCACAAATACATTTTGACATAGTTTCACGGCAATAGAATATTTATACAATTTTATATAATAAATATATCTTAGGTATACCTTATGGTACTTTTGGATAAGAATATTTACTATCAGCAATGGTATAATAACATTCTTTGAGCTATTTGGAATTGAAACAATTCCTATCATAATCTAATATTGCTTGGACCAATAGTAAGATGGTCGAAATGAAACAGATTGATTCATAAAATCATCGTAAGGGAGGATAGGTGTACTTCTCAGATGGTCACTATAGTTACCATAAATAGACTGAAGGTAAATATTGCTGATGTATTCGTAGATTGTATTTCAGTACCTAACCCCAAATCCATCATTGTTCCCTTCGCATGTCATATTTTTGTCATAATTTTTCAATAAACTTTTTAACAACCCTGTGTTTATACAGTGTTTATATTTTTGCTACTTAAACCCATAGAATGGTCACAAAATTTCACTATTAAAATCTGTGACACCGCGTATATTAAAATTGTTTTATGCTCATAATTCAAATATTAAGCTTCAATATTCTAAAGCCCTTGTCATATTTGTTTCTTAATATTTATTCTAATTGTCTCAATATAGAACTTCTTTTTAATAAGTTCTATATTGAATTCTATATTAGACCTGCAGTGTAGTTTTCAGCTCTTTATTTGAATAAAAGTAGCCGTTTCATATACTGTAATGAAAACTTTTGTGGGCAACTAAAGCTAAATGACGTTCACATACTGCTCTTGGTAAAACAATAATATTTGGAATTGTTAATTAATAGACTATATTACTCAAATATTCCACTGCACATTGGAACGCATAAAATAACCGGTCTTTAACCATTAATATACTTCAATACTGCAACTAATCAACTGAAATCACATAATACACCGAAATATTAATTACTGAATATTAACCACTGAAAATGTCTGCAGGGATATTAAAATTCGTTGCATCGTAATCGACCAATATTTGTATATCAATTTCGTGTTTCATCGTGCTCGGGAGATTACAATTTTATCGAGTGTTATGAAACAAATCGCTCCTAGGAGATTGCCGGGTGATCGTCCAATATGTCTTCGGAAATCGAAAAAAATATCCAATCACAGAAGACTTGTTCTCTTCCTCACCCCTGCTGATTTCGAGTAATTCCTTTTTCACGGTCAACAGTCGACGATTGGTGCTGGATGGAACCTCCCCACCACCATTCGTTGATAAGAGCACAATAAATCAAGGCAGATCTCGAATGAATGAAACGTACACCGACAGTGCGGCGATTCGTTTAATTAATGGACCTATTGCCTCGTATCACGAGAATTTATCGGAATATATGATTTTGTTTGTTCGTTATACTGTATATTTCGAAATGAATATTATCTTTTCGTATATTATACAATTGTTACAATTACAATTATAGTTTTATAATTATACATCATTTGTGCGAATCTGCGACGATGCTGGATACTTGTATACTACAACGAGACCTTGTTGTGACGAACATATAATGAAAAAAAGAATGATAAAAACGGGCAATCAAACCCCAATAATCTAAAAGAAAAAATTACCATCCAAGGTTAAATTTAATTAAACAAATTTTTTTTGTATTTTCTGATAGTACTTGATGAATAGAGACGAAATACATATAACAGTTTGCTAAAAATGGATTGTCGAATGCTGACAAACCCCCTTTAAAATATCACAACGAACCAACGAATCACGTTTATAACACACACTCAACAAGAGTGACCATCAAACTTCTTCGTCGACTTTACAGAAGAACACTGCTTTATATTTATAAGCGCCAAAAGTGTGCCAACCGAGAATCGCGAGGATCGCGTAAATGACGATAATTAGAATATAATGCGAACTACCGAAAGTGTGTAATGTGTAACGACATCCGATAGAGAATAGAACTTATTGTAAGATGTAGAGCATCCTCTGGCAGCTACGAGTATGTCAGTTCCCCCACATTTCCTTACCTAAGTATACAATACACACATATATTATACAAACTCTATGTAACAACGACATCACTGTATATCAAACTGAGAAACAGTAACTCATGCCAGCATAGACTTTATGCATACTTGCTAGGTTTCTCGAATCGAATAAATTCTCGAAACTTATAAGGTCGATACAGACCTTGATAGCGAGCTTATAGCGTGCAGGATTTACAATAATTGTTTGAATTCTTCGTTTCGATCGTATTTCCTTTCGTCCAAAGGTGTAGTTTTGAACCCAAGAAATGATATATGATTCACAACTTTTATGGCTCACGTCTCCACCGGTAATGTAAACGGGCTAAGCGCAACGCGCGATAACATGCTATGAGCTCATCTTCATGTACAAGTACGCGACCTGCGGCAACCGTGAGTTGATTCGAGACCTCGAGCTTATCTTCGTTCTGTACGATAACAAACCTAGCGTTCAGTGATTAAAATCGAACGAAGACATCGCTTCATCGTGCAGTTTCACTAAAAGGAGGTTACGGGTTTTTGCAAATTGATCTAAATCTAGAGATTAAGGCAGAAGCCTAATGTGTTGGCTGATCGAGATTATTTGTCATCTACTATCACGATGCATTTTATGCATTAAATTAGTACATATAGAATGTCTGTAAACATATATTTTTATGGAGATAATTAAAGAAATAGAATCAACATAGAGATTTGAATCATCCTTTAGACTTTAGGGTGGATTACTTTACTCCAATATTTTTTATACTTTTACATATTACGTGTATTTTGGAAATTTTCGTATTTTAACTCTTTCGTAGATGTATAAAAATCTGCAGAATAGAAATATAGCCTTTGTGAAGTTTTAATGTGATGGCCTAATCTATATTTATAATAGTTAATAGGAATGCTAAATACATATGGAGACATTGAAGTAATATATATGTAATAGATATATAATAGATAATAAATAGAAATAGATAATATATAGAAATATGATATAGAAATACGTATATTAAATATAAAAAATGGGTATGAAGAACTTCAACGATTAGAATAGGCATTTTAATATTTAGACAATTCTTTATAAATAAATCGTTCCGAAATGACTAAATCGTACATATAGTATATAGAATATATTATACAGTATATAATATATTATACAGAATATAATATATTCTATATACTATATGTACATATTGTATAGTATAGTATATATTGTATAGTATATATTATATAGTATATAGTATACATTAGTACATAAAGAATCATTGATTCTAAAGTAGTTCTAAAATATAATAACTTTTGTGAATCCACTAGTGATGGCCTTAGTTGACTTTTCGATTTTGAGCTTTTACTATGTATATTTGATGACCTATTTGCGTTTCTCTCGATTTCAATCGTGTTTTTAGTAGTTTTGCACTTTGTTCCGTTGTTTCGTGAACATTCTATCTCACTCCTGCAGAGTAAACCTGGAACTGCAATTGGAACTACAACAGAGCGCATTATACCATTAAAAATACGACTTAGATTCGAGAACTGACAAATATCTCATTAGTTCACTTTATTTGGAAACAATATTTGAAAACAATTTGTATATGGAATCATGTAGAAATTATTTTAACTGAATTACGTGTGATTGAAGTTTCATTTGAGAAAACGACATTTCATGTATATGAACATAACATTTAATGTTTACATACATGTATACATTCCCCATCCCCAATCTTGCCCATTTATATGTATTAGAGCGGGTTATGGCCCCATACAAAACGTGATAATTGACCCAGATTATCAATAAAATCATTAATAGCTTTTTATTGCGCATATCTATTGTGGGTGTGGCAAGGATGCAGAGCCACGGTTAAGTATAAAAAGTCAAGAGATGGAAAAGAGGGACAAAGAGAGATAGATAGAAGGAAAAATATAAAATTTTGAAGGAATCAAAAGTAATAATCGTTGTATTATTAAAATGTTATTATTACTATTATTTAATTACTAAGTATATGTTACTCATTTTATTTCACGAACATCATTTCCATATTATTACTTAATGCCTAGTTTATTTTGTTACAATACTAAAAAGAATTCGTAGAAATCTCGGAGGTTGTTAAGAAAATTATTTAGAAAGGTGCTGTCATTTTAAATTTCGATGATTTCTCAATATATCGTCGATGGCATAATTGTGAACAATTTTTTTCCTATACATGTAACCGTTGCTCAGTTTTAGTTTCCGAGATATACGCAAAAAACTATTGGTACTGGTACAGCGAATTCTGCCTACATTTGTATGTTCATAACAACGTAGGTATGCGTAGGTATGCGTCAGTATTGGTTGCCGGCCGCCCCACGGAGGCCGGATTTAATAAGCTAATTCAAACGTAACTCTTACCTGTTGTTAAAATATAGTACATGTATATAAACGAAAGCTGGGCGGGCTTGAGTATTCCATGGATCCTTCGGATTACAGTCCCATGCAAAACTGCATGTTAAAGATGATTACCATTAAATGGTTTGTCTTAGGTTTGGATTAATCTTTCTAAATGCAGCCGCCACGAGGCGGCCGGCCATGGATTTGGGTAATAAATAATAACAATTGTAATATATACTAAGCTTTATATTTTATTTCTATAATTGAAATTAAAAACATGTCAGCCATGATATCAAAGAATTTAACTATTCGATTATTAAAATCATGATGTCATCGGAACAAATTTTTGAAGACATTTTTTGCAGTTTCACATGTGCAGTTGTGAATGATTATTTAGATTCGTAAAGTATATAGCACAGGGATAAAGAGATCAATTGTTGATGGATCTAAACAGATCGCAAAGCGGCGAAAAAAGACGTAGCGAACGTGGGACTGTATCACACATACATACATATGGGCAGAATTCACTGCAGCGGTACCAAACGGCTTTTTGTAAATATCTCGCAACAGTCCGCAAACAAATACGATGTAATTCATATCATATTTGCTGATTCAGTTTCGTCTAATATATATACATTTAAATACGATTTAAACTATATTGTGTTTGGCTTCATTGCAAAACTTTCACGAATACGTTGATAAAAGGTTACAAAAAAAAGTAGAAATAGAAAAGTTTAATCATTTCCTCATGGTTAATTAGTATTTTTTCATGCACAATTAAATTCGGATCAGGTTACAGTATTCAGCCGACGAACATTACCGATTACCGATGTCGACCGACCAATTATGAAGAACATAATGACAATCAATTATAGAGAAAATACTGTAATTACCAATTTAAAATTAGAATGGAGATTTAACCCGAATATATTTCTTATTTTATGATATTTTAAGTATAATACTATTACAAGACAAGGGATTAAACAAGACCGGAGAATCAGTAAAATTAATTAAAACGAAAATTTAATACCTTAATAACAGAATAAATCAAAAGTATAGGACGAATATCTCTCAACAGAAGGAACTGAAATCGTGGAAAACCATATCGAGTTCTCAGGCGATCCATGATTAATCGAAGAAACCCGAGGACGGTTGAAACAGTTCGAGCTTCGAAACTTAACTTTCAAGTGATGGACTCGGTTAAGTCGTCAATTACGAGGTCTCGATGGTGGAACGCGCTAATTCCCGGCAAAGTGAATATTAATTAGCCCATTCGAAGGCCGGGGCTGATTCCTGGCCGGAGTTAATATCGACTCTACGGCTCTCCCTCGACTCGATTACGGGCACGCGTTCATGAATAAGTAATCGAAAGCTCGTAGCGCCGCTCCTCCACGGGGATAAAAATACTATGGCAGAAGCTGATGCACTTTTACTACAGCCCGTTCTTGTATCATCGTTGTCTGTAAACCGCGAAGCTTCTATACGTAAACCAGCGATATACATACTATTAATCGGCCAAGAAGTTCAAATCATTTTTAAAAAATTGTATTTATCATTGATACATCTTTTCATTTAAGTTACCCAGGTTAATGACATGGATGCTTGATACAACTATCCTTTTAAACTTTATACAAACTTTATATTGTTTGTTTACACTGTAAACTGTTTCAGCCATATCAGTTTCATACAAATCTTCGATTTAATATGTAGCATTAACTTTGTTCAGTAAACGTGTTGGTGTACAATGGTTGAAGATATGTGAGAACGTGTATTATTAGCGTATATTGTACTTGAAAATGTTCGAGAAACAGAACTATTTTTTATGTATAAAAAAGAAAAATAACGGCAAATTGATACCATACAACTTTTGTTTGAAGCATCTTTTTCGTATGGCAAATAATTTGCGAGTTATTTCAAGTCATTATGTAACGAAAGTCACACTATATACGTAGCTTCATAAACTGCATTTGGGAGTTCATATTTGTATTTTTCTTGTTGAAATGGTTTTTTGAATTTTTCTGTAGTAGACATATAACATGGAAAGTTTCGAACGATCATTGGATCATTTACAGATATTAATCCACTAACCTACATTTTCTATTAGTGAAATTGTTTCTTGATCATATAATAATACATTTTTTGTAATATCGCGCCTTACATTTTTAATACATTAAGATGACAGCAAGTCATAAAGCATCTAATTAATACTGATACATATTATTTGACGTATGCCAATGAGATTGATGTATGCCAATTACAGGGGAAATCAGAATGGAAAATACCATTTTGAACTTAAACCAGGATTTCACAAAGATAGATATAAAATCTTATTAGAGTTATACAAGGAACTATTTACATCTCAAGCTTATATATCTCTTTCACTTATCTTACATTATTGAAATCATAATTTAACATTATAATAGATAATACCGATTATCAATTAAAATAATGTAATAAAACGTGTAGTATTGTGTAAAATGAAATTAATTGTGATAGAAAATTTGTTAAGAACGCAGTCTTGTTAAATAAATTTCAAATATAATTATAACAGTGGTATAAACTTTGAAAAGTCGCGGAAGGTACGGAAAATTAAAATTAATCGACTTTCATCACTAGATTGCATATTTTTAAGCAAAACCATATGTTTATGAACTAATAATAAAAATGACAGAATCCAGTAAATATTATAAAGAACACTTTACTTTAGATATTTTATGTATTTTTGTATATTAAATATATTCTGTACATTTTTGCACGTTTGCATAAAAATCCGCAGACTAGTAAGCGTTGATCATTTACTATTATTAAATGACTATTATTTATAAACGAAAGTAAAGTTCTAAAACAGGGATATTTAAAACCGCGTGTAGGATTTTCAAGAATGATTAACTGCTAAGTAGAAGGCGGGACTAAAAATAACACGGACATCGTTAATTATTAAACGCATTTTAAATACTTGGATAAACTCCTTTCGAAACTTTAAAGCGATGTTAATTCCTATTCCTCCGTATCGATAAAACTTAAGTGGACCTCCGGTATTGCGCAGACGAGGTACAGTGGACCGTAACTCAGCTTTAGAAGGTTCAAAGTAACCATTACGTAGAAACGTAAGTACATAATAAATACCAGAAAGATATCCTAAGAGAAAATTTGCTGTAGCTTTCTCTGATTTGTGTAAGTAAATGTACTAATAAATATCCGACTAACTTTAGGTTGAGAGTTTCTGACGTGATTATATTTTTAATTTGTAACTCAACCCTCTATAGGCAATCATTAAATTCTTTTAGAATTTTTATTTTTATTAAATGAAATTTCAAATATTTAACGTGATAAATGATTTTATGGAATGATTTAATGTAATGGAGAATTTGATACGCATCTCAACTTTTTCTTATATTTTGGAGACCCTAGACCAATAAACGAATTACATAAGCTTGAATACGGCCTAGTTTATTCACCGTGCGTGTAAAATATCTTTTCCTTCAGGAAAGGTTAATTAGTCAAGAGATTGTTAACTAAAGAAATAAATTTTTATTTATCTCTAAATATAACAGTTTAGATCGTTTTAACTTTGGAATTCTCATTTCCTAGTTCTCTCAAAGTCTTTTTCTTAAAAATTAGTTCCCATGACTAAAGTTATAATATTTCTATATTGCATAGTGTTGAATGAAATTTTATTTTCGAAAATTCAAAATGACATCATTCAATCTTTTAAAGTATCTTTACCAAAATTTTGAAAAATTTGGAAATTTAAAAATTTTAATGTGCAAGATATTCCTTTCATTCCAAAGAAAATTGAAAGCAGAGAAGGTTGATTGAATCCGATTTACTTTACATTATTATAAATTTACAACAAATATATTGTATGTTGAACAAATGAAACAAAAATAATTGGTAAAAATGGACTTAGTTAGATCTAATTAAAAAGTAAAGATAAAATGTCAATTTTGTTTGGAAATGGTGATATTTAAAAATTACAAATTAAATTTTCCATTTATTTTTCCATATATTACATCACTGAAAAAAGTACAATTCAATAATACAATAATATTTCCTTAATAATTAAATTACGATCCTGTGATTTTACAATGTTTCGTGTTAGAGCTAATCTTAAAATTAGCCAAGAAAATTTCTTTACATATATTCTAATATTTCTGATACTATACTTCCATTTTCTGATCCATTTCAAGAAAATGTTTTGTTCTTAATATCTTCCCCTCGTGATCTTTTCATGTATCGCATGAAAGCTTGGTGATCGTGAATTTAAATCCGATATCATTGACTGTTATTGAGCTGGCATGAGACAAGCGAAGCCTTTCAGAAATTTTTCAAGTTGCCTTTAGTCGCGATGGATCCGCGATAACGAAAAAAGAGGGTGTCGTTCCGAGGGAAACCATCGTCAAGCCATCTTAGGGAAGTTTACAGCTGTTCGAGAATAGATCCTGTTGTGTTTCTATCGAAAACGTGCCTTGTTTTCTCAACAACTATTTTCTAGCGACCCGGTTAGTATCGACAAGAAAACGAGATATGGGTGGTTTAGGCATTTGCAATTTAACGAAGCACAAGATAGGGTTAGGTAGCCACTGTATTTTTATTCACAGTTAAAATTACATTCGTGAACTTTTGTTTATTTTTCTTGGCTCGTGTATAATTTACATAATTATATCTACATACTTAAACCAAACAGTGTGATTTCAATGATAACGTTAATTATTGATAGCTATTACTAAGTAGCTAGAAATCCAAAGACAGTTTTCTAAATATCTTATAAAATGATTTTCAACTTGAAAACTTTTATTCTATTATCACTTGGCATTCCATGCAAAATAAGATAAAAATGCTTAAAATAAGTGTTATTAAATTCAATTCAACTGAATTCATGGCTCTAACAAATACTCTAGTAAGATTTATTACAATGGTTTTGGAGAAAACAGCTTTACTTGATCTATTTTATATATTCTTTAAATCTTATTTTGTTTTGTTGTAATATTTTGTTAGTATACTATCGCGAAATTTTCTGTAGCAATCGAGATAGTCTATGTTAAACTATGAACAAAAAATCTGTATGCTTTCAAATACAATACAACAATAAACACATTATTATAAGTAATAATATAAACTTAGAGATTCACTGAAAAATCTCCTATATAAATATGTTATGTACTGATTCTTTATGCGATAAAAGATTCATTTGATTTCATGTTACATGAGAATGAGGTTCTTAATTATTAGTCTCCAGATTTTAGATTAAAACAAAAAATCGTACTTTTAAATCAAATTGTCTAAAATTTTATTTTAAATATTTCAAAACAATCTAAAAATTTCTAAGAACGAGGTCAAACTATTTTTAAACTTATGCTTAGTCTTACCAATAAATCAGTAAACCAATTTATTTCTAACATAATAACAGTGTATTGCACAATTTCAGGAAATTCATTTAAATGATTATTTAAATTAAAAAACAAATTGAACATTAATAAATTATTAAAAATTCTATTGAATTATAATGTACAGTATAACGCATCAGCTAATCTAAAAACACATATAAAACATAAAAACTTGAATCTCTATGTTTTAAAACTTTGATTAAAAAAAATTTAGAAGCCAATTAAAAACACGAAGAATAAAATGGCAAAAAAAGAAAGAAGAAAAACCACCATTCATATTTTTTTCCAATCTCGGGCAGTGCACAATTTTTCTGCATCACATTGTCGTTGCTATTTCAACGCCGCTGACAACCCCGTTTCCTTTGGGATACCGATATGAAAAATCGCGGTTTACGCGAAAACATTTGTACGTTTTACGCATCCCCCTTTAGCGAAGGGAATCCGATATCTGCATTTCGAATTCGAATGGCTCTTGAAATCTGCTTGACGATCGTTTGAAATATGCACAGCGCCATGTGCGCGTAGTTTTCGAAATGGCGCGATGCCGCGGTATCGATCGGACGGAAATTCGGCTTCTCCCGTTCGTGCATCGCGTACAATTTCTGCGTTGGTTTGTTAGGAAGTGTGTCAACAGTCCGATAGCGAAGATCGATAGGTAATTACATGACTGTACGAAAATGAAATTTAAAGGAATGTCGGGAAAGCTTTGTAAAAAACTAACCCTTTCCAACCTGAATCATTTCTCTCAAATGAAAGTTATTTTTTTTTCTTTTTTGCACATAAGACAGTCGATCACAAAAGTTTATATACACACTTTAAGTATAAGTTATTATAGGTAAAAATATTAGGTCGACGAATTTTGTTAACTCATCAAGATACATATTGTCAAGATGTGACATGATTTATTCACATTTATTCACCTTTCTTGAGAATAAAGAAGCAAAAATATATATATATATAAAATACAATGTTGTAAAAATTACATACATCTGTTATATCTGCACGAAATCATTAAAATAGTAGATTTAATATTATAATAATATCGAACAGCTCCGTTCCCCTTCGTTACGTAAACACCAATTATATAATACTGCTAAATACTATTGAGTGAGAGATTATACTATTATTTCTGATGTGACACTATTTCTAGTGAATGAATATATGAACATATATTAATAAATGTATTGTCCAGAATAATAAATAATTTAAAACTTTTAAATGTTATAAAAATTAACGACGCAATATTTCTACTCCTTTTTGAAATTGTTGGAAAATTCTATTTTCTGATTCTGTTATACAGTATATCTTTCATATTTTATACAATAATATCCCCTATTCAGTTTGGTACTAATTGAGTTATAATGAATGCCTCGTTGCAAAAGCATTCTGATGTATGAATATTCTATTATATAAATGCCTATATTCTATCTGTTTCTCAAACAGAAATATTCTATGTGGATTTCAATGGGTTGCAATGCCTATTATATCATCAGCATGTGTATATTTACTATGAAGATAACTATAACGGTTCATATGTTATAACATGTAGAATCTAACTATTGATTTAATTAAAGGGATTGGAAATGTAAATTACTATGCTCACGAATCAGTAATTACACAAAATACCAAAATAGAAATATATATTCTGTTAAAATACGGCGCACGACAAGTGCCTTCATTTCAAGTTTTATTAAATACTTCGTACTTTATTCTCTTTTACAATATAAACAGAAAAATATACGTAAGTTATGATCCTAATGAATATGTGTAGCTGATGAAGTTAAAATAACAATTGAATATTGTTACGTAATATTATAATAAGAAAAATTTGTTGCCAAAAATAATAAAAAATAGATATGTACATATAAAAGAAAGTTTTGAAAATCTATTATTTATAATGTCCCTTTATAAAAATATTATATTTAAATAAAATATTTTACATAAAGATCGAATAATATTCGAAGCATCATCTTTTAGATAAAAATCGAATGATATTCAAAATAGCATCCAAGCTTTAATCAAGTAACATTTTAAACATTCGCTACTAAGTACAAAATTAATTTTCAAAAATTGTCAGGCCAAAATAGTTTTTACGTACCACATCGAAATTCATAAATCTATCTAAAAACTTCTCGTTTCGTCATACATGACCTGTTTTCCCATGAGACAATTTTATGACAAGAACTCTGATCAATGTATGTTTGTGGTTTATCGTTCCACACACCCTATTCGAATTAACTGTGCTATCCACGCAGCCCTGTCAAAATTTCGGTGCTTTTGTCGCACCTGCAACGGGCAACCAACGGCGGAACCTCAAATTCCAAGTGAAACGACTCCATAATGAGCACGAACCGGCGAACAATAACGGCTCTAATGAGCGAACCACGGCACCGTTTCGACTTTGTCCTAAAAACGTGGCTCTCGCGGTTAATAGCCAGCGATAAGGCGGAATTATTTCACTTTGCCGCTTTCCACCGTTTAAATGCACGTTTCCCCGCCGAATTCGCGATATGCAGACACTAAGTCTGTTTTCCTTTCGTTTTTTCGTCATTCGAATGAGATCCATTGGCGTTAAGAATAAAAAAAGTTGCTTTGAAATGCGTATCTGAATAATTGTTACCTGAATAACATGTTTCCTTCGTTATTTTAGTTAGAAGATTGCATGTGTTAACAACCTCCATATAATAGCATTAAACAAGAATGAAATTAAAAATTTTGTTACCCTCTTTTGCCTTGAGAATTCTTTTTCTTTTCTTAATTGATCGTTTACAAGAGCATTGAAACCTATAATGAATTATTAACTCCGAATATTTGAGCATTTAGAGGATATTTAAATATGCAAAAATGTACAGGATGTGTATCATATCCAAAAAGATGTAAAGTATTTAAAGTGCTTGTAATATTTAGATGATGAAACAAGTCCCGATTTAGGTTTTATTTTTTTTTTGCTACGTATATAAAAATATACAGTATAGTTATTAACGACGCGGCTGAAATCATCATTTGAATTTAGTAGTTTTTGGAAAAGATTATTAAGTGCAATATTTTTTTTACATTACTGTAACGTATATCTAAGTTCGATAATATTTTTTATACAATTTGGATTATATCTTCTTGGAGAGTGATCTATATACTATCATCATTCTGTACTATTATCAATATTATCAGTACCTTTCGTTCTGCAAAATATAGATAAAATTTGAATGCGCTAGAATGAGGTAATGTAGCTTAAAATATTTCAAACTATCTAGGCACTCTTATCATTCAGTAATATAAATTAATTGAAAAAAGATGAAAATACAATATTTAATATTTTCCATTCCATACATAGACTAATGATCGTAAAAACATTAAACTTTATTAAATATTTATCAGCATAAAATATTAACATTCTAACACGTAACACTACCATTTAGAACTACAAATGTCGATGACTTAAGTATAAAACTTGCGCGAAATAAAAATAGCATGTACAATCGATCACATTACACATTACACACATATATATGTACATAAAATAGAAATCAGAAGTACAAAAATTATTTTTGATTAATATGGAAGAAGGTGACATTTCTAGAAATCCGTAATCGTTATATAGCAAAAAATTAAACGTGACATTGTAATGTGTTGAAAAAGTTGAGTATGGTAGGTGGACGATTATTTATACGGCCGACTGCATAAACGAATGCATAGTTCAAGGAAAAAGATGTTTATTCATGTACTTTATTATATTCAAATTCCATATAATGTATCGTTGTAAGTACATAAAATTATTATTTATTTATTTCGATAATTTTCTGATAATATTCTAGTTAGGAAATTCCACTACGTCCTTCATTAACCTTCTCAATCCTCAACCAAATTTTTCCCCTGACCCTAGTTTTAAACACATTAAATTACGTTGCCTCATAGGGCTGTAATATTCCAGCAACTTCTAACAAACGTTACTCGTAAATTGTTTATATATAATAAACCATGGAATACAAATTACTAAATACTCGGAAAATTAAGCACTCTAAAATAAAGTCACCTCATTCAAAATAGGATATTTAATATTTCACGGTGAGAATTTTATACACAATGAATACGTCGCGACTGAAATAAAATATAACTTGGAAACGATTGAAGATAGAAAAATATTTTACTAGACAAAATTAAAAGATTTCATATGGCTCATCGTAATCATTTGGGAAATAACAGCGTTCTAAACATCTTTATTTTTTAAAATAAAACTATAAATCTTTTTATACACCAATCGATACATATTTTAATTCTCTACATTAAGATAGTTACTTGTATGAAAATGTTTAGTTCAAAAGATATCTCAATTTCAATTTCATCAAATTGAATATATGAAAGGTAAAGAAAACACGAATACAAGAGATTTTACAAAATTAAAGTTAAAATATCTTTTAAATTAATCAATCTTTTATTTAACCGCCTTAATACTTTTTTGTACAGAATACAGAGATTCATTGATTGTATTAGTAAGCAATTCATAGTTCCATTTGAAAAAATATAAATAATCTTAAAATATTTAAAACGCCACCAGTTTCGGAGTAGACGTCTACATTAGCTCATACCTATATCATTCGGAACCTTTTAATTTTGCCTAGTAAAATTATGTTATCCTCTACCGTTACAGAGCTACAGCTTTCCGCGAGTAAATCAGGCTCCGGTCCAATAAAATTGAAAGATAGATTAATTATAAAGTTCCGATATTTTACAATATCGTTTAAATTAACGTATCGTACCTTTCATCAATATTTTTAGGTGCAGTTCAATTGATCTCAACCCTTTTTTTAGACATATTAAATTATATTATATCGGGACACTGTGTATTTACGCAACTTTTAACGAACGTTCCACTCAGATTGTTTATGAAAACTGGACAACGGACGGGGAAAATCCAATCCAGCGAATTCATTAACAGGTTGTAGGTATCGTTTTAAAGTTTTCGGTTTCGCCTATATTGGCAAACCGTTAGTTGTGCATAACACCAAACTCTGTTGCAATATTGAAGTTGTAACGCAACTCCAATATTAGTTTGTGCCCGTAGCCATTTAATAATTACGTAATAAGACGAACTTAATACAAGAAAACATGAGCGGCGTATTAACAACGAGGGTTGAATATCATCTTCGTCCGCCATACTAAAACTAAAATCTTATTACGGCAAAGTCGTGCGAACGACAGTGAGGGTGAAATGCGCATGTAGAATTATCTTGTAACTGTTTTGCGGGTTACGCATGCATTGTGTTCTGTGATCTCTTTACTCTTTATGTGAAACTGTAGGTGGTGATTAATGTGGAAGGATTATTTAAGTAAGAATTTCTTCAACAAGATCCTTTTCTTGACAGGAATTGATAAAGGTTTCATTTATTCTCTTTAATATTTTGGTGATTTTATTATTATACATTTTATTATGATGACATTTTAATTCACTTCTATAAATGGGTATATCAACAATATCAAGATGAAATGTATTAAATATTCATATCTAATTTGTAAATTATTTTAAATTTTTATTTTATATTAAATTTTATATTTTTTAATATGTGAATTAATTTTAATATGTGCATACAATACTATTGAATATTAAAAAATAATTGAATGAAGCACTTTTCCTATTATCTAGAATGATGCCACTGATATGATATAATGATACTAACGGTGTCACTAAATTTATCAAGTTTATTTCTTCCCGGCACGAGAAATCTCTCCGATACTTCAAGATTAATACTGCAATAAGGGCATACTTAGCAGTTCATCTGTTAATTGAATGTTTCAGAACCTAAATCAGAAACTCCCCTTAGGGAGTTTAATAACTAGAGTATAATAAAGGCGAATTAATTCACTTTAGCTCATGCAAATACGACAATATATTTCTCATGCAGACAATGATATTCTGTGACGATACCATGTAATCACGCGTTGAAAAATCTACCTAATCTAAATTTATGTCAATCTATGTAAGAAGACAATCAAATTCAGAATATTATCAATTTGCATAATGATTTAGTTTATTCGTGTTTCAGTTACAATTTTACATATAGATAGTATCAAAATAAATCTTATGATAATTCGTTCTCAATATACTATGGATATTTCTGCATTTGTGTAAAATTGAAATGTGCAAAAATACACAGAATGTGCTTAATATAAAAAAATACCTAAACAAAGTGTTCGTTATAATATTTATGGAGCGACACGAATTTTATTTACAATTGCTTAAAAATTTGAATTTGCATAGACATTCCCAAATTAGCCTTTTTAACATAATACGAAAGACTAAAAAGTCATCCGTCAAGCCTTATATACTGTAGCATAGTAATATTAGACCAAATACATTGACATTTTACTAATAGAAGCTAAATACAACTACTACAATAGAATTTTCTGAACGCCTTTTATACAAATATTCTTTTGTTCGAACATTTGATTATCCGAACAATATCGATTTAGTAAAAGGGAACTAACTATACTGAACTATATCATACTCTCTACACATTCGTCGATCAAATGATCGTTTCGTATTCATCATAAGACTCATAATAAAAAAGACAAATAAGATTCATCATGTAAGTGACGAAGAAATTATTCAAAGTATTAAAGAAAAGTTGGACGATACCAAAAACAGCACTGATTTGTGAATCAAAAGCATTCGTAGCAACAGAAACAACCCGTAGATGGTATGAAATACAGAATAGAAGGAAAGTAATCCCGTAAAAGAGAAGTTTGTAATTTGTCGTTTCAAAGAGACTGGGAAGCTCATTAGAAGATCAAAAAGAAAATGATTGGACGCTTCCAAATTAAAGCAAATATATAAAATATACGTACTTCAAATACGGAATTTTTATCTACCTCTTCATCTTTGATCTTATCTCAAGCAATCATATATAGTTGGTAGATATTGATAATATATATAACAAATAAAAATATATATATATACATCGAATTTATTTTCAATACGAAAATTTGATTGCATACATACAATTGCTCGCAAAAGTAGTATACTTTTCATGAACATAATAAATATGTGTGTTATGCAAAATATTTCTTAATATTATTAGTATTGTAATGACACTCAACTTGTTGTTCATCATTACTGTAACTAGCAAAAATTTTAACGATTCTGAAAATGTATATACAAGTTGCAAGATGTTTAATCCACATATGTTTTGCAGAGATCGCAGAAGTGCCAAAAGAGGTAGTTATCCAATGATATCAATGTTTAGTGGGACCATTTCTAATATTACATTACGTTTTTACTAAATATAAGTTTACAGTAAATATCTTGCAATTTTTGTATATATCATCACATTGGGTTTCAATTTTGCCAACATAATCGTAGCAATCGAATTTCATTACAATGTTAATACAATTTCAAAATATTTTATGTAACATGCACAATATAGACATAAAAGTTACTCGTGGCAAGTGTACGAATTCTTTTCTGAGTCACTGTATGTTCATTATAATATTACGTTTGCGTTTGCACAAGTTTCTACAGCACTTCTATAAGATTTTTCTTAAAGTTTCAAGAATTTTTTCAAAAAGAAATATATTGAATCATGTATTTATGGACAATAAGAAAAGGAAGATAGTTGTCCATAACTTAGTTTCAGATAGACTTATTACATATAGACTGATAGACCAATATTTCGGCCTTTTTCCGCCATTCGAGCTGCACGTCCAACTTACTTGCAACCGGTGAACGCAGGACATCCGGCAGATATGAAGTTTGTCATGGACACTCGTGCTGCGATATTATTCTTCGTCGATAGAACTCGCCAGAGTCCGTTCGCGGTATTTTCAAGGGGAAATGCGGTGGCGGAAGTGTCGCTCGTGAAACATGGACACTTTATTCCACAACTTCGAGACGTTGAAGGAGGAAAATATTCAAGTTATCGTTGAATTTTGAAATAAGGGTGAAGGAATGAAATATACAAATATTTGGTGAATTTAGAAACAAGTTTCAAGGAAGAAGACAATTTAAATCTTCACTAAATTTGAAAATCGAGGACGGAAAAATTATTTGATCCGTTGTTGAGTTTGGAAATAAAGTTATACATTGAATTACCATTGGTTTTAAAGGGAAAGTTGAATGCAGAAAATATACGAATTTTGAAAATCGAAATTTGGACGAAGGAAATGTTCGTCGCTAAATTTAATAATGAAGTTAAATGAAAAAATAGTTGAATCGTCCCTGAATTTAAATATAGGAATGAAGGACAAAAATATTTGAATCATTGTTGAATTCGAAAATATGTGAGGATGAAAAATGAAAAAATTCGAGTCATCTAAATCGCTAGATTTGGACAAATACTAGTTAAATCTTTCCGCGTTATTAAGAGGGGACACAATCGCATCTGCTTCAAAAGCTGAAATTTCTTTTTTTAGATTTTTTCTCAAAGCTTGATATGTATGGAATATTGTTGTAAAAGGGTATTTTCAAATTCTAAAAAATGGCGAGATTACAACACTGAATACGAGCGTATTGTTTTATTTTAAAGAAAGATTAACTTGAAACTTTAAGAGCATTTTTCCCACAACTATGTTTTTCGATCTAGCATCCAGTAGATCTCTGAAACCCTTGATTCGATTAACTTGACATTTTTACTGACATTTTATTATAACTTAACACATTATTTTGCGTTACATTATCTACAACGTAGCGTAAGATTTATTTGATATCTTAATCTGTTGAATTTTCATAAATTAAAGCTGACTTTTTTCAGCGAAAAATAAAATTTTGTCCTTAACAAACCGCCATTTCCTTATTTTTCAAAATTATGGAAAGATCGCACGTTACATTGAAAATAATATAATTTTATATAAGATTGCACAAAAACCTTTTACTTTTTGCAATCCACATTTGCCGCTGGTTATAAGTAAGAAAGGTACCGCTGGATATAGAGTCAGTTAACGTTGCACCACTCCGTCATGTTGTAATTTTATATACGAAAAAGTATATGAGCACAGAGTTAAAATACTCTTTAAAGTTTCTTATAAAAATCTCGATCTTTTAGCAAATACTTATAGGTGAAAAAAATTACTATTTTTTTAGGCCTCCAGAGTTGTAAACTCCTTTTAAATGAGGAAATTGAATTGATAATAAATAATCGCTTTAAAGATGAAGTTAAAGAAAGTAAATGTTTTACTCGTCTCTGAATTTAGAAGTAAAAATTAAGAATGGAAATATATGAATGGTCACTGAATTTGAAAGTACGAAAAATTCAAATATTTGAATCATCGTTGAATTTAGAAGGAAGGGCGAACAATTTAAATATTTGAATCGATATCAAAGTGACCTAAAAATGTGAGGAGTTCTCGCCCGTTTCTGCTTTCACCATTTTGCAACTAAATTTTGTGCCAAAGGATACCTTATGACGAGATATCACGCACCACAAATTTTCAAGTTGAACTGATTAGTTTTTAAGATATATGATGTCCAAAATGTAAAAATTCATTAATGTTCATACATACGATGTACAGATTCTTATGTCAATCTGATTATTTAAAACATTGTTTCTAGAGATTTTTCTAACTGTTAACAATACATTTGAACTTAGATTTTCAAAATTCACAATGGCCGATTCAATATGGTGAACGATATTATAGGAAATATGAATATATTGTACTATTGTACACGTTGCAATGTGTATGTCGTTTGTTGATTGTCGCCGAAACCATGGAGATATATATAAAGATAGAGCATGCAAGTATATGTTACCATGTAGGTGAATGCGATATGGGAATAGAAAGAAAACGCTGCATAGAGGCGTCTTTTATATCCTTGTCTAATGAGGAATACACGTTTACGGCGCTCATTGATCGTTGTTACACTAACATACTTACTATACAAATGCGGGCGCGTTGTTAGACAAGAACACAAGTAGCCTCTGTGCAGTATTTTCTTTTTATTCCTATATTATTTTCTTAGCTCGCTCACGCGCTCTATTTTTGTATGTCTATGGCGGTAACGCATATCTTGACCCACGGTGCGAGCGCCGGCCTCTACAACGGACTGGTTGGCGACAGCGAATCTTCTCGTAACGAGTGGAACAAAAAAAAATTTTGCAACATTCTGTGGACAATTCGTTTAGCGATTAGACGCGACGCATCCAACAATTCCATAATAAAATTGCATTTTATACTTTTTCGCAATATATTTAAAAGATACCTACTACAACGATATTTATTTTTCCTGATTCTGATCCTTGGAGATAGTGATGGATACATTACGATATTAGGATTCGAAATATGAATCCCATATCCAAGAATTCATGACAACTGTCATGATTTGTACGCGATGTGACTGCAACAGCTAACAGTTCGTACACCACTTCCGTATGTGCAGTAATATGTACTCTGCGAGTAATTTTTGTCGGTTTTAACCATATCGGCAAGTATGAAAATGTGCTGATAACTTCTACTATAATAAAACAATTATTATTCAATAAAATAAATTATTATTAAAGCAGTGGATATTAGTTATTAATTAATATTAATTTAATTTAATATTAATTTATTAATATTATTAATAATATTATACTAATATTTAATACAAAATTCACTTTATAAATTTTTACTTTACGAATAATTAAATGAAGGTATTATGAAAATTAAAACATTTTTTGACATATGGATTGCTACAGTGAATACGCCGTTGCAGATTTTGAAAATGTTACGTCGCGTGAGATGGTCTGTACGACATCCCTCGTTGTCTGGCCGCCAAGGGTCCGCGTATCAACATTCAGACCCTCAATAAACCTAAGGCCCCACCATAAACTGAATATTTTTAACTTAATCTCCAATCCTGTATATGTTACCGGTTTATGGATGGCCCTTAGAACAGTCCTTAGGTTTACTATGCGTTCGTAAAAATCACGGAGAAAGCTGGTAGTTGTCTAACGGGAAAAGCGGATATTTACATAACGGAAAATGGATTTTCCCATGAACAATGACATCCACGAGCCATGTTGGTAGGAGGCTTCCTCCTCCTATCTTCATTCATTAACGTTGGCTATAACCAATGGACATCGTGGATCTTTACCCTCACTTTTCCTAACGAAAAGTGTGAACAACGAATCCGCGTTCTTAGTTCAAAAGGCACACCCACACCGAGCTTTCCTCCGTAATAACACGAGAACGAACTTCACTGCTTCTACCACTACTGAGCAGTCACCATCTCGGACTGCTTCCACGAGATTCGGACAGTCAACATCTCATCCACGACAGATCCGTCGACATCTCCGGACTGGTTCATCGACTACAGAAAAATCAAGACATATCTGGACTCTACTTCTACCTACAGATCAGTCATCACATATCTACATTGATTCCCCAACCTGAGAACAGTTAACATTCGTCTACTTCAATTATACCTTACGCCATTGCGTGACTATCTTGTGTGTAAAGTTGTTGGAAATAAATATCTTCTCACCTGTTAACGCAGTGTTATATCAACTCAACCACCCCTATTATCTTAGCGGAAATAAGGGGATCGATCTGCTCGTGGTGTCGATTATTCTAATCGTAACAGGAATTAACGACTCCCGTTGACGCGCTACCTCGCGATCGTGTCTCCCCGCCACTGGTCGAAAATACAGAAAATACAAGCTTAAATTCGTTGTTAGTCGTGATCTATTTTCTGTAGCATACAGACATGTGCTCTGCGAGTCTATAAGTAGCGAATATATGTATATTACCATTAGATAAGGATAACTGCAACTGTATTGGGAATCGTAAATTGAACAAGATAATGTATTGAGTTACTCGATGTGATGTAACGATTTTTCTCTTTAATCGGTCATACCTGGTCCGAAGATAGCTTTAAACGAAGATGATTTAAACAATCAAGACATTCTCCAATCTTTCAGCCAAGCGGCATGCCACCTCTGTAGTACAAAGATGACTGAATTAAAGAACTGTTTAACAATAAACAAAAGACAAGTTCTGAACGCACAGGAAGGTATGGAGAGCCCAAAGATGATCCTGCAATAGATGCGATAACAATTCCCAATAAATTTGCATTACTAGACACATCAGATCGAAAGAACACTACAGAAAGAAACTTTAGTTCCTTTAATCTATTTTGATGGCGTCATTGACGTACAAACGATGATGAAATCTCTAGAAAATGTCATCAACAAAGATGATTTCAAGTAGAAGGTAAATAGTGACCAGTCAATTCTGACCCATGCCGAAAAATAACAAAACTTCTAAAAATGCATAAAGCAAACTAAAACAGGAGAGGTCCTTTCGTGCAGCTTTACTCAACTTACAACATTCAGCAAACGTGAAAGAACTAAAGGAAGAATTACTGTGGCATAGATTGGGAGCAACCAATATTAGCAATATAGAAAGGAGAATTACACAAAATACTTTGTCCTTTTTTATAGATCTGAAGCAGGAGCCAAATAACGAAACTGATTATGGCATTGACTGACTTATGAACTCCATGGTTAATATCGAATCACCGCATAAAAATAATTCATAAGATATAGATATATTCAAAGATACTGTAATCACCAATTTCTCTGTGTAAATATTTTTTTTATTTATTTAATTTATACTTTACAATTTGTCCAGCTAGACATTCTGTAAATTTTTCTAGCTTAATTGCTAAATAACATGTGGATCTTCCAGGTTAACTATTCTATTTCTTTGCAAGAAAGTTTTTGTTAGGTTATATCCTTTGTGAGATCTGCAGGGTGCTTCCTCTTCAATCTTCTTTCCATGTTTGAGGTGTTGATCGTTTCCGCAGCTAGCCGGTTTGGGTGTGTTGCCATTCTTTCTTTGTATTTCACTGCATATCTGCTAATTTTCTCTTTGACCATTGGTATTCCCAGGTTCTTCCATATGTCATCATTTCTAACATACCATGGGGCGTTTACTATTGTTCTAAGAATTTTAGCTTGCATTGTCTCTATTTTGTTTATGTTGCTCATTGCTGCTGTCCCCCATAGTGGTATTCCGTACGTCCAGATTAGTTTTATGATCACTTTGTATATTTTTAATTTATTTTCTATGTTTAATTTGGATTTTCGACTTGTTAGCCAATGCACTTGTCCCCTTGTTGTCTGTATTTTGTCTATTATTGATTTAATATACTGTTTCCCTGTGAGTTGTGCATCTAAGTGGAGCCCTAGGTATTTGACTTGCCTTGTTTGCTTTATGTGCGTGCCGTTCAGTAGGATATTTGGTGGTATTTGTTTTCGCAGTGTGAATGTAATGTGGTTGCATTTATTGGGGTTTGCTTTTATTTGTTTGTCTTGCAGCCACTTTTCTATTTTTGTGATATGTTTTTGAAGTAATGTGACTGCTGTTTCTGGGTTAGTGTGCCTGACTAGTACAGCTGTGTCGTCCGCGAATGTCAAAATTTTGCTATTGGTAGTTGTTGGTATGTTGGCCATGTATAGTGTGTATAGTATTGGCTCTAAGACGCTTCCTTGCGGAATCCCTGCCTTGATATCTTTAACTTCAGAGTAGGTATCCTTGATTTTTATTACGAAGGTTCTGCTGTNTGCTTTCCCTCTTCTTTTTTCTCTAATTTTTTCAAGGATGTCCAGCCGGATTATTTTTGATTGTCTGTTGGTTGGTTCAGGTATAGTGGTTGCCCATGCTGCTTCTTGGATAGTTTCTGTCAATGTTGTTACTGCCTGTTCGATGTGTTCGGGTGTTTTCAATAGGATGTTGCAGTTGATTTTGCTCTGGATTATTTCTCTAAAAGTTTGCCATTTGGTGGTTTTATTGCATAGTGTCTCTGGATTGCTATAGAGTATTGGTTTGTTTCTGTATGCAATTATTATGGGTGTATGATCGAAGCTAAGCTCCAGCCTGGGTGTTATTTTTAGTTTATTTGTGTTTAGTCCCTTTGTAACTGCAATATCGAGTAGGTCAGATATTTTGCTCAGGTCTGTCGGCCAGTATGTCGGTCTTCCTGTGGATAATATATTTAGGTTATCGTTTCTAATGTATTTTTCCAGGGTTCTACCTGGAGGTGTAGTAATTCTTGATCCCCATAGTGTGTACTTTGCTTTGTAGTCTCCGGCTGGGATATATTTGTCCCCTAAGTGTTGAAAGTACTCTTCCCACATTTGTGATGTCATTTTGTGTTGGGGTGGTATTGCTGACAGCTGGAAGTGGTTGCTGCTAGTTTGTACTGTAACGGTGGTTGCTTGCGTATGTTCCTTTCTAACTTGGCTGTGTAAGTGGTGTTTAATATCGTTTCTTATTATCACTGCGGTTCCTCCGTGTGTTTTTCCTGCGGTGTGTTTGGTATCATATATGGTGTAGTATGATATTTTCATGTAACTTTTTGGAATGAAGTATGTTTCTGAAACAAGTAATATGTCGATATTGTTGTTATACAGGAATGTTTTAGTTTCTAGGGCCCGTTATTATAGGCCGTTTGAGTTCCAGGCTGCTATTTTCGGCGTGTCCGTTTTTATTTTTTGCTTAGCATGTTTGTAAGTAGTTGTAGCATGACTGTGATTTGTTGCGTTTGCTGTCTGAGGACTGCGTTTTGTTCGCTGATCATTTTTGTTAGCATTTCGGTGTTTTTAATGGATTTTTTGAGCAATTCCTTGATATCTGAAGTGTCGTTGCTGCTGTTGTTCTGATTGTGGTTGTCTAAAGGTGGCAATTGGCTGATTACTTGCGCATAGCTTAGGCTGCGAAAGGTGTTGGTGTCACTGTGGTTAATGTTGGTTACATGCTGTAAATTTGGTATTGTCTCAGTGTCTGTGCTGTTCTGTTGCGCCTGGATGTTATTGTATGTCCTGTTTCGAAGCGGCGGAAACAGTTTATGTTGCAGTTGTTTTCTGACTACACAGCCTTTGTAGCTAGCTGGGTGGTTTCCATTACAATTGTAGCATTTTACTTCATTGATTTTTCCTGTGTATGGACAATTTATTGTTAGATGATTTTCTGGGCATTTGACACATGCCGGGTTTCTGTTGCAGTAGTTTTTTGTGTGCCCATATTGCTGATACGGTATGCATTGTGGTATGTCTTTTTTTTGTCTGGGTGGCTCCACTGTTACTATTGTGTTTAGGACTTTTTTAATTTAAAAAATTTCTTTGTTATTATTTTTAGGTTCAAGTTCTATTAGAAATAGCGGTAATGGTTGTTTAGTGTCGTATCTGGTTATGTTGTTTATTGCTTTCACCTGGTATCCGATTTTGGCCAGTTCTTCGCATATGTTGTTTGTGTTTGTTTTTGGGTGTAATCCTCTGATTACTGCTTTGTAACTTTTATCAGTTCTGAGCTGATAGGGTGATACCCGGCGTTTTTCTCTTTTTGTGCTTTTGTCACTTTTCTAAAAGTTTCTGGGGTGTTAGTTTAAACTTTTACTTGGTCCATTTTTAATTGTTTTATACTATAGTTTTCTTTTCCTGCTGTGTTGTTCAATAATTCGATTAATGGATCTATTATCTGGGTATCTATGTAGATGGGTGGTGGTTTAGCGATATGAATTGTGACCTTTTCTTTTGGATCCGTATCTATTTCTTCTATTAGCGAACCGAATGAGTTTCGGAGTGAGATTTCTTGTAGCCATTGTTGCTTTTCTGTATGTGAAGTTTTCATAGCGCTTGGACCTGGTATTATTTTACGCTTTTTGTGCGCTGTTGCTGTTATCCAGCGTTCGTCTTGATATGATAGTTCGTCTTCGTAGCTTTTTTCTTCTTGGTTCTGAATCGTTTCCATTTCTTTCGTAGCTTTATTTATGTAATATATTTCTCCTTTTTTCGTTATTCTGATTGGTGGTATTTGCTGCTGCATTTTGTAACTTTACCATTTGCCAGTGTTTGTTGTGTTTTCGTTCACCTAAAGTCACTGCTTGTCGCACTTTCACTGAAGCAGATTTCTCACATCTATCTAGCTCGGCTGCTCAAGTAGAACTATCTGTGTAAAATGCACAACCATACACCCAAAAACTGGATACACAAAACCAGGAGATGCTTCTGCAAAACGCATTCGTTGCGGAAGTGACAATTTGGTAAATTGCAAAGGCTGCACAGCACACAAATAACTTCACAGAAAAATGTTCTTTAAAATCGGAATCAAATACAACTTAAATCTCAGGTTTTGTCTCTCCTTTTGTTTCCTACTCACAGGCAGCTCTAGGAAATATAAACAGTACATATCTACACGATGATACTAACGATATTCATACTAATGTGCAAACTACAGGAAACTTCAACAAACTAGAGATTACGCTAAGGGATTAGCTCAGCTTGGAGAAGAAAGAATATCGTGCGGCAGTATTTCTGAACATTAAACAATTGTTGGACAAGGTATAACATGCTGGATTATTATACAAGCTCAACATATGTTGCCTCGTTGCCTTGCTATTTAATCATGCATTCCTACTTAAACAATAGACAATTTAAGACTTCCCTATTGACACTGGTGTATCACAGGACAGTATCCTTGGACCACCCTTATACTTTATCTACAGAGCAGACTTACACACTACAACCAACACTATCACAACCACATGTATTGGTGACAAATAAAGATATATGATAATAGAAACGATGAAAAAAAAATGATAATAAAGTTCATGCAAATCTCTAAGTATCTTCTACAGCTCTTCAAAAAGCATCTAAACAATATCGAGAAGTGGTTCCATAAATGGCGCATCAAATGGAAGCAAATTTACGGATATTACTTTCACCTTATGTAAACGCGCGTGTCTACCGGTAACATTGAATAACACAGAAATCTCTGCTAAACACGCGATAAAGTACCTGGGAATGCCACTAGACAGAAGATTAACTTGGAAATAGCACATCAAAACCAAAAGCACCTTCTTGAAAGGAAGAGTGAGACAGTTCTATGGCCCCTACGTAAGCGTTCAAAGTGATCCCTAGAAAGCATCTCATCTTATATAAAGTCACTCTAAGATGTGTATGGATCTATGGAACTCAAATGTAGAGCACAGTCATCAATTTTAACATTGAGTTCGTTTAGCGATCTCAGCCAAAAGTATTAAGGTTTATCAGTAATGCCTCTTGATACGCAATCAATGAGACTATACTACAGAGACTTAAAAATACCTGCAGTTAAAGAAAAAATATCGAAATTCAATAACGTCCATTGGTCAACGCACGCTTGACCAATTATACCAATTTTCTAGTTCCAGTTTCTTAACAGAGCAAGATCGAAAACTAGAAAGACGCTATACATTGTGCCTAGACAACAAATTAAACTAACAAAGGATTCTATATCTACTAAAGATACTAAGATATATATTAAAATGAAGTAGCTTCAATTTGAGGTTACACCTCATGCTATAGTAACACGATATCATAATTACTAAAAATTATCTGTAAGAATTGACTGTAATACCTTTCCTATTTAGAAAGGAAATTCGTTGTTAACTGTTGGCAAAACCACTGCCAACAATTTCTCAAATTATTAAACTGATCTAAAAGTTCGTACACCAAAGCGTATGATCTAAGTTAATGAATTTTCACATTTTTGACTACCTATATCTCAGAAACTAATTGTCAGCTCAACTTGAAAATTAGTGATGATTGATGTCTCATCATAAGGTATTATTTGGCACAAAATTCAGTTTCAAAATCGTGGAACTAAAAACAGGCGACTTGTCACTCTTTGGAAATAAAGATAGAAAATGCAAATATTCAAATTGACGTTGAATTTGGAAATAGAACTGAGAAGGATTGGAATCTTAATATGCAAAGAAAAATGGAAAAAGAAAATATTTAAATCTTCGCTAAATTTAAAAACACATTTTGATAGAGAAAACATCCCAATATCTTTAAATTAAAAAAAGATTGCATTAATCTAAAGTTTAAAGATAAGATAGTACGGATAAACAGAAAATGGTGAAGAAGGGTTGTGGTTCGAGGAATTGCAAGTTAGAGTTACTTCTTTATAGTGTTGGTTCCTTAATTTATGGCGGATGTTTGCTGGTGTTATGGAAGTAAGAAAATGGATAGGTTGAGAAATTAACGGGATGATTCAGATCAGAAAGTTTAGAAAGGGCGGACTTAGAAAGTTAGAAGAGATCGCGAAGTTGGAAACGCAAATAAGTCACATGTTAAATGAAATTAAGATATATTTTATGAAAAAATACAAAACAAAGGTAAAAAATTGTAAATTTATCGAACTGATAAATAAGGGTGCAAAAAGTAACAGAATTTCAAAAAATAGAAAGTTAAATGTTTAGATAAATGAAGAAATAGAATTTCATAATTATGTAAATAATAAACGGAAAATTGGGAAAATATTCAGAATTATCAAAATCAACTTACATTAAACACAGTGAGTTTATAATGAAATCCCAGAGTGAGTCCTAAAAATAAAAATATGAAACATTAAAAATTTGGAAAATTATATGACTAAGATATTGAAAAATATAAAACTGAGAAAATTATGTAAAATTAAATATATTTTTCTCTAATAGTCTGTAGTTGTATGAATTATTATATGCATAGGTTATTCAGTTAAAATCACAAGTCGAGTTTTAAAATTTTTAAAAAGATTGTTCTGTTTCACAAATTTTAGCAACTACGATATTTTATTAATTTTAGTTAAATTATGTAAAGGAGAAATTAAGATTAAAGTATGATCTGGCAAAGTGCTTATTAATCAGAAATAAGAAAATTTAGGTCACCAAAAACGTAAAAATGGAACATACAATTAGAGAGAAAGAAATTTAAAATTCCACAGGAAATTAAGATTAAACTAGCTAAAACTGAAGCATTAAGATAATACAAAATTTGGAAGTTGCTTAAAAACAAATTAAAAAATTGAGAACATCAAAATCATAAGAGAGGTCTTCAATTTTATACCAAAGACGTATTCACCCTCAAATAATATCGACTGCTTTCTAGAAATAACCGTAGGATGGAAAACAAAGATTCAGGTACTGATTAGCCAAATATAGACGAAAAAAATATTGACATAGAACGTGATTTGCATCCGATAAGTGATGCAACGATCAGCACCTTGAACCGTGACAATGAACCAGTCATATGGTCTCTTGGCAGTGACACAGTACGCTTGTTAAGTTACGCTTAATTAATGCCGCACGTCGCGCTGTTATTTATCTATCCATAGATCAGTGTTCCGCGTGTGTTGTCGAGGCCAAGCAAATAGTATTCAGCGCACGGAAAAATTATAACCGTGTCATGTTTCTGTGTAAACAAATATAGTTAAGATGAAGATAAATTACATTTATCAAGAAGTGTAGTTTTCTAAGTCTAGAATAATTAAGGATTTATTTAAAAAAATTTGGTTCGTAATAACAATTACGATACAAACAAGAATTAAGAAATTGAAGACAAATATTTACTTATCAATCCCTAACGTTACGTTTTTTTAATTATTATTTTGATTTGTATTTTTTCGTACTAAGTTGTAGATTTATTTTTTGAACAAATCAGAAAGTAGCAAAATGAAAACAAATATAAGAATAAATATGGTTTCTAAAAACAGAATAGTTACATAATATTGTTTGTTATTACTATTGGCATATTTGATTATCGATTATTAAAAGTAATTGAATTGAGTTTGTGTAAGTCAGCATATGGCTGCAATAGCGAGGATGTGATGACTGAAAAGCAAAAACAGAATGATTTGAGATTTCGAAGATAAATTACCGATAGAAAAAATAGTATATATATGTACATATACATATATGTTTATGTATTATATGTTATGTTATGTTATGTGTATTGTAACAGTTTATATCTTAATTCCAAGAAGATGTTTTCTTATTTTCGCAAATATTCTTACGCAAATGAATTTGTGATTCCACTTAATAGAATACTACTATGGAATATAAATGCCGTACTTCTAAATATAACGTTTATATAATTACATTATAAAATAATTATAACGTTTATATAATTACAAGACATGCATAAATAATTTCGATTCTAAAAAATTGAGCACGATCAAGGATATATCCGAAAAATTTGAATTAAAAGTGCAGATATGTCTTATAAATTTATAGCAACAGATACATGGAACACATAATAAACATAACTACATAAAAATTACAAAAAAATTTTCCTATTTTTATCTTTTTTTTTTTCATTTTTTAAACTCTTAATCATTTAATACATAAGAGTAAATTATCTTCAATCCATAAATTGTAAACTTTCTTTGATTTATATATTTGCATATATCTTTTTTTTGTTTTATATTCAACTGCATATATCTTTTATATCTAAGAACATTCTCGTTTAGATTTTATGGTTGTTGATATGAAATTTATGTTTTGTCCTGAAAATTCCCAAATGGCGACAATAAAACAACTAATGTTTAATAATGATTAGTTTAATATCTATATTATTTTAATTTTTCCCAATCTTTTTCATTTTTCTACTATTCAGTAATAATTAACATAAGATCGAAACTAAAAAGTGTCATTTAATTAGTAAGAAAGCCAAAGATTTTCGGACATTATTTTAGTTATAACATATGAAATATTTAATTTCTCCTTCTTCGTCTTATTCTGTATTTTATGTCGCATCAAGTACGAGCTTATTGTCGACTATATTGGTTTTAAATGGGTTACATTTTGGAGTGTATATGCTTCTTTCTTTAATGTAGTTTATTGTATTCCTTATGTGATCCTGTGATGTTAGAATTGTGTGCATTAATCATCAATTTTCACCTGCTTGTGAATAATTTTATATAGCGCTTGCAACTAAGAATTTTTTCTATCATATATGATATTTATTTTTGAAATTGGTTAATTTGAAATTTGTTAAATATCAGATATTTCATATGTTACATAACTAGACTTTGGATGTTTAACCAAATTTATATCTTCGCGAATATAATAAATTAAAGAATTAATTCTGGGTGGAAAACTGTATTTTTCTCATCATATTATAGGCATATAATAATTGTCTATTACTATTATAAATAATCATGTGTTATATTATAATAACACAATCGATTATATTATAATACTATAAGCAAATACGTTAGATGTTCTATATATTTTTGCATACTACGTTCTCATCATTTTCTTCATTCTGCGAAATTTACTTCAAATGTCCCACAAATGCATAAAAATACACACTTCAGTTATACTCAAATATTTAATTTTTTAACATTTTCACATCTTTCACTTGTAACATTTCGGAATTTCAATTCCGGAAGAAAACCTTTACTCGACAAAAAACCGTTGTACTGATAGGAATCTTTCAATTTGTGCGGTTTCGTGACGCAAGGCTCCACGGGAACGGGCCAGAACTTGGGTGGCCAGCAATTAAATCTTCCTGAGACCGAAATTAACGATCGCGAGGCAGAAAGTGGCGCTGGTTCGCCCATTGGTAGATGGGAAAAAGTCACCATTACGGTTTCGTGTTAAATGAGCTGGGAATAAACGGTTAATTAGACTTCGATTAATTCTTCGCCCGCTGGTTTACAAAGGTCTGCCGGGCAGGTTACTTAATCACGTCACGTTACGTGAATAAAATGCGTTTTACGTGGAATTATGATGAGAATCCGACTTTGTTGAAACAATGATGAGCGAGGAAAAATTCCAGCACGTGGGATGGTGAATAATTGTTGTATCTTTAGTGGAAAATCCGACGGAGTAGTGTGAAGTAAAGAAGAAAAATATGTGCATATGTATGGGTAATAGGAAGTGAAAAACAGACTAAAAATTTGTGATAAAATGGCACTAGTAGGAAAGAAGAATGTGTACATGGAACATACATTGGAAAATAAATTGTCAGGTTTTTGTAATACTTTCTAAACAGTTCATTGTAAAAATATATCTTTCATTACTCTACTACAAGTATGACATAATTTAAGGTGTAATAACAATCAAGATTATGCTAATTTGATGTCACATTAGTATTTAAATTTATCTTTGTCAGTGCTTAACTTATCTATTTTTTAAATTTTTACGTATTTTAATGTATAATTAGTTTTTGCACTGATTAGTTTAATATAATCACAAAATAATTAATTATTATTAACTATATATACATGTATGTATAATATTTTATGTATTTATATCTTAATTATTAAAACTTAATGACATTGAAAGACAATGGATGTTAAACGATAAAAAGTGAGCCATATTTTATAATAATTAAAATAATGTTTCCAAACAAAACTGTATGTTCTTTTATATACTGTGCCTCCTTTTATCCTTCATAAAATATTCTTGCCTAAAATGTAAATGCAAAATATTTTATTTCATTTATAATATAATTTATATGTTATATCTCATGAAATTTGTATTTTTCTTTCAGCATTATAAAACTATTTCATTCAATTTAAAGTGGATCATCCTCTATGTTAAAGGAATATTTAACTAAACAATAATAAAGTATCTAAACATATATATATTGTCAATGTTTGGAATTACTATATGTATCATAAAATTCAAGAATTTAAAGAAGCTTAGAATTCTGTTACCTTAAAGAATTCTTTTGTAAAAAGGATAGTTTCAAAGTTTTGAAAACATTAGTAGGAGATTCGGCATAGCCAAAATTGCGAAAATCATTCCAAATTTTTGATCGGCAGTACGTTTCCCAATTAAAATAAATGGGTATTAAATGAGGAGTAAAAGTATTCTCTCTCTCTCTCTCTCTCTCTCTCCTCTTCTCTCTCCCTCTGGTAAGCTAACGTTTATTAAAGCACACAAGCCAATTGGACTCGAGAGTTGAGTAGAAATGAAAATTCGTGGAAGAGCTGGGTGTTGTCTATTTTCTCGGCCGATGCAATCGACAATTTCGTAATTGAAGGCTACCACGACACTCACTTTTAGAATGTCCCAGAGTTTCCGCAAATAATGCAGCTTGTTGCAACGTGTGATTGCGACATTGACCTTCGATCAGCCGTATCCACAGACAAGGCTGAGGAAGCTTTCAAATGATATGCCAATTCTTAAACTGCTAGCAAATTCTGCCTCTCATGCTTTCGCGTGCAAAGCAGCTGTTCGGCTTAGCTTGCGAACGTAAATTTTCCTATTTGGAAAATTTAGAATTGAAATTCGTTTCTATCGTAATAGTTTATCTGGAAATCGCAATGTGAAAATCTTAAAATTTCAAGAGTTGAAAAATTCGAAGCTTGAAAGGTTAAAAGTGCGGAGATTTTAAGCATTGAAAAATTCAGAGATTGGAAATTTCGAGAGTTAAGATATTTACAGTTTGAAAAGCTAGGGTTTGGAAATTTCGAGAGCGAAGGTTTGCAGAAAAAAAAAACAGAAATAGCAAAGCTGCGATCTTTAGAATGTTTTACGACCAAAATGAGGAGAACAATATGATTCACACAAATTTCAAATATCGACGTTTCCAACACTTAAAATTAGAGATTGTAAAATAGAGAAGCAAATAAGTGTTGAAACTGTTTACGAAACTGTTGGGTACACTGTTTCACTTGCCAATCTTCCGACTACAATCAACGACAAACTTGCGACGATCGAGTTGAAATCTATCAATTTTTAGCGCGACTCTACTCGAATGCAGCTGTTTGGGAACGACTGTCGTCAGTCGAAACGATTCGCTGATTGGAAAACTTATGAACTCGGAACAGTAAAACTTTTTCAACTACTGCTCGTTCGATGCTCGTCATTAGACGATGTCTGTGATAAACAATCGTAAAAGTTCCTTCTCGTCGTGCCATGCATTTCTAACAATCAGTAACCCCGACAAACATTCATGTTTCTGCGTTGATCAACGAAATTGTTACGTGTTGGTGTGGTTCAAGGTCTATCTTCTTTCTTGTTTCAAAGAATTCCTCGAGAATTTATCATTGATGGTATAAGAAATAAGAAATTTATGACACAGAAGTTTATTTCTTAAATTATTGTTCATAATTGTTTGAGCAGTAGATGATTGTTTACGTTTGTAGCTAGTTCGATATATTTGTTTTAGTTTTAACAGTATTTTTAATTTCATTCGTATTCTTAATAGGTATTTTTTGCTAATTTTGCTAACAATTTATTAGCGCCGAATGAAATGGATTTGATCTGTTACTCGGTTTTAACATAAATAACATCTAATTCGGAAATGTTGAATATTTTCTTTACACAAGACATTGTTTATTATCTATTTATACAAATCGTTTAATATCTTCTTTATAAAAATTATAATTAGTGCTTTTTTCATATTTATAGATGAAATGTTTCTTAATAATATAAAAATTTAAGAAGGTGGTAAAGGAGTAACTTTAGATATAAGTAATTAGAATTTTAGCAAAAGCTTCGATTCATCTGGAATTTTAAATGCTCTAAAACTGTAAGTTGATTTATAAAATAAAATTTTATGACAACGATAATATAGAATAGGATTTTATGATAAAAATAATGTTCAATCGAACGATATTTCAACAATAAAGAATGAAACATTTTGCACTATTTCAATTAAAGTCATTACTTTTTATTTAAGCTTTTCCTTGCTGATTTGTACACAAGTATAAAATAAAATTTCATAACAATGATGGTAACGTCCAACATACGTGTACGCTGAACAAGGTGTCAACAATAAAGAGCAGAAAAATACATCATAATTGATTACAAAATATTAAGAAGAATACAAATTAATAAAATTTCACTATGTATATATTTCGATATATCAAATCACCATTCCTTATTTGAATTCTCCGCCTACAATTTTCCATAAGAAAATATGTAATAAAACTTCATAATAATGGTAGTAATCTCAGTACACATTGAACAAAATTTCGTTACTAAGTAATAATAAACAATAAATTTTAATAATAAAGAGCAAAAAATGTTATGAAAGTCCAATTAAGAAGTTACTATTGAGAAATTATGTATCAGAAATACTAGGTACATAATTGATAAAATGTTGCTATGTATCTTCCAAAATATCAAATTACTGTATTCTTCAGACCCTTCTCGGAGATATACCTTATAGACATATCTGTCATAGACTTTCTCATTGCTCCTTTATATATTGTGAAATTAATTCTATCTTTAATATTAAGAAGCTATATATGAACAAACGAATTGTGAAGAGAGGAGAACTTTAATATCTTTCATGATTAATTATCGTATCTATAAATTAGTTATATAATTAAAAAGTAATAATGTAAAGATATCAAAAAGATATAAAAAAAAGTACTTATATGAAACTTTAATCGACTGTATATTCTAACGTAACAGATGAAATAAAATCACAAATAATTCCTGGCACCGCTAACTCGATTTTAATTTTATCCTTCCACGATCATAGAAACACAAGCCTACGTTTCTTTCGATGACGTTTTCCCATATTTTCGCATGCGACTCGTTAATCAACGCGAGCTGGTAACGAACTTCATTACGTTGGATTAATCCGCTTCGTTCCAAAGCAACAGGATTGTGCAAGTTTGTTGACTTTTCAGCAGAAGCGAGTAGGCGAAAGAGGTAATTTTCCTGAGTGGCCCCGTCGCTATTGGATTCACTTCGACCAACTTCAAAAGAAGAAAAGGAATGCATACGCGCTTTTCGTGAAAAGAAACTGATATTTTATTTATTCAGCTAGGACGTTTGATTGCATCAAAGACGGAAGTTTCGCGAAGTTTAATGCAACGCCGCGAATTCGATTCTCCCTCGAGTTGTATTCGCACAGCACAGCAACTTCTTCTTCGAGACGTTGATTAAAATTATTTTGCTTCCTCCCCGTCTGCGCCTTGTAGAAAATATATTCGATGATGTTGACGTTTTTCCTTGGTTTATGAATATTTTTGACAGATTTTATCAATACTTTTAAATAGGAATTTTTCTTTCTTTTTATCATTTTATGAATATTTCGGATAATGTTTCGGATAATTGTTTTTTTTTTATTAATATTTTTTAAATGCCAGAGTTCTTCTATTCTATATATTTTTAATAATGTTAACAATTTTCTTGGTTTGTTCATATTTCTAGTAAGGAAGGAGCAGAAATTAGTTTCTCCCTTCTTCTCGCGAGGTAAATATAAATGATGATAGCTGAAATTCTTTCTTTCTCGTGAATATTTTAACTCGAGAATTTCTTCTTCTCTTTCGTTCTGAGCATAAATAATGACAAAAGTTCTTTTCTTTTTATGAGTAGATATTTTTAATGATGTTGACAATTCTCATTAAATATTTCTGATAACATTGTTATATATATAATATTTCTTTTTGCATATATATTAAAATGGTTGAAATTTTTCTTTTCCTGAAAGTACCTACTTAAAACGAGTTTGTGAATTTTTTGTTACAAATACTTCTGACAATGTTATGTCTTATGTGCATTTTTTAATGATGTTGAGATCTTTTCTTCTTGTTTTATAGCTAATTATAATTAGAGATGACGAAAATTTATTTCAATAAATTTAAAAATACCTGCAGCATCAATTTTCGTACACTATGTACCGTATTTTCTAAATTATACTCTTTTGTCTTGTATTTTACATATGTACGTTGCTTTCTTGGCACTTGTCCTCAGACGTTGATTTATTTATTTTGTTTCTACAAAGCAAACTCTTATATAGTTTGTTGGGTTCAAGGCATGAGTATTTGTCCTCCATTCTTAATACAGCTTTAAAGCTCCTACATGAATATATTGCAGACAACTATGTGCTAAATTTTCTGTCCAAACAATCTTGTAAACGTAAATTTTGCAGATTTATAAAGAGATAGTACATATATGTATATAATTTATACATACATGTACCATAATTGTACCAATTTAGATAAAAGAACGTTTTTATGTTTTTTACAACTATTAGTTTCCTTATGTATATCAGAAATCCGTACTACACTCTAAAAGAAATTATATGAACAATGAATATATAGTAAAGAAATGTATTTATTTCCAGTGCGTTATATTAAATTTAATCATCTTTGACTGATGAGTATTGTTCGCAATTTTTCATCATGCCGCTGGGAATTTCATAGTAAATAAATTCTCTTGTATCCACAAGTACATATTCTTGCAATCGTAGTCTGTTGAAATTCACTCGATATTTTTGTACTCGTGACATTAAAATATTCTGATCTGCCGTGACACTACAAAATGCTGTAAAAATGACAAATTATAAACTCGAAAGCAAAATTAATGTTAACTTTCATCACGAGTGAAAGAAGATTATTTGTTCGCATACACCACCACATTACATATAATACTTGTTCATAGCATATTTCCATACACATCAGTTTTTGGTTATTCTAATGGAAGCTACGGATTTGTTTATGTCATTATTATACCCATCTACATAAAGGTCTATAACAATTGTCATGTTTACCTCGAAACTAATATTTAAATATTAAATATTAAATATCAAATGTTTAAGTAATCTTAAAAAGCTGTAAATATAATAAATGTCAATATAGACATACATATAGATACACAATTGTGTGTGGAATATCATTTAGTTTGATAAAGAGATAAAACTGCTCAAATAATGGAATTTTCAGGTAATAGAAACAATCACTTGTTTGATGATGAAATTTGAATGAATTGTTTGAAATGAAATTTCATTTATCCAAATACAGATGTTGACAGTAGACATAAATATTTATGGATCCCATATCTTTTTCGCTGCTCAGTCACATAATTCTCTCAACATAAGTAACTGCATACAATTACTTTCTTCATTTCGAACCATCCAAGCCCTTTTCCAAAAGCGACAAGCGTGTCGGCGTGAGAAGACACCTCTTCATTTCTGTTTTCATTTCTATGAAGTCGTCATTATTATCGTCTTTATCGCAATGAAACCATTTCATTATATCAGTATACAGGGGTTTTCTACTCTTGCCAGCATCTCAGGAATCTACGTGCTTTAGATAATTTACAACATCATACTTTTGTCTTTTAATATCTATGATTGTGGTTTTTTCAACGGCATGTATTTTTACTAATTTCGTTGCACTTTCGAGATTTTCATTTATATCGTATTCTTCTCTTTTTTTTTTTTTTCTTTTTGATAGTCAAAACGCTATTAATTTCATACTAAATTCTGATAATCAGAATTTACTCAGTGGAATAAGGGAAAGAATACATTACATATGAACAGTAATAAAATATGTACATATTTGGAATTGAAAAAGGTATTTATTATTGGGAAATATTATATTCGGATAACAGAACTTTAGTATGGCTCAACTGTAATTTGAGATTCATAATTTACCTCAAATACTACCAAGTTCTATCAGTAACAGAAGGTATCCTAAGATTTCTAAACGTAAAATACATAGTAGATACAGAATAACTGAATAGAAAGAATACAAATTCAAATTAAATATTTTAATACCCCTCTTAAAAAACTATCTAAACATAGTACCATACAAACTGATTAACTTTTATACAATTTTTTAAATACAATACGCAATACCACGATTCAAACATTAATTAATTAAGACAAAATTAATTCTAGTACAACTCCTTATCGTGTTTCACTTGCGTGGTGAAACAACGATTGTGAAGGAGCAATAATATATAATAAATATATGGTATAATAAATAATAACCCAAATATTAAATAGTCGTATTCTGGAAAATCTAAATTTCTTCTATAAACGCAGAAACCCGTTTTCAAGCAGAGTATTAAAAATAAAATAAAATCCTCATAACATTTTCAATGCTCATTATCGTCACTAATAGCGTAGCGTAGTTGACGTGAGTTAAAACCTACTAAAAAGGAAAGAGAAAAAAACGAATAAATAAAAAATCCTGGACAGATATTCGGTTTGAATGCAGTCAGCAATTAAACGACTAAAATCACGAGCACGTTCGCCGTCGAATTCGAAATTGGAAATTTCGGACTCGGCCGCGAGTTCGGCAGCTGCAATGCAGTTTCCTCTGTAGAGCCGCGATCGATCTAATGCGCGCGATGCATAAGGCCGTGCAGAGCTCGTTCCGGTGCATCGATGGCTCTCGCTACCGAACCAATGATTTTCAACTGTGCCGGGAGACTTTTTCACGGGCCGGCAAATCGACTAGCTCGAGCCCATAGTCGTTATAAAGATACACGTATGTCTGATCCCTCTGTTCACTAGATCCGATCAGACATTTTCAACGAGTAACGCCACTTATTATCACGCGATCGCGCGTGATCGTGATCGTTAGTCTTTTCACAACCAAAGTAAGTTTTTCGTGACCTTTCAAATGCGTTAACAAAGAAATTGGAATACTTGTGAATGATGGGATTTCCTTAGTATATTATAGAGTCATTACATGTATTTCATTATGTTAATCATAAATTATATATATGTATATTATATATATAACTAACAATAAATAATTAGTTATGGCTTTGTCCGTTTCGTATAACTAAGTTTGAAGATTGGTCGAACGTACACCTCTGTTCAAAGGTATTACAACGTTTACTGGTCTCATACAGAAATGTAATGATAATCTACATTAACAAAGGAACGATTAGTCGGTCAGAATTATTTAGTATTTGTAGGATAAAGATTCAGAATATTCAATTATAGCTTGGAAGAGTCATTTGCAAGATTTATAGATAAATAATAAAGATTGTATATTTGTATATTATATATTGGTTCCGAAAAAAAAAATTGTATCGTAAAATCACTTGCAAAATCAGAAATAAAACGTGTGGTACCATGGAATGCCAATTATAGCGGGAAACCTAACAATATAAATAACAATATTAATTGAAACAGTGATTGCAACAAATATATAAGTAATGTCCCTGCCGGGTTCGAACAAATCAAACCTAACTTGAATATCGCACGAGTAATGTTTGTTTTTACTGATTTTAGGTTAGGTGTTCATTTTAAATAACTTTGAAAGCAATAAAGAACCGAATCAAGTTTTGTAAACCGAATATAACAGGAATGAAATTTAAAAAGGAGTACGAGAAGGGAGTTAATATTATTATTTATGAGATTCCTATTGGGTTGAGTAATAAATTCGTTCGTCTTTCACAAGCGCATGGATTTTAAAAAATGCTATAAAAATTATTTCCAGAATGTAAAAATACACTTGTCTGAATTTTTCGATGGAAGATATGTATTTATAGAGAAAAGAGGTAAGTTACTCCTTGATTAGATACATCATATTTATTTAAAAAGATGTGATACAAACCAACATATGAATCAACCTAATATTATGGTAAAATATGTATCATGGAATATGTTGATTCTCCATAATCCATTGTTCCAAATGGGAATAATCATAAAGCTTACAAAAAGTCCTTAACGATATTTCAAATTTATCTCATGCTCTGTGAGTATCCTAATCTTCATGGAAAAGTATGTGGGCGCCTGCTTATATTTATAAAATGTACTTTAATTACAAAATTGCAAATAGCGAAACTCAATATGAATTCATCCTTTATTAAAGTTTTTGTAGAATATTATGATACAAATGTCAATCTTTTTACTGCATATTAATTTTTGAAACTAAATCTTATCATCTGTAAGTGTTAAACGATGTGTTATTTATAGATATCATTATTCTTGGTTGTTTGTCGAATTCTAAATAAAGTTGCAAGGGTTTTTCCAAACTGATAAAGAGAATATCGTGAATAATTCTGACAGTAATATTAAAAACCGGTCAAAGTTTCAAGGAATCGTATATGGACTATCACTGCATTACTGATAAGGTTTTAAACAGACGATTTCAATATAATATACAGTGGTTATAAAAGGTATTTGTATACCATTGTATCTATTATCAGATTTATCTACTAACTAATTAGAACCGACTACAATAAATTATAATCTACTATATCAAATTTTCTCAATAAACGATTCTACGGCCAAACAATCCATAATCCGAATGTTCAAAGTATCCAATATCCAAAGCAATGTTTGGTCTCTGCAATGTACGACAATTCTGCGATTCGGTAAATGACGTACAATCATAGAGGTAATCTCTTGTCAGTTGCGATATCATAGCGGAATCGCACACCCGTGTGCATTGCATAATTAAAAATAAGGACCTGCCGAATGGTACAGCGACACCGCTGCGAGATCGCGTCGCTGTTGTGCATTAGACCATATTCATACTTATCTATTTAAGTTCCTACATTTACCTTAGCAACGACAATAAATGAGATTTCATTTGTTTTCCAGAAAATCACTTCCGTGGTCACTTTACATTGTCTTGATATCACGATCGTACACAATAGGTCCCTTAGTGGGGGTAAGGCTTTTAATTTCATAAGTCAGAAGTCATAGGGTGTGATTTACAAGTCGACTGCTAACTATAGAACAGTGTGATCGCTGTGTACCTAAAAATATATTAGTTTGTCATTAATTTATATATTCTGGTGACACTTATATCTTGTTGATATAAATTGAAGAAAATGTCTACATATACAGTAGCTTGTGAAAGTATTCATGCACTTGTCTCCTCCTTTTATGAACATATTATGTGAATTATACGAAACATTTTGAAATTTAATTAATGCTGTAATGTCATCAAACTATTATGGTTATAATGAGCAAATTTTTTAGCGATTCTAGAAATGTATACAGAAGTTGCAACATATTTATAGCTATATATTTTGCAAAAATCACGAAAGTATTTAAACAAGCAATCATCCACAATATTCATACTTCATATTACTATACTATACTATACTACACTATACTATACTATACTACATAGTTTATATTATTATTCATATTATTATATTAATTCATATTTATATTATATTATATATATTATACTTATATTACATTTAATTTATATTTATATTATTATTCATACTTTATATTAAGTTTTTTACTAGATATAAGATTGCAAAAAATATCTCGCTACTTGGCTATATATTCTCAGGTCAAGTTCAAATTTTGTGAATATAATCATGGCAATCGCGTCTCATTGTAAAAGCGATGGTAACGAAATTTTAAAAGATTTTATGTAATACGCGCAATATACACATAAAATTTATATTTTTGCGAGTCACTGTACCTAAAATGTACGTACGTAGTTAGCACTCGTTAGGATCTTAAAACTGTCTGATCATAATCCGCTTTCCATCTTACCCAAGCTACATAGATTTCAGAGGATTATTGAGACCCGAATCTAATTCGGGTTATGTTCTCAATTGCTTTTTTGTATGTATTGCGTTATATTTTTCAGGGCAATTAATTAGGTAATTTAAAGAAATCCCTATGCTATTTCGAACTATTATATTGGTTGTAAAGGTCAGCAAATTTCCTTCAACTCTCACAGATGAATAACTTCTCAGCCAAACGGTGACTGAGAGGTAGTCTTTGTGTGTAATTACTAATCATTAATTAATTATTTTTTTTTTTTGGATACAAGACGACTGGAGCCAATTATCTGGTTTAATTTATGCGTATGGTTTCCATCCCTAGAGACAAAATAATTATGAATGAAATGTGGTAGGGATCCAAAAAATCCAAATAATTCGAGGTTAATTGGTTGATTTGTGAGAAATCAGCATTATTGATATATTTTGATTTCTGATACTAAAATCATAGGTATGGGAATTTTATTTGTTTATCACTGATATTGATAGAAAGGCGGATTTGAAAGATCGTTCTGCTTATATGTAGAACCAATCAAATAAGTTTAGTTCTCAGGAAAATCGAGTTTCAAAATTTGTCACATATAACATACTTGAACTTGCACATGCGAAAACAAGTAAAAAACGTGGAATAAAATTTTTCCGTTCAAAGCTTCATTTTTAAAAAGATAAAGTTAGGACATGTTTAGTTAAGAATTGGCCTAGTACGGGTGTATGATACATTTTCAGATTTATTTTTTTTGAACACAAAGCATTCTGTCAGTAAATTTTATTCTACATTCTCGTCTTATTTTTACATGTAAAATAGCTTTCAGTCCATTACTTATTCTTGTCTAATCTGGAATTAGCCATGTTCATGTATACTTGATAAAGTGTCAAATACGATTTTCTAGAAGACGAAGTATCATGTGCATAAATTTTATTTTATATTTTTTCCTTAATTTTTCATAAGAAATCAATTCATGTCAGCTTACACGTGTTATTCGGCCAGCCCCTGTATAAAATTATTAAAGACCATTATGATATTATTACTGGACACATAAAATGATATAGTAAGATAATTTAACAATTTATTCCACAAACTTCGTTCAAATTAAATAAATGAGATTGTTTCAATTTTACTTACTTGAAGTACTTATTTTTCACTAGATACTTGGTTAAGATGAGATTACATTACTTAAATCATTCGACATCAAGTAAAATGACTTTAAGAGAGTATCTAATGAAAGATAAGTACTAGAAATCAGATAAACTTCTCAACTTTTCTAAATCATGAACATTAATACAATATAAAACGTAAAAATGTTTAATTTGTCTGTGTATATTGCCGTCTAATAAGCTTTCCTTGTGTAGCTTTAATTAATTAATAATTTTAATGCTTTATTCAAACGAAGTTTTAGTCGTTTAATTACAATTGCACCGAGACGAACCTCCAATAAATTGATGAACGACAGACAGAATAGAGAATGTGTTTTTGAGATTGTTACTGTATTGTTACCTACTTAATTGGTTCAATTCTGAGTTGTACGTATGGCACAGCTGTAATTATTGGAAACTTGTTAGAGCTGCAGAGATACAGGTCTTTCTGATTGCTTGCCGCTCATTTCGGGTTATATGTTTAAGAGATACATACGTATCGAATACAGTTCAGTCGTTTTATTATATCTTTGAAATAATTCATTGTGATTTTGGAATAATTGGTTTATTGAATGATTAGTTGAATTTTATCTGTTAAAGATATATTGAAAATTTGCTTCTAAAAATAATCAATCGAAGACGAAAAATAAATTTTTCGTAAATGTATGAATATATTTGATCAAAGAATAGCTAATTGCTTGTCTACAAAATTACGAAATCATTTTGAGTAAATAATACAATCCGGATATAGGTATTATACATTTATCTTCAGAATATTACCTTTGATATTTTATATTCTTTTGACTTTTATTTCCTCGAAAGTTATATCATGCTTCCAAGCATTAAGTTTTACAGGAAACAATAGGCAATCTCAATTAGCAATTTAAAAATAGTTGAAAAACGTTTTAATAAATATTCTATTATAAATTTGTACAAATAACTTAGATAATGGATGGTAAAAAAGTAATAAAATTTGTATTTTGTAACAATTAACAATCAAAACTTCTAGTGATCGTTACAACGTCCACAATACAAGGATACTGATTTCGTTTGTTTATAATTATAAAAACAGAATCACCACGTACGTATTGAAAGCTGGTGACTGTAATTCCGTGAATTGCATAGTACGACTGACGTTTATGTAAATACCTATTTCTACGGATTTAATATTTTCAAGTCAGTGCAAATGATAGGGCATAAAACATAAAGTAATAATAGTGTTTTGCAGCATCTGGTAAGCAACAATTTGCCGATTAATTATACTTGCATGACTTCTTTTTCTCGTTGACCGATAATTATTATTATTATTAATGGCGCAATTTGTTACACTGCACGTACCACTGTTTTGTACTTAGTCATCTTGGGAATTGTAATTTTCAGGAGAGTTCAAATGTAAAGCGATGAATATCGTTTTCTGGTTGAGAAAAAGATGATGAAATAATTACAATGGCGAAAAAAAGAAAATTCACAAATTTGTGCATTTGTTTTTTACAAAATTGTGCAGTGTGCAAATGCATAAATCCTTCCAGTTTATTAATAATTATTAATAACCATTATAAAAGAGAGCAAGATCGTTTCATTTTTAATGCACTTAGTTCTGTATGTAGTTAAACATTCATCACGTAATTCCTCATCTAAAATTTTTTCACGATATATCAATTATTTCAATATTTATCTCTTCAGCTGACAATTCAACAAAAAATGCTTCAGTTTCCATTGAACGATAGAACCAAAAACGAACAAATGAGTAAGACGTCGAAGAAAATCGAACGGCTGTTGCGAATAAAGAAATTGCGAAGTGGTGGCAAGCTAACACAGTGAAAAGAATTAGTCCCCGAAGGAATGGCAAAAGTTACTTCAGAATAACAAACAAGCATACAACCAACGAGGCACGTTTAGGAGAATTTCCACGAAAACGTTCCAAAGAGCAAAGGGAACGACGCGATGCGACGCATACTTTTCCTTTCCATATCGTTGAAACACGTCCGCGGTCGATTTAATGATTGCCGCCAGCGTAATATTCTCTCCAATGATGGTCAGGAAATGGATCCAGTGCGGAAACCTTGAGACGCTGCAACGACGAGCAACGCCGTCGCTTGTTATGTAAGAAGCTACCGGAAGGATCGTCAGACCGGAAAACCTCGTTCCGAAACCGCGCACACCATCACCCCGCCGCCGTTTCTTCCGTATCAGTTTTGCGGTGGTCAGCGAAATTGCTAATGACGTTTATTGTCGGTATTGTCTATTTCTTTGTTGCATCTCTCGCATTTGTCGTTTATTTAAATGTCTTTTTTTTCACTTTATTGCTTCTTTTCTACTATTTTATTTTATTGTTTACTTTTTATTCAATTCGATTTTTTATTTAGGAAACTGTTGTTGAATCTGTTTTGATTCTGTCCCGATTCTCGAGCTTTTTATGTCTTGTACTTTTTGCCTCCTTGCATCTTTTATATTTTTCTTTTATTCAAATATCTTTCCTTCATTTTTTCATTTCTTCGTGCTATTTTATTTTATCTTACGTTTTATTTAGGGAATGACTGGATTTGTTTTAATCCTGCTCTGGTTTTCTTATATAAATATAATATCTTATATAAATATCTTCCGTATATCTTAATTTCTTTCTTATGGAGAAGAAAACCATTGGTGTTTTAAAGAAACTTTAATACACAATTGAAATGAAAAATCGTGCATATTAGGAACAATTCTTTTTTATATTCCTCAAACTTGACAAATCTTCTAAGAATGTAAAAATACGATACGAATAGAAATACCTGAAGAGACACAGTACGGTTGATTAAGGAAGAGGAGATCCTTTGTAAGAAGATCAGTCTTCTGTAGAAATATAAGCTCAAAATGAAGATAAGATGAATCTAAGGATTATTATTAGTACACTTAGAGCAATTAACGCGTTTAGAAAGGAAATATTATAAATCATAAGCGAACAAATCTTTAATTTGGCGTAATTTTTTCCTGCATTGAAATTAAAAATACTAAGTTACAATTAAGGGGTTTATAACAGAAACGACATTTTTAATCTTTTCGACTATTTAAATAGTATCATATTCCAGGAGGTAAAAGCAAGCCACACAACATTGGAATTAACTTATAATGTAATGAGAATGAAACACTTCTACAAAAACGATCTTTCTCAAGATTCCATAATTTCATGATTTAGTTAAGCACAGTCCATCTATCATATAATTATAGACGCATTTAAGAAACAATACTCTCCCTTTTAATTAAAATTATTACTAGATTACTTATAATATCCTACAAATGTACTACATGAGCGTTACGCGATATTCGACGTCTCTCGAATTTTACGCTGTACTATAAAACCTGTATATTTAAAATGTGGAATACTATATACGAGAAAATTACGTTTTATTTGAAGTTTTTTTAATCATTTGGTTTATCCAGAGATCAGGTTTGAACAGACTTTCATTAAAATTCAACGCATCGTTGTAGATGTTTCATTGGATTATAATTAATTCGGCCATCCTGCATGAAATCAAACGCCCTCCATGATCCAACATCGGCCTTTATCGTCATTTATTAAACTGAATACACGGCATTTCCTTCCGCTGATTCACGTTCATACAACTGTTCCGATCTTTTTTCTCGTTTAATGCATTCCATTCCGGCTACTATGCGAGTTCGTGAAACTGAATCACGGAATTTATTGTTTTTGGCCATTCATTCTCGTCCAATTCCCCCTTTTGATCCGTTCTTTTGAGGGGAAATTAAATGTTTAGGTCGCTGCGAAAACGAGGTCCCGAATTTATTGGTTGGTTTACGATTACTTCCGAGTTTCTTTAACATTCTTACCTTTCCTTCTCTATTTTATTTCGTTCAAAGGTTACTTCGAATCGAAACGGTTATATAGCTTTATTGATTTATGAGGATTTAGGGTCAGTTCTTTATTTTCCAGGAAGAATAATGCCTATGTTTGTTCAGAAGAAGATAGATAGGAAATGTGGATATTTCTCAGAATTGTACTGCAATTGAAAAAGCTTTAGGAATTTGATCGTAGAATTGCTAGATTTTTTCGAAGTTTTCTTAATAAGATTGTGTTCTTTATAATAGCTCTTTTATAATACAAAGTGAATTGTATGCATGCATACTGTAAATTATTCTATAAATCAGCTTCAGAGTTTGTTTTTGACATTCGAAATTTGTTAGATTTAAATCAGATTTATATTCGCACGCCATTTTCGACTTAAATCATTGTTTCAGTGGAATTTTTTGATCAGAGGATTTTCTTATAATTCTTGCAAATTCAATGGATACAAAAAATATTTGTAAATATCTTTATTTTACAGTAAAGCATTTTTTATAAGATTCCTCATTTCATTTTCATAACATAAAATTTTCTTCAATCATGTAAGATATACTTGGATTTAACCAGTATAGAAAATTATTTATTATAAAATAATGGTATAAAAATATTTTGTATAGCCACTATAATTTTTATAAACTTTACTATGTACTTGAAATCGTTATCTTCTATGACTTTGCATTTTATTTTACATTTTCATCAATTAATAATTTCCTTAATAATTTGTCTCAGTTAAGTTATTTTGTATGAGTTCAGCAGATATTGTATTGTATAAATGCAGTATATAAATATTTTGTAATGTTCTATATGCACTAAATAAAATAAAAGGACTATGTGCAATATTAAAGCTTATAACTGAGGGACTTATAACAAAACAACAGTAGTCAACTTTCCCAATCTTTGTTTCCAAGCTTGCCAATTTTTTAAACCCTTTATTAATAGCAACTTCATGCTTTCATTAGATATAATTCTTCTGGGATATAATAGATATACTCATAAAAATTATGGAACATGATGAATATTTTGTCTAAAAAAATTGCGCTGTATTGAATAAAAATTAAAGGTACTGGATTACTATTCATTTGCTTTCTTGAAAACAAGCAACAAAGAAAACAAACTTTATTATATTATAAAGTAACTTTACAAACTTTACTAAGGTCCTACAACTTCATGATTTAACTAAACATTACCTTTTCTATGATCTAGATACCTGCAATGAATGAAGAGTATTCGAACGGCGCGTTATACATCATATGTAAATACGTAAATAATAATAAATAATAATAAATAATACATTATATACAAACTGTTGAAACAAATTGTATTTATACATTCACAAAATGCATGTAGAATTAAAGAAAAATTCAACAATCTGTAAGCAAATTACATAACATTTATTACAATTAAGTACAAATAACACATAAGAAAAGTATTCGAATGCTATGTGTTCTAGCCAAAGCTTAATACATACATATAGAGAAATGGTTTTCAGTATGATCCTAAAAGTACTTGAGAGTAAATGCAAGTGGAAATTTGATGTTTTTCTATATAATTGAGGATCACGAGTGAAAAGAAATCGATAACAAGTAAACCTAAAAGAATTGCTGTTAAATTACATGCAGTGCTTAAAGGAAAATCGTATAAAGAAATTACGTCTCTTCTAAATAGAAGAATGAATTTTATTACATAATAAAAAAATACAACAGAAACAGAAATATTGCAGATGAGTCACGATCTAGGCAAAAGATGTTAATTCTGTTTATAAACAGAAATGCACTGAAATTACCATCAGTTGTTACTACAGTTGTACTTTTTGTTCAAGAAGTACTTGTACATATATTATGCCAAAGTATTTTCTGGAAAAACAATATCTATAGTAGAGTTTTATGAAAGCCATACGTTAGCAAGAAACATAAATTGTCGCTCGAATAATTTCATTACTATATTTGCAATAATTTTGAACGTGCATAACTCACACTGCTGTGCATACGTACATATTTGATTGATTATATTATTTGATTGATATTATTTCCTATCACGCCGCTCGAATAATTTCGTTGCTCACTGTAATTGTTAGACTGTGTAGTTTTACGTATTGATAGGAAATTTGAAAGCGCAAAATTGTACAGAATCCGCGTAATATACAAAAATATATAAAGTATCAAAAATATAGTGCTTTTATATTTTATGTTTAGTCATTTTCTACCGAAATCCTATCTTCTTAATAATACTCATAAAATTATGAATTTGCACAACAATCCGCAATCTGGTAATTATAGTAATTGTGTAATATGCAATAATATTGAAAAAAATTGAAACGTAGTAAACCGAAATTAAAGATACATATTTTTTCATTTTCCTAGAAAACAAGCAAACAGAGGTCATTTTATTATGATCTTTTCAATTGTTGCAAGTAATATTTTAAGTATATACATATACCTAAAAATAATAGATATCTGTTGATTTATCGATCGTTTCCATGATACAAAGGCACAGTAAGCGCAGCGTTAAATTTCTTGAACGTAAATTTTCTGCTTCATGGGAATCCGCGGCAAGATGTACGCGATGAGGTAACGATTAAACAAAGGTAAGTCGCAATAAAAGTTTGGAAGATCGATCCAACTATGCTGAAACGTTATTCGCGCTATAATAACGTTCCCCAACTTTGCCAACTTTTCCACTGGTGCAAACTCCTATCGATCGAATGAACGCGCCACGAAGCTCAGAACTTATTACTTTCCCCCGATTTTACAATTCTCATCGTTGTATTCAGGACTGATATTGTTCTTAGTGTATGATCTTACCGGCAACTTTTCCTTTATAAAGCGCTTAACAAGTTTCTTTCAAGTGCTCAAGCGACCGAGACAGTAGAAGATAAAATTTTATTGATGAGAAACCGGATCTCTTCAATTCGCGTTTCACTAGGAAACATCTGAGATAATTACTCATTTATGATAATCGGTATGATCAAATGTGGAAAGTGGTTGATTCATTGTGAAATAATTATAATCGATAGTTCGAATATTAATTCTTTAGTGATATTGATGGGTCATAGGTAACCATACCGATCTGGGTTAAGCTTAAAATAGATTTAGGTTATGGTACTTTATTTTAAGAGAAGATTATTTCTTATTAAAGAAAAACCATATTCTTATTCTTGTCATTTATTACTACATTACACATTGCGTTTCATAACTATGAAACTAACCTAAAATTATCAATTCTTATACACGCAGATACAAGGCACAAAATATATCACGTCAATATCTGACTAAAAATCTGCGAAACCAGGTAGTTAGACTTACATACGTTATTGTTAAGATTCTACTTCATTATATTCCGAGTTCAATTTTTACATAATGAAACATTAAATTACGCTAATTTTATGATTATGAAACGAGAATAAGTTAGCCTTTTGCCATTAATATTGTCTCAATGAATATATTCTATCCGCTTTTGAAGAAACATTGTTTATTGATATGATTTCATATCTGCTTTATGATGAGTTGTTATAATAAAGGCAACATATAAGAAGTGAAGATTTTAAAGCGATTTTATAATTACAAGACGTTGTGTATTATGATATATAGGAATTCGAATATTTCACAGACTCTACTCCTAACATACTATTTCACATCTTTTTGAAAATTTTTTGTTATTGTTACAAGATATAAAAAATGACCATCAATTTCAGAAATATGAAATATATTTATAAGCACGTAAATTACCATAAAAACAACTACTTCTTACAAAAGATAACTAGAAAATACATGGTATTATTAATATTTAAGATAGCAATATAAAATATTGAAATAGTTAATAATAATATTAATAATAATAGTTAATAATAAAAATATAATATACTTGATCTAAGATTTTATTTTAATTCATTTTTGGAAAAGGAAGGACCAAAAAAAGAAAGAAATGGCAAACTCTTTCTTTATAATACAAGAATATGTATGTAAATATTCCTTGGTTTAAATATTTTTAATCGTAACGAGTAGTGAATACATCTGGCAAAGGGACGGAAGAAATGAACCTATCAAACATTCAAGAGTGATCTTTCGACGGGAATCTTACATTCAATTGAAACTTCTACAGGTAGAAAGGTCTTCTAAAGGAAGAAAAAGTCACTCTTCAAAAAAGAAGACATGTCTGAAGCGCGGAATAATATACTTATCAGCAACTTGATTGTGAATTTCAATACAGGAGTAGAGATATCTTCTTCTATCGAGAAATTTGAAATTCGCACTTTTTTCTTTTATGAAAATTATCGTTTTTGTACAATTAGAATTCGAACTTTGATAAAGTCGAAACGAATGTACACTTAATTAGCTAATTGTCTATACACGAAAACAAATGCATTAAAGATATCAAAATAGATCCGTGAATCGAAACCAATGGCTAATGACGGAGAATTTAATGCATATTTTTATCATTTTTTAGTAATAAAATATTCTATTATAGTTTTTATTTATTTACCGTATAGAAGTCTTTTATTATAATGTTTAAAATTCGCAGGTTCATATCTCTGAGTATACGATTAAAAAAAATACAGACTTGGTAGAAAATTATATTACCTACCAAATATTATGGAAAGTACTATACTTTTGATATTTTATATATTTTTTTTACATAAAAATTCTATTAATTACTATTATGTACTTGAAATGAGTTTAGGAAGGGGAATGATTAAAAATCATTATTATTTCAGTTCAAAGCTTAGAATAAGTGTATTCAGATCTAACATTTGTAATAAATTTCGAACTAGAAGTAGAAGTGCTATTTTTTCAAATAACTTTTTTTTTAATTTTCATTTCATGAAAATTTTCATCTTTATACAATTGACATTGGTACAAACTTTAATAATGTGGACATACAGGATTGCTAATATTTATTATAATATGAAATAACTAAAACAAGAAATTTTATAAGAATTATGATATATATGAAGAATAAAATAACGCATATAAAAAATGAAATAACGCAGCACTTGTCTGTAGGTACTGGAGGCGTGCTTGTCACAACAGAACCAGACATGTCAATTTCGTTTAAAAAAAACTTTTTCTGTTTTTCATTTTTTTTTTTTTATTAAGGTTTAATGTCGCATCATCATCGTGGCTATTAGCGACACAGTAGAAAGGGTGGTGAGGTGTAGAGCTTTACATTTAAATATTCTATTGACTAACCCGCTTTCCTTGATGAATTTTAATAAGTCGTGAATTTTTTCATCCTTTAGGGGTTACTTCAATGGATGTTCCTCACATGACTCTTGTAATGCGAGTAGGTGATCTTTGAGTGGCCTTTTTTAATTCGACTAATAAAACTAGCCATGCAGTAGTCGTCTTGTGTTTTTGGAAGAAGTTTTCGTCGATATCTATGGTACGAAAAGATGCTGTTTGTTTCCATCCTGTTTCCCATTGTAGTCATAGTCTGTTTTTGACTGTATTTAACATGCTTCTAGGTTTAATTTGTTATAGCAGTCGATAATCGGGGAATTAATAGCTTCTCTGGCTGCTTGATCAACGTTTTCGTTGCCAGGGATTCCTATGTGGCTCGGGATCCATATATTTTTAATTTTATTACCATGCAATATTATTCGTTGATGTGTTTCTAGGATTTATAGAATACTATCGTTATTTAGTGTGCTATTGTGTACCGCCATTATTGCATTTTTTGAGTCCATAAATATGGCATAAATCTATTGGTAGGATTTAGTGTACGCGATTTGGGAAGCACGTTGCACGGCCATTAGTTCGCCTCAATAGATTGAGGTTTCATTCTGTGGTTCATTCGGAAGTTTGATTCTAATTGTGGAGTGGGGGAGGGGATAACGATCGAATATCCAGTACCCGGATCAGACTTTGAGCCAGTTGTGTAATGTGTCTATCATCTTTGTAGTTGTGGAATATTACTATTAGGCCGTGATAAGTTCCTGGTCTAGTGTTAGATTATATACCTTTTTCGATTGGGGAATTTTCCAGGACAGTATTCTTGGTAATTTTCTTGCTAATCTGTTGACATAGTGGAAAGTCATTTTAGATTTAATTTGTGCTCGCATTGATGTACTTTGTAGCGTAAAGACTGAGTTTTTGGGTTAAGTAAATTTGATCACAGACTAATTTGTGGATGTAGCTATATATGAGAGATAGCTCGTTTACTTCTTGAATGATAACAGCAACGGGGTTGGTTTTGAATGTTCTTAAGGCTGTGTTGTGCATTGTGTCTAGTTTCTTCAGGATGGTTTTCTGCGTTGACGCATAGATTATTGAGCCAAATTTGCATTTGAATGTTAATTAGTTGGTTCATTGTTAAGTGAAAGAGTATATAGCCACTTTGGTAGGGTGGTATTATGTTATTAGTTTTGAATGTTCATCAAATCCTGTCATTTATTATTTTTTCCATTAGCTTACACAGGATATTCGTAAGTACTATTAGTCGATAACTGTCTGATTTCATAGGATCTTCTTTCCAGTTCGATGATTGAATCAATGATAATTCACCTCGGCATATCTGGAAATGAACCATTTCAAGTCTTAAACCCATATCAAGTAGGTAATTGTTAGCAGTTTAATACCTTAAAACTATTTAATACCACTTTGGGGCGTTTTTGCTATAAGTATGTTCGGGCTGCTACTGGCACTGAATGTTTTTGTATTTCTTTACTTTATGTGTTAGTTCTCCTATTGTAATGGTTCGTTAATTGAAGTAAGATTTGTTCTAACCACTTTGGGTTGTTCCGTTGTAGAATTTATCTAGTTTTTTTCTGTAACTTCTTCTTGCATCGATTTTCTCTGAACGTGAAGCGTGTTATGGCTGTTGAAGTCTTCTGCTATAATAAATAGTTTCTTTGGTTTTCCAAAAATGCTATTTAGTTCAGTTTTATCTAGTTGATGACTGTTTGCTTTGTGTCTGTTATAATTGTGTACGTTTGGTCGTAAGTCTATTTTAGTTAATATTAATTCCATGTTGGATGTTATTTGGATCTATTCGCCTATCGTAGCCTATTGTACTGTGTTCTTGATTAATATAGCTACACTTCCGTTACGATTAGAGACTTACGGTTGGCAGTGTGTTGTAATTTTTGAGTTTTATGGTTTATTGTATCTTGAAATTGCTTTCTTGGAACCATACAATGTCAGGATCATATTGGTATAGTAATAATTGTAGGTGAGGTAATCGCGAAACGTAGTCGTTTAAAGTCCACTGTAAGATTATGTATGGTGTTACTTAAGTTCGTTTGTGATCTTTTAAAGTTATGTCTCTAACGGATACAGGATATAGGTAGTTACGTATATTCAAGATTTGAATTGCAGTCCGTCGACTCTGGTATAAAATTAAAATTTCAGTCAACATTTCGATTAAAGCGGATTTGTCATGGGTATAGTTTTGAGCTTCTTCTGTAGGGTCATCAACTTCAATTGCATTTTCAAAGAAACTAACTAGTTATATCCAATTTAATGGAAAGTTCTATTTCAGGTTGTTTACTATATTTTTTTGCGGTTTCAATCGAAGTCAGTGGTTTGGATTGAGTTTTTAATGATATTTTTCTGCGTTAAGTCGTCTGTTTCGTTTCTTATATGTTTGTGTAGTTGTTTACTTTGATTGGATTAGTTTTGAATGGTATTGGAATTGGTGGAGGAATAGGGTTATTCTTTATTTTCGGATCTGCGGAGTTTAGTGTGCATATATAATGCGTTCTTTTGGTAACTAACTTTGGATTGCTGATCTGTTTCATGATTTCTAATTGTGATTCCAAGATGGGAGGCGGGGGACCACTTTCGGGTTTCGTGGGAATGGGTTATTGACTTTGTTTGTTTCTGCGATGGTACTGGTGACATGTGAGACTTTTCTGTTGATGTTACATTTTTCGTCTAGATGTCCTTCTTTTTTACATATGATGCATCGAGGATTCTTTGTAAGCGTGAATATGCGATACTAGTGTTGTCGTAAATTATCTTGAGGAATCTTAGAACCTTTGATACGTCTTCTGGGCTTACGCACAGCCTTCTAGAAATCAAGACATAGCCGATCTTCGATTGCTGCTCTTGGATAGGTTAATTTGGAATTCATTTCAATGTTGTTTTCGGTAAAAAATTTGTCTACATGATCATTGGGAATGTATAGGACTATGTTAGATAATATTATTCATTTAGACTGGGAGATGCATGGCCTTATTACAGTACTGATATTCGCAACGGTGATCGAGCTACGATTTGACAGGAGTTGATGGGATGTCTGTTTACTATCAACGTATACGCAAATGCGGTCGTTAGAGATTCGGGAAATAAAGCAGATAACCTGCCTCCCATTAGTCTACCGATAGTAATGGTATAATCCTTCGACACTGTCAGATAAGATGGCTGCTTCTTTTCTTAGTGCGTAACTGTGTGTTATTCATTCCTACTGTGCGTAGGAGAGTGTTAGACTAGATTTTTCTACGTTGCTGATGACATTAGCCTTCTGTCAAACCATACTGATCAACTGCTGAATTCTAAAACAATGTCACAAATGTCTACTTTTTCAAAAAATTCTTTAGCTATATATGCATGTATATAACTCTTATGACTTTTCATTTCCCACTTTTACACCATTGCAATTCTCATTAAATTTAACAGAATCGAATACAATACGTTACAATAGAACCTCCTTTATAAGGACCTACTTTACACGAACAAGTTAATGCTGAACCTGCTTTCGCACTACGATCGACCGTAATTTCGTAATACGTACAGTTATTCTTACATCGAATATATTAATATATCATTTGTTCTTGTTCAAAATTTATTCTATGTATCGAAGAAGGAACAGTCGGGATCATAATACACAAACCATTGTAACTGAACTAATAAGGAAAGCTGATCAGGATAATTATCTCTCGAACCTCTATTATCATCAGATCTGCTCGATTATCCGAATTGCTTTGTCCTACTGTAGAGATTCTACTGTATTAATATCTATCTATTATCAGAACACAGAGCGATTATAAGGACACGGAGTATTGATGAATACGTTGAGAAGTATTGTAAGTTCGAATTCCAATACAAACGATACTCGTCCAAACAGTATGAGTGACATTCATGTAAACTGTAAAATATATCAATGATAGTTACAAGCTAGAGGCTAGTTGTCACCATAAATTATCCGAACAAGCCACGAGTAAATGTCAATAATTCAGGACATGGATCTACAATTTATTGAAGATCAACTGATACGTAACTGTTTGTAGTTAAAATTACGATATAGAGGCATTCGTTTTGGAAGATCGATACGAGCTTCTAGATAGGAAGATGCTTACTCGTGAATTCATCTAAATATATTATCAAAAGTTTTATTTTTATTTTTGTTGCTATAATATAGAATTTAAAAATACGTTTATTACAGTTTTCAACGCTATGAATATAGGATAACTCCAGAATTTTTATTTTAAGTAACAACTACAAAGTAAATTGAGTTGAATTTAGTACACGAGCCACTCCTTTGTCTTTATGTTACACAAAGATTATCTTAATGAGAAAAAGAATATCTTTAACAATAATAAAAAGTAACGAAGTATTGTTAGAAAATCGTCTAAAATGACTGCATTGACAAGTTAAATGAAACATGCAATTTGTCGTGTTTATTACAGGATGAATGTTAATTATTTAGAAAGCTCTTGCCATCTTGGATTTTGATGATTTTTTAATATGTTTTAATATGTTTTAATATGTTTTAATATGTTGTTTTGAGCAATTTTTTGCATTGCATGTTATCGCTGAACTCTTAATTTTCGAGATGTTCGCAAAAAACTGTTGGTATCACTGTAGTAAATTCTGCCTACAATTGTGCATTTATGATAGCGTATATATGTTAGTATTGGTCGCCTCACGAGGACCGAATAAAATGGCACCTAACTCAAACCTATATGAGCTATAAACGAAAGATAAGAATTAAGTTTGGGTTAGGTGTCATTTATCCGGTCCTTGTGAGGCTGCCGCCAGCCAATACTAACGCATACTCTGTCACAGACGCACAATTATGGCAGAATTCACTGTGTGGTACCGGCAAGTCTTACAAATATCTCGGAAACTAAGACCGAGCCGTGGTTATATGTATAGGAAAAAGTTGCTCAAAATCATGTTCCTAACAATATATTTTAAATAATTACTGAATGGATATGTATATTAAAATAATTGAGTGATATTATGGATATCTTAAACATGCAGAAATGTATAGAATATATACAAATTATGTGCTATAATATAGAAAATATCTAAGAAAATATTCGTTATAATATTTAGAGAATGAAAATGAATTTTTCTTTAAATCCCACTTCTTTAATCATGTTTATAAAAATATGACTTTGCATAAAAATCTGCGCTCTACTTACAATGAAAGTAAATTCTTATACATACGTAAGTATAGGATCACAAATATCCAATAACTATTTTAAGCTAATTTGTGACATTCCTTATTCTTCTCTGTATCCTAGTTTATGTGCCTTCGATAAATCTTGTTTTAAATTTTATTGCGTTATGTATTCTAAAACTATAAAAATATATGTTTCTACTATTAATCACTAGTAAATTATGCATGTTTACGCAAAACCACATTTTTGGTAATAGGGCTAAAGAAGTGAAATTTAACTAAATATTTGTTTCATTCATTAAACACTATTATAAGGAGTACTTTAATTTCTCATAAATGCAAAAATGTCCGATGTCTAATGTATAGTTACAAAAAAAAAACAAGTTTACCTTCACGACTTAGAAAATTCTCTGCTTCTAAAAGTATTGAAGGTGAGAACAAAATCTGTAAAAGTAGTGACGAGTTCTGAGGGTAACGACAATTATTCAATTTGAAACCACTAAGATTTCATTGGATCTCAGTCATTTTAACTGATTGAATACCGAGTTCCATTCACCGATTGGTCATGATTAAAACGACTAATGGAAGAAGAAACCGTGTGTCCGATTTTGCAGTGTGAAGCATTCTACGACAATGACTCTGTAATGCAAGATTGCACCTAAAAGCACCTTGATGGAGTAAGAGCTAGATTGAATTACTTTCTGGATAGTTGTTCATTGTCGCTAGTGCAGCTACCAATTTAGTTCAGGAAATTAACGAATTTTCGTACATTTTTCTGTCCCGGTCGGTGATGAGAGTCTACAAAACTTTAGTCCAGATATCCATGTCTATATAATGACGAGTTTGTAATTGTTATTATAAATTTAAAATAAATTTGAGAAAAGTTTCTTTAAGTCATTACTATTTTTATTATATAATATGTTATTACTATTATATAGGCCAGTTTTATTCTATTTTTTTGATTTGTTATGTTTGACGAATTATTTTGTAATTTCTTATGCTTCTTTCTTGTATACGTATCTATTAAGAAAAATGAAATAAACTTTTGTTAATTTTAATTTGTCATGTTTATAAAGTGCTAGGTAAAATCAGTTTAATATTTCCTTTTTATTTTGTGATTGAATTCGTAGCAATATTATGTTAGATCTTTTAGTAATACTTTTAGAGTTTCTAATTTACTTTATAATTTTTGTGAATTTTTTCGTATATTAAAGAAATTTTTATATTTCTTTATCGTTTTTGATATTTTACTTCCGTTACTTAGACAATATTCCTACATAACTATATCTTGAAATATTTTGTTTTCGTTCTCTGTCTATGTCCGTCAAGATAATGTGTTGAATTTCTATAACTTTCATTTGAATTCCAAATGTATGAAATGATGAAAATGTAATATATTAATAAAAAAGAAGTTAAAAGAACGGAATAGCTGTGAACATATTATAATTTCTAATTTAGATTTTGATTAGGAGAATTAAAAAATTGTAATTTTAACTTACAATATTTTCTTGGCAAATTGATATTGAAATAAAATATGCAGAGCTCCTAACTTTTTACTTAAAATTTGTCGGAAAATCAACACTTGTACCTAGAATTTTATTCACAAAAACGCCTTTTGAACAAAAACTTACAAAATATACATATATATTCTAAAAATGCTTTCCCTTTTCATAGAAATATATAGAAGCCAGAGGAGATAAAAATAAAAGACCTACACCATTCTACTTTGAAAACAATTGTTATTAAAATAATCTTAAGACACACACGTTCAACGAAAACGTTACATTCATGCAAATTTTCAAATTATTCGTCGGATATAAATTCTTCTAAATATCATCCTTTTCTTCATGGAAGCGATTCTTTAATGCAAACAAAGTTACATCAACTCCATTACCGTAAACGTTTTCTCTCTCTAACCGTCTGTTCCCCTTCTTTTTTCCTTCTCTCTTTTGTTCCTTTGGTTTTAAAAAATCGTTAAACGCGATTCCAAAGTTTCATGCATAAATCGCGATAAGAATCGTGATTCGTTCCACTTCCCAGTGAAACTAAACCTACGTAAACGCAGCTCTTTATGAGATTGTCTTCCTCGAAGGCATAATATTTTATTGTTATTGCCTCTTTCGAGGGTTCTAAACGGAACGGTCCGTCGTTTTTTATTACATTATCATGGCCGTTCCCTCGGGCACCAAAGATAACGGTAATTATTCGTGAATTACCAACGCCAGCACTATTCTTTTAATCCATTTTCTCGTTAACCCCCTACAACAAATCGCGAGTTTTCATTAAAGTATGCAAGATTGTAACAGCTACGATATCATCGTCGTGCCCTTGCTAGTACGTTCCTAAAAATGTTTGTTCCCCTTTTGGTACTGTTTTTGGTATTTGTTTTCTTTCCTACCTTGTGTTGTTCAGATCTATCTATAGTTTCTTCACGAAAGTACTTGCACACTTGTCGACATTTTTTACGAATATGTTAGGTGCGTTGTACGAAACATTTTGAGATTTCATTAGCACTGCAATGATACTCAACTATTACGATTACATTGATAAAATTTTAAGCGATTCTGAAAACATAAAAAGTTACAAGTTATTTAGTGCAAGTATATATGTATTTTGTAGAAATCACAAAGGCATTTAAACAGACAATTATTCACGATGTTAATGAATCACAGTATTCAGTGAGTCTATCTTTGACACTTATTACAAGCTTAAGATGACTATTCGTACTGTACATCAATTTATCACATAAGTTTGCAGTAAATATCTTGCAACTTGTAAATGTATTTTCAAATGTGTTGGAGTCAACTTTTTTTGTGTAATTCATACTTCTCTTCTTTGCGAATCATTAAGAGAATTGAATTAGGAGACTGGTGTAACGTTAAAAAGGATTTTAACTTCCATAGATGGAATCACATAGCAAACTTTAATGGGTTAATTTATTTGTCTGAAAACGGCAAGAAGGAAAAGAAAGAACTCTAATCGTGCAGAAGAGGAGCGTAGATTGATAAAGTGAATTTGGTGAAACAATACCATGGTGCTTGGAATCGAATCATCGAACGATTCGTTGGGAAGCAGTTAACGCGGAAAATCAATTCGCAGGCGAAACAATCGGTGTTCGCCCTGAATTGCTCTGAATATCGATTTCTAGCGAATCGACCACGTCGTACACGCAACTCTCGAAGCCCGATTTAAAAGTGTAATTTCGGGGTGTTGCTTCGAGGAAATTGAAGGGTATCTTCGAATGTATGAATCATTGTGTTTTGAAAAACAATAAAAAATTTAACGACGATTTGTACTTTGTAACTTATAATTGTATGATCATGTAACCTCCACTTTGTAATTAGAAAAAAATTTGCAATAAAAGATCTATATGTAGCATATTTTGGTTAAAAGTATTATGCTACAATTTGGCTAAAAATACTAACCTCACAGAATTGCCATTAAAATTCTTACATCATACAATCTATATCTTTTAGATATACATATTTACACAGTCTTTAATATATTTATTGAATAAATAAATACACTTATCTAAAAAATTATTTATGAATCACTTCCAAATAAAATCTATTCTTGCTAAATAAAAGATTGTAAACAGAGAACTGTGTATGTAGAACGGAAGAAAAGTAGCTTTTCGATATTAATAACAATTTATTACGATTATTGCGATTATTTTCTTAAATAGATCAGTAGAGTATTCGCAAAGACAGACATCGCATTGTAGTAAAATTTTTTATTAAATACATATCTCTATTACGTGATTACGTCTACTTTAAATTCACACACTGAACTAGCAACTTCTAAATATTTGAACGTTATCAGTCGCGAGGATTCCGTAAATAGGCGATTGACTGAATGAGTATATATACAAGATGGGCTATAAGAACGTTTTATAAAAAGTATTACCTTGACCTTCTGTAGTTATTATAGGAACTCCAATCCAATGAAAAATCAAAGTAGCCTTCACCAACAGTTGTAAACATTGGTACATGTTTTACTGAAAGAGCTGATGAAATAACTGAGAAGGTGCACTACAATAAAGAAATATTCGTTTGTCTTATAATATTTACTATAGGTAAATAGATTGAAAATAATATTTAAAGTACAAATACAGTATTCTATGTAGGTGGAAAATGTTCAATCATGAATTCGTTAATTATGCCTTTTCAATGCGTAATTTTCAATGAGGACAAAATTGTATAGTTCAATGAGATAATTTTCACGACGGTTTAGTTCAATTTAAATTTATTGATCTTAATTATCGTTGATTGAAATTTAGTTTTAGATCGTAATAAAGGACATTGGAATTCTTTCCAGTATACATTGTAAATAATTAATAATATATTACGATTGTCATGATTAAATGATATGTTAATTACAATTATCTAAGAAGTGAATAGTTATAAGAACAAAAATTTTTAAACCATTTTTCATTCTGTACATATTCACGTTATAAGATGTTTAAAATAAAACTTATTTTTCTAAATAATTGTTCTGATTGTTACAGTTAAATATTTAGTAATATTTGGTTTATATTCAAAAAGTATTAACTAAGTAAAATATTATATAAACTATAATTCTTCTATAATTACATTAAATTTCTTAAAATGTATTTTGTACTATATATATATAATGTTAGTGTCTTTGAACAGTGGAACTAGATTAGAATAAAAGACACTAGACTCACTTTCCTAGAAGATTATTATGATGATTGTTAGGATGAAAAAATATGTTAATTGCAATTCTTCAACAAGCATTCATTAAGCATCAAGTATGAAGAATAATATGTCAAAAGTCTCATACTGGGGAAAATTTCATTCCAATCAAATTAATATTAAATATCGAAGCTAAACGAAAAATGGTTGAATTAAAATATAATAATTTTTACAGCCTCCATTTTTCTTTTCTAACACTTACAGTAGGCAATCCCTATTTTCGTTGATCGATGTTCCAATAATCAATTCTCTGATACCATTGAAATTCTACTGTAACTGTAATTTAGATTTAAGGAATTGTAGTATATACAGCTTGCGTTTAAATTGCTACCTTTGCAGAACACGATAAAGTGCAGTGATGAAATAAAGTTGGAAATAGAAATGATCCGGAAGACACGTGAGGAAATAGCTTTCTTGGAGCTGAACGCAGTGTAGTCTCGAGACTTCTTCGTTTTTTCCCCTTTTCGTTCGCAATGAAATTCTCCTGGCGAACGGTATTAAATTTTTTTCTACGTCAAGGACACATATTTCACCAACGAGACGACAATAATAAGACTGGAAATTCCACTGCGTTATGGTCGGACGCTTTCATTGATTGGCGTTGTTTTTTGACCCTGAGAGCTCATACGCGTCAAAACGAAAAATTGTGGACACTTCCCAATTGACGAGTGATATAAATTGATTTGAGATATTCACTCCTTAAAAGTACTGGTAAATTAACTGAGTATTACTGCCAACCATTTTTGGTATGATTTTTTGAATCGTAAATACACCCAATCAGTCTTCGTACATAGCATTGAAAATTTTATTTAAGATTTTATAATCTCAATAGGTTAGCTCAACAGACTAGATAAAGAGTATTTAAATATTTTATTTTATTTAAAAGTGTAGCATTTATCGTTAATACAAAGCAAAATAATGTATTAATTAGTTAGTAACACAAAATTAGTTAAATATTGTATCACTAGTACAATATTTTAGGTTTTGGTTCTTACTTATTTTTAACAATGTATTTTTTGAGAAGCATATCTTTTGACAGATCTGTAAAATTGTTTTTGCTTTAACATTAAAACTTATAATTATTTGTGCTTTAGGAGTAGAATTTCATAAAGATTACTTTAAAGTTCAGAAAAGTGAAGGTAAAAATAGTCAATGTATAATGATAGAATACCAGTAAAGAAATATCAATGTAGCATATCCTGATTTAAATTTATTGAAAAATTTTGAGGTAAAATTAAGATGAAGGCTCTACCTAAAATCTGAATCTGATTTATGGAATCATTCACAGTATTCACCAAACTAAAAAGCAAAGAAGTCAACGGGAAAGTTTATGATACGAATCTTAAGATTGGTTGAAACAGTTATCAAAAGAATCAATGAATACTGATGTGGAAGAAATTTAATAGATAATTAATGGGTTTATTCTGTTAATATGTATTGAATTTGTGGGCTCTTTAGGCTAGAAATTCAAATAGAACAACAGTTCTAAATGATATTAATAATTTCTTAATGATCCACTGTCACCTATGTTTTTACGCTTATGAAATTGAACACTTTCTAACATATATCTAACAAATTTTCGAGCTTCTAACTATTCATGAAAATCTTTCAAATTCTGCGTGCTTTAAGCCTATTATGAAACAATGCTAATAACACCCCTGCTATGATTCTCATTAAAACTGTTATTATTCCCTAATAACAAGTACAGATTGACTAACAAATGGGAGCTTATTTAAAATCTCGTTAAGATATCCCATTAAGAATGCTGAAGGACCCTGTCGATGAATTCCGAAGGAGAAATAAACCTCGGTGGAGGTCGACTCGTCAAAGGACGCGGACTCGATGCTACACGATGGAAAAATCGATTAACGGCGATGACAGGCTCATAACACGCGAGTAATCCGCTCGCGCGATGTTTACACGCGATCCGTCCATCGGAAGGACGCATTTGCATGTGAACGCGCAGAAAATCCGAGCTTCCGACTTGATTTCAAAGGCATTACAACGACCATTGCAGCTCCTGAACACCTGTTGTGATTGCCCCAGACTCCCGCGATAATTTTGTCCTCGCAAGAAGTTTCAATGTTCGCTAATGCATTTTGATCTTTGTTACCTACAATTTCGAGACGTTTGATCTGCAACGAGCTCTACATATTTTGGAGCTGTTCTTCTTTGTCTAATGTTTAACGAGTTTGAACACTTTTTTTACGTTTTCTAAATTTATACAATACAGATGTGAATTACCATGCTGATTCTATACATGCAAAAGTATCAGTACACGAGGTAACCTACGCAATTGATGAAACTGAAACGCTAGAAGATGAAAGATAATTTTGTTAGGTAAAATTGAAAGATTTCGAATGATGTATGATCTAACGTAGGTGCTTACTCCTAAAGCGGTTGCGTTTTGAATATTTTAAAATCACCTCTATTTTTTAAGACTGAGTCATGCACTTTTTTACATATCAATCGATACGTTTCTCGATATAAAAATATTAGGGTATTTCTACCTGAAAATGTTTATTTTTAGTTTAAAAGATATTTCAATCTTAATTTTATCAAATTGGATGCAACACAGTTCTAGAGTTATAGCTTATCCTAGTTGTCCGAGTCATGTGTATACATATACTATAGAATCCAATAATTTAATCCTCTAACAAAAATTTAATTTCGAATTTTTCTCATATCTAGGTAGGTATAATAAACTTTTCTGTAATGGAACACAACAGTGAAAATTGAAAAGTTTTATAAGACATATAAATATTTTAGAAATAAGTGATTAAATTACACAAATTGCAGTACTTACATACAGGTTAAATCAATAAAAAGTACTATCTAGAATAACTCGTTATCTATTTGTTTTATCGAAAAATGTCTTAGATAAAGTATGTTACATTTCAACCGTCTCATCGGAAGAATGTAATTTTATTTTCTAAGATATCAAAGTGATTTTTAAATGGCATCGCTTTTATTATTAGTCGATCCAGCTGGACATTTTCTATAAAAAAGTATTAATTTATTTATACTAAAAAACCATTAGTTTGTCAGATATTTTAACTTTAATTTGTTAAATATAACGTATGTAAAACAAAGGTAATATAAGCACAAGAATACCGCTTTACGTCTTTCCTTGTCTTTCGTATATTACATTTTGACAAATTAAGGTTAAAATATCTTCTAAACTAATAGTTTTTCGGTCTAAATAGGTTAATACTCTTTTGTAGCAAATGCCCAGCTGGATAGATTAACAATAAATTCGGTGCTATTTAAAAAATGCAAACTCACTTTGATATCACAGAAAATATAAGATATTAGACAATGAATTTATATTCATCCAATAGGTCCCTTGAAATGCGATATAATTCATTTAATACATTTTTCAATAAAGCCAATATGAAACGAGTTATTTTAAATAGATATTTTAGATGCTTCTTATTGACTCACCCTGTATGTGTGATAGATGTTTAAAAACGTTAAAAAGCTCTTTTATGATATCTGGCTAAATGGAAGAAATTCTTACTGATATTTGCTGTATTTGTTTTAATTTTGTATAAGTCCAACCGCAAAAGTGACTCCAAATCCTTGACCAGCAATGTACATTCAAGTATCGAAAAATAAGTTTTAGCGAAATCATCTTTTGAGAAGTATATGTTTTTCTCTAATTTTCTATCAGCACACACACTCGCAAGTCCTTTACTGTACGAAATCTCTCAAAGTAACATCACTCATCGTTGCTATCAGGAGTTGCCAATACCATCGAATTTTCCTCGATGAACAAACATCGATCCAGAAACGGATTCTTTCTAGTTGTTGCCACTTTTAAAGAGTCTCTTTGTAGCGATTCGAATTCCAACTACGATTCGTTAGTAATCGATCGATTAATACGAAAGACTGACACATTGGGAAAACGTTGGGTTTTGAACGATCGTTAAGCTTGCTTTCATGGCGAACGATGCGACAGCGTGGCGTTCGAGCGCGTGCAAAAGTGGTTTTTGCTTCAAAGCTTCAAAGCGCGAATGCAAACACACGTATGATGGTTTCGTTGGAAATTTTGTATAACTACGGTTGCAGAGCAAACGTCTTCATTTGGATTTCTAGAATTTTCTCCCAGTGCTTGTTTCCATGATTTTACAGAACAGTGGTGAAAACTACGTTACAGATATTAATTAAACAGCTTATTTGTAATAAAATGGCACCCACAATTTATTAGATATTGTAGAACGGTAAAGTAATATTATTATTTTATTATATTACAGTGCATATGCTCTTTAATGCCATCTTTATTTACATTAAACTTTATTTTAATTTGATTAAATTATTATAATTATCATATTTTCAATATTAATTTTATTATTAGACAAATATTTAATAATAACCAGAAAACCATAAGACAAATATTAGATACATACAAGAAACATTCGATAATTGCACAAAAATGGGGGTTTAAGTGTTACAATTATGGAGATGTAGAAATGATTCTATTCCTCCAAACTGAGATTTTAGACGTGCCGAACGTAGAAAAGGACGACGCGGGTGAAAGAGAAAGAGAGAGAGTCGAAGTGTTCAGCAAACATTGAAGGCTCACGGCAAGCTGAGATCTTTAACTCAAAGATCAAAATTTTTTATTTTTGAGTTCTGATCAATAAAGACTTTACCGAGATGTTTGTTACATTTTTCTGATTAAAATGGTACCAAACACGATATAATTTGGATCATATTTGCTTACCTAATAAATGATAACTAAATACGTATCAATAAGTAAATATAATGAAAATTATACCGTGATTGGACTCATTTTAATCGGAAAAATTACACAAATACATCAATAGATGTTTAATTAAAACAAAGACAAAAATAAAAATGTTTTACTTTTATATTAGTATCTAAATACTTATTTTCTTAGGGATGCCTGACATTGGATCATGTTACACGACTCGATCGAGGCGGACCGGCAATTTTCGCGGTGTGTCAGGGAAACCTGTCTCTGTGACGGGGATAACAACTATGCAAAAAAAGCAGATCTTTTTGTGTAATTATCGAATGTTTCTGTATACGTATTCTTCTTATAAATTAAGTTTTTATACAAATTACACAAACTACTTCCTTACTTGCAAAAATTCGAAAATATATTAACACAATCTCTTTCCATTCATAATCCTCAATCTTCACACAAATACCACCATATTATTTTTCCTTAATATTTAACTGAATATCTTTTCTAAAAACAAAATTAGTGTTTTTGCGTTAGAAGTCAAAAACAGAAAATAAAACATTAATTTTTGGTATTTAATCAAGCAAACAAAGCAAACAAATTAAATAAACTGTTACAATCGGAAAATAAATACAAATCAAACCAATTTTTATAATTCAAAAAGCGGTTGCTACAACTCCGTAACGTTTGCTGTTTCCACGGACAATGGATCCATTTTAGAAACGAAGTGGTAATTACTTTAGGCATCACGCAAGTCAGATCCATTATCGTCCGCAGGAGATGCAGACAAATCAAGTTAGTCGACAAAGGGGCACGGATAAGGATATAATCACGCTGTTGAAGGTCTCTAACCTTGCCTATTTCTACGTATATTTGCCACACAGAAGGAAAATTCAATTCTGAAGATCAAAACTTGCCTGACTGCTCAAATAACCACGAAATCTATCCGTATTCACCGTGACGAACTTCTATCTGTTACTTAAGCTTTCTTGATTAGAGTTACTTGTAACAAGTTCTGTGACAAGGACAGAGTCTGAGTTTAGTAGGTTAATTTAGAATTTGAACGTACCACTGTTCCTTGGTAATTTCAGAAATTTGCGTTATATATGTTTTATATAAATGTTGAATATAAAAGAAATTAAGTAATTATTAAAACTGTAAACAAATTTTTTGAGTTGTAATTCTTTGTTAAGTTTTTTGTGCGATATGAAAAAGTTTTTAATTCTCTGATGATGAGAAAATATTTGATATGCGAGAAATACATAGATTTATAAATGCATTAATATATTGTATTATTATTATATTCATTATAAAGTACGTAATATCATCTTTATATACTATTCCAAGTACAATAATTTGCATTGCATTTACACTGTAAATTCACTACAATAATACCGTGGAAACGAAAGTTTGCAACTTCTGGGATCATACAACAGTTACAACAATATGAACATAAATTTCATTATACTCATTATATTTGGGAAATTTTCATTTCTAACCAATTTTGAAACGAATAATTTTCACTGCATGACTTGAAGCAACCAATCTACATATTTCCGTGGAACAGAAATATTTGTATGTATTCCTGGGTTAGAAAAATTCAAATACCTCAATGAAAATATTTGCCAACAAGAAAACAAGCAGGAAAGTCTGGCATATTGTGTTCTAATATCTCTGCTTGGCATTGATAGTAACCTAACATAAAAGATGTAAGTTTTAGAAGAGTGGCTTTTTAAAATTTACACAGAAATCTTCCTAAGTTATTTCAGGGACATTATAAGGTTGACTTTTCGGGCCTATTCCCATGGAGCGTCACGAAATAAATGAAGATAGTAGTACAAGTAATAGCTTTGCCCTCTGATGAAAAAATGATTTACGTGATAAAAAAAATTGGAAACGTAACTTCTATTTAATGAAAGCCAGTTTATAAATTTTTTGATTCGTGCCAATGTCAATTCCAAACAGAAAAACATTCTCCCCTGTTTAAAAAAGTTCCTATTTTCTTCTCCGATACACAACTAACATCGAAGTCGATAATATACAAAATATCAGCAAACTGCACTTGTTTGAAACAGCATTTCCGATGAAAGGAAAACCGAACTTCGAACTTAAATATCCCCGTAACTATTTGTATATTGGAAATTTTCAGTTCGCAATAACTTTCGAAATGAATAACTTTCAGCAGGTCATACATAAAGTTGATCTATTAGCCAATTTATTTACAAAATTTTTGACAAAAACTTAAAATTTACAAATTAGAAAAATTCGGAAGATAATAAAACAATGTGTAATCATCTTAACAGTTTTCCTTAACAATATTACGAATTTTTATATTTCCTGCAAACAAAGCAAGTTTCTACTATTTTAAGAAAATATTTCATTAATTTATATACTATAAATAGAATGATAAATCATGTCGAATTTTTGCTGTTCTGACACATTAAACGTATATGTTCATATTAAAAGCTATTTTTTGGGCCTAGTGTCTTGTTTCTCAAGTGAGTAAATGATCTTTTTCTATTACGTATATCCAATTTATTAGGTGTAATTACCAGTTTCAGTTTTGCAATATTCTTTGTATTGTATACATTATAACGTAAATATTCTTTATGTTCCCATGTGTTTGTCATCCACTATCAACCGAGTCGTGCACTGGTACAGACTAAATTTTTTTTATTTGTAGATTAAATCTGTTTATTGACAATTGCATTTAAATTAAGAGATATTCATTTAATCTTTCTTTTACCTTTTTCTGTAGAAAAATGTCAGATATTCCAAAGCAAAGAGAAGGAAAATGGACAGAGGAGAACATAAATGCAACTTAAAAGCCATCCTAAAAAATAAAATAACCCAAGAAAGGCCGCTGAGGCTTTTAACGTTCCAAAAACCATGTGAAGGCTGCGCACGCGTTGAATGCACAAATCAAGAAAATATTAATTATTCTACTTGTGATATAATGTAAAAATAAAATTCGAATAAAAATGTGTATTGTAACATCTAAATGTTTTTTTTTTAACATTATTGACCATTTAGACCGCAAAGTTTACTAATGAAATATTTATCGGTACTGGACGACAATTTTTCGTTTTCTACAAATTACTTAACATTTTTACTCTTGCAAATTACTATTTGTATTATAAACTAATTTAAAAAAGTTTGATTTTTAACGACTCTAGCTTAAGCTATAACAAAAAGACTTAGACTGGTCGATACTGCACGATTTGCCCCTATACCGATGATAATTGTTCCATATTTTGCTCAAACGAGATATTTTGTAATATTAGAAGAATTCAATTGAACCGAAAATGATCGGAAGAACGCAACAGAGTTAAGAAAGTTCAAATCTCTTGCTCCATATAATATGGAAATTGACAACGTAAAGATTATCAACGAAAGGGATGATCCTTTAAAATAGAACATTCGATAAAAAGAAAACCAAATCGTGAACTTAAAGATCTCTATTTAAACTGCCATTTATTTGTAACAATTTCGACCAGGATCGTTAAACAATGGCAATCGATTGGTAGACAAATAAACCATTCGATTCAAACTTGTATGCTGTAATCGCATAAATTTCGACACATGCGTCTTCGAATCCGCGTATCGGGAATTTATTTTCCCAGATTATCGTTCGTAATCAAGTTTCTTGCCGACTTCCCTTCGAGCTATTATTCATAGCCTATGCCAGTGTTTCATTGAATAAACACTGATCTACAAGCAGAATACTATTTAAAATTGAACCGTCGACCACCAAATAGCAAGTTAATGGCTAAGTTTAAAGAGCGCAGCGACGGGTGTTAAAGAGGCGCTAACACCGCCACGACCAACTGCTCGTTTTATTATGACCTATGACTATTCGATTGGCTATTATTCACTTGAGAGGAATACTAACTCTCTTCTATGTATATACGGCACTTGAATCAAAACGATGCGACGCGACGTTGCGTTTTGACGCTTCGAAGACGACACCTCCGATCCTGGCTTGTCCCAGAGATTTAAATTTTGATGTTGAGTGGATAAGAGAATGGAAAATGGGAAATTGAAGAATAACCAAAGATAGTCTGTTTTGAAATATTTCGAGAACAAAATTACGTAATTTTGCAACTTTAGAGTGCATGTTGATGTCATTTAGTAATATACCTAGAGTGGCTCATAAAAATATTCAAACGCTACCGAAAACTTGTTATGTATCTATATAGAGTATCCCACAGACACATTTAATAGACAAACTTTGTCAGTGTATTTTACAGGTAAAATTAAAAATAAAATGTCATGTAGAAAGAAGTCAATAAATGCTTCATAGAAAGAAACAAGATACATAATGTTCATGATACGTGTTGATAGAAGATACACGTGTTTAATATTTCTGTTCATAATTCTATCGAATTATATAACGATGAACGTACGCTGTAAAGAAATAAGACATAATCGCTATGAAATTTGATGTAAATCTTGCGTTGATACAACCAAACGAAACTTCAAAATACACACATAAGTACAATATATATAGTGTTACGTTTCATGTTTTTATTATAACTTTTTAATAAAATATTTATGGACCTTTTGCTATATATCATTTTAGTCTTATTTTTATTTATAGAATGCACTGGCAAAGTTTATAGACTAAATTGCGGAACACCTTGAATATTATATAAAACTTTTGAATCTCTATTAGTACTATCACAAAATATGGCTATCATAACCATATTGATAAAATTTGGAACGAATTTAAAAACATATATGGAAGTTATTTATTGGATATTATACATTTCACAAAGATCAGCAATATATTTGAACAGTCAACTATTCACTATATTATTTACTACATATATATTCATATATATTCACTACATATTAAACCACAGTATATAGTGAAATTATATTTAGAATTAATTGTATGTTTAAGACTACTATTCCTGCTGCATACTACTTTTTCACTAAGTGCATATTTGCATTTTCGGATTGATTTCAAATTTTACTATTATAATCACGATACTCGTATCTCATTACATAATAATAACATATGGATAAAAAAATTCTGTAGTAATTATCCGAATACTTTCGTGTATCACTGTATTTCCTAATTTAGCACAGTCACAATATTTATTGCGTGATATGTCGAATGCATTCATACTATTAATGTACAAAACGTTGGTGTAAGTGAATATGGATCAACCTGCCATCCTCAAATAGGCAATTTTCCGTTTTATTAAGTTGCACTATAACCCGAATATCCTAATATTATTTATGCCTACATACATACATATTGCCCTTCTATATCTAAGATCATATTATGTGAAAGTATTTTAAAAATTTTAGATTCCAAACTTCTACAATGTGTATTTAATAACACATTTATGGTTCTTCGGGTTTCGATGGTATTTCTAGTAGTACGTTGCTCTCTATTTCGTGAACATTTCTGTTCACTTCTTCAGAGCAAACTTGAAACTGTCTAATTCAGTGTCCGGAACGTCTGGTCGGAATAGTTTCAGGTCTGCGTTGAAAAAGTGAACTGGTTTATTCGCGAAACGTCAGAACATAGTGCAATATACTATTAGAGATACGATCGAAAATCGAAGGACGACAAATATTTTAAAAACTGTCTGTCATATAACGAATAAAAAAATTGTTGTGTTTTCATAATATTGTTTACAATTCGCTTATGTGTTTTATGTATGTCAGCCATGTAGTAGTAAATTCTTTTCCTGAGTAGCAAATATGATAAAATAGGATACTCTCGAGATTATTTTAGTATAGTTTTATGGTACATAAATCATGCATTAATATGAAATTCGGGAATTTTTCAATTAAGAATGCGATCTTAAATGGATAGTGGCAGAAGGTGACAAATCATAACATATGGGAGATAATTAAATATAATTTAACTTTTAAGATTCATCGAGATCACAGAAATTACAAAAGATAAATTGGAAATATAAACTTTTTAATGTGAAGCCTGATAATATTAAAATTGAGAGTGCGGAATTGAGCAAATGACCGTGTAAAATGAGAAGTCCTAACATATGGGAAGTAATCGGAGGTAATTATTAGTTTTTAGCTTTCCGAGAACAAATTAAAAAATTTTTTCAATATGAATCATATGAATTTTTTATAGAATTAGATAATTGAAAGAATGGCCATTGTAAGTGAAAAATCGTAACATACAAGGAATAATTGGATATAGGTCTTTTAAAAAAATGTTTCTGGAACCGCGGGAAATTGAAATTTCATGCGAAAAGTTTGGAAATTTCTTAATATAAACTTGGCAATCCCAAAATTCAGGTTTTCTCAAATTGAATAGATGGTCATAGAAAATAACAATTTGTCATGTATGTCACTTTTAGATTTTTGGAGAGCACAGAAAATTTAAATTGCGAAAATGCAGAAATTCGGACATATTAAATTGGAAATTTTCAGGATACTTGGAAATCTAGAATTTCATTATCAATGAATTGGACTTGTGATATTCTGAGGAAAAAGAGTTTGAAAACTACAAATTTGAAAATTTTAAATACCTAGGTTTCGCGACCTTGAAAGCCACACATTTTTCAAATATGGGTAATCTGAAATAATTTGAAATAATTTGAAATAACTGTATAATATCTTAGCGATAAGACAAGCGAAATAAAAAGTTGCTTCGAAATTAAAGATAAATGCTAAGAAATATACTTGTATATAACCACAAATCTCGGAAAGTAGAAGAAACGGATCTTAATGAATGCAATCTTTTGATAAACTGAGATCTGTTCAAAAAGCCTAGGTAACTTGGAAAAATAGTAAATATTCGATATAGTGATTTTCAGTCGTATAATATAATCCAATTTTTTCTTTCAATATATTTACACTCTCTATGCGTATTTATAGATTATTTCCAAAATATATGTGCTACCAACTTCCGTTAAAAGATATTCAGATATTAAAAAATATTAAATCTTATTTACTACCTCCAATTTCAACTTAAAAATATATTTTGCATATAAAATACAGTGTATACTACAATTTACTATCAATATTAACATTTATCCTTAATTTTTTCCCAGTATGTATACATACAGAATATTATTTCCAGAATACTATCAACTTATTCTTACTATTTAGATAATTTTATTATCTGTCTTTAATTTCTTCCCCATTTAAAAACACATGAGATATAACATTTTAATAATTATTCATCGTTAATCCTTTAAGACTGCAACATTGTATCGTAGAACGTTAATTTCCCAGAATTCAATAACATCATGCTTCGAACAAATTCCCAAAGTATACTAATACTTCCGTTAAATCACGCAACATCGCATGAACGCTGCTGCACGATATTATTTAATAACATTTTCCTCGCAATAACGAACAGCGAAACATTAATTCCTTGTAACTTACTAACGAAAACATGTTTTCGATAATTCCCGAACGTTATTCGCCAACGTTTCTGATAAAACAACTAAACGTTGACTAGCATTATGTATTTATATAGTTGATTTAAAATCGCGTAATCGCACGTGTTATACCCGGATACTGAACACGTGCATTATTTCTTATCAGTTTTCTGTATTTTCATTGTTCGTTCGATACATTTGCTTTGTTACGACAACTTTCGCTCTGCTATTTAATTCAATTGTTCTCGAGAGATGAGTAACTTCATTGTGGACAGAGTAAAGTTTCCAATGATATCTTTTATTTGTGAATATCATAATATACACCTACTACTTAAAAGTTTGGTATTGTATTCACTGTTTATAGAGAAACGAATTGGATTGTTTAATGGCAAACGTATAAATGAATATTCTTATATGTATGTTCTTATATTTGTAAATAGACAATTAAGTTTTATATATTTTAAATTGGCATATGTACATTATTAGAGTAAAATGTGTGGTTTACTGACAATATTATTAATTCTTTATTTTAATATTTAACCATTCGACTTTCAATATAATATTGTTAATTCTTTTGTAGTTTTGTACCCAATTCTATTCATCCTTTTATTCTTGTTTATTTTGCTCTTTGAAAACATAATTTACCCCAATTTATTAAATTTTTTTATTTTAACATTTCATTATATTAGTAGTCAATATTCTCGAGAAAATGTTTAAACTTATTTTTCGAATCTTAATTTACTCTTGTCAAATAAAATATTTTCGAATAATATATAATACATTTTAAATCGCCTTTTGTATTTAAAATTTAACGCACTACAATTTACTAAGTTATCAAATTTTTTTAAAATTTTTGATGCTTTTTTTCCGAAAATAAATTTCTTAAACTTTATCTCAAGATTCAAAAGCTTTAAACAAAATTCATACAAGATTTCCAATGATTTTTTGTAATTACGAGATAATTTACATATGCCCATGTTGAAGCAATGGACTCGCATAATAGTAGGTACGACATATGCTCGTCTGAATACTATTTGTCGAGGTTACGTTATCTTTTATACATTTCATTATTTTATTATTTTTGTATTTTTAATAACTCATAGAAATATCTATGTAAAAAAGTAAGATATGCAAAAATAAAGAAAAGATAGTGGCAATTTTTTCATGGAATAAAAATGTATAAAGTTCCATTTTTAGAAACTAATATGCATATTTGGTTTTATGAGAAAATATTTTCAATCGTTTAACGAATTGATTAACTTACTAAAGCTGTAGAATGGTTATTATCCACACACTATCCGATCTATCACCTGAGTATCCACATAGTACCTGAAAATACACAATAAAAAATATTAAACCAAATATTATCCGATTGAGAAGTAATTTAGCACTTTATATAGTTATCGAAAAATTTCCCTCATTATATGGCATATTCTATTTGAACAAATATTTAATATTTAATAAATATATGTGATATAGAATAAAAGAATTATAGAATAACGTTAATTCGAATAATTATCGAAACGAAGAATTAATTAACGCTAAGAATTCTAATGAAATACTATAAATATTATGATATTCATTATGAAATATAATATGGAAGAAAACTATTCATCTGTGTATTCTCTTCATTATTGTTTATTATAATTAAAATAAAGTGGGAAATTCTATCTGTTCGGTATTAAAATCTAGCCATCTTATAAATTAATAAATTTAATATACTAGGAAAATATTTTTGTAACTATCAGATATTTTTTGCTTATTTTCCACATTATTCTTTCCCACGATTGAGCTTGTATAAAATACAATGTGTGAATCAAGATTATTTATTTTTGTGCAAATTTTTTGGTTTGGGAAAATTTTTTTAAATTCTCCATGTCATTTTGCTAATTTTTGTTTTATTTTCTTGTAATTTCTTTATTTTTATATCTTATGTGCTGTTCTACGATTTTGTCGTAGAGAACAACATGTGTATTATTGCAGGTATCAACAATAATAGTATATGATATATAATAAAACAAATTTTTCAGATAAATCTATATAATAACATACCGCTCACATTGCGAAAAGGTGAAAATGTTTACTACCTTCAAATACTGTGTTTTTAATAGCTCTTTAATTATAAATAAAACAACATCAACAAAATCTTCGTGAAACACGAAGTTTTTGCTGATATTAGGCAATTGAGGACGAATAATTGTTAATACATTTTTGTTAATTCCATGTTAATAATTCCATGATCTTTATCTGCACCAAAAATATTGTAAACCGTTATTGATACTTACAAAAGAAATCCACATGCCTAGAAGACATTAACATAAGATATTAACATATTAATGTAATGTATTGATATGGTTTAATATAATGTAATATTAAATTTATCTTATTCCTACGATTTCTTTTACGTATAACAGAATGACTTTTCTGACATGGCATTTTGTTTTCTTTTATTTTTCCTTTACAAAAATATAATAGATTATGTTGTCTTTTTAAACCTATGTGACAATTCAATGAATACGAAATTTGATGCTAAAAGGATTACCAGATCTAACGTCTTTGCTATAATTTATCTAATTTAAAAAGTGTATACATGTATGTAGGTTTTCGTGGCTGACTGTATATTGTATTGTATTTTGTAAAATTATTTGTAAAATTTATCAATCAACATATAATTTAGAAATTATTCAAATACACAGATAGAATGGTTTACCTTGTAAATCTTCGTTTCTTAATCCTGTTACGTTCATTCGGTTATTTTCGATTCGGTTGCATTTTTGTAACATTAAAGAGTATTTCAAATTTGAGCAAAATATGACAAAATTGCTGTTGGTACTGTGATTGCAATGATTTTGCAATTCGATTTCGTGAAATATGGCAATATCGCAAAATAAACGAAATTATTTTTTCTTTAATTACAGATTTAAGATAAATACATTTTTCAATGTTGTTTGTGTCCACGATTAGGATAGTCAATAAGACAAACACGTATCTATACTAGGTAGTAAAAATTAACATTCTATAAGAATGCTAGAACTTTATTACAGGAGTCCATTTGTTTATGTTTAGTGAATTTGATATCGTACTTTTCTCATACTATACTTTCATTGTTTCACATTCATGTTTCCAGTGGAATGAGCGACATCGAATAAAATCCTCTTGTCTATCGAAATGCACCGTGCAGCTCTAACATCGAGAATCGCTCTTCAATCACGGACGAGCCGGCACTGTGCCATTGTTAATTGCCTGTCTGGCATTCCCAGTACCTGACACACGATGTTCAAATTAATTACCGGAATCTATTACGCGTTCCGTCAGTCGATACACCTTTTGTCATTGCTGTGCTTTCACTTTTGGCATTCGAGCAGTTGTTTTCAGGAAATAGGCGATACTCTTACTAATCAACTGTATGTTTTGCTTGCTAAAAACTCCTTAGTATTTTCATGTATTATTTTCTAGAAATAAACCGCTGTTATTACTCATCGTTGGAATGGGGGAAAGAAAAGAAATCATCCTTGTTAATTGTAATAAATATGGAACTAGATAAACATAATAAGACTTTTCGTCCAATTCATTGGATATTTTACAAAAATACTTCTACCTAATATAACATAACATGTTACGCACTGATAATGTAAAACAACCACTAATAACCTTTAAAATAAAAGAAACAAAGGACCATTACGAGGTAAAGAAAAACATAAATATCATTTTTCGATTTTTATACATTTGTAGAAAATTTAAAATTACAAAAGTGCACAAACTGCACGTAACATGCAAAACTACATAAAATATCAAAAGTATAGAACTTATTATAATATTCAGTGAATGAAATACATTTCTACATTTCGTTTCTGTAATTAGCTCTATAAAAATACAAATTTGTATAAAAATCCGCAGTTTGTTGATAATACATTCACGAAAATATTCGAATACTTGTAGATAATTTTTCTGAATATATTATGTGTAATATATACGAAACGTTACGAAATTTCTATACATATATGAATGACTAATTCAAAATATACAGCAGCTATTTGGTAATTACCTTCTGTAACATTGAAGTGTCCATCTGTCAACAGAGATGTTGAATTGCGAAAAATAGTCTATAGAACAATACTAATTTATGGAATAAATGGATAAAATCAAGTTGATAAAATCAATGTACATACTGACTCCATATATTCAAATGAATAAAGCTCACATCATACGGTTTTTATTACAAAAAATAAAATTTCATACGCCGTATTTGCAGAATATTCGATATATACAGACTTTAATTGCTTGTCTCTTTCATTCTTTTTGCTCAATTTAAAAATGGGGAACACAAATACGATGATTTCTAATAGATGAAATGGTGAATCGAGTAGAACACGTCGTTTTAGCTCTATTTTCTCCACGTCACTTACATTTGTATTTATAATTACAGCAGTTCTTAGGAAAATGTTTTTTTTTATATTTATAAAATAATTGTAAATTTCAAAGTAATTTAATTATTTGTCTATAAAATACACTCAACGTCTACGTATTTACCGCAGACCTGTGCGGATGTAATAAATGTAGGAAATAATAGTGTAAGAAATAGTTTAATGCACTGTCCTTTAATTGTGAAAAAACAATGGTCAAGAATAAAAATCTGCTGAGTTCCAAAATTTTCAAATTGTAATTGTAAACTTTAAAAATATTGAAATTTAAAGTTTAAAGTTTCATACTTAAACATGTTGATTTTCGAATTTCCCAATCTCCTGATTTCTAATTGAAAATGCCCAAAACATTAACATTTTTTCCTCATAATTTCCAAAACTACTCTCTGAGATTCTCTATTCCGCAGAAAATTGATTTTCGTTTACTGTACAACTTTTTCCAGCTATAGTAGAAATTCCATTATCCGTGCTCCCATTGTCCTAATACGATTTTATCTCTGCTATTCAAACGTATTATTATCTGAACGCGTTCTATTTTACAACGATATGTTCTGTTCTTTTTTGAAACAGAAGTATTTTCTATACACTTGATTATAACATAATACAGTACAATGTACTGACACGTGTATGTTAAACTTTACATTGTTGAAAATGAGAGTACAGATAAAATAAGAAAACATTAAGATAATTGAAAATGTTAAAGATTCAATTCCATTATAAAAAAATAGGTATTAAAAAGTAAAAGATTATGGACACTGAATGATAAAAGGATGTAATTAAAGATTTCCCAGGACAATTATATATGGGGAGCATGAGGCGGGTATGGGTTCCCAGGACGTCGGACCATGTCCTGGGAAACCCCGATGAACCTGATATCCTCCTATAGTCGGGTGGTAGCTGGTCGATGCCCCTGGCACCCCTTCAGTCTGCCGCCCCGGTGCGGAGAATTTCGGAGAAGTTGGTGGACCCATATCTGCCCAGACCACTCACCTCACCTTCTCGTGGGGCTCCCTGTCACCATGCACCGGCTCGGCCGGTATGTGGTGCGAAAGAGTGAGTGGCACCAGGACGGGAACTACTGTTGACGACTAGGCGAAATACGTATACATACACATGATGGACTTTGAACCGAAAAGGAAGAACGTATACAGTGCAGGGGAGGGAGACCCCAGTACCGGCGCAGTTGTGGGTAGTCAAGTGGGCCCATTGTCAAGTGGTCATTTTACTACCACGGCCGCTCGGGGGTAGACCGCCAGGCCCCCGGACGTGTTTCTGCGTCTGGCGAGGTAGCAAACAACAGGACGGAGGTAGCAGAGGAGGACAGAGAGCCTCCAAGGAGAACTACGAGGGACTCGCAGAGAAATGCGAACCGATGGGAGTGTGTGTTCCTCGTTCCGGCCTTGGTGACCGACACCATGCCATCGAGGGCGGGGGGATCGCAGGCGCGAGCGGAATCCGACGGCGAAGAGTCGGTTGCTTCGTTCGCGTCGCGCTCATCGGTGGCTCCGACGGCGTCAAGGGGCAAGAAGAGGAAAAAAATTACGTACACAACGCCGGAAGTCTCCGAAGAATTGGCATTGCAAATAAGGACGAGCTCGGTCGCGGACACCAGCGCCGAGGCAACGAGACACCTCTCCGAGGTTATGAAGGTGGCGATGACAGCGCCCAACCTTAGGGGGACACACATAAAATCCCTTACGGCCGCGGCAAGTTACATGTCCGCATGGATGACCGAATCGCTGAGGAAGGCGGGACCAGTACACAGCAACACTGGGACTGCAAGGCCCGCGGAAGCACGATTGGCTGCGCTGGAGGAAGAAAATGCAGTTCTTCGCAAGGAACTGTCGAGAAGGGCTGCTTGTGCTCACGAGTGCCCGCGGTGCAGCGGCTTGGCTGTCGAGTCTGGCCGTACCATACTGGAGGGTAAGAGCGAGAGGATACTCGCCGCCCTTGAGAGGAGAGTCGAGACGATCGAACCCTCCATAATGAGGGCCATCGAAGAGCGATTTGGGGACCGACAACGCACCCCTGAAGCACGGCGAAGGACGGAATACCTCGTCACTAGCCATACCACCCAAGCACCACCGCTCCCGAGGGAGCAGGAGGGTGGGGAATGGAGGGTGGTAAACTCTAGGAAGAAGGAAAAGAAGAGGAAGACAGCCGCGGAAGAAGCGACGAAGAAGGGGACGAATACGGCTCCACCGGTGAGGGGCCAGCCACCCCAAACAGGGGCGACAGGCACGCCGAGACCGAGCCCCGCCGCACCAAACAAGGGGCCGACGTCGGCATCACAGGCGACCGCGCTCCCCCGCACACCGCGAACATCCGCGGTGACCCTAACATTGACCGAGGGATCGAGCATGTCTTATGCCGAGGTAATAACGGCAGCCAGGCAGAACATCCCTCTTGCCGAGATCGGCGTTGAGACCGGCGCCATGACAGGCGCCATATTAATAAAGGTCCCTGGAGACAAGGACAGGGAGAAGGCGTCAATGCTTGCGACGCGTCTGGCGAGGGTGCTAGACCATACCACGGCCAGAGTCGCGGCTCCAGCGAAGATGGCGGAGCTACGAGTTACCGGGATACACATCTCGGTCAAGAAGGAGGAGTTGCGGCAAGCACTGGCCTTGGCGGCGGGATGTAGCGCCGCAGAGGTACAACTCGGAGAGATCGGTGCCTCCAGAGGCGGTCTCGGGTCAGTCTGGGTGAAGTGCCCGGTGGCCGGAGCACCGAAAATGGCCCAAGCAGGGAAAGTTGCCCTGGGCTGGTCCACCGCGAGGGTCATAGCCATCTCAAAGAGGCCCTTGCAGTGCTTCAGGTGCCTCAAGCTAGGACACGAACGGGCAGCTTGCGTGTCCACGGTGGACCGAGGACAGCTGTGCTACAGGTGCGGCGGAAGTGGACATCGTGCCAGAGGCTGTCCTGCCTCTGCACCCAAGTGCCCACTGTGCGAGACGCTCGGAGCTCCCGCCAACCGCAGAATGGGCGGGGCGGTATGCGCACCCCCGAAAGTTAAGAAGAGGCGACCCACCCGCGGGCCAGCTGCGGAAGGGAACCTAGGGGGCACTGCTAAAGTAGTAGATGATCGGGAGGAGGCCATGGAGTTGGTACAATAATCTTCAAGCGCCTCCTCCAATGTAACCTTGGAAAATCAAGACGGGCTCAAGACCTGCTCGTCCAGACCATCCGGGAGAACCGAGTCGCCCTTGCGGTGGTGGCTGAGCCGTACCGTGTCCCCGACACCCCCAACTGGGCCGGAGACCTAGATGGATTAGCGGCCATAACGTGGACGTCGGCGCTGGGTGCCCCCGGCAACCTGCTTGACCGTGGCAAGGGCTATGTCGCGGTCGAGTGGGCGGGAATGGTGGTGGTGAGCGTTTATGTATCTCCTAATAGCGGCATAGCCGCGTTCGAGGATTTCCTGGACAGGGTTGGCGAATGCGTCAGAAGATACCTTCCCCGCCAGATGCTGGTCCTTGGGGATTTCAACGCCCACTCCTCACAATGGGGAAACGCCAGGACGGACGCTCGTGGAAGGATGCTGTCCGATTGGGCTGCGGGTCTGGGGCTCCTACTGGTAAATAGGGGCTCGGCGAGCACCTGCGTGGCGTGGAGAGGGTCCTCCGTGGTTGACGTCACGTGGGCTGCCTCCGGGCTGTACCGAAGGATCAGCAACTGGAGAGTGGCCGAGGGGGTCGAGACTCTGTCTGACCACCTCTACATACTGATGGAGGTGGCCCCTGAGATCACACCTGCTACGCGGGCTTGCAGCACCCGAGGAGCGAACCGTTCCCGCCCACCACCAAGATGGCGACACAAAGAGAGGGACAAGGATATGAGGAAAGACATGAGCGCGGCGTACGACGCCTCGATGCCGCGCTCCGCTCCCGGTGGTCGACACAGCCAATGTGTATACTGGTGGACCCCGAGATCGCGGAAACCCGAGCGAGCTGCGTGCGGGCCCGCAGAAGATTTCAGAGGGCGCGTCGTAGGCGGATACGCGACGAGGAAGAGATTTCCCGCTTCAACGAAGCATACAGAGAGATAAAGCGCACTCTGCAGCGGGAAATCAAGATCGCGAAAGACCGGTCCTGGATGGAGTTGGTCGAATCGGTCGAGTCCGATCCGTGGGGGCGACCTTACCGAGTAGTAATGAAGAAGCTGCGACCCCCGGCCCCCCCGCTGACCGCAAACATGGACCCGGCGCTGCTTGCCAACGTCATCGGGACGTTGTTCCCACGGCAAGACAGCCACGGCCATCCTCCCCAGCGAGAGGATGGGGTGGAGGGAAGAGCTACAATTCAGCCAGGAGGAGCTCTTCGAAGCGACAAAGAGGATGGCATCCCGCGACGTAGCACCGGGTCCGGATGGAATACCAGGCCGGATTTGGGTGGAGTCAATCAACACCTTGGCTCCCCGCCTACGACACCTGTTCACCGAATGCCTGAAGGAAGGTGTCTACCCCCGAATATGGCGGACAGCGAGATTAGTCCTATTACGGAAAGAGGGTCGCCCGTTGGTCTCGCCGTCCGCGTATAGGCCGGTGTGCCTTCCGGACGAGGTGGACAAGTTGTTCCAAAGAATAATCGCCGCCCGTCTGGAGGCCCATATGTCGGAACAGAGGCCTGGATGGCACGATAGCTAGTATGGCTTTCGCCGGGGCCGCTCGACGGTGGACGCAGTAAAGCGAGTGAGGGCCATGGCGGAGGTCTTGTTTTCCCTAGAAGGAGTGGCACTGGCGGTCTCCTTGAACGTCTCGAACGCCTTCAGCACCATTCCCTGGGACAGGATTGTGGGGGCCCTGGAACACTTTGAGCTACCCCCGTATCTCGTTCGTGTCATCCGGGCATATCTGAGAGACAGGTGGGTCGTGTACACCGGCAAAAATGGGGAAGAGAGGAGGCCGGTCGAGCGTGGTGTCCCACAGGGTTCAGTGTTGGGGCCCATCCTGTGGATCGTGGCCTACGACTCGGTCCTTCGATGTCCCATGCCCCCGGGGGCAGGTATGGTGTGCTACGCCGACGATACCCTGGTGATGGCCGGGGGACGTTGCTGGAACGACGCCCTGAGCCTCACCGAGGCCGCCGTGGCATCCGCGGTACGCGCCATCCAGAGGCTCGGCTTGAGTGTGTCGCCAACCAAGTCCGAGGCCCTGTGGTTTTTCGGCCGTCGCCGGAGAGGAGCTCCTCCTCGTGGGCAGTACGTGAACATCAACGGAGAGCAGGTCCCAGTGAGATGCCAAATGAGATACCTGGGTCTCACCATCGACAACCGATGGACGTTTAGGCCGCATTTCGGGCTCCTAGTTCCAAGGGTGATAACCGCAGCCAACGCTTTATGCTGTTTATTACCGAACATCGGCGGGGCAGGAGTTGGAGTCCGCCGACTCTACGAGGGAGTAATCCGGTCTCGAGTTCTTTACGGGGCTCCCGTATGGGCCGAAGACCTGATGGCGAGCCGTCGCAGCCTACTCTTGCTGAGGAGGCTACATAGGACAGTCGCCATCCGCATAGTGAGAGGATATAGGACCGCGTCCTACGCGTCGGCGTCTGTGCTGGCGGCGACCCCTCCGTTCGAGCTACAAGCCCTTGCACTCCGACGGGTGTACGAGCACCTGAGGGGCCGGGGCTCGGATGGTGGGGCGCCGTCCGACGGCCATCCAGCCCAAGACGTCCGGGAGGAGGCGAAGCTGGAGATCTGGGAGCGGTGGCGCTCTCAGCTGCTCGAGGAGGATGCTGTGCGGCCACACCGGGTCGTTCGAGCAGTCCTTCCCAACTGGGAGGCTTGGAGAGATAGAGGCGGAGTCCCGCTGACCTTCAGGATGACGCAGGTGCTCACTGGTCACGGGGTGTTTGGCGAGTACCTGCTAAGGATCAGGAGGGAGGTGACTTCCACCTGTCACCACTGCAAGGAGAAGGAAGACACGGCGCAACACACGCTGGAGTTTTGTCCAGCGTGGGAAGAACCGCGCCGCATCTTGCGGCTCGCCATCGGCGAGAGATTGGCCTCCGATGCGGTCATCGAGGCCATGCTGAGAGGGCGCCAGGAGTTCATCGCCGTTCGCTCCTACTGCGAACAAGTCATGCTCGCGAAGGAGCGAGCGGAGAGAAATAGGATGAGAAGATGCGACCCAGCTAGAGCGCCGCACCAAAGAGACACGACACGCCGCAGGGCTGCGGCGTCGTCGCCGACGCCCTAGATGCTTTAAAGGAACCGTTACGCCGAGGAGGGACTGGGCCCCCCCTCGGACTTGCACGACGGTCCAGGGAACGCGGTGTTAGGGGGTGTGTTAAGGGTTAAGTAATTGATGAAGAATTATTCAGACACTATTAAATGATATTTTCGAACTTCTCCATTTAGTATATTCAGCAACCGAAGAGTTAGAATCATTTTGTCAACCGAGGAGTTAGTTACCATTTTGTCTATCAAAGAGTCAGTTGTCATTCTGTCTACTGAAGAGTTAAATTACCATTTGTTAACCGAAGAGTCTGTCAGTCAATTGTCAATATTGGAATCAAGTAAGATTTAAATAAACTGTTATATTTTGATAATTATTTTCGAACAACGTTAATCCTCTCCCGTGCCAGTATTCCTGCACATAGCAGGTTAGCTGAAAGTGGAACTTATTGCTAGTTGCATTACTGAACGCAGCAACTAAATAAAGCGTGACAGTGAATTTTTGGTCAAAGATTATCGCAAGAAATTTCAGTGAATATACTTCTTAAAATCTTGAAAAAATGAATCAGAATGATAGAAAGAAACTGATAGAAAATGAACCAGCTCCCTGAGAAATCGCGATTATTCACTTATTAACCAATTTAAATAAGAATTTATTTGAATAAGAAATTCAATAAAAACAGCGGCAAAAATTGATCAACAGGCAAGAGAGGGAAGGTCACGATAGAGAAAAAATTGAGAAACGTGTTCTCGGAAGAAGAAAAAGATAAACCTGCTTATGAGACATACATTTTCTAGAATAATTGCTTCACTAATGTAATTCAATCTTCGAAATAAAGGTTTATGTAGCCATTGTATTAGAAATTTTAAAAAACATTGAATTATTCAAAATTATTAAATTAAGTTATTCAGAATGATTCATATTTTTAAAATTGTTAAAAAAAAGAAATGTTTTTTGAAGTCTTTTCAATTGCGGGATATAGAAATTTTAAGAAAAAGCTGAGTAAGGGTATTAAATAATTTCTATCACAGAAAAATAAATAATAATTCATAATACTAGATAGTAGTTACCTTATAAATAATATAATGATATCTACTATCCTTTTTGAAATATATAATAAATATTTTAGCAAAATATTCTATTTATCATACTCTAAACATTTATTTTGTATCAGATTTGAAGAGAAGGTTTTATTTCCATCAGATTTTCTATCGCTTTTACCATTCGTTTTCGATTTTTCCGTTATTTAATGCCTTTCTTTTCAGCATGCATCCTTTGAACAAATACTTCTCCAGTTTCCATTTCCTACAAAATTCTCGAACGAAACATCTCGAACGATGGTGCCAACATAGCCCTCATGATTCCTCAGATACTCTTTCCACCACTTCAGACACCACTCTTTCATGTAATATTCAAAGCTACGATCATCAACAACCGGTTTGTGGAATATTACGTCAAACGGAATTCAGGATTTATCAATGAAATTTCTCTACGCATTCTCGTTTACTTTATATCATTAATTTTCTAACACATTATGATTTAATTTTGTGAATTATACAACAAGAAATAAAATAATTCTCTATATAAGAATAAATTAAAAATATGGAATAAAATTTTGTCATATGCGCCTACGATTTAAAAAAAATTATTCCTTACTGTCTGAAGGACAAACAGTATAGCGCACAAGTATTTAAACGCCTGATGCATCTACATCAAAATGTTGATATTTTTATGAGTTTTTGTTCAAAATTATGATTGAACAATACTTTTTCTATAGTCCATTCCTTACTTCCAATAAAATACTTAAGAAAATTTAATCTGAAACAATCTGCATCACGCAAGTTATATATTCGTCTGCAATGAGTAACTAACATTTCAGTAAATACATATGAATTTTCAGAATCCAAATAGAAACACGTATTTTATTTGCTCTAACATCACGATTCACTCACTTAGATTTTCCTGCAGGAGTAATTTTCATTCATTTTTAAGTATTGCTTTTTCATGTATACTAATTGATATTAACTATTGTTTCCATCAATATCTACTAACTATATATAGTTGCTTAAAGAATAGCATCCAAATTGGATCAAAGAGTTTGATTTGAAATATATTTCGTATACTTGCAAAAATTTCGTTCATGTATATTAACAAATGTTACTTATGACATTTAATAATAGGTGTTTGTAAGAGTGAACAATGTGAGCATAGATTACTGATCTAATAAATAAATGTTGCATGAATATGGAGTGAGTAAACTTATCAGTTTCTGAATGTGGTTACGAGGAGGAAAGTAGTCGAGGGTTAGGTTGGGGTCGAGGGGAGTAACTAATTTTCATAAATTATAATTGCGATTGGAGAGAGTGAAACATTGTACACAAAATTGTATTGATTAAATCTAATTATCACCTGTATCTATCTCATTATTCTATTACAATGTTTAAATGTAATAATTGACCAAGATCTTCGGCGGTACGATTATTTAGAAAATTCTGTTCATGTAAGAGTACGATTTCAAAATTTTTTAAAAGCCATTTACATACATAGAAAGTTTCAAAGATTTGTAATGGATTAATATTTACGTATTGACACATAATGCTTTGTTTTGAGAACATTTTAGATGAATTAGTCAGAATATTCTGAAAATTCTGCTAAGGATTGACACATTGCATGGAAGTAGAGAATAATAGAAATAATGATGGTATATGTAAATGTGATGCAGAGGAAAATAAATAGATACAGAAAAGAATTTAATTTTATTATTCAAAAGAATTTTATTTAACTAATTAATTTTGCATTAGAATACAAAATATCTATGGATTTTTTCTAGGAATTTTGTAATATATTCCTGATAATTTTTCAGGTCATTTCTTGTAAATTTTCTACGAAATTGAATGAAATTATGAAACTGAAATGTACTTGTTTATAGACAATGTCAGCATGAATTTCGTACAATTTTTAATAGTGTAATAATTTCTATCATCTTATCTTTCTCTCTTCTTATTTTCTAAGGTTGCATAAACACATATAGAATCGAATTGCTCGAATAATTTACAGAGTATTGAAAAGATCACCCTTGATGTCGCAGATAGATTCGTGTTCAATGAAATAAAGAAGCGTGGTATTACTGTTTTATTCATTCTTCCTACATCACAGAAATAGTTCAGGTTAAAAATACTCAAAATTATCATAAATTAATGGATACAGGCACTCGAGGGTGCGAAGAATTTAAGTACATCAATTATTCGCTCAGCAAGAATCTGTCTGCGACATCAGGGCCAACATTTTCGCATTCTGTAAATTGTTAAAGCGAATAAATTATTGAAATTACTGAATTCTTGAAAATCGTACCAAGCTCTGATTGGCATTGTTTGTAAATACAATTAGAAATAGTGTCCAGTAGTCAGATTTGACAAAGAGGAAGATTAAATATGTGCATGGAGATTATTGTTATTTAAATACGTGCTTATTTAACGAATATTCAAAATCGATTTTCTTGAAAGTAAAGCCTCGTATGGAAAAATATACTAATTTTAGATTTACTTTTACATGAAAAAACATTTTTTTCCTCCAATACCTGTAACTAAACTGAATTTTTATATTCTTATTTCAATTAGCTTACTTTCTATATTTCATATTCTTGTGAAAATAATTTAAAAAGTAGGATTCGGGCAGAGATCTTATTTTATTATACAGAGTGGCAAGCAAATAGGTGATCAAACTTTGGTCCCACATTCTGTTGTTCCTAAAGATGAAAAAAGGTCATATGAAGATGGACCTGAGAACTCTTTCTCTCTGAGATATTGATACTTTTTGATTATGATGAAGTATTTTAGGAATTTTAAAATTACTTAAAGAAACTTAAATTTATTATCTTACATTTTATTTCAATTCATTTTATCATCTATAAAATCATCTTAAAATTTTCAATTTCTCTACAGCAAGATTGAATAGTCCTATGAGCTTTTGCTCAAATACTCAATAGTTCAACTTACTGAAAATAGAGGGACATTACTAACTACATAATTGTTATAATTACATTTTCTTGTATCTTGAATTCAATTTTTGGGTAATTAAATATTCTATTATGTTGGTTCTACAATTATAAAATAAGAAATAAGCTGGTCTTTCATCGAATGCATTCTTTCCTCAATGAATGCAATTTATTCTTTTCGAGGAAGATATTGTTTTTCGATATGATTTCAAACATGGCATACTTCATTCCTTATGTATTAATGATAACGATAATATAACATTTTACGATCATTTTATATTATTAGTACGTACTATAAGGTTTCTCTACTGGACTACAGTTGTTGGAACCAAAGGACTGCTTCGCTCAACAATTTTTTAAGCAATTTCTTCTGGTCTTGACCATTGCACGATATGTGTTGCCTCTTCCCGAAGGACTATCCAATTTGCGCTATTGGGAACGTTGTGTTAATTGAACCTTCTGACTGAACTCACTGAACTTTGAAATTTAGTGAGCTTTACTGAATTAATTGATATCTGAATACTACTCTGACTTGCGAGGACTACTTGCTTCTGCTCTTGATGGAGGTTTCTTCGCTTCTCTGACGATGGTTCTTTCTATTCTCGCCCACTCCAGGAATCATCCTAGCCTCAAACTCTGATCAAGAATTCTCAAGGCCACTAATTGGCCTACTTCTCTAAAAACAACGGACAATCAGCATCACTGCGAAACTTCACGATTCTCTTTCAGAAATCCGTTCCTTTTTGAAGCGAACGTGAAGTGATTCCAGGAATCATAGAAAATGGTCTCTAAACTCTGGGAAATTCCCTTCAAGTTCCGACAATTGATGCCACTGCCGAACCCAGTCAAGACCCTTCGGATTTATAGCATGGCTGTGTGTGGCCCGCGACTTTTCTAAGTTTCAAGTGCTCTCTCATTCAAGTCGTTAAGAGACTCGAAATACCATGACCGTGTCACAAATTGTGATAGCGGTGATCGCTAACAACAGTTCGTTGTGTTGTATATTGAGGGCGATGTTTCGAAAAATAATCTGCTTCCCCTTATCCGACGAATTATAATCTAGATAAGACGCAGTGTAATTGCAAATTTGTGGTTTTAACTTTGCAGAGGTTACAATATCTGTCATTATAATCACTGTCACTTTTCGAAAGTAAAACTGTTGTAAAACTGAAAGTAAAACATAAAACAGAACAGTTCAAATTTAAACTAAAAATTGCTAAACGTAAATCATGGAAATTAATTTATGCGTGTAATACATGTGAAAACATAAGTTTCATTTCACAATGGAATCATAACGAATAAATTTGTATATCCACACCAAATTTGACGCGCTCCGACCACAAATTGCAAATATGTAATGTAAATAGACATGTTTTTTGGTTAACCTTCACCGACGTATTTTTATATGGAAGGAATTTAATTATAATCCAACTCAATCATGTGATTAATAGAATAAAAATCTGATAGATCGTGGAAGCATATTTTAAGTTGGCGCAGAGCAACCAGGTTTTTGGACGTCAGCCATGCATCATTTTAATGATACGAGTGTTTCTGAATGCTGTGGCTGGACTTTAATGCGATTTTGGCAGCAGTTGCACGCAAAGATTGCTGCTGGTTGTGATTTGAAAATAAATTCGATCTTTAAATATTCCGCATCGTCTGAAAAAAGAAATGCTCGATATAAAAAGACGATGTGTTTATTAAAAACGAACAAAGTTACTAAAGTTACTTATCAGACTCTTGTATTATGAATCAAATGAACGCTCTGTACGACTTTGAATTTATTTTATTATTATAAGTACGGTATTAATAAATATTGTTATATTAAGGAATATATTAAATAAATATTATATAATATTATATAATAGTATATAATAGTATATACTATATATAGTAATATAAGTAATTAATTAAAGATATATGTAATGAACTTAATACAGGAAGACGTAAGTAGATTCACTGCATCTTCGTACAATGCCAGGTACAAGGAGAATAAAAACTTCTGTTATATAAAACTGGAAAGATATACAGGAATAAATATGCTAATTAAATGCAAAAGGACATTTGTAAACTATGCAACAAAAACAAACGTGAAACGATTGAACATCCCTAATAAGGAACTGTTCTATATATGAAAATTTTAAGGCAAGAGAGTGTAGGAATATGAACACATAATCTATACACACTCAAAATAAATAAAGAAGATGTTATACTGCTACACAAATTTACACAAAAAGCAATGGAAATAAGAAGAATTTTCTTGGACCTATGAGAAGTCAAAAATATCAACCCAAAAGTCAGTGTCCTAATCTAAGTTAGTTCCAAAAAATTAAAACTAAATATGTTAATGCTAGTTACATAAGTAAATCTGCAAGATTTGTATTTAAAAGAAAAATTAACAGAGTTAGGCTATGAAAATTTATTATAAATATATTTCTTATGATTATTATGAATATTTATTATAAATTTAAAACATATATATATAAGATGTAATCCACTTGTATATTTTTGTATTACATTCGAAATTGCAATGGCTGAAAATCTCGTGCGACAAAGAAATAAACACAGACACACACTTTTTTTTATTTATTTAAATTGCTTAAGTTATAGTATAGTGATGGAAATTACAGGAAAAATTCTCTTTTTCGTTCATTGTATTTTAAAACTAGTATACTATATTCAAATATTCAGCACCGCTCTTCCTTTTCAAATATTCTGAGATGTAGGATATACTTAACGAAATACTTAAACAAAATGTTAAAGAACGTTCAGACAATATTAAAAGATTATCTGTGAAATTCAAAAATAATTTAATTTCTTAGCTTTGGTATTGTTAAATCTCAGTAACGTTGTCACACTTAATTTTCCTAGTAATAGAATCATGCACTTGCCTGTTAAATATAAACGCTTCTAAAGACATAATTTCGAATCATCGAAGGAAAACCTATATAATCAAGTCTTTACCGTCATGAATGAAGAATGTCATGTACTTGATTGAACCTTATTTTGCATCGAGACGTCGTAATTATGATAAATTTCACGGTTGCACACTCATACAATAACTCTTTCTTACAGCGTGACTGGTTTTTTAAAATGATATGCGTCGTGTTAAATGTGAAAACGTCAAGTCTCATCAAAAAATACAATTTTTAAATGTACTTTATTGAATTTTACATGGTTTATGACATGCTATCAAGTTTCAATTGGTTCGCTTTGGATTAAGTTACATTATTTTCGAATAATATATCTTAATTTATATTGTGTTTTATATGATAAAAATCATCGATGATGGAAAAGTACATTGGATGCATAAATTATTTTAAAGAAAAAATATTCTGAGAATCGCTATTTAAAGAATTCTAAAATCGATAATTCTTATAAATTATTCATAATATTTACCGTAAAAAATATAAATACAAATTGAAATAAAAGTTACATATTTAAAATTAAATAACTTATCTCAAATTTAATTTACACTCTTGTGGTCGCGTATAACCAAACCATCGTTACTAATAACCTTACAATAACCTAATTCAAGGCGCAAAAGGTAAAATTACAACATTTATAAAAAGTCATAAAATATAATGTTTAACAAAGTACATTACGAAAACTAATTTCTATCTTATGATTTTTCGTTTTTAAAGGAAATTGTGCAAAGTTATAGGATACCGTTTTATAAGATATTTACTGTAAATCATTTATATTTGTTCTGCAATTAAATGATACAGACGGTGCAAAGTCATTTCTTATGAAACAAGTTATGCAACAATATTTTAATAATTCAATTGAATATATAATAAACAAGTCTTCATTTGCAATACACGTATTTCAAGTGAAAGCAACAAATTAAGTGGTGACCTAAAAGATCTTGCAAAGAATTCAATAAAATGTTTTGAAAACCTATAAACTTTCTCATAAAGAACATAATATCTATATTAAAAAGCAAAGACATAAAATTCAAATAAAGGGCTTTAAAATAATACATATATCGAATTGTTTAATTTAAACTATACAATAACCATTTATGCATATTTCGAGGATCCTTCATATTTAAAAAAAAATAATTTTATTTGTAATAAAAGTAATTATTAAAAATAAATAATACGAAATAACGCTGATAGATCACTATATTATGATTATAGATTAGTAATTCATACAATTGGACATTTAACAAATCTGTTCAAACATAAAATTTAGCGAGTGGTGCCACAGAAAAAATAGTAAAAGATTCTATTAACAACCTTTTTCAAGTAGAATTTTAAAATAAGGCAATAAATAATTTCATGTATTTACTAGCGAAAATCGCAAAATTCGTTGAAAACGCATAAGAATTTCGTTGGTTTTAATGTAACGCAAAAATTGAATTCCCGAAAAATTTCACGATTTTTCCACTTCACATATATAATATTTTCCAGCAATTCTGAATAAAATTGGGGAGATCATGCACGATTGTGGAACAAATTCGCTACGTCCGTAAATACATTGGGAACTGGAAATTTCAGTAAGTAAATAACGATTATGAAAATATTCGTACGCCAACATAAAATAAGCTTTCGTGATTATTCAACGAAATTAATCACATTGAACATATAAATTTATTGTACAAAATGTTTATCTCATTCGTGATTAATTAATCCTTAAAGTGTCAGACGATTCTATGAACAAACGCATATATATAATTGTCTAATGTTAAGGATATTCTTCCACAAGTTAATAAAATATATGTATATTTTATTATATATTATAGTCATAATCATAAAAATATATAATCGCATATAACAATACAATAGAACCTCTATTGTCAGAATACTTGTTTTTCTAACATTATTTAAACATTTTATTATTTTCTTCTTTTTTTTAGTATAAAAGTTGATATATGTGTTATAATATTATTTACAGTTATATATGACTATTTTCTGGATTGGTTTAACAATTACATTATAATTAATTTAACCGTATTATTATACATGATATACGCACACACGCATACATTATATTATATTATAGTTTTATATATATATATATATATATATATATATATATATGTATATACATGTCGGGTTCACGTTATAATTAGGGGTAGGGGCGTGTAACGAGTCTTCACTTGAGTTAGCCATCGTTGTTGCGATAAAGATAATGTACATTGATACCAGTATGGATATTACGGAATTGACAAATAACCACGGTGATTAGACACTAACGACAATGGTTTTAGGTTCGATAACGAATCCAGGGTACTCGGGATGGCAAATGTACTTTCCTTTAAAGTCTAAGGACTCCTTGTGGTGTGTTCACTCGATTTGCAAAGATTCTGTGTAACTCGTTAATAAGATCGTACGAGAATGATCCTTTCTGTCGCTATGATGCTGCAGAGAAAAACTATGATGGGGTGTGTCTAAGGACACGAGATCATCGGATTCGTCGAGAAAAGCCTCCGTTCGGAAAGTGAGGGAAATGGACGTTGCCGTTAATTGGCTAATTTCTATGTTGATGGTTAGAAAAGAATGCTAGCCGCCCTTGAGAAAAAGTTGTTAGCGGGAAGTGTTCTTCGTGAGAAAGCATATTTCCTGTATCTTCCCGTAGTTAGGACAAAAGCTCTTAGTCCGTTTGAAGGACCTTAGTTAACTAAATGCTAAGATTTATCGGGTCCTCAGGCTAGCTGAACCTGTACTGTGAAGATGCATCGACATCTGGTAATCATCCGACCCGAAGTGTAGAGTCTGCGCCTGGCGAGCCACGGGACAGAAACCGTCAGAATGTTTACTGTGGAGTGCCTCTACAATTATTTCTTTTAAGGGGAGCTATACAATTACTCTATACCTTTGTTAGACAAAAGGTTCATCCCGTGACCACGGATACGTTCGGCGACTGGTTGTCGCCTCGAGCCCAAGCTCATTATACAAATCTTGAAAAATGCATTCGGATTGAATCGCTGACAATTATTTAGTTACGGCTATGTTAGAATCTGGATTAAAGTATTAGGGGATTTCCCCAAAATTCCGAAGGGAAGGCTCCGGAGTCCTTTCATCTTCGACATATATATATAACTGTGGCGGCACTCGACAAGCAACTACCACCACTCAACACCAAGTAGTAGTCGGACGACGATAGCGTAGTGGTTGGCGCCTTAAGTTATGAACGTTTCAGGACCCAGGTTCGAATCCGGGCGCCCGTAGTGTTGGATTTTTCTTCCACTCCTCTAAATTAGGAAGAAAAGCAGCAGAACCTACCTCGGCCTCTACACACCAACCAGTACCAGCAGCATCACCTAGCACGGATCTACTACAACACCACCTTGTAACTATAATATAATGTAATGTATGTGTGTGTGCGTATATTCATGTACGGTTAAATCAATAACCGGTTTAATCAATTAACTCTGTAATCGTTAAATCAATTTAGAAAATAGAAAATCTAGTCTGAAGATAGACAATATAGAAAATGGTAATAATGAAGCAAAAAATATAGAAATATATGGAATGCAGCCGAACATATAGAATTAGCAATAACATGTAGCATAGGTAATAATAATCACCTATCAAAAAGAGAAATATTTCATAGGACGCTTCGTTTTCCAGAAAATCCAAATAAAAAAATCTGTCTATTATACAGGAGTATACCTGAACGTGAGTAATACCGGACTAAACGGAAGTAAAGGAACGAGGAATAAATCAAAACTGTAGAATGAAATTTTTTCACAAACGCTTCATTTCCGAGGGAAAAATAAATTTGAGAATTTAGCAGGCTATGCCAATCCTTAACTAAACTTTAACTTAACTAAACACTATCCTTTAATTAAACTATTTTCATGAAAATGAGGCCTTGAACGGACAAATTTTATTTTTTACTTATCTTCGCATGTAATAATTTTCTGCTAATTGTTTACTCATACCCAGTCCGTAATTAGTTAAGTTCAAGTATACTTCACAAATTTTCAAACTCGATTATCTCAAGGACTAATTATATGTGTCTGACTATAAAGTGTTGTTCTCACATGTGTTTTCTTCTTATTCTTTTCATAAGGTGTCACCTCATGCCCGCTTATACATGTTATTTTGAACCCTGTATAATATTAAAGGTATTCTCGCTCCAAGTAAGTTTAATACTAGATCAACTTTCAATATATAGCCAAACATGTTATACTATATACATAGCATGATTATAATTCAAGTGGTACTATGAAACTAACAATAAGTACGCTTAACAATAACAATAATAACAACAAGCACGCTCCCGTGCAGCGTGCATTATAACATACTGTGCATCTGTACACAAAATAGCAGCAAGTTCTTGCTGAATTTTGAATTTCCCTCTTGAACGATGGATGCGGTATTGTGAATAGTTTCGGGAATATTTACGGGGATCAATTTAAATGGAACATTGTATATTCTCATTTCTGTTAGAAAGTACTGCTAGCAATGTACTGTCTTCTTTTGATACAATGCTAAGGTGTTAATAATCTCGTATGTCAGTAGTTACATGCAGAATAAGTAACATGGGATAGTTAAACATGAGGGATCTACAGTTTTAAATGGTCAGATCCAAACCAGAATCGCGCTAAAGCACAATACAATTATAAATAAATCGAGTCACACTCAGTTATTGTTATTGTCATTTCGGAAACTTTTCAATCTGCTCTCGTACAAGCAGATTGCAATTCAACGTAACAACGTATTGAAATAATTGAATTTAACGTATTAAAAAAGTTTGTATTATTTCAGCTGCAGTGGTATCTTGAAATTCATAAGTAAATACGAATATGTGACATTTCTATCCTGAACAATTCTTTTTCTTTGTTGTTATTATTGTTCTCTCTGAAGAACCTGTGTTATCGATACTATCCTCGAACAATTTTTACAAGTAAAGATAAGTGTTTTGCAATGAAGAAGTTCTCGTATTAAAATTATCGATTTGTATACTGATTTTATTGTACTTTAGTGTAAACGAGATAAAAAATAAATATAAAAAATGCTGTAGAAAATAATGTACTACATATTGCGTTGGTTAGAATTAGAATACTTAAAAGAGTAGAAATTTCTATCTAGAAATGCCAAATTTATTTGGTAAAATCCTTTGGTAAAATTCTTTGGTGAAATCAATTCAACTTTACTAAATTTTTAAGTAAATTCCTATAACAAGGTAACGTTCACGTTACGAAAATATGGTAGTGAATTTCCAGACGTGGGATCAACGAAATTTTCGTTACTGGTCAGCAGGCTTTTAATCACGAAATTCTTCGCAAATATGCAATTGAAATTATAGCGAAATTAGAACCGCGACAATTTTCCACGTCGGATCAATAACAGTTTCAAGCGAAAATTGAATTTTTCTAGATGCTCCAGGAAAATTAGTGAGTGAACATTTAAATTGCGTCATAAAAATATAACGACTTTGGTTGCAAATTTTTATACACGACTTCTTTCGTAAATATTTTGGTAGATGTCAGGGTAATTCTTATATTTTCGTTTCCTTTCTTTCTCTTCTCAGCGGCGTATTGAAATCAGCTCTCGGTTTTAAATAAAAACGGATATTTATAAAAATTAGATTTTTAGAATAACTAGCAACGATTATACATAAAATGTTTACAGTACTTGGAAATTTAAAGTTGAAAAATCTGCTACATTTAATGAGTTATTATTGTATAATTTTCAGAAGATGTTAATATTACTACATGAATTTTTAGAATCATTCTATTAAATTGAAGTTTCAAACTCCACATGAAATTTGTTACATCTTTTTCAGATAAATTTTACTGATATATTTAGTAAATTTTTCTGAAAAAGGAATTTTGGGATTTGTTTCTCAAAATCTGATATTACTAGCTTGAAAATTATCTTTTGATATTTCGCAGTGTACGTGCGCAATAATTTTTCATAAACGTTTTCCACAAAAATTTCCATTATAAAAAAAGGAATTTCGCTAAATTAATACATCAAATTCCAGAACTTCAAAGTCATCGAAAACTTTGACGAAAATCGATGGTAATTACTAACACTTTACAAATCTTCTATACAAATATATTTTTCATTGATTAATTATTCGATTTTAATCTATTTTATCTAAAAATTTGACGTTCTTAAATTTAAATTTTATTTAAGAAAAATAAAACCACATTCTTTGAACCAGGCTCAGTCATTATTTATAAAATATTTGAAAAATGATTGTTTAAATATTGTATATGATCTTATTCACTTATATATTATTTTGAAATAGTTATGCGTTCTTTTATTTAAATAAGCCAATGGTCTTTTTAATTCTTTTATTATTTAATTGTCAAACGAACTAATTTTTTATTTTATTTAGTATTTTGTATTTGAATAATGTTCCCTGAAATAATTTCTGGAATAGTTTCTAATTCTATTGTCAATATTGTGAACTGCATAAATAAAAATTTCATCAAGATACATTTTGCATACAAGCTCAGATACGTAATTGTACATAAGAGTAACTGGAATTAAAATCAGTTCTTATGGCAAATACCATTATATTGCAAAATAATTCTACTATGTTGTTGATGACGCAAATGTATTCAAAATATAATAATCCCATTCTTATTTTATTCAGAAGAATTAACTAATACAAAATTATTTAAAAATAATCTCACTAATTAAAACACATTGACTTAATAAAACACATAAGACTCACTATTGATTATCTCTTTTTATTCCAAATAAAGCCCAAGCCTATTCTATAACTATCTCTAAATTATAAACTGCACTGTATTTCCTGTGAGTTACTACAGTCTATTCCTCAATTGGTATCGAACTGAATTGCTTGTCAACATAATGTTATATTGGAAGTTATGGAATATGTGTTGAAAGTTAAGATTTTAATAGGTGTTCCGAGGGATTTTTATTATTTTTCTGAGAGAGTTCTATTATTTTTCAAAATAAGAGATTGGGACTGACAGCACTGACTAGCTAACGAATGTTAAGTGACTAGCTAACGAATGTTAAGTGACTAGGTAACGAGTGTATCTAGCGCAAGTAGACGTAAGGCGACAACAGATAAATCGGCGAAAGTTAAAAGTGTAATGTGACGTGAGAATACAATTAAATATAGAATTTGTTAATAATTAATTAATTAAGATTATTTGATTACTTAACTTTGATTATTTATGTTTTGAAGCACAACATCCTTTGAAATCAAAACTTCCAAACATCTTGTAGGAAAATACACTGAAAATTTCTTTGAAATTCGATTCTTCGCAATTTCGATCAGCATCTTTTCAATTTTTCCACTAAATTGTATGGACAACGAGAAACCGACTAAAACTAGTACATAGCCTAAAAGAAGTTGGCAAAATGATTAAAAACTGGATCGTTTTTATTTGGATATTGCCGCGCCCGAGTTGGCTGAAAAATTGAACTTGCAAGAAATGCAAAATCAGCATATCTCGAGAACAAACCGAATCATAAATTTAAATAGCGAAAGAGAAAAAGAGAGACAGGGAGAGATGGTTAGACGAGATCATCGTAGCGCTATTTGAATTTTCTGCCGCGAATATGCATGGTAAACTGGCCTGCGTAATCTATTTTTGTTAGTTATTTTCAGCTGGCTGAATCGCCATGAACGAGCCACTCGTTGTTTACAATAATTCCTTTATTACTGACTGCTTTTCAAAACAAACAATCGCCGACTGAGTTAGGAACGATCGGTTGTTCATAGTACGTTTTGAAAGCACTTAAAAATGAACGATGTTCATTTGTGAAATAAAGCTCTGTTTCCTGTTTTCTTTAAAGAAGTACGGAAAAATGCCGTGTTACTCTATTTAATCGAACTTTAATTCATACTATAAACCATAGTAGTTATAATACAATAAGATTTTTATTACATATTAATAACTGCATTTCACACCGGATTATGCATCTGTAGGAAATTTGGGCATACAATATTGCACAAAATGCATATAATATGGGAAAATGTCTAAAATATCTAAACTATAGTGCTTTTTCTAATATTTGGTAGGTGAAACAATCTCTTGCCGAAATTCTATTTTATTAATTACGTAATCATAAATATGAATTCTCATAAAAATACGTAGTCTATTAATAACGATTAAAAGAAATATTTCAGAAAATGTATTCGAGAGAAATAAATAAAATGTCACAAAGTACGAGTATATGGGTACACGTGAATCCTTATCAAGTATAGTTCCATTACATATTGAAAACAGCAAGGATAAAAGCGAATGAAAACAAATATGGATAAATATATTTCATAAAAGTAAATAAACAGTGATGAAATATATTCTAAGCAAACACCTTATATTTACCTTATTCAAAATTCATCCGCAGGATGTCATTTTTATTCCACATTTTGTTACAGAAATCTTGCAGTAGAGGATCATATATTTCAAATCTACTTACTATAATAAGAATAAAAATTCAATACATTCCAAATAAACATCAAACAGAATCCTTCAAAATTCATCCCCAATGTCATACTACTTACTTTCATAGCAACTACTATCTTAAAGCAAGGACTGAAGTGGAATTCCATAAAAGTTTTTCAGCGAATGTTATATCTCTAAATGTACCTGCCACAACAAAAATACAAATTTCTCAATTTTCTCAAAATCGATCCTCTTATACCGAAACCTGCCTCTATTTCCAATTCTATCCTAAAGTGAATTTAACCGAACGAAAATTTAATAGAAGTCTTTCAGTAATAAACTCTACATTTACAAACCCACTAACCACGCAACACAAAAATTTCCATAGATAAATTCAACAAATTCCAAGTACATATAAAGTAAAATATGTTTTACTGGTTTTTTCGAACTTCATTCCCGTAGTTACGCTTCCATTCCAAATTTTATTCCAGAGGAAATTCAATTGAAACGAAATTTGAAAGAGATATTCCAATTATTCCATTTTTCAATCCACCTACCATAACAAAGACAAAAATTTCGACAAATTAACTCAATGAATTCTAAGCAAATATCAAAGCAATATCGCACATTTCCAAAAATTTCATCTGCTCGATTTTCTCAAAACTCGTCCTCAAAATCATACTTTCATTTCAGTTTTCATTCTAAAATAAATTTAACCGGATCGAAATTTTATAGAAATCTTCTAAAAACAAATTCTATATTTTCAAATCTACTTGCCGTAGCAAAAGTAAAAAATCCAAATAATTATCTAGTAGAATACATTTCATTCGATGAAAATCATGAAATTTCCCTTCCAACTTCCATTTCACAGCAGATTTTAGCGGAACGAAATTTCATAGAAGTCTTTTAGTAGCGAATTCTACATTTCCAGATCCTCTTACTATAATAATAAATAACAATGAACGCGGTAACCAAGGCGAACATGTTTAATAAAAGGAAATGAGGAAAGAGGAGCAAGAGAAATCCTCAATTCTTCGGTGTTCGCCAAATTTCTCCGGTTCTTCGTGGTTGCACGAGATAAACCGAGTTCTACCGTTAAGCTGGAACAGGCTGTGCATCCGCGAGCCTTAACCCCTAACTCCAACACCTTTAATCCAACCCTAATCCGCGCCAGGAAGGCAACGGTAATAACACGGCCACAGCCTGCCAGAATCGGATGGAGTTGGAGTCGGAAATTGAATTTCATGCTTCCTACAAAGGTGGTGGAACCCTCGTGCAAAATCGCTGATAAGGTCAGGGAATACATTTTTCGACCATATCAAAGCTACACCGTTAGAAGAATGAAAACAGAAGCTTTATGGCGCTAGTGAAGGGAACAATGATGATTTTATTACAATGATCGGTATTCGATTGAAAGTGAATAAAAGGTAAAGTTGATATCTGGATATCGAGAAAAATTCGAAGTTTTTTAAAAAAATAGATTTTAACATCGCATCAAATGCACATGCGTGGTTATTAGCTACGATATTGAGTAGGTTTTTATGCATTTACGGGAAACTTGAAAGTGCAAGAATGTACCCAATGCATGTAATGTACAGAAATATAAAAAATAGTAGAATATTTATTACAATGTTTAGTAGGTGAAACAAATTTTTATTTAGATCCTATTTCTTTAGATACGTACATAAAGATCCAGGAATACAGACTAATAATGAGAATTGAAAATATTATAGGGAATAAATTTTCTTATGTAATATCGTATTTTTCCAAAGAAAGAGATCTTTTGAAATTTGTTTTCTGTTACTAGGATACCTGTTTCTTTAATCTGAAATGTAAGAGCAGACCCTGTATATTTAAGGCAATCCAAAAAGATGTGTTTAACAATAATTTAGTAATTAGAAATATTACAAGTGGTTACATCAACTGGTGGATTATATGTAAATTAAATTATACATGCATGTGTGAATCAATTCTATGTCTATCTAATGTTATTTGTTATTTATAATGAAGATTTGCAGTCGTAGGTTTTTGAAAAACTCTACGTTGGCTGGAATGCCACATGGGGAAAATAATATTGTCATTAATATGAACAATGTAGGCAATTAATACGTTTTTATTGAAGACACCTTAATGGAGGAGATAAACAAATTTTGTAACTACTGTTGAGTTTTAGTGGTAATAAGCAATGAATTTAAGAATGAAGAAGAAGGAAGGTTGATATTTAAATATTGCAAGGGCAATTGAATTTTCATTGTAATGTAATATTGTGGTTAACATGAACAATATACAAGGTTAAAGTTAATTGATGAATCTTTTAATTGGTATTGACTTTTAGTGGTTGAATTGTGATGATTAAAGTTTGATTGAAAATATATGATGAGAGAAACTCGAGATGCTGATTTGTATTATGTGGCGTTAATATTAAATTTTAGTTGAAATGTAATGCGATGTTATGATTAGTTTGAGCGATAAAGGAGATCGATATTTATTGCTAAATCTTTCAATCCTAATAATTATAATATTTGTAGTATCCTGGACAAAAGGCCTAAGAGATATACGGTGAACCATAAATAGTGTCGCGAGATACCCGAAGCGCCGTCAGGCCCGCCAATGTGTCGTCGGTCCTTTAATTGGTTACTTTCGTAGAAAAGACCTACCTGATCCTGGCCACCAGCAAGTGTGGAACATGTGAGTGGTAGGCTTAAGAAGAGACAAAGGGATGCAAAGGGGAAAGACGAACGCAGTATTAGTTAGGAAGCCGGAGTGTTAGTTGAGAAGTCAGAGAGTGGGAGTTGCGTTGTCGAGAGAGTGTGGTCTGCGTGAGAGAGAGCATTGGATCCGTGGTGATGAGAGTTGTCGTACGTATAGTACATTATTGTATTTATTTCACGTTAAACAACCATCGTTTCCTGTCTAATCAACATCTGTACAATCCATTCATCGTAAACAAATCAACAAATAGTTCTGGATACTACAATAATAATTTACGATACTACATATTATTGAATCTTAGGGGTAGTATAATCCTATTTTGAAATAAGTTTAAGAATTAATAATGAGAAAAAATTATAATATCTTTCGTTCTGTTTTTGATTTCTAAATTTAATACTGATTTTTTTTCTTGTGTTACTGATTGAATTGTGATACTGATTGCAATATAAATAATATAAGGAGAAAGTTGTGAGATTGATTGACAAATGGCATTGATTCGCAAATTTTGGGATTAATATTGAATTTCGGCAATGATATGATACTGTGATTAGTGCAAAAGAAAGTTTTGACACTAATTTGCAAATTTTGCCATTATCATTACATTTTAATGATAATACGATACAGAAATTAATACGAACAATATGGAGACTTCTATTAACAGCATGGCTATTCGATAGAAAATGGCATCATACGCGTAAATCTTGTAATTAATATCAAATTTTCGTTACAGTATAATATCATGGTTGGTATGTGGGTGTTGTATATGTATATATGTTGTTATTGTATTAGAGGTGTTGATATTGGATTGAAAATGAATGACGATGTTCATTCGTAAATCTCAAGATTAATATTGAATATTAATGACGGTGTAACGTTAGGATTAGCATGAATAATTAGAATTATCTCTTATACCACTATATTATCAATTATGCTATTGACCCCCAAATATATTGTGTTGGCATTTGCCAATAAATCTACATTTCTTACTATATATGGATGTAGAAAACACATAATTCCTATCGCATAATGTTTCCAAACATATTTTTATACTATTTAAGTTCAAAGTAATGTAAATAAATAAATAAGGTCCTCATCTGTAAGCTATACTATCTTTTACTTTATTATCTTATTATTTTTGTAACTCGCATATTTTTATTTTATTCGCAAATATTGCTTCTCTGTATATTTCTAACATATCTATTATTATGTTGAAGGTTTCTAGAAATAATGTTATATAACTAATAAGATAAATATCTATTGTGTTTGCACAATATTTAGGTATTAAGTGTATTTAACTTTATATGTCGCATGTATATTATAGCTCCCCTCTTTCAATTAGAAAGATACAGAGCATATAAACATAATAGAATAAACATAACAACAACGTAATAAGATTTAAAATACCATTTCTCTCTGACTTTGTGATACATGAATTGACAATTTCAAAATGCTCAATTATGTTTAGAAAACTCGCGCATTTGAAAAATGAAAAGTTACATGATTTACAATCCATGTTAAGCTACAGATTTTTTTTAATGTATGGAAGATTCATTGCACTGCAATTTCAAGAACAAATTTTTATTAAAAGAGAAGGTAATTGCTACAAAACAACTTTTTGCAATGAATAGTGATTATTATCGCGATATTCGTTCCAAGGTATGTCTGACTAATGATGATCCTGTTTCACTTACTAGCTTGCCTTTATTATAAGATGTACTTATAGTTGCATATAAATATATACTCTTATTATCAAGCTAATAAACTATCATATTACATACCTACTAAACTCCAGTATCCTCAAATACTATTTAAAATCACTATGAGTAATCAATTGATGGTTCATTATACGTGATTATAAATAGCAGTATCATATTACCATTAAAAATTTTCAGAAATCAATATTAATAGATGTCGGTATACCTACCTCCATTAAGCATCAACTTCTTCTCCTCTAATATAATAGTTAATTCTGATTAATCAAATTAATTATTGCTTCACGTTCCATACTTTTGTGTGTGTTTTTAAAACAATGATGAGTCAAGTATATACTATTTATTATATAACATAATTAATGTTCGACATAAATATTATTCTAAAATTCATGTTGTCAAAAATTATGTTTTAAAAATATACTTCATAACGAAATAACATGCTTCAGTTGTGAAAGGTACAACTTTGATAAATTCATATAAAGTCTCTATACATTATTTATTTAAAAGCATTCGCAGCCTTTGATTCATTATTTCGGATTATAAAGCTTCATCAGAAATCCAGTTTAATCTGATTGATGTTAATTAAACGACCAAATTCGAAGAAAAATCTTTTATTTACATATATATTTTGCGTAAAAACTTCTTGACGCTCTTTACAACTGAGCGATATATACAAAGAGGGTTAAAACACGAAATAACGAAAACATATTTCTTGAATGCTAATAGAAATGACTTTAAACAATAAATCAATGGAAATTCATTTCGACGTGGTGGAGACTATTTCATGAATAACACGATTTAGATGTTATTAATAAATTAATCTCGTATAAGAATTATTACAACGGACAACTAATAAATCTCATGGAAGATATGATTTATCATTCAGATATCGAAGTTAGAGAATAACTCTCCAGAGATATTTCCTTCACGATTCCCATTTATAGTCCACTTCTACTAAACGTTACCAGACTTCGTTGTTCCCATAATTTTGTGTCAGAGAATAAAACTTCATTACCATTATTGAATAGTAGCAAATGAAGGGTTAAAATAGTAAACGTTAGGTGTGTAAATGACAAAAGAATAAAAAATTATCTTTTCGCACGAAACTTAATTGAATAAAAATATTAATTTTTGAAAATCGATAAATTTGTTTATGAAAAGCTTAACATCTGTATTCAGAATAAAGATACATGATCCAAAAAAGATTCTATATTATATTTATAGGAGAGTCAGTAAAAATTTGGTTACATATACGGCATGTAAACCCCATGTGTTACGTGAAAAAAATGTTACAAGTGGTGGTATAATTAATTTATTTCTGGTTACTATCACAAGATAGAACTGTGTTCGTAGAGGAAACAAATACAAAACAATAGATATACTTAACGTTCTAAATCTATAACATTTAATAACTATTAAATATTTAGTTATTGTAGTTATTTATATTTAATAGTTAGTAAATATTAGAACTTTAATTTATGAAATAAATTGTGTAATCGAAACAGCATCTGTTAAATAATTTTATAGTGAATATAAAATAACGAAAATAGTACTCAAAAGTTTTTTATTCTACGTATAATAAAAAATTAGTGTGCAACATAACTAGTGGTCTTTGTAAATAGTATTAAAAATGACCCTACTAAATATTGTAACTTATTAATGTAACAACTTTTCTAATATTACTTAAATTTTATATGCACTAAAGAAGCGCTCTCTGTGATATAAATGTTTACATAATATGTGAAAAAATAACTTGTATTAAGTTGAAATACCCACATTGGTCATGTCACACAAAAACATCAAATAGAAAATTTCAGTTTTAGTTCTTCAGATCCAAGGGCATTTACTTCACATTTCACTGTGCTATACCGGAACGAACCACCCAATCGCGATAGCTTTATCAGCAGCCCTTATTCGCCATCCTAGTCCGCGATGCGCAGTTCAAACATGTTCTCCCCGTAACATGAGGGTGATCAGGATTACTCAATTTTTGCTACTTTTTGCAATTAATATAATGAACAAGTAATAAACAGTTTGGGATCTTTACGAAGAGTATGTTTTGAATAAATATTCTACAGATTTTGAAAATATACAAATTTTACTTGTGTAATCACTAGAGTCCTATTATGAATAATGAGTCATTACAGTGCTAATGAAGTTAGAAAATTTCGTACTATACATGGAATGTATCTATAAAAACTTTCCTAAGTGTTCAAATACCTTTGTGAACTGCGTGTACCTAGTATATACATACATACCATTGCTAAAATTTATGTGTTAATTCTATAAGAAAGTGCTAAGTATTACACTAGTAGTACACAAGAAAGTGCACATATTATATATCATGCAGTTATTAATTCTCAATTAATTTATACATTTTGATAAAATTCATATACATACTATTATCATAAGTTCACTAAAATCTTTGAATAGTTGTGAATGGTACTTTATATAATATAGTCAGTAATATGCAATGAATACAAATCAATATCAATTTTGTAAAAAATATCTGTTTTCACTAACCGTAAGAACAAATGATTTAAAACTCATCTTGAGTTTGAAAGTTTTAATGTTAATATACTTTTCATAATATATTATGAATCATCACCAAATAATTCATATTCCAGAAGAGTTTTTGCGGACGTTAATTCATAGTTTCTATTTTTTTAAATAATTACTGTCATATTCGGTAAAAGAAGAAAAAAATGTGAGAAGAAAATTACAGACAAACCACAATAAAATAGCAACACGATAAAATAGAGTTCTCTGTATCACAGAAAATCTCCAATAAAATTGCAAAATGAAGACGAAAAACTGACATAAAAAGAAACATACAAGAAGGAAATACGAGTACAAAGGTGAAAAATGAAAATGAGGAATTTTTATGCAACACAGAGAAATGAATGTATAAAAATTCCCATAAAAAGGTTGTAGAATCGGATTAAAAATCTTTATTGAAAAACGAAAGTGATAGAACATACGGAAAATTAAAATGTCTACGAACAGAGATCGGGAAACGAAAGTTTCGATGGAAAATTGATAACTAGCGAGCGTAAAAGGATTTGATAAAAGAGTGTAAAATTAACGCGTAAAAATTCGATAAAAATTGGAAAATCGAAGCAGAAAATTCTGTTGAAAGGGGGAAGAACGACGATGAGAAATTATGATGGAATTTCTAAGTAGACTCAGCGAGAAGTTGAGATTGAGAAATAAAAATGAAGAATTATGGCAGAATATAATAATACAATTATAACAATTAAAGTTAGAATTTTCAAACGGAAAATATGAAATAGAGGTAGAAAATCTCATGGTTTAAGGTTGTAGGATTTCATTAAAGAATGCAAATCCGATACTGTACAAATAATTAAAAGACTAACTTAAGAATTCGATTATAGAGAATATCTACATACAAAAGCAGAAAAAGAAATTTATGAAATATATTCATAGATGTAAATCGAAGGTACCGTCGATAATTGAAAATTAAATCCAAAATATATCCTTGCTAAGAAAGAGAAAAGTGGAATGAAAGTATGGTTTAAGAGGAAATGAGCTTTACCGTCGTAGAAAAATTTTGGAATTTGTACCGCAAGGGAAAATTTTCTGATGGATAAACGGTAATTCAATATAAAATTTGATAAATGAGAACATTTACCCTCCGACAAGGAGGGTATTTTCAAATTCCTTTATTCGACATATTGAATAATTACAATAAAAAATTTTAATAAACTTCTAATTTTAAATTCTGAAGTAACGAATGGTAAATTTAATTTTGCAGAAGAATTGCAGAAGAATCATCATATAAACTTTGATTGAATTAGTCTTTTCACTAATCCTAAGAGAGTAGTTCAAAACAGATAAACACAGAGTAAAATTTCATTAATAAATAATTTATTCGTTAATAGAATTTAATTTTCAAAATATACACTTACAGTGTTACAAATTAGAAAAATTAATAACATCAAAAATTTGCTCCAAACTGCTTGTGTTTCACGAATTATGGATAAAAGCAGATAATTTTTTTGAATTCTATTTAACTTTGGGTTATACAAATTTACAGACGAAGTGTCTCTCGTCCGGAAGAAAAATCAAATACGAAAGTCGTAAGTTTCTCTCTCAAAACGCTAGAGCTTAACGATGAAATAACAGCGACAAAGTAAGATAATTTCGAGGCGGTGGAGAACGAAGCTAGGAAATCTTGATGAGGAATATTTCACGGAACATAGCGCCACAATTAAGCAGGTCGTGTCATCTTGTAGGAATTGATATCGAGCCACGAAACGAGTTGGCAGCTTCCACTGTCGCGAGTTACTCATTTCTGGGCCGTTTTATCTGCATACGACCGCGTACAGATAATTGAACACGGTTTATTTTAGAAATAACAAATTTACTAAGTGATTCGGCTGGTAAAAGTACTACGATTCGTTAATTGACCATCAGGAAAAGGGGACACGGAAATATTTAGCTGTGAAGTCAGTCTGTTGGCAGTGGTAGCTATTCCTTGTTTTGTGATAAACGACGGTCGAGATTATTATTGGACTGAAGATTATTTCTAGAGAGAAATGGTATTTTCGTAGCATTTGTTGGGGATTTGTGAAATTGATACCGAGGAACTCACGTGACGACTATCGTTTACCATTGACAGAAAGTTTGATTTATGTGAATTTCGTACCTTTTTATAGCAACTCTTCGTTGTAAAATGTTATAAAATTTTTAAGATATTTTAGATGAATTATCAGATACGTATGAGTCATTCAAAAACCATATTGATCAACTCCATAAATAGAAAAGTGGAGAAACATAATGATACTACAAATAATTCTCTTAAATTTACTTTCGGATTTGGGATTATTTATGTCTTATTTATTTCCGATAAATAACCTCCAGAAAGTAAGTAATTTGGTTTTTATGAAACTGAACACTTATTGCATATGTACACATATATGAACATATTGCATAACATTACTTCAATGTTAGAAATGTTATATTGTTATATTTTATATTGCATTTTTTATGCTTCAGTGTATTAATATTAGCTTAAAGATATATTTTTTCAATTTACTCATATCAGCCCTACAAAAGTTTTTTATACTTCATTTATGTTTTTTCCGATTCACATTATGGTATAAGACAAATTTTTTAGAAAAGTCACAGAACTCTGACTTTGATATAAAAATATTAATACATACTGAGTGAAAACAATCATTTTCGTTAATAGACATACAACATGGCACTGTAGCATTGGTAAAGGACCATATATCATGATAACTGAGACGAAGTGTGGGTAAGTTTCTAACTTAAAAATAACATACTTACTTTATTGTTTTATTTCTTGTCTTGTACTGTTTCAAGAACAGTGGGTAATTGGCATTGGCTTATATTTTGGCATCAGAAGTCAAGAGTGAACATAGCTTAGTAAACAAATTTTGTAATTTCATTTACGAGCCGTGTGAAATCAGAAAAGCATTGGTATTCAACCAATAAGAATTAAAAAATGTTACCATTTTTCTAAAATCACACATAAGCAAGTATAAGAAGAACTTCAGAACGTTAAAGCTTAAATATCGCGGATTATGAGTACAAAAAAAAAGGAAAAAATATTTTGATTTAATTCTTTACTAAAATCACAAAAGAAACATTGATTTCTTTTGTCAATTTCAAAATGATGCTTGAAGTGCATCATAACAACTGAAGAGTGTATCTGATAAAAACCATCCGAAGCTATCAGAAATAATAAAGTTTTTCAAAACGTAATAATAATAAATATATAAAAGAGCTATGGAACGGGAGAGACAATAAGCTTTTAATTAGCTAAAGAAATTAGATATTAGTAAAAGCAAGGTAATAAATCTCATCAGAAAATTCCTTAAAAATTTGGAAATTTCAGAAAAAGATAATGAAAAAGGCCGAGAGCTTAAACGTGTAAGATATAAATTCCATAAAGAAATATGAAAAAGTTTGAAAATTATAATAGAAAAGATGAAAGGAAAAGATTGAAAGGAACAGAATTTCAAAATTCCATGAAAAAGTACGAAGAAATGCCGTAATTCATGAAAAATGGAAAAAATTGCAAATATGCATCAAAAGTTATATTATAGTTCAAAAATTCAAGTAGAACAAAGAATTTAGTAGTGCATTCTAAAGTTCATAGAATCTACTCATAAAAACTTATTCAATCTACTGAATAATATTCTAAAATTTATAGAGGAGAAATCATAAAAGAATTATACACTCGATGCAACAATAAAAAGACAAAATTCGTAGACACAAAATAAATATAGTCCTTTTGTTGAACTTTTCTTGAAAAAGACTCGTCAATCGAGTAATGAATTCAATCATCTACAACGAAAGAAAGTAAAGCTTCCAACAAAACGTCAGAAATTACCCAATTACGTATGTCTTTCAAGACGAACTTCGAGTACAATGCTATTTAAACATCGCATCATTCAAAACACTCAATCTGTCTATCATCACTCCACTTTATCGTGTACAGCGAAAATTCAACCGGAAATTGTTGGAAACGTTTCACCGGACTAGACTAGCTCCAAGCTCATAAACGAAGCTCCCGAATTAAATTCGCATGGCAATGTTTATTGATAGCACTTAGCTGTTTTTGTTTTGGCATGCATTGCGAAGACACACGGAGCACGCGAGGAAGAAGTGTCGTCACTGCGTTATTGTTATTTTGAGCTTAGTCGAAGGTTGTGCATCGATGTCTCGCATCTAATGTGCCCGACACATCACAGATGACATACGTCGAAATTCGATGTTGGCCCTTGATATATGAGAGGATAATGATAATAGAGTTAAGAATATATTTCTTGAAAAGATTTCGTCAAAAGATGTTTCCCCACGGGTTCCGATCACCTTTTTCGATTAAGAATTCAAAGATTTGATAAAACTGTACATTGGAAATGAAAATTGGCAAAAGATGGTATTAATGAAGATAAGACTTGTTAATGAGATTGTGGATGACCTACGATTTCAATATTTTCCATTTTTTCTCCTTCTGGTTCGTTCATTAAATAGGGGAAACCTAAAATAAGATAAAATCTTGGAAACTTGGTCCTCAAAATCGTGGTACAACAGACCGGGTGATTCCACATGCCAAAATAAGTCGAAGGAAAGAATAACATTTTTTCATTTAAAGTTTCGTCGAAAAAAAAAAGAGTTTGAAAATCTGTCAGGTAACCGTGTATTAACTGGAAGTTTCGAAGTAAGACATTTCTGTTTCTATTCGTGTTTGTATTATTGAATACGAACAATGTCACGATGTGCTTCTTGTTATTGCTGTTATCTTATTTCCGCGATATCGGTCTGTAGGTTATATTACTTTCTTTTATTTTGTATTTAATTTGAATAATTCTATGAATAAGATTAGAACTTTATAAGAATCCTTCGACTAATGTAACAAGTGTTCGAAATCTTGAGCATGTTGTTGTACACACAGCTGTACTCTTTGAGCTAAATTGTTATGCATTTCTTGTAGTGTATTATGTATATCTTTAAATTTTCAAAAGCCAAAACAATGTTTGCCTCAATTCTTCCACGTTGTTATACGTGGAGTAAGTATATTTTGGATTTAATAATACAAACCTGAACAGAAACAGAAGTTTCATACCTCGAAACCTACAATTAATACACATCGTTTTTTCCGAAAACGAAGACTTAGATGAAAACATGTTATTCCTTCAAACAAATTAAGTGAAAAATCAATATATTTGTTTACAAGATTTAGGTCAGATTTGGACTAAAGTTACACAAGTTGAATAATTTCAACACCTGAAAATACATCCAAGTAAGTTTGATCCTTAAATAAAACATCAGCTCTCAGTGAATGGTATTTTGCGCCTTAATTTCCAACAAAAACTGAGAGCAGCGATAAATAGACGCTTCAGCCTGCTAAAAACCCACGTCAGGTACGGCGGCAAGGTTGTTCTTTACTTCCAACAACATTCCCTAAGTCGTGTAATATATCTAAATAGCTTCGGTTAGTAAATATATTAGGCATCCATTCACCGAACACCAGCCAAAAACAGCGTCTTGATGGAAACTGGAGAACGGCGATAAATTCAACGCATTAACTATACGCTGTAGTGGATTGCGTTAGTCCAAAAATTTAGAGTTCGAGATGAACATACACTTTCTGATCTTCCTGTTTGGATTTACGTGTGAACTGATCTAACAGTAGCTAAGGCTATACGTATTTCACATGTATGCAGACACTTGTGGTCAATTTTGAAAATATATTTCCATCGTCGTTAGCAATTTAACAATGAATTATAAAATCGGAGCTTGTGGATTATAAGCTCGAAATGAGCTATAACTGGACTGCGGATTTTTATACGAATTCATATTTTTGAAAATATAAGTTAAAAAACAGAATTTCGATAAAAAAGATGTTTCATTTACTAAGTATTGTAGAAAGCACTATGTTTTGAATATTTTGTATATTTTTTTCATACTAACATCCTATACTAACTTTCTGATTTCCTATAAATGCATAAAAATTCGCACTCTAGTTATTTGCCACTCTCAGTTAAAAAGAAACAAATTTTTTAAGATGTAGGTATTGCAAAAAGATATCGTAGTTTTATCACCTGTTTTTAAAAGCTTTGTATCTTTCAACTATTTCAGATTGAAATACTTTCTTTCAGTCGGTAAGTACAAAAAGACATAAAATTCATTAAATCACCAAAAATGGGCTTGCCATATTTATCCTACACAGTCTCTCATATCATAAATCTAAAGTAAAAGCGTAGGAAGCTTAATGAGCTGATCTAACCTATTTTCTGTGCTTCACAAATTATAGTAATGTTACGAATATAATAAAATTGATTGATATTAAATAATTTTAAAACATTTCAGGGAGCACCCAACTCAAGAATATAAATATCAATAATTTTACAAAATGTTTAATCAATTTTTGGTTTAATTTTATAAATCCATTATCAATAAGAAGAGGGAAAATTTATCCCTAAGTAAATTTTCTTTTATGAAATTAAAAAAAACTGTAGTAATCGATCGCTCAAAATATATATTTCTTCGCGAATTAACAAATGAAAAATCAATTAAATATGATAATATTACAATTTTTTTAACACAAATGAGTTATTAATTGAACTTATGAGTGCAAATAGTGACATAATTTGACTACTCTCTCAGAATTTTATTATATCTACTGTGAAAATTCTTTTGGAGTTATAACAATTCTTATAAATCCATAATTTCAACAAATTAAATCTCCCGACTACAGGCCAGTTCGAACGAAATCCATGTACCAAACTTGGATATTTCTACTTTGCCTCTATTCCCCAAAATGCAATATATTACTAAGAAAAGGAAAATTACACAAAAAGGGAAGTTAAAGGTCTAAGACACGTGCAGAGATCTCTTTATCACGATCTTTGCCAAAAGTAACGAAAACTTTCTCATTCCCTTCGAACATTTCAATTCCCCAGCCACCATCGTCGGTCTTCGGAAAAATTTAAGAAACTTGCGGTTTGTACAACGCACAAGAAAACCTAAATAACATAAAATATAAAACATAAATGACAAAACTTCAGAAAAATGAAGAAACTTAAAAAAGCTAAGGGGGTGTCCCGAATTAGCATGTCAAAAAAATCGATTTTTTTTTCATTGTCATTCATAAATCGATAGATAAACTATCTAAGAATATGTTTCCAAAGTGACAGAGGCCAATTCTAAATATTTCCAAAGATATAAAGCCGAAAGCAGACGAGCGTCGAGCGGGTGAGCAAGCGCTCACGCGAGCTCTCACCACTCCGACACTTTCTGTTCAGGATTTCATACCTAAAAAAGGTTGAAGTATTGTTCAATACTATAGTTATAATCCATGGTTGTATCCAGTTGAGTTTTTACGTGTCTAATAGAGCAATAAATGTATATATGATTCATTTAGCGTACATGGTTTTATCTAGTAGTTTGTAGCATCAACGATTTGTTTTTTTTTCAAATTCTTGACGCATACACATCGTAAGATTGTCATGTCAAGTTATCCAAAAGGTACAAGATCGTCCTCTCAACGATTTTCGGAACCGCGTAAGCGTCGATTCCATGGAAATCGATTTGTTAAAATAACAAGAGTTGGACACAAGCAGTAACGCGGAAAAGTTATCTACGGCGAGCAGCAAAGATATAATTATGAATCCACTTCATTACTATAAAATTATTGAATTTTCCACTGTTTTTCAAGCAATTGCTGATACTAATCTGCACATCATGCAAACAAGAAATGAAATTTGAAGAAAGCGGGCATCGCTGCTTAGGCTTCAAAATTAGATGGCTCATTATCACTCCAAAATACCTCAGTTCGGGTCAAAAAATTGTTGAAATTGCTGCCTAAATGGCTGCAGGTATGTTCAACGAAGGGTATTCAGCAATTTTGAGTGCCATACAGTTGCTTAATTTGAGTATAGGCAAAATGTTTGCTGATATCGCTGACAGCAACGGATCGAGAGACAGAACAAGCGCCAGGCATTTAGTAGTAAAGAGGCTCGTACAGCTCGTAGACTCGATCAAATGCATCAAAATGAGGTTTTTGAAAAAGTAGAAGGACTGTTATATGCACCAGGAATAGCTCATTAGCAGATTATCAACGAAAGTAACTAAGAATTGATATTTTTTCCTATTGAAAACTTTGAAACGCGTTTTCTCCAGTTTATATTTTCACGATTTCACTAAATTGGCGAGAAAGATAGCAAAAAAACTAAACGACTTATTTATTTGAACTAAAATTCATTATCTTCAGTACTAATTTCTCTTCTATATGAACTAACAAATTTCGTCAAAAAGTTTATTTAAATTATTTTTATGCCAACATAAAGTTTACTTTGCTCCTTCCTAAAACACATTTTTCCTTAAACCCGCCAAAAATTTTAAATTTCACACTATTTTCTACCTTTGAGTAGTTCATATAGAAGAAAAATATATAATAATTTAATGTTCTTTTGTTTTTTTGCTTCAATCAAGAATTACGAACTGCATCTTTCCCGCCGATTGAAGACTGCAGCGACAACGCGTCCACGAAATAGGATCAGAAATCTGTTATAATTTTTTTTTTACTTTAAAAAGTTTTTGTTGTGTTCCGTAAACATATATAAAAGCATACCTCAAAACTCGAAAACATCACTTCTATCTTTCCCTTCCAAAAAAAAATCACAAAGAAACGCTATTTTCGAACATTCGAATTCGGGACACCCCCTTTAAGAACGCAAGAAAATTTCAAATTGCAGTAGTCCAAAACACTAAAAATTCACAGAGTCGAAATAGCATGTTTAAGGAAATGTACTCGCCCTCCAGAATTTCAAGCATTCATAAAACTTTTATGAAATTAAGAAAATAGTCAAAATTCGAAGAGTAATTCCAGAAATATCAACTGCTTCAAAGATAGAAAAAAACCTAAAAGATTCAAGAAGTTTCTTAAGATTACGTAAGATGTAAGAAGTTTCATAAAAATCTAAAGAAACCTAAAGAATTCAAGAAAGTAAAAAAAAAAATCAGTCTAAAAAGTGTCACAAGACTTCCTAAAAAATCCCAGTAATTCTAAAAATCCGGAAAACTCCAGAAATCTAAATATTACAGAAATATATAAAGCCAAGAAATCTATAAGATTTAGTTTTTATTTAATTGAATAGTTTAACCTAATCCAAATCCAGTAAAAATCTAAAGAATTCTAGCAACGCAAGTGACAATCCATTAAGGACTAACATTATGAATTTCAATAAATTCGTGTTGTGATTATGAAGAGGAATTCTGAGAACTTTACGATACATTGTTACATTGCTATTTTTTTCTTCCGCTTAAAGCCTATGATTTTATGAAGTTTAAAGAAATTGAAGTATCTTGTAACATAATGATGAACTGTTCTTTCAAATCATAGAACTTTTTTGCCTCTAATTCGTGACTCATTTTACTTACGTTTACTTGGTAAAGTTCAGCTTACGTAACTCTTACATATTATTTCGTTGCTTGATCCTTACTGGGTTAAGAAACGAGAAAAAAGCTCTTAAAACTCAAGAAATTACAAAAAATCTAAAACGCCATGGGTATCTAGAAAAACAAGGAATCCAGAGAATATAAGAAATTCTAGAGACGCAAGAAATACAGAAAATTCTTGAAGCTAAACAAAATGGGAAAACCGTAAAATATAGAAACCAAGAAATTAAGAAAACCAAAGGACCTATAATATTTCCTATCAAACTCGAAAATTGAATCCAACTGAATCCATCTAACTATCTAAGGAATGTTAGAGACGTAAGAAAGTTAAGAAATACAGGAAAACTTTGAAGCTAAAACAAAATGCAAGGATATACAAGAAGTCTCTGATATGAAAAACCCCTTTTATTAGACTGGAAAATTCAAAGATCGGCAGAGAATGAGCCAAACGATTCGACACGTGTTTGCCATTCGGTCAGCTTTGCCTGGCAACCGGCGATAAACCGCTGTTTTGCCAACTTATTACTCCGCAACGACCAGGGGCGGACTACTGGTCATGGAGAGTTTTAAAAGATTGCCGATGAGTCGGTAGAGATTTGCGGCCGCTCTATGTAGAATTTAATTTTTGCACCAGAAACAGTGTGGATAAAATTACAGTCGTAAATAATGAAAAGACATATATGTTAGACATCAAGGATGGACTGGTCATCGGAGAGTTTGGAAAAATTCCAGGTGTACCAACAGGAATTTGCGGCCACTCTACGTAGAATTTAATTAATGAATTAAAAATGGAGGGCCGATCGTATCACTCCAAGTAAAGCCTCCAAGTAAAAATTTAAGTCGCAATCCGCCCCTGGTAATGGCGCACAAAAGTATGACTCACATATGTATGCAATGTCGGTTTCCGCGAGCTCTGTAATTATTCGATAACATGCAGTTCATTGAGTCGTTTTCGCGAAAACTTCTGCTTCTTTTCGTTCTTTCTTCTTTTCCCAGTTTTTGTATCCTTTCATCGCGAGACCGGGAAATAATCCTGGGAGTAATAAACTTTTAATTGACATATTGTTCCAGTTGAAATGTGGAGCTTGCTGGCAAATTGAATGGCCGAGAGCAGAACACCGTGGAATCACGCGGATTAATTGGAAAGAGCGATTCCTCTCGTGATTAGCTTCCCAGTTTGAAATTGATAAAGGGTGATCTTCGAAATATATAGTAACTCATAATTTGGCGTAAATATTTATTAGAAGACCGTTAGAATTAGTAATGAGACGAAGTTTAATATTTAAGTTTAATGTTATATATCCGAATGAAATCCGATACCCAAGGTTCACTTCATAAAGTTCGAATATTACTCATAACATATTTTTACTGTCTTTACATTTTTCCTCAAAACGAAGCCAGTATATTCTACTAGAATAAAAACAATATATATATATTTTTTGTATATGATTTATATATGTATGCGTGTGTACATTTTTGAGTCTAAGTTTATATTATATATATATATATTTTTTTATTACGCTATACTATATATACATAATTCGCTGAAATTGAAAGAAATCAACAAGAAATTCCCAATGTAATGAATTAAATTTTAGTCACATGTCAGTCCCGTATTTGTAAGAATGGGAAACACTGAAATGGAACGTAGGTAAATATCGCCAATCTGTTCTTATACTGTATCGAATGAATACCTCGCCGTTATTTTGAGTTTGTGTTATAATTTGTTGATTTTGGAGTTTATGATTATATGATTTATATATATATATATATATATATATATAACAAATTATATATATATATATTTTATACAATTATATACAATTATATAATTATATTATATATATTTTATATATTTAAACAAATATTATATATATTTATACAATTATATATATATATATATAAATGTATAATAATATAATAATCTATAAATATATATATATAAAGATGCCTTATTGACAAATTATAGCAAAAGCTCAAAATAACAGCGAGGTTTTCGTTCGACACAGTGTAAGAACAAATTGGTCATATTTACTTTTTTTTTTATTTACATGGGGAAATCCTCATGAAGATCCTCCAGAGAGGGTCCGACATGTAACAAAAATTTAATTCATTACATTATGAATTTCTTTTTGATTTCCTTCAATTTCGGCAAAAGCAGCAAACATTCTTTGTATTAATTCCTGGTATTAGATGTCAATACTATTTAGATTTGATACTACTATAGGTAAATGTTGACAATCTGTTTTTATGCCGTATCTGACGAAAACCAAACTATTATTATTTCGTATCTTTGTTATAATTTTCTAATGAAACATTTTTTAACCCATGTATCACACCCTTTTTCTTATTTTTTACTCGTAAAATGTGTTGACATCGTTTTGCGAAATAAGTATAATGGTTCATTGCACTTGCGAAGTATTCCACAGTCATATACTGTTTTCGAACCTCAGAATGAGTACTTGTAAGTTCCGAAAATCTACTTACAAGTACTTCGCTATAAGAATGAATCAAAACTCTTGCAAGTATTAATCAAGTTATGGCAGTCAGAAAAGCCTACATATTTTATAAATTTTATTTTATTGCTTGCGCTCAACTATTTAAAAATAATATTTAGTTTATGATATTTTATATACAATTGCAATAGTGGATGTCATGATTAGCAAGAAAAATTATTTGAAAGAAATGGAGAATTTCTGGTAAGTTGCTCATAAAATTTCCAACTTATTGGGCTCGTATTCGATTGTATTGGAAAATAGGGCAATGTAGGGTATGACGGAACGGGTGGATAAAATGGAACATCAATGTTTCTTTTACAATTAGATAGGAGTTGCAAATGAGTTGCTGTCGTATGATATAATATTAAACAGACCTCACAACAATTTGTAATCGATCATCGTGCACACATTATTTTTTGATTTGTAGAATTGGAAAAATTTATGGTATAGAATTTTCTATTTTGTGTTGGTCTTTCTACCATATTTTTAAACTTGTATTTTGAAGATTTAGAACAATACGAACAGTATTGAATTCTGTAATTCTTATACTGTATTTTAATGTTTTACCTGGTCTTTAGTTAACTGATATTAAATGTTTATTAAAGTACCTCATCTGGTGAAAACGAAACGCCTACGTACCTATACGGAGGAATAGAAATGTCTTTTAGCTTTTATTATTATTTCTTGCAATTATTAGATTGTAGAGTAAAATTTTAATTGCTGTCATAGTTTCCCATAAAATTGATACAATGCATGGAATGTCAAGGATGAGCCCGTAAGATTTGTAACAGTGCTGAGAGGGAAGATGATGTATTTATCTGTGACTTTTGTTCATAAAATTCTTAATTTATATGTACATGTTTTAAAGAGCTTTTAATTGATAAGAATAAAGGTTTCACACTTTTAAATGGTTTTAAATGAGTGTTCCGTTTTGCCAGATCACTTGCGCGAAGCGGATATTGCTAGATTTCCGAAAAATCTTATTTTCCTTCATAGTCAAATACTTTTCCTAACAAAGTGTTTCATTGTTTTAGTCTAAGGCCTACTTAAAACTCCTATTGAAACCCTATGGTTCTATTGTCTTCTGATTTTTTGTAATTACAATCCAAAGTTACATGTTCCATCATACCCCACTTTGCCCTACTTCCTTCATTTCTTTCGTCAAAGTATTCACATAGGATTCGAATCTGTCGCGTTTAAGTTCGAATCTATTTGAGAGAACTGCGCCTGTTTTTCGAAATATTTAGTGTTCGAATCTAGTTAGCCAATTTACTTACTTACGTCCTTACTTACGCACTTGAACGAATCACTAGATTTTGGGAAGGGTTATACATTGAATTTTAAAAGTGAATGGAGAGTACAAAGATCACTTGGATTTTAGAATAATGGGACATGGTTTCTATTCGAATATTTATTGTCCAAACATTTTATAATGTTCCACTATTTGGAAATTATACTGGGCAAATTTTTCATTATTTTAATATTTTACCATGCAAACGTTTCATCATTTCGACGTTCTTCTATTCGAGTGTTGTACCATTCGAACATTCTACTATGCAGATGTCGTAACGCATTAATGAAACGTTTTACTATATGAAAATTCCACTATTCTAATATTGTACCATTTAAATACTTCGCTACTTGAATATTTTATTGTGCAAATGTTTTATTGTTTTGGCCTTCCAGTACTTAAACATTCCATTATTTGAACATCTTAGACCTTGATCATACAGAGAGTGGCGAGCGGTGAACTGTACCGCTCAGTTGCTGTATGAATTATTTCCTATAAATCTATGAGTTTGATTTATTTTCTGCCGCTTTGTCATCACATGTTTGGCCGCTCTTTCCGCTCGCCAGTCTCTGTATGATCAAGGCCTTACTGTTCAAACGTTTCGCTATTCGAATAATTAATTGTCTCAATGTTCTACTATTTTAGCGTTACGTTATCCAAACATTCTGATACTCTCGTATTAGTATTGCATTGTTTAATTGTTCCACTATTCAAATGTTCTATTATTCGAATATTATACCGTCTAAATGCCTTACATATTATTCAAATTTCACATTCGAACGTTCTCCTATTTCTCCGATCCTTCTCCAACCTTTTACTGTTCAGACGTTCCATTACCTACATATTTTACTGTCTGACAGCGGAATTGGGCACTTCTTATTTCAAATGAGAAATAATACATAAAAAGACTAATTAATTATACTAAACAGAACAACGAATAAATTTATTTGTGAATAATGTTATTTGCAAATAAATTATAAGGTTTCATTTGAGAAATAGATTACCTACAAATAATGTATTTGCCAAATATTTAATTATTCCACATAATAAGAGAAGATAAAGGAAAATAAATAATTGTTTTTCGTTTATATGCAATATATATTTATTGGCATGAAATGCTTACCTTAGAGACAACTGCGTACCGGAATATTTCATTAGATCAACCAACGTAAACGATAAGAAATTCAAGAAGGGATATATACACAAGACTTATGTATTAGAACTTTAGAGTTGGAATTCCGTATACCAAAGATAAACATCTTTATATTTTCTTGATGAAATCAAATAAAGAATATCTATATATCAAGTAAAATAACAAATATTCAAACAATTTATTTTCCAAATACATTGTTATTTAAATAACGTTATTTGAGTTAAAATGGCAAAGCAGATCATAAATAAAATAAACATTTTACCTGTATAATTATTTGAATAAAAATTCATTCTAATAATGTCCATCCTGTCTAAAAGTTCTACTATTTCTATTATACATCTTATATCTTTTATTATATCTGCTAGTTCTATTTTAATATTCGACTCAAATTCGGACGTTTTAATGTTTAACATAATTTAATTTAATGTTTCATTGTTCAAGTATTTCACTATCTGAATGTTTTACTATTTAAACATTTCTATAATAAACTCTTCCGCTTCTCAAACATTTTACTCTATTAGATCTATCATGTGCACGCTATATTGGTATACGTTAGTAGCTTATGCATAATGCTAGAGATAATGCCAACTTTTTGCTTCTTAAAACAATCACAGTTTTTCTCTGCTTTTTTCCATCGTTGAATCGTAGTTCACAGAAATTATGCAATTCATTAAATTACAGCATAACTTTCCGCATTCGAACATCTAACATCCCAATGCTCTATTATTTAAACAATGTTTCCTTTACCGCCTTAGTATGACATTGGCTTTACGTTCCAATATCGCCACCTATTGTATAGAAGCATAAAAATAGAAACATACAATACTAATTACTAAAACAGAAAATATAATACTTCAGAAGCAAAAAAATGCTAAGTATACGGCAAGAGTTGCGAAAATGTACGACGTTGGTGGAATATTCTCGATTCAAAACATTTACGTTGGTAAAAGAAGAGACACTTATATAACATAATCTAGTAATAAAATATCATTCAACTCAAATGAATTATATTAAAATATTTACATTACTTTCATACAAAAATCTTCTTCAATTCATTAGAGGAATCAGAATAATTGACAAAATAACATAACAATATAACAATATTCGATCCTGTCGCTAATAATCATGCAATTGTTCCGATGTTAGCATTTAATTAAATAAAAGAATTTCATAAATAAATAAAAAATATTACAATTACGTTATGTCTAACTTATCTCATGTTAAAATCTCAAACTGAACACATATTAACTAATATCTAAAAAATTAAATTAAGACAAAAGAAAGAAAAAGAAAATATTACTGCAATAAATATTAACAATTTTTCCTCTTTTTGCCTCTTTGAATTTTCCAAAGATTCTTTTTTATTAATCTTAAGATTTTATTATGGCAATAATAGAACATTTATGTGTTATTACGTAGGTAACTTGTTATTAGTACACTTGTTAGAAGTTTAAAATAGAACTTTAAAATCTTAAAATTCGATTATTCAATACACGTATTGAAACATTCATAACATTTTTATCTGAAATCAGTTAATTCACAACGCGTATTTTCAATTTCTTACTTATAGCATGTATATATCGTTACACAATCGAAATTACGTTAACCTTGCACGGTGCATCAATCTTGGCTACGTCTTAGAATGTAAACCGCGTTTCTTCTATCCTAGAACATCCTCGAGGCTAATGGGGAAAAAATAACGGTATGAGACATTAAATCAGTCGGACTCTCGTTGAGATCGAGAAATGTAAGACGAGTCGTTTAAAGCAATAGCTTCGAATTGTTTCGAAACCTTATATAATGTGGAAGATCATTAGATTTAAGTATGTAGATTAGATTTAAGTACCTTTTGGAAATTATAATAAAGTATTTAATGCTAGAAGATTTGCGATTTTATTACAATTTAGTGAGAATAACAAAAGACATTCATTACCTTATCTTTTTCCCTTTCTTACTTTTGTTTGGCTTAATATGAAAAACCGTTTTTCTCGATATGATAATTATTGGCGAATTATGAACTTATTGCCTCCTCCGTTACGTATCACGTTAGTATTATTCTTTGAAAATCTGCCTATTATATCTGATGGCTTAAGATGCATTTTATCAGTCTTTTAGTGCTGGTTACATTAGTATGTTAAATAATTATTTTTTGTAATAGTGATGAAACACACGCGAACAGTAAAGTGTATAAATTTAATCATTTTCAAGAAGTTGTATCAACATTCGAAGATACATTTATTTGAAGATATTCGAAGATGTATTTATTTGTTATATGTATGTAGCTTTATTTATTATATGTGTCAGTAACTACAAAATTTAATGAAATTGAAAAAGATTTCATATATCATTTTATAGACAATGTATTACAGAAATAACGTTAGTATCTATATTTGATAATTTAAAAATTTTTTAAAATTGAATAAACCAAAACGTATCTAATGGGATTCGAATTCGTCCATTTTGTACTATTCAACATGAATTTCAGTTCGTCAAATAATGGAAAAGCACAATGTAAGATATATAGTTAGCAGTTGTAACCCTAACTTAATTATATCCACACATATACTTGAGGAATTGGTATATTGTATTGTTCAGATTAATAAGATTTACAAAGAAAAGGAAAAATCTATGAATATACATTTTCTGAGACAGAAAACAATTCATAGAAAAGTACAAAAAATCAAAACCATGACTACAATATGTAAGCTATATAAAAATATTCATTTCACAGATAAAACTGTATCATTAATTACAAAATTTGTATTTGTTTATAAAATAATTTGCAATTATTTTCGTAAAAACGATCCCAAAATAGTTTAAAACAGTCGTAATATCTACTTAAACCTAACTAACGTAACGCAAATTTTTAATCTAGCCTCATAAAAATGAAAGAAACATTGAATGTTATAAAAAAATACAAGTTGCAAATTTCCAAGTAACACTTTTTATTTAGTGACAGTACGGTTAACACAAGATATACTTACAATTCCCCATTCTACTCCTGCATCCACTGAACAGACTCAAAGGAACGACAGAGACTAAAAAAAGAAAGAAGAAAATAAAGGCATGGTGGCTTATTATACGAGTAACAAAGGAGAACAATACCTTGCAATCGATGAAATACCCTCAAAGAAGTAATCTACATCGTCGCACTTGACTGAATGAAGCAAAGAACATTGAATTGCGCGCTTTATTTATTCCTTCTAGCGTGGAAAGCGCGAAATAAGTTGGCAATAGGGGCGAAAAAAAACGTCAGGTCGATTTAATCGAGCTTACACCAAATCGTTTATACTATCTTCCTTTAAATACCACACGTTCAGTAATTTCGTGCTGTGAAGGAGGTTCTCCAACGATGACTTCCTGATAAATCGACCACTTTAAAAGAGTACCATGTTTCTTACGAGGAAAACTATGTTCCAAGCTATCTAAACAGGTTCCGTAAAACGAATTTTCGTTAAATAAAAGTTACTAGTATACTTTATTTCATTATAGTGGCAGGCAGAGTGACAGACAAAAATATACATATAGCTGGAGTATATTATGTTATTAAATATATCCAAATATATATATCTAACTGTATATTATAGAGACTCTTTCGATAATGAATAAAAATAACAAATGCCAATCAAATTATTTGGTATTATAATTTATAGTGTATTTATGTAGTATAATTGTGAGACAAGATTCGAGATTATGAGTCGAGACAGAACATCTGAACATATTTAGTAATATGGAAAATGTTTCTCCTTTTATTCCTGCGATAAACGAATTGCACAAATATTTCTGTCCCTCGCTGTATGTGTATTCCGTTAAACAGAAATTTTCTAGCAGTCATAAGTTTTCGTGAAGAGGAAGGTTCGAATAAAAGTATTAAATACCGTAAGGTTTATGCTTTGAGAAACTTAGATATTCACAATGATTATAATATTGTTCAGAATACTAAACAGATAGATCTAAATACGATATAAATGATACACAGCATAAAAATAATAAAATGGTCTACTAGTGAAATTCTCTTTCCATCATATTACATATGAGGTATTATAAGAAAAAATAGGCAAAACCATATCTTTTCTGATTGTGAGATAAAAGCATTAATTATTCTAATTAATTAATCTAAATATTAGTCAAATGTAGAGAAATTTATTCGTTTCAAATCAAATTTAAATAATGTAACGAAATCAGTCCTTGCACTGAATATTTTCTGTTCATCTATTTTAATCAACGAATAACTCAGTCTGCTGAATATTGGGGTTAATGCACTTTTGCTCTTAATGTGTCATATGTACAGTGACTCACAAAAATACTTGAACACTTACCACGAAAATTGTTATGAATATATTATGTGTAATATGACACTTTTTGAAATTCATTAGCATGATGAAATGTGACTGTCATGGTTATGCTGGTAAAATTTGAAACCAATTCGAAAATATATGTAGGAAATACATGTTATTTACTACATATATACGAACACTCATTTCAGAAAAGGTTAGTGCATAGCATGAACAGTTGTTGTAAACATACATTTATTTCTAAAAATAATCCCAAATGGTCCAGAATATCTTATTCATTTAATGGATAACTGACTTTTCGAATAGATCGTATACGTGCAATGAATATCATGCTCATGTAAATTTTCAGCTTTCTTTAGAAATTGACCATTGACATTCATGTTATCTTATTGCGATGTTAATAAAATTTCAAAATATTTCATATAATACATATAATATATTCGTAAAAGGTGTCTATAGCGTAATATAAGCCGCACGTTTGGCACATGCAGGTACATTTGGAATATTTAGAAAAATAATTAAATTGTCAAAACTTTGAATTTACTTGGAAAGTTTTACCATTTATCGCTACTACATCATAAAGTAACTTGTTTATAGTCTTTGAATAATAAACAACGTACGTATGTAGATGCCAAAAATAATATATTATGAGTAGTGTGTTACAAGTAAACAAATTTAAGCAAATTTTATACGTTTTTTATCATTTAATTTCCTCTTAGATTTATGAAGATAATTAAAAGTCCATGGCATTTTAGATAATAAACGATGTGAATATGAAAATTAACATAACTAACCGTATTTGCTTATATTGAAAATTTTTATCTCTAACACTTATTATATAATATTTTCAGTCTTCAATAACTGAGGAAGTTGAAATTAATCCTAAGAAATATAGAATACGATACATAAACATTTTATTCATAAATCCTTCTTCCTCCAAATCAAAATGTACCACATTAAACAAATTAGAGTCACATCAAAATTTATTGCAGTAATTGTCGTGGACAATTTTCAACTATGATAGAACATATTGTTAGTATTGTATTTATTAGTATTTCACTAGTAATTTTTGTCACTTAATATTACCAATTAATTTTAGAAGCATTGTCTAAATTTTCATTGCAAGCTCAGATAAAAAAGTAGTAAAAAGAGACTTTCATATTTTCTCTCGTGATTTCAACCAGTTGCAATATTTTCAAGACTCTGTTACGTGTCATCCAGTAAACTAATTCGTCTAATTTCTCAAAAATACTCAGGTCGTTTGATCCAATGTTGGAAAACTTATTGTTTCAGAGAGTGTCCGAATATTAATGTCGATCATTGTATTCACACATGTTACATAATAAATTCAGAAGAGATTGGATCATTGTAAAAAATTCATTGTTTGCGCGGATCATCAAATGTGACGGGAAGTTTAACAGCCCTAATGTACTTGATCGACTGATACGCAAATATCGTGTCATACATGAAAAATAATTTCGATTTAGAGATGGTCACAGCTAAAAGGTTAACGATGATTCGCAACAGGACACGTCGACTACCGCATTACGGACCGCAAAAGAAATATAGAACAGGTGCTCTCGGACAAATGGCCGGGAACGCTTGTTCCAGTTGTCACGCGAAACAGTATCGCATCGTGTGATACGATCTTATTTGCTAAACAGAATTTTCCTGAGTCCACTCGGTAAACAAAATTGTTTGTCGACACGATACCGAACCAATGTCATCATTTTTCGCTATTAGGATGGCATCGGTCGACGATGTGACTTGTGAGATTTCGACACCACCTGCTGACGTACGGAATATGAATGAGGAAAGGGATTATGGGAGCATGAGATTACAGAATCATCAAATCAGGGAGAATACAATAATGCATATTCTGAAATCATGAGATTATAACAGGGGGTCCCAACCATCTCATAAATGCATATCACTAAAACCAAAACCATAACAAATTTCAGTGTCACTAAGGAAGATATATCTTGTATGTAGGAATTGAAGACTATACATTTAATTGGGTTACCGTCATATATTTATGTTACTCATGTCATATATTTTTATTTCGTTTGTAATAAAATAATTGAATACTTGAACTGAACTCTAACATAGTTATTTAATACTGAGACAACCGCACAATAAACATTCATAAACTTTTAGATAACATTTTTATAGCATATATTTCATAAATTTTATTATCCACATATCACTCAACTATTTCTCATATGCATATCACAGCTTGAAAACTGCTGGTTTATAGGATTACGAGACTATGGGCCTTTTAAATTACAACACTGTAAGACTGTGGAACTTTGGAATTATAAAAGTATAAAAAGATAAGGAACTATAAAATTATGAGGCGATGTTGAGCGTAATATTTTAGACTTACATATGAAATTATACAATAGAATAATGAAATTACGAGATTATGAGATTCTAAGACGAAGCAATTATGGAACCATGAAACTAAAAACTATAAAACAATGGGGTCGTGAAGGTATGAAATTATGAAACCTTAAGGCTATGAGGCTATAAGAATTATGAAGTCATGAAACCGCGAGGCTATAAGAATTATGAAGTCATGAAACCGCGAGGCTATGGGGTTTAAGCACAAGATTATGAAATTATGAGATCATGCGTCATTACAATCATAAAGGCTATAAAATTATCGGATTGTGATCTGTAATTAGAATTTAACATATATAGATCTACTGTTTTAATTTTATTGTAAATTTTTATTGTAAATATTCATTATGTAAATACTTAGATAGTAAACAACTTTGGAAAATTCTATACAATATTTTCATTGTTTACTTGTTGACTCATGATAAAATTAAAATTATAATAATTTAATAATTTTTTGTCATATATTTATATTTTGCTACTCTATTAGTCCTATTTCTTATTTATTTCTATATTATCATGTACTACCATTATATACAATCAAAATATTATTTTCTTCCTATCGGGGGTTAAACTTGTTCAATCCCAAATGCGCAATTGATATTTTATAAAGCAAATATTACAAAATAATTTTATATTCGAAATTATTAGAAACTCAACAATAAAATAAATTACTAAAATACTTCAGTATTTTTATCGGTAACCGAAGCAGTCATTTTAAAATCATAAAAACTTAAATACCGCCATCTCCAAGTCACAACAATATAATTTAATTTTATAATGGGATAAAAAATTACAGCTGAACATCCTTAATCGGACACTGGGCAAACTTGTTAATTGAACCAATAGTATTTCAACGATTTATATGTACGACTCGATTTATACAATTTATACAACTAACCGTTGTACTGATTGAAAAGATTACCTTGATAAAAGAACGTTTGTCCTATTCAAAGTTTTATGTAAGTGGAAAGTAGATATCTTCTTGCAATGTGAGAATTAATGTTCCGGCAATTTACTGTAAAATATCTACCATTTTGAATCTCACATTTTTGTTTATTCTACAACATTACTATGAGTTCTTTCTATTACGAAAACGATTTTTAAAAAGATCCACACAGTATAATGCACAGTATAATAAAGAAATCAAGAATCTTTTATAAGTAATTGTTTCCTCGACTAAACAATTTAAATACCCTTTGCTAATTATTTCTTCACGTTTCTAATACTATAAATCTTTACAAATATGACATATCAATATTATATAATATTGGATTGAACTGGGAAAACAATGTATTAATAATATTAATAATATTGTACTTTTCCACCAACAACCAAAATCATTCATAGAACACTCAAATGTTTCAAAATGTCTTAAAATAATCAATCAGGCGTTTAAGACATATTATAGACGAAAATTTCTATAGCTTCAATGCATATTTAAACGATAAACCGAAGCATTTGCATATCAAATACACAATAAACTCTTCGAATTCACTGTTTCGATGACGGAAGATCCAGTGAATAATAGAAACAAACGGAAATCCTTCCCCATGGAACTGTGACGTCTACCAAGTTCAAAATGTAAATATAAACGGCGTATACGGTTTCAATGTTCCATAGCAATTTTATTGTTCGAATTCTCGTCACCCCATAATTTCAGAAGCACCGCGAGGAATGAATCCACGTTTCCAGGCTGAAAAATATGCGCGCGTATGAGCGAGGAACGGGAATTTCCTCTAAAAAGCAAATATCACTGGATTATTTCGAATAAAGCTTCACGCGATTCCGGTTGAACAAATTTCGTGAGACTTATTTAGGATGGGGTACAATTTGTTTCGTTTAATAACGGTAAAACACGATTCTGATAACGTATTCTACGTATAGAATATCAAACTGATTTTTATTATGCAGAAATATTGAAAAACAAAGGAATGAAACAATATATAAAATACGGTACTTAAAACATATTATATTAACTGAGCTTTAGTATTAATTTAACCCATATTTCATTTTCTGTTGATAAATTTATTTGTTAATATATCATAGGTTTCTCGTATTCTCTAAAAATTATGTTTATTTATATGAATATTTTTGGTGTATTTTATAATCCTCTGATAAATTTGTTCGTCAATAAATTATAGATTTCTCGCATCTGTCGAAAGCTGTGTTTATTCATTCTCATTTTTTTTCATGTATTTTATTATTAGTCTATAAATTCGAATAATAATAAATATACACGTTAATTTCATTTTCTAAAAATTATATTTATTCGCGGTTATCTATTGTACTACTGTAACATACTTTTTTCCATTAGACGAATTGAATGCTTGCATATCCAGTCGAATATTTTACAGTATGTGTACTGTATATCACAAAAAAATTCACCTACTCTGTTCAAATATACACTCAATTTTTCAATCATAATATGACAAGATTAAATATATTTGATAAACACGTATTTATTTATATTTACCGATGTCAACTATTAATTGTTTTCTTGCTTAATTATTAATTATTAATATTTGCAAATGAGATGGCCAAATTCTTAATTAAACTCAATATATATTACTTCTTGGAAACTGTGTTAATTAAAATATGGTTCAGCAGATTCAATTCCATCACACAACAATTCTGCTCACTGTAAAACAAATTTATAGTTATTACAATTAAAATCTTTCCTTGATCTATTGTCGATATAGATATTTCCCAATCTAAATCTGCCACACCAACAACAGGTTCTCTCTTCTCTTCATGGAGATTTTGGAGTTCTATAAAAATGTCGAATGTGACGTTGATCCATGATTTGTTCTAATACACAATCCCTAATATCTTTCCATAATAAAGCAAAACGAAATTCCGACCATATTGTACTCGGCTGACTTCAAACTTCAAATTGACATGTAATACAAATATTATTTAACAACATTTTATAATCACTTAATTCTGAATGATTTACTTATATATTTCTGAAATTGAAAATTTCATATGCAACGAACGCTAAAACTACGACGCGATGCGACGCTGTGAGAGGAATAGTAAATCTGCCGAACAATATGAATAGCCTATTAAATTGAGAGCGAATTCAGACAGAATTCAAATTAAAAACTTAATAAATCGCACACGATCTCTATTCACATCAGAACCGTACCAAAGGTTGTAAATTACAAAATTTTTAATTACCGATTTAGATACAAACGAATCTAAATTTTCGATGTTGAGGCAACGTTAAAGCCAACCAAAAAATACAGTTGCAAAGAAATAAAAATTAAAAAATGTCACCAGAGTAACTATGTAAATATTACAAAAATGAGTGTAATTGAATAAATTTACATTATAAGAATTTATAATAATATTTCAACTATACGGTAATAAAACGTTTTCCTTTCCTTATAAATATTTTTACGATATAATAGAAATCTCAATAGACATCACTTTGTAAATTTCTTGAATAAAAATGCAGATGTCGCTTAGTGTCATCAGAAACGCTTCGAACATAGAATGGCAGAACTCGGTAAATCTGGGGAGATAATCGAGAATTAATTGCGTTTCGAAATCTGTCGACGTTGCGAATCCTTTTTCTCCAAGAAATAGAGCAAAATCGATTGCTTCTACTAATAAATCGAGCTTCATTCAATTTGACCTCGTTGAAATTGAACCATTGATCGAGTTTCATTCTCGTATAGTTCTTCCACTTGAAACGTGCGTATTCCTTCTAACTGCATTAACAACTTGAATCAATCTACTTAAAGTCATTGCAATTAGTACTAAAATTCCGTGATTCCAGTGAAATTATTCTGGTCCCTTCGAAATCACATTCGCTTTATTTTTTAATTAAGAGGATTTTTGAATTGACAAAATAAATGAAACTCGATTCTTTACAGAAATCTTGATTGACAACTTTTCATTGACGAAATATCCAATTTTTTCTCTTTTCTACAAAGTGCAGTCAGTAATTCGGTTATTAAATAAAATACGATCTATGAATTTTAATTTCATTGATCTTTTGATTGCAGATTTTTCATTTTTTCTAGAAATTGAATTCAGCTTATATTTTTCATTTTATATCCTTCAGCAAGTTTGTAAAAATAACTTTTCGTGCTTGGTACAAATTACATTTATATGTAATAATTCCTCCAAAATTTAATTCTTTTGTTCACAATTCGTATACACAAATTATTTAATATTCAAACTTCTACATTTAAAAATTTCAGATCCTATTCAACGAAATAAAATACATATCATATTTATATAATTAATAGTTCTATAATAAGAATTTATTATGTCAACGAAACAAATCGACGAAAATTAGCATCTTCATTTTGTACACCTTTGAAAGTGATATTTCTTTATTTATTAACTTTAAATATTATATGTCTACATAATATTTTCTATTCAGAATCATTTTTCTTTACTGACAAATGTTTCTTTATCTTTGATAGAACTCTATTTATATATCTGTATATTTAATAAATCGATAGTGATGCATAAAAATCCTTGTATCTTTGTATCTCATAAAAATCTTTGTCAAATGTAATAAAATTTATCAAATATTTATACATTTTCTTTGACACTTCTTTCATTTTCTAACTCTTCCCACTTTACATTTTTATTTCGTTTGTCTCATATTTATAGAAAAAAACGTGTGAATTTCCTTAGGCAGAATAATTTCGTATATCATTGCATATTTTTACTTTACATTATTTTTAGTACATCTATATTTACAATAGCAAGATGTGTTTAAATATTCAATTTTCCTTAAATTCTACGTTCCCATTCATTCGATTCTCCTTCAATGAAGAGAAATAAATTAAACCTTCCACAATGACTAAACGATTCGTTGAAGTACCCTCGAAATTTTGCCCTCGACGTGAAAGCATCTCTGCCAGTAGGCAAACCGTTGACCAAAAAGCGTTCGACCATCGGAAAACCAAATGAATGGTTCAGATTCATCGCTTTACCACCGAAACTTGTCTTCATTGTGAACCTATTCCTAAAACCAGCTGAATTCCACATCAGCGACTGAATTACTGGTCAGAACTCGATCACATTTCTCACGGGAAGCTTCCCTAAAACAGCCCAATTCCCCTAATCGGTGTCGATCGATCGACCAACCTGCGTTCCTCCGTTCCTTAACGCGATAATTAAATCGTGAAAATGATCTCGTCCGTTCTTCATGTCGAATGTTCATTATTTTAGTGTTGAAATTAGCTGTTAGTGCAAATTCTATAAATATCAATATTTGGTAGTTTCAATTAATAATATTGACATTCGTAATTTATGTCAAAATAGCGGTTGATGATATTTGTTTCTGTTAATGTTGGCAATTGTGATAAAGATTATAATGCTGTTAATTAGGAACTAAGATGACAAACAAAGTACATGCTAAAATAGAACGATTTTTTTAGTGGAATAAAGTGCAAAAAAAACATAAGTGCTGCCATAATATATTCTAGCTTTTTAAGGTACTTATATTGTACGAAGGAATAAATATAGCTAAATTGATATATTTTTTAGCATTTATATATGATATAATTTGTCCTCTAAAAATGATAATATTGCTAAACAATATATTTCATGATATAAGATTTTTTCTTCGTTTTAATTAACCTATAAGATGGATGGGTGTACAAAATTAATCATTAAACTTTAAATTTCGTTAACTGAGATACTGATATTAGAATAATTATAATTAGGAATAAATGCAGTAGTAATACTTGTTGAAATGTATATGTGTAAAATATTCGAATATTTAACTGTGTATAACTTCTAGAAGGAAATATTTGAAATGTCGGTAAGGAAAATAAATTATAGATATTTAATTCTTAAATACGTAATTTTGCTAACTATGATAAAATATTTTAAATATATCAAGTTATCCCTATGTATGTACTACAAAACTATTCATGCCATATTTCAAACATTTCTTTATTCAGATATAGCGTTACTTGCCAAATGGATGTCACAAACTACAATACAATAATTTATTTTATATTGTTGCTTGTATAATACAACTTTGAAAGAATTTTAACCGAATATTAAATATTTTAATTCTAAATATACCTAAAAGAAGTGCTACGAAAAAGAACTAGGAATAATAATAACACATGAAACTTTTGAGTTGTAATACGCTAATGAAAGAAAAACTAATTTATTCGTGAACAAATAACTACTGTCTACATATTCACTCATATCCATACTTGATAAATGTCATACGCCTATTACATTAAAAATATAAATGTTTTTAAACAGCAATATTATGTAATACATTTCGTTCTTCAAATGATAATAACAAAATTCAAATATATGTAATAAAATTGGATAAAAAATTTATAAAAATTACTAAAAAAAAAAAATACCAATGAATCATAAATTTCATGTAGTAGTCGAACAGCTATAAAACAAAAAATACATACTTGTAATATATTATATACAAATTTTGAAATACAAAATATATGTAAAACCGAATGATTTCAAGTATATTCCAAGCTTAGATAAATTTGGATGAAACACTGAAAGCCTTGAAGGTAGTAGATTTTAGAAACAAGTTCAAAGTAAATAATGCAAGCTCTACGAATTTGAATGACCTCGTCACAACTTTGAACACAGCGACCGAATGAGGAGAAATTTAGCACGACTACACATATCTAAACTCTAAATAGTATTCATAATAGAAACGAAAACATCTGGACTATAAATATCTCAAGCACAATTTTCAATATCTATAGTATTTTTGGAATTGCACACATAGACAATAAACCACAAAGTTTCATATGATTAAAATGTTTATTTTGACTAACAATTCTAGTAATATTATTATACAGAATGAATAACGAAAAGGATTTTAAACATTCTAAATAATTTAAGCAAATTAACTGTAAAAACGCTCTGAGTTCATAATATCCTGATTTGAATATAAATGCTATAAAAATAATAGAGAAGCAATTTATATTATTTAAATTTACATCAAATAGATAGTAAAAATTCTACTCAATTAACATAAATCATCGAAGCACTAATAAAGTACGTATCTACAATAAATAGCACAAAAGTTAAAATCTTCTGTGTCCTGATTATCATTCGTAACATGCTTATTTAATATTTTTGGAATCTTAAACACAATAACTCATACAAATTTGCCCTAATTAAATAAATCAATGACAGATTCGTAATACATCACGTAGAAACCTGCGGTTACCCTTCCTGTAGGCCAGATATTCTAATCACAACTCTGAACAAGCGCTTCAGCAACTTCTTGATAATAAACACTACACAAATCTAAATCCTAAAAGTCGTAGCTCAAACATTCATATAACATCCAACAACGGATTTTTTGATAATTCAGTTATTTATCAGATAAGAAAATCGCAGATTTTTAGTTCATACTTAACTTAATCTAATCTTTATTTTATCGATGTGATAATTGGTTGTTTTTAATTTTTTCTTAGAAATTGTGGGGCACTTTAGAAAAGAGATAGCGATACATCTTTCTTCAAAAGAAGGCGAGATAAAATCAGTATCTACGCAAGATTCATAGATATCTAAAGCATTATGCCTTTTATGGTTATTTTATGGTTTATATATGAAATTAAAGTTTAACTCTATCCACAATTCGTTTCACTAAATATTTTATCACTTACATCACTTTTGCTCTAAGTAGCTCAATTAAACTGAATAAGCATATACATATTATATGTTTCCTATTTCAATCTTCTTCACTAAATCTGCGGAAATAGTTTCTTTTGCATGAATCAAATCATTTAGAAATTTCAAAAGCCTCCGAGTGAAGAAAAAAAGGAGTCACGTTTGTATAATTATTAAATACTTACATAGAAATAAAAATTCATTAGCTTCAACATCAGAAATGTAAACATTATTTCATAAATTTCGTAAACATTAATCGTGAAATTTATTATGTTCATAATACTTATCACATTTTTTACATTTTTTTTCATATAACGTAATATTACAAATTTTTTATTTCGTTAGTAGCTTAACATATTCGTATGCGTATTCGTATTCGTAACATATATATAATTCGATAATCGATAATCAAATATATTATTTGTAGTACATGAAGAAAGCTTCATTGATACAATTATAAATACTTGTATTCTAGAATTAAATCTATAAGATAAATCGGTGAAAATTAACGATAGTTTTATCGTTGACAGCTTTCCTTTCGAAATTTCTAGACTGAATAATGAATGAAAATATTTATCGTTTCTCCTGGGGAATGTTTGTATTTATGTATTTCCTTCATATTACTGAGGCGCCCCATAAAAAGTGCAAAAGCTTTCCAATCCGACAGGACTGTCTTGTAATAACATAAAACACTTCAAAACTGTAGTCTCACTACTGTTCTGTAGATAAACACAAGAATGAATTCACTTACTTTCTGATTCCCTTAGAAGAAGAGCAGAAAACACCGGAACGAAGGAGAATCCACTTTGTTTCTACACCACTTCACACGCGTCGCTGGTTCACAAAATACCACCGTTCACGAATCCCTGCTTGTCGCGACGTCGGTCGAACACCGCAAACACCGTGGACACTGAACGTTTCATTTCACTACACTCATTCGTTCAAACACCCCCCGAAGAGAGCTTCGTAAACCCGTATTATACCGCACCCAACAGATGTTCACCCTTTTTATTTCCCGAGCAAGACACCTGTTTTCCTTTTTCTGCACGGGTTAAAGATGCACGAGACTCGTGGACAGCATGCAGCGAATGTCAACTATATTTGAAACTTCACGATCTTATCAGAGAATGAAAACTCGGGAGAGTAAAATAAATTAACACACCGATTATTCTTTTCTACGCTTTTTGAACAATTCTTTTGTTTAGATTCGTACAGGGGATAGTTTTAGATTGGGAAATTCTGTGGATCGTTTTTAAAAGGGGGTTGAACACGAAGGAGATGTAACTGAGTGAAAGACGCGTCAAACGGAAGCACGAACACACACGTAATAGACAAAGCTCCCAGCGTGGCGGGTCGGCCGCGACTGAATCGAGCCAAGTCGACTCGGAACGCGTCGGGCTTGAATGAGCGTGGCTGAGCAACGGAGATGCCCGAAGTGCGCCTGAGAGAGACGAACAATGCCGCGATTGGGGTTGGAGTGGGGCGACGAAGTGGGGATAGGGTAGTAGAAAGAGGGAGATGGACGGTGATAGCGGCGAGGGATGGAGAGAGAGAGAGTAAAAAAGAAAGAGAGGGAGAAAATTTGTAGTGCCCTGTTCATATATATATAGTGTTCAATAATTTGGTAACTTTCGGCGTGCGTAATCTTTGTACCAATTATTAATTTCAATTGATTCAGATGTTTGATTTAATGCTTCTAATTCTCAATACAAATTCTCAATGTATTCTCAATACAAAATTATGATTATTGAAATGTATAAAAAGAATAATCCTAACAAAATAAAATCTAGACATAATGAAGAGATAAATTCACGCGTAACTGTTTAGAATAACTATAATGAGACGGTACTAATAATATTTACGAATTAAGATGTTCGGAACATCGATCAATACCATAACTTGGAAAACACAGAAAAATAATGATATTAGAAACACTATTTTGTTCTAGATTTTCTTTCTCTGTTGCTTATGTCATCTTCTTATCATAAATAAACTTATAGAAGTCATTTGTTTTGTGAGAACTGGACATTTATTTATTTTATATACTGTCATATACTGTATTGCGTGTAATACTTGTAATTACATTTGTTTATTATATAATAAAATTCAGAAGATCGTAATTGAAAAATTGGATTGATTAGTTCAGTTCTCGAAAGGCTGCATTAAGAAGATGGAGGTTTTCGGTCATAGATTTCTGTTACATAAATAATTCCCATAATTTAATAATTTTACAATTTTACATTGAATAGATCAAATCCTCTTACACCCAGTTGAACTAATATTATGAGCGAGCTTTTGCAAGTCAAAAATAAATTGATATTTGATATAAATTGAATATTCGACGAATGAGTTGCTAATTTATGTACTATTGAATATTCAATAGTACATAATCAATTCTATAGTACATCTGTACAGTGCTCAAAGTTATTCACTTTACGACAGGCAACGAGAAAGCTTTCTTTAAATTAATTTTTCCAAGAAACTATACGATAGATCAATGTCAAACTTAAAAATTATGTATAAGATAGATGCAACTTCGGTATGTGTAAATAGAATTGAAACATTATCATAATCTGGGGTAGGTGAAGCCACGAAAATTTCAAATAACTCACGTATCCTATCAAAGTAATATAATTTATTATAATTATATAAAGAACTAAAAAACAATAATATGTAATCAATGTTAACTAATCACTGATTGCAATTGTTAGGTTTACTAGCTAAAGCAGTTCAGTTTTATTAAGCTTATCGTATCATTAACAAGTATCGTGATTTATATGACTGACAAGCAAATATACGGAAAGTTTCCTTGAATATTAATAAGAATACCAATACTTTTAAAAATTCTTATCATTTTTTTGAAAATTTCACAAAGCAAACAAGTATTATATTTTACACGTAAATATCAATAATAAATAACTGTAAATTTAGAAAACACTTAAAATTTATTGCGACGCAAATTATAATATATCAGAATGGCTACAAAACTATTTTTAAATAAGTAATGTATTATAGAAAATATTCGATTTTTAAAACTTATATCAAATACACTTTTGATATATTTTGCATAGGTTAGATGTATACATGTCCTATGCTTCTTACATATTTAACATGCATAAATATCCATACTCTATTGGTAATTAATGCACAATCTGGTATATTCGAAACGTTGTAAATGCATACTGAATGTACTGCACTGTTTTTTTTAGTATAATTTATTACTAGCATAAATAACTTTTTATGCATTGAATAAATACGAAGACGTGAGTATCAGAAAGACGATGCACTGCAAGAAATATGAAGAAAATTGTGGAAACAAAAGAGAGAATAGCTAAGTTAGAAAGTCGTCTGTGGGCAAACCTATGATGATGCTTAAAACGGCAGATAGAAAGAAACATATAGGAAGACAATAAAAGCTTGGAGAAATATACCTAGCCTTACGAAAAATACACAAAACAGAGTTGTAAAATACGTGAAAAGAATTAAACAAAATTGCAGTGGAAAAGAAACCTGTGCAAAATAAATGAAATAAGCACTGTAAAGGGTAAGAAAAAGAAATTTTGTAATATTCGAGAATAGCTTTGAAAAGAATAAACGAACAAAATAATATGAGAGAAAGGAGAAAATAGAAATAATACTAATATGGTAATGAAAAATGGAACAAATAGTCTATTCTATAATCTGAAAGAAACCAAGACTATATTACAACAATAATAAAAAAGATGGGAATATCCGCAGAGCAACGAATACGGTAAAGTGACGTCGGGTACGATAAGCTAAAGAAGAATCTAGAATGAAAGGCAAAAATTTAATGGAAACGAAGGAAAAAAAGTAACGTTTAACAGAAAAAGAGTGACTATACTTTCAAAAGGTACAAGTGTAGAAGAAGAACAAGAAAGAAGGGGAATTACGGAGATTTAGATACGGTAATAATATAAAGAAGCTAAAAGGAAAGGAACTAAAATGCAAAGAAGCGTTTCGATGAAAGCTATAAGTAGATAAGCGTGGCTAAAAAAAGAAATATCTTCGATGAGCCTAGAAGAAATCAATAATTATAGGATATAAAAATTAGAATTGACTGTTAAGCGGTCAAAGGATATTTAAAAAATGATATTATATGAAATAAAATAATATTTCGAAATTTCACGTGTAGATTTTAATATTTCAATTTCTATATGTTATGGAAATTTCAAATTTTATGTGTTTTGTTATAACAATTTAAATTGTCTAATTAGTTTAAAAGTTCGAAATAACTCGAATCTTAAAAATTGGATTAGAAAAGCAACATGAAAGGAACAGCAAAGATAATTCCTTCTTTCATTCTTCTTGTTTCCAGTTTACGTTCAGCATTTACGGAAAGTGATAGTGACAAAATTGAATCGGACTAAAAATAAAACTTATCCAATAATACACTTAATATTTTTATCAAGGATAACAGTTCTTCTCCTTTTTAATATGTCCCTAAGTGATTGAAGCAAGGAATGGAAATATATACTTACTAACTGTGAAAAATATCTTTATGAAAACAAATTCTTAAGCTTCTCTTCAATGCAGAACCCGGTCCTAATTATTTGCAGAATCAGAATAGATCATGCATCCTATATTAATTTTATTTCCTTTATTATGAAATTAAATTCAAACCAAATATTACATCTGCCAAAAGTTTTAAAATATATCGATGAAATAATGAAACATATTGCAAATAGAAAGCTATTATACGAACTATTATTAACAGAATTTAATTACGCTATATAGGAGACATTATATATAGTTGAGTAAATTGAATCGATAAATACCCCGATCAAATCAATGTTATAAAACTGCATGAAAGTATTTAGACATTTACCATAGAAAAATTGTATCTGTATACATATATTTTATGTTATATAGAGTATTTCGAAATATCATTAATACTGTAATGAGACTATTTGAGAATATTTATAAAATATGAAACTGAACTGAGACTGTATATAGAAATTACGAGATATTTATTGTAAACGTATATTTAGTAAAAGCTTAGTATACAGCATAAATGGTCACCTTAAGCATATAATAAAGGTTAAAGATGGTCCCGCGGAATATTGAGAGTTGTCTATCTATTGATAAATCCGATGATGAATCTCTTGATAAAGATGATACATTTGAGGATAAGTTTTACAAAATAAAAGTTAAAATATTAACTAAACTAATAATTTTTTGACATATCTACTCGACAAATAGGTTAATAATTTTGTATAGATAATTTCGAGCTGCATCGGCTAATATATTTAAAAATATACGATTTCATTGAAAAAAACAAAATTGGCCTTCACATGATCTTTACACGCACACTTACAGGAAATCTAGTAACGTCAAAGTATACCTCCCTTGAAGTAATTTAACTTTTATCCGAAACATTTTTCGAAGTAATTAATAGTATCTAAAATATTTCAGCTTCAACTCTTCTCAGGTGATTTACCATGTAGATTTTCAGAATCCTTGAAATTTTTACCAATAAAATCATGGTACTTGGATGTCATTACGAAGTCAGTAAAATTTCAAAATGTTTCGTATCACACACGTAATATATTCATAAAAGATATCTACAAGTATTCGAATACTTTTGTGAACCTCCGTATAAGAAATAAATACAGAAGAATCACAGATATTTTTTTACAAATTAACATGTAGTATGTCAAAAAAGCAAATAAAGAAACAAAAAAGACAATCTATGGAAAATAAATATCCATACAATATTTTATCCTAATTCTTATTCGATTATAATTTTTTAAATTCTCAGATATTCCAAAGGATCGCAAGGAACACAAACTCCACAACCACGAAATGCTTCTAGAGTAGATCCAAAGGATTCGCCATTATTAATTGTTAGTACTCACGAGTCAATGGCTGACAAGAAACGTTCGGCGCTACTTATCCCAGGAAAACGTTCGATTATCGAAATTCCCATAATAGATGAACTTATAACGATACTCGATCCCCATGAGGTGCATTATGTTACTGTTCGTGAAAGGCCATAAACGTCAACATACACGAGCTCAGCATGGAAACCGATTGCATACAAGTTTTTCAAGCGACTTGTCCCTATTATAATGCGCTGACAGAGAATTACAGATTGCCAAGGCGGACAGTCTGCTCGTGGATCCTCCTATCTGCACCAAGTCTCATTTGTGCGCTCCATAGAAGTGAATATCAGGAACGTTCCTATTTCTTCATTCTTTCCTTCCTTATTTGGCTGTAAATATCCATGTGCTAACTATTCGTTATAGACGAGTCTATTGTCGAAAAAGAATGAATAGAAAGAATATATAGATTAAACAAAGCTTTTAAAAAAATTTTACTTACAAAGGCATTAAAGAGAAGAAAATAATATTCCTAATTAGGTATTATTAAGTAATTGGGTTTAATAATAATATATGGGAAACCTATATATGTTGAGCACATGCGGTAATCATATAATAAAGTATCACTCAATTAATGAACTCATATTACTAAAAATAAAAACCTAACGGGCTCATTGCATTAATCTTGCGATGCATCTTCCATTTGGCCAACACCTATTTTGTTCTCTTGGATGAACTTCTTGAATGGACAAATTTCTAATAAAGCCAAGAAAAACAATTCTTCAATGATTAGGAGGTAAAATTAAAAGAATATTTGATTCAAATCATAACTCAGAGATTTATCTAATCAAACAGAGGGTCTCCGAAAGCATTAAAATTCTGAAAATTTTGGAACTAATATAAGCTTGTCAAATTTGTATTTTTAGTAATATGAGTTAAAGTGTTATTTTATGATGACTGATATCTTATTATATTATTACCGCCTGTGCTCAACATATACAGGTTTCCCTGTAATTATATTATTATTATATTTAAGAAAATTGTTTCCTTCTTTTTACACTTTTAAATAAAAACCATCTTTTCTTACTTTTTCAATGTATATATTTCATTTTGTACTTCTTAGCTTTAACTATCATCCGACAATAAATAATTGAACCCTATAGTTGCATAAAAAGATTTTTTCAGATTTCACCTTAGTTAACCAGACTAATTATTTCTAATCAAAAAATTATCAATTTTTTTATTTATATTGTAGTGTCATCGGAAATGAGCAAATGATCCAAATTTCAGCTTTTTAGTTGGGAAGCAAGTGAAATTTCGCTTACAAAATTCTATCCAGATAGATGGACAAACACAAAGGTAAGCTAAAAATCCATTAAAAATAGAGAACAGAAAGAGAGAATGTACAAAATAATGTATAATTTTTTGAGTTTGTTTAGATTATTTGGATTGTAAATGCAGAAGTAAAGTAAAAAGAAAATGTTGGATTGTTTGGAAGTATCTTACTATAGTTTTTGGAGTTTATTGTGGAAACGGTATGATCACATTACAGTATAGAAAAACATTTTATTTTATATACTAACAATAGAATATTATAAATTATTACAATACACACATGTAAATTTCTTCAGCTATCGTCATCTCTCGAACTTTGAAATTATTCTGTTTTTCCATAGAGTACACAATATGTCGTATAGTAAGAAATTCGTGTAATTTGTCAGCAACATTTATTTGAGATATATAAAAAGAAGTTACATTTATATTCCATATTATCTTTCGTTATTGTTACCAAAATAATGATTTTTTATATCAAATAAGTATAAATTTGTACACTGTAATATACTATAAGAACAGTTTTTATATTATTAAGAGAGAGTTTTCGATACTATAATTATGTAGCAAGTTAATCATATCTTGAAGGTTTTTCTATAATATTAAATTGAATTATAGATATGATGCCTCGACGTTTAACAACCAAACTTTGTTAATATATTCTGTAGGCACAACCATAAACATGTTATAATACAGACACAGATCATTTACAGCATCCGTGAAAAATTAGAATAAAAATACGAAATATGAAGGGAAGAGTAACAAATGTACGCTATGCTATATTACAAGACAAGAATAGATTTAACACAATTATTAGTTGTTAATACTCCATTTCAAAATATTCATGTTTCTATTTGTGCAAAACTCATAACGAATTGAATTTATTATCCTATGTAGTGCATCTTAGTGTCATTATATCTTAATAAAACAATCAGTTTTTTGTACCAGTTAACCACGCGTACTAATGCTACTGCTTTCTTTTTGATAATTAACAATATATACAAGTCAAGCGACGTTGAAGTTCGAGACGAAAGTGTTGTTTTCTTTGTATTTCATATTTTTATTTCACATTTGTTTCATATTTGTTTAACAAGGTTTTAAATGAACAATACGTGTATGTATAATATTTCTTGCTTAATTATATCCATAGAATATTACTGAATACCTATACCGTGTGTGAAATAGAACTTCCTTTACCCGAATATCCGTTATCTGAACGTTATATTATCCGAACAGCACATTTCCTGTTAGAATACTCTATGTAAATATATACATTGCATTTTTTCCTCCTGAAGAATTCCTCACTTCGATAATAATTATAATAGTCAAGCACATTCATCCAACGATGTTATATCGCAAAACACATTAAATTATAATAGCCAAAAAGTATTATAGATGAAACAAACAGTGGCAGTAGTGAGAAAGATGTACCACCTTGTTTTCATGCATTTACAGCTTTGGAAATAGGTTTTAGATAGTTTGAGGTTTAAAATGAATATAACATACTAATGGTATTGAAAAAATTATGTGATTTACTGCTAAACAAAATTTATGATTCATAAGTTTGATCTCCTTCAAATTTCATGAAGAAATTAATGGAATTGAGCAAAGCAGATGCCTCTTGATTTTGTATTCAATTTATAAAGTTGCATACAAAGCAATATTCATCTTATTATCTTAACTATTGTATGTAAAACTCAATGCTAAACACTTCTTGTTTGATTATGCGGAAATTCTCTAATCCGAACTTACTTATTCCTAAAGTAGTTCATACAAGTGAAGGTTCTTTTCTAATTATAAAACTATTATTTGTATATTACTATATCCCACTATACTGATCGAAAGTTTTCTTATTTGAATACTTTCTCATTAATTTTGAATCAGAATACTGTAAATTCTACTATACTAACAATAATTACTCATATCATCAACCGCCCACGAATCGCAAATAATCTTGCAAAATGCAAACAAAGGAGAAAACACGGCAAAATTGAACAAGCTTCGAAATACGTTGAAACATACACCTCCATTTCCCTCAAAATGATTATATGTATAAACAACACGATCAGCACGATGCAGCGAAAATCGGCCTTATCGGAGGTCGTCGAAGCGATCTCGGCGAATTATCAGACACGCAGCCAGCGTGAGCCGCGGCTACGTGTCAACGCCGGCAAATAGCTCGCGTATCTACAGATTGTAATTAAGTTTCGCATAATTACATTTTGGTGCGAGTTGAATCGCGACGCGTGAGCACCGATCATGATGCAATTCTGTCGTCCCCGTTCGACCGATTCCCATCCGACGAGAGAGCGAATTAACGAGCACACTGGACGATTTTTTTCCGTCGATAAACGACCGATCGAATCGGTCACAACGAATTGATAATGGCATCGCCACGTGCTGTCCTGGCCCGAGATCAATAAAATAGTCTTGCTGCGATGCAAATGCGAAACACAGCCTGCATTGTTCGAACATTGTACAGGATGTTTCAGTATTAGATCCTGGGCAAGGAATGGTAGTAAAATATAATCATTTTTGGATCTTGCTACCTGCGAAATTTTTAGAGTATATAGAACGTTCAATATGGCTGGGCCAAGTACTAGATTAGGAAGGATACAAGGAAAATTTCAGAAAAGAATATTTCAATGAGTAGAATTTAACGACTTCGAGTATCGTATCACGTGCTACATATATACTACGGCTCAAAAATATGTAAACATTTGTTTATGTTCGATAGAATGTAATTTATTGTTAATATAGGTATATAGGTAAATAAGTCCATTTTCCCTTGTTTCGAAATACTGAAGTGCTTGCGTCTTCGTCGATTAAAAATCCTGGTAAGATTCATTTAGTATGTCCACGTTTCTATGTGTTTAAATGGATATAAATTCATTATACAAATGATTTTTTTGAGAATTAACTAGGCCAATATCTGTTTTCAGAGTCATGAATGAACTTGCACTACATCCAAAATTAGTGAATTATACAATTCACTAAATATAAATTATTTATAATTTATGTTTCATGCTTTAATCCATTTTTGTTTATAAATGTCTATAAGATATTTGAAAACATATAAAATAAAGCTAAATAAATTAAAATTATTATAATATTATTATATTAGACTCAATAAACACGATTGTCTCACTATCAGATTTTAATACGTGATTATCCATTGAGAAAAGAAACTAAGATAACAACATCACATAATACTTTCTTGAATCTTAGGTTTGCACTTCGATACGACCCGATGTAATTAAAATTATTATTCATTTAATAAACAAACTAAGTAATGTAATTTATTATAATAATAAATGTAATAATAATTTACAGACATATCACTGAATCACATTTAAACTTGTTTGCATCCGTGCATGCAATATTATGCCAGATGCAGAGGTTAGGGTTACATTTGCTATCAATTACATTTGTTGTGTTTGATTATTGGTGCCTCCCTCGACGGTTAGGACCATTGAGATATAAAGCAAAATAGAGTACGCAAATCATATATTACCGTGTAAGTGGATGCGACACGAGATTAGAAGCAGAACACGCGTTGAAGCGTCCTTTCTGTCAGAGTTTAATCAAGCATGCACACTAACACCGCTCGTTAATCAACGTTACACTTCCATATTTAGTATACGAGTGTGCATGCGTTATTAGATAAGGACACAAGAGGCATCTATGCAGCATTCTCCTTCTATTCCTATATTATTTTCTCAGTTATCGGTTCACGCATTCTATCTGTATATCTCTATGTTTTGAACAGAGTAAAGATTACAGGAAATGGACTTACACCACTTTCAAAATAAAAGATTATGCAATTCCATTTATTAACGAAATTTCAATTCATTGAAACAAACAAATATTTTAAGATTTAAATCATACATTGTCTATAATTAAGTTTATATTAAAGTATATGCAAATTTTTCGTCTTCTCAATTTGTTTAAAAAATAGATTCACACCACTATTAAACTAAACGGTCCAATTATTAATGGAACGGTTCAGAATTATTTTATACTTCAGTAATCCTTTATCCGATAAAATTTAATTTTAAATCTTAATATGTGATAAAATAATTGACATTTGTAAAATTTTATTATTTAAGAAATTTATTGGCATTAGCTCGTTTGATGATTGTGATTAATTCGAGCAATGATATCTAAAACCGATTAATATCTCAACGAAGCGTGTATTATTCTGATACATTATTGATGAGATTTTATATATATATATATATAAATTTCATATGATATACAGATAAAAGATTGTCTATTTGAAGCTTTATACGTAATTATCTACTAAACTATTCATTATTCAAAGAAATGTTATAAACAAAACTTATATCTTGCGATGGTCACAAATCTTATGTTGGTGGACATGTCCCTGTCACTTCACAACGACCTCTCTTCTTTTTAATTGAAGTTATATGTTTTCACCTAAATAGATGTGTAGTCTATTCCATGACGAATTCATCGATCTGTAATATATTGTTCTTTGAAGGCCATTCGAGGTCATTTATTCATTCAAAACTTATCTCCGTTGAACGTCAACAAGATTTGGTATACCGGAATATGTCATCGATTTAGCAATAAACATGAATCTAAGTTACACTAATGATGCGATTTGTCGTCACTCTTGTTTGTGAACAGTGGATATCTATAGTTAGGCTGGATTTCTGAATTCTTGGGTAGAAGAGGATGTAGGACCCTTCGCACCAAAACCTGACAGCCTAGACTTTTCTTTGCAGCTTTATGAAAGTTTAAGTTGGTCAGGAGAAACCGACTACCCTTAATAATATAAAGAATCGTATTAAGGTTGTTTGCCAACAAATAAACTTTATAGCTTTCAAGAGAATGGAACTATCATCTATAATCTAGATTTTGGACTTACCTCAATGAAGATAAGTTCTGAAAGACAATAGATGACCTTGAATGACCTTGTAAAATGAACATTCATGAATTCGTCATCGAACAGACTACGGGCGTCTACTGAAGTGAAAACATATAGTTCCATTTCAAAAAGTGAGGGTCATCTTGAAATATTGGAGACACATCTACCTAGAACACAGTTGTGATCGTAACAATATATTTTCCTTGAAACATGGTAAGTTTTCCCTGAAACATTGTTTTGAATAATGAACAGTCGTGAAATGATTGCGTTTACAACTTCAAAACTTCACTCTGTATATATTATATATACCTTGTATATATTTGTTGCTTTCACAAGAATATACTAAGTATCGCTTTTGATCATTAGTTTGCCATTAATTCCCGTATTTTAATAACATTCGCGTATTATTAATTATTGAAATATGTGTTAAGTTGGTATGATCACTAGTTCCTACAAGTAGGGTTGGTACGACTACCGACGCGTCCCTTTGTTTTAAGGGACGCCACGTGCTCTTTCATTCTGTATGTATCCGGCGTTGTGTAATGACTATATATGGTGGTGAAATATAAAAAATACAAAACCAATCTGTATGCATCAATTAAATATCTAATTCTAAAACCTATTTAATAACATTAATATCTATTGAGCAAAGTCTGCATATTACGTAGATACAGCGGATTTAAGATTTTTATTTCTATTTTGTAGCCATAGATGCTAAAATAAATTATTCTCTCAACTTTTACTATGTATTATGTTCAGATGAAATGAATATATTCAGATGAAATAATGATGTAAACGTTAAAAAGATGAAAAATAATCTTTTTGAATCATTAAACTCTATAATTTTAATGTATAAATTAAAAGCATTTATGATCTTAAAAAAATTAAATGTTTTAATTAGTGTTTTACTAAATGTAAAAAGATTTTATACATTTACATCTAAGAGACAGAAATCGACAAATTCTGGTAAGAGGTAATTATGTTCAGTAATACGTATTTCTCACAGATGACATTAACTTTATGGCGTTCCTGTGCCATGCTAACCCAAATAGAGAGGAGAATGCTCTCTAAGCTTAGGAGCTTAACCTGGACAGTGCTGCTATGCAAACGAGCAAAACCTGTGAGTAGCGACTCAGTTAATCTTACGCTCATCAACATTAAGTATTTATTTCTAACTTTTGGCATGCCATCAATTTACTACAAGAGCCACATAAATAAGATTTAGAGGAGAATTTAAAGTATTATAGAAAATTCCCAATTATTCCATAATTTAACAACGAAAGAATTTATTTTCTTTTATTTAGCCTTTAATAGTCTTTGGGTTTTGATGGTCCAGAGTAAAATATTCTTTCTATATGCCATTATCTTTGTTATTCAGGTCCTGCATACCAAGTCGATAGTTAACCAAGTTTAAAAATACTTGATAACTTTTCAAACTCGATTTTCTCGAAAACGAAGAATTATATCGGAAAAGTGTATTCTACCTCTTCTGTTTCTTCACATAGAATTGCACTATTGCCGATTGTACTATAACTATTGGCATACTTTCTATAATATTCTTATTTCAATTAAAAATAATATAAATATGCTTATTATAATTGAATAAGTAGTTCATTTTTAAGCTTAATTTTTATAGACATCTAGAAATTGATGATCTTTTAAAAACGTCACTCATCTACCAAATTAATGACATCAACAAAAGAAATCTTCTAGCCAGCTAGCTAGCTATCGAAATCGATTCCCCAAATCGGGAAGTTCAAATGAATATCCGCACTCACATGAATGTTATTCTTTAATGTCAATTTTCTCTATTTATTAATACAATTACACGTCTTACAAACTTTACAGATAAACTTAATTTATTAACATAGTTTATTAAGTGAAGTTTATTAACTTAGCTTATCTTCCTTTTGGTATTGCATCAAATATGAGACTGCTTAGTCTATATTTTATACCATAAATACAATAAATACAGTACAATAAATCAATAGCAGCTATTATTAGAATAACTAGGAAACAACTTGTTTTGCTGTTTCTATTTGCCAATAAGTGTAAGATTCTTCGCTGCCATTAACTTGTCAACGGTTGCAATTCTTATCACCTAGTCTTATTAATTACAATGACCCACTAGTCACGATAAAAACTAGTAAAACTTGTCTTACTGGTTTTGGACAACTGTCGATTAACGTATTTTATATGAATTTAGTGTAATTAAGAGAATTATATGTATAAGTCACATTGATCGAATCAAAGCATACGTACGCGAAATTAATATATACAAGTTGAGGTGATAGGATATCAGTGGATGTAAACATGTTATTTTCTTAATTATTAAAGACGCCTTTTTTTATATTGTATACATCTTCAAATTGTTATTGGTGCAGATTTCAATATTAATATATTTTTTTAAATACTGTAAATATTACATATATTAATATAAATAATATATGAAGATTATACAAAACAAATTTTAACAAATACATTTTTGTCGATTTTCTGATTTCAATGTAATATTATAACTAGAAGAAAATATTTTTAATATAAAGCAGCTAAAGATGAAAGGAATTTGTTAAGTTCAAAGACATGGTTGACGAATTTTTGTAGGATTTAATCATCATATTTTAATGTAACTATAAAATTATAATAAATTTATGCAATAAAACATATTGAAATATTACTAAATTGATAATTACATGATTCAGTGCTCCTAGCAGAATTTGTAAAAAACTATAAATTTTTGTATAAGCTTCAAATTACCAGAAATTCAAGAAATCTTGTCAATAAAGAACATTAGGTTAATCGAAATTTTCTTGCATATTAGGACTTGCTTTTTTATGATACATGTAAATCTAAAGTACCTTATTCTATCCGATGTTCACACATGCAATCACATTCACATATTTCTGCATGCAATCTCATGACACTGACTATACCGATTAAAATACCACGGTGGACCGCCCGACGGTCAGCTGGGATGCCCCGGGGCTTACTTCCGAATTACTGCCGAAGCAACACTGCGTCTTCTCCTGTCTGAGGGAGTCGTTCCTTAGTTAGTTCGGGCATTGGGAGGGACCACTCTCTCGACGCTATCCCCTGGACTGTAGTGCAAATCTGAGGAGGTCCAGATCCTGCTCGGCGTGTCGGCCTCTATGACCGCCTAGGACGGCGTGGGGCCGTCCTTTGGCGCGGGATCCTGCAAGGGTGAGATGTTCTCACCCTCTCCCGCTTTGTTCGTTCCTTGACGAGCATTACGTCTTCGCAGTATGGGCGGACTGCGAAGGACTCCTGTCGCCTCCTCAGCATCGCATTCACAACTGACGAGGCGTCTAACCATTCGCCAATCGCCAGCCGTAGAATACGGCAGCTGGGGCTTCCCACGTTGGACAAAATTGCAACGTGTGCTGGGCCGTGTCCCCGGCCACACCGCAGTGGTGATAGGTGTTCGTCGCTTCTCTTCCCATTTTCTGCAGGTATTTCCCGAATACTCCATGTTCTGCGAGCACCTGCGTCATCCGAAAGGACAGTGGAAGCCCTTCGCGGTCTCTCCAAGCTTCTCAGTTTGGCAGGACTGATCTGACGGCCCGGTGACCACGAACCTGATCTTCAGTGAGTAGGTCGGAAAGCCACCGCTCCCATACCTCTTGTCTAGCTTCCCCTCGAACATCTCGGGCCGCCTGCTCGGTGGGGGGAGAGTTCCCGCCTGAGCTTAGGCTCCTCTTTTCATCGTACGAAGGAGGAGTTCGAACGGAGGAGACACCGCCAGGACCGTCGCCGACGCATATGATATCGTCCGGTATTCGTTTACGATCCTGATGGCGGTCGTCCTATGAAGCCTCCTCAGCAAGGGTAGACGGCGTCGGCATTTCATCAGATCCTCTGCCCACACCGGAGTCCCGTACAGGACTCGAGAACGGACGACTCCCTCATATAGTCGGCGCACTTCGACTTCTGCCCCACAGATATTCGGCAGTAGACCACATAGAGCGTTGGCTGCCGTCGTCACTTTGGGAACCAGAATCTTGAAGTGCGGCCCGAACGTCCATTGACTGTCGATGGTGAGGCTCAAATATTTCATCTGAAGCCCTACCTCAACCTTCTCCCCACTTATGTCCAAGCACAGGCCGGGCGGTGGAGTTCCCCTACGTCGGTAGTCATAAAACCATATGGCCTCCGACTTGGCTGGGAACACCCTCAGGCACAGCTTTCGTATAGCCCGTATCACGCAAGCGGCGCCAAGCTCTCCGTAGCGCAGCGTCTCGTACCAGCGTCCTCCGGCCAAGACCAATGTGTCGTCCGCGTAACACACCACAGTCCACACCTGAGCACAGTCCACGGGGGCATGGGACAGCGAAGCACCGCGTCGTATCCGATGGTCCACAGAATCGAACCCAGAACCGAACCCTGCGGAACCCCGCGCTCTACGGGCCGCCGCTCTTCTCCATCCTTGCCGGTGTAGCCGAACCATCTGTCGCTTAGGTAGGCCCGTATGACACGAATAATGTAGGGAGGCACCTCGAAAAATTCAAGGGCCTCCAATATCCTGTCCCAAGGTATGGTGTTGAATGCATTCACTACGTCTGAAGAGACTGCCAGCACTACCCCATTTCAGGAAACCATTCGAGTGGCCCCGCTGGAAGCCGTACTGGCTTCCGTGCCAACCGGGCACTGGCCTTGCCATGTGGGTCTCCAGACGGGCGGCAATGACTCTTTCGAAGAGCTTGCGCACTTAATCCAGTAGGCACATCGGACGATACGCGGACGGCGAGTCCGTCGGTCGTCCATCCTTCCGAAGCAGGACCAGCTTCGCCATGCGCCATATCCGAGGGTAGACTCCCTCTCTCAAACACCGTGTAAATAGGTGACGTAGTTTGGCGGCCATGACCGGGCTGTCTCGGGACTACGTCCGGGCTCGGCGCCACCTCGCGGGAGGCCATCTTCTTCGTCGCATCCAGCATCTCCTCCTCCACAACACTGTCCAAGTCGAGGAAGTGTACGGCTGCCCCGGGCTGTTCTCCTGTGGCGGGAACAGTGTGCGAATGATCTCCAGCAACGACGGATCCATATCTGCTCTCAGCGGTGAGGCCCTTGGACACAGTTTCTTCATCACCGCCCTATACGACCGTCCCCACGGGTCGAATTCGACTGCCTGGACGAGGTCCGAGGTCGGGCTTTAGCGCTCTTGATCCTCCGTTGTAAGATGCGTCGCGTCTCTCTATATGTCTGATAGTAGAGGGAGATAACTTCCTCGTTATGAGGCCGCCGACGGCGGGCTCTCTGGAACCGCCTGCGGGCCCGAACGCGCCTCCGCCGTAGCTCTGCGATCTCCAGGAACAACCAGCACACATTCCCGTTCTGTCTAGCACCAAGCGCGGAGCGCGTCATTGACACATTGCATGCCGCGTTCATGTCTCGGCGAAGGTTCTCCGCCTCCTCGTCCACGCTTGTCTCCTGTGTACGGGTGTCCCAGTTCCAGGCCGCGACAGTGGCTACTGCCCGGAGTATCTCTCTGTCTCTATTCTTGAGGCGCCATCTTGGTGGCGAGCGGGAGCGTTTCATTCCCCTGGTGCTGCGGGCCTCTCCCACGGGCATTGTCTCAGGCCAGACCACCATGAATATATACAGGTGGTCTGAGAGAGCCTCAACCCCCTCAACTATTCTCCAGTCTGAAACCCGTCGGAACGCATTGGGGGTGCCCCATGTAACATCGACGACGGAACACTCTATCCACGCCACGCATGTGCTGGTCGAGCCTCTGTTATGTATGAGGAGCCCGAGGCCTGCGGCCTAGTCTGACAGCACCCGGCCACGAGCATCCGTCCTTGTTTTCCCCCATTGCGAGGAGTGAGCATTAAAGTCTCCCAATATGAATCTTGTCGTGAAAGGTATCGTCTCACGCAGTCGCCGATCCCGTCCAGGAACTCCTCAAATGCGACCAGACCACTTTTCGGGGGTACGCCCACCACCATCATCCCAACCCACTCGATCGCGACATACCCCTTGCCTTGCTCGAGTAGGATCCCTGCGGCAAGCGTGCCCTGTGTTGACGTCCACGTCATTGCGACCCAGCCATCCAGATCTCCGACCCAGTTAGGAGTGTCTAGTATACGGTAGGGCTCGGCTACCACAGCTAGGGCAACCTTCCTGTCCCTTATCGTCTGGAAGAGCAGGTCTTGTGCCCGTTTCCATCGCCCTACGTTGGTCTGGAGAAGTCGCATGAATTTACTTAATCAAGTCTATATCCTCACCCCGGCCATCTGTCTCTCTCGTGGTCCTTTCCTACTCTTGGGATAGATCTCTCGCGTTGTTACCCTACCTCCTGTCCGTAGCAGGCTCCCGCATCCGGCTCGTCTCTTTAGTTTTCGGCAGAGTGCATGCCGCCTTTCCCATTCTGTGGGTGACGGGTGCACCGAGCCACTCACAGAGCGGGCACGGGGACAGAGCAGCTCTTAGCCTGATGGCCGATGTTTCAGCACCTGTAGCGTAGCTGCCCTCGGTCTACCGTTGATCCGCAGGTCGCTCTCACGTGTCCTAGCTCTAAGCATTTATAACATCTTAAGGGCCTCTTAGGGATGGCTTCGAGCCTCGCCATTGACCAGCCCACAACAATTCTTTCCGCTTGAATTAATTTCTGCACTGTTATTGTCAGACACCTTATCCAGGCTGATCCATGGCCACTTCTGGAGGTCCTGATGTCTCCTGCTCGAACATCCAGTGCTTTGCATCCTCCGGCCTTCGCCAGAGTATCTCGAAGTTCCTCCTTGCCGACCGAGATGTCGATTCTAGTTAACCTCAGCTCCGCCATTTTGGTTGGGGCCGCAACTTTTACCGTGGCCGGATCTAGGGCTTGTGCCAACCGTGCTGCAAGCGCGGGTGCCTTCTCCCTCTCTTTGTCCCCGGGAACTTCTAGAATGATGCCCCTTTCATTGCCTTCTGGATTTTAATTCGTTCAATACCTACTTCGGTTAACAGTACTGTCTAGCCGTCGCTATCACTTCGGCGATTGATGTTTTCGTCCCCTCGCTCATCGTTAGGGGCACCGCAGATGACCGCGCCGGAGGAGGGAGCACCACCTTCCTGTTCTCCTGTACCGGTCCTCCTCCCGCAGGGAGCACTCAGTTTTTGCGAGTGTGTGGGGGCTAGCAAACCCACGTTCCCGAAGCCAGGGGGACCGTCGGAACAAGCGTTCCGCTTACGTGAGTCCCTATGTACACCGCAGGGATGGTCGCCGGGAGTGTAAGATGGGAGGCCCGGTTACACTCTCTCTACGTGGCCATGAGTAGTAGTGCACCCACGATCCTGATGCGAAAGTTTGGGCCGTCAGTATAAGACCCAGGAGCGATCGTCCCGCTTCAGAGGCCCTCGCTTACATGAGTCCAATCTGGATCTGCCGAGTCCGGTTAGCAGGTCGCCGACCGGGAGTGACGTGGCCGTACATCCACGCGATAGTCTCACCAACTATTAAAGATGGTACTACGGGCGGCCGAGCGTAACCCAGAGGGAGTAGCGACCTCTCAGCTCGGCAGAGTTGCCGCCCGAAAGGGTAGGTTCAACTTGTCCAATGACCTACAAGGAGAGGACAGGGTTTTCCCAAGTCGCGTGCCGTTCCCCGGGCAAGGGACGCTTGAAAGTAGACGAGAACGAACGTAAACATCTATAAACGAAGCCAGTATGAGTTTTATACTCCAGGTATGGCGTGGTTGGCCAAAAAGTTGTGCCTTCAAACGCACATATTACTTGCACCGGTCCTCTTTTTGAGGTCCGTTGCGAGGTCCCCGGCGCCTTGGCAGCACCTGATCTCTTCGTATCCTTCTTCTTCTTCTTATGCTCGATCATCTGCCCCCTCGAGGGCGATGATATTTGGGTGGCATTACCCTCCACTGTGGTTGCCTTCATTAGTGAAGGCCTGAGCTCTTCGAGGGCAGAGTGACGTCCCTTCTCCCCCCCCCGTCGTCCTCCTTAGGGTGCCCCAGCTCTAAAGTAGAGGCGTGACACCGTCCTGGCGGACACACCTGGCCTTTCCGGATTGCTATTTTCGGAGGACCTCGATCTCCTTCTCTAGTACCTCCACCCTCATCTCCGCCATCCTGGCAGCTCCAGTGCCGTAGGCGGGACCCGTCCTCCTTGTCAGCTTCACTGTGCCCGCGGCAATGGTGCTTGCTGCTTCCTTTAAGGTCTTAATGTAGGTGTTTTCCAAGTTCGACGATGTCGTCGCCACCTTCATTATCTCCTCTACTCGCCGAACTAGTTCGGCTCCTATGTCCGCTGTGGAGGATGTTCTCATTTCCAGGGTCAGTTCCATAGGTATGTTTGGAGCACTGGGTGTCAGCTTCCTTTTTCTTCACCTGGACGTCTCTGATGAGGATGGGGCCCCATAGGCCCTCAGTTCTTCGACGTCCGAACTCGCACTTCCCTACGAGTTTCCTGCCGTGGTGTTTCTTGCGTCTGATTCGGCGCTTGGAGCCATGACCAGGTCCATGCCTGAACCCTCTGGTTTATCCATCTTGTTTGCGATTCTCATGAATTTTCTGGTTACCTTTGACGCAGGCTCCATTCCTTTCTCCATACCCTGCTTTCTACTAGTATTCTCCTCTACGGACGCGGGGATCCGTCCGGTGATCTTCAACGTAGAGGGGCCTTGCGCGCACGTGCTCTCGGTTAGTATCCGAATTAGCCCGCGCGGCGGCTCTGCCGCCGCGCGTTGCAAGATGTCTGCGCCTGCCCACGCGTGCTCCGAGACGTACCCGTGTGGTGGCGCTGCCGGCGTGCGTCCTAACCTGTCTTCCTTAGTGCTTCGTCGACAGGGCTGAATATTTTTTCTTGCTTTTCTGTCCCATCCAGACTTTCCCTCACCAGTTTTCTTGCGCACTTTTGCACACACACACTGGCACAACACTCTGGTTCACTTTTTTTTGTCGCCTTTCCTTATTTTCACTATAACTTAGGCTACACAGTGCGGAGCGACGCTCACAGTTCATACTGCAACACATATATTTTAAATTCGTTCTTTCGTATCATCTAGTGTTGCAGAAATTTCATTATAAGCAGCAGATTTTAATGCTCTCCACAAAAAATAATATAGTTGTTATATGATGGATATCCGAACTGCTTAGGTAATGTTTGCATTATGCTCTATCCATCATCGTTTTGAAAACATGTAATTTAATATACTTTGTACACATTATTGGTGATTGCTGAAATACTATCAGCAGACCGCGAATATTTACTTAAATTCATATTTTTATGAATAATTAAAAGAATGGAACTTATGCCAAAAATTATTTTCTCATTTTATTATTAATATTATCAATATTATAATAAATATTATATTTTGAATATTTCATATATTTTTCACACGAAGTTTATGCATTTTTGTATCTTCAAATTCTTCATAAATATAAGAAAATATAATTCAATCGTTCACTTACTGTGTGTAGAGATGTTTTGATGTCCACGACCAATATTTTGAACATCTAACAAAATAAAGTAATAAAGTATCCAACTACGTCACAACTTTCCATATGTTGCTCTCGTTCTCCTATAAAATGTTGAACAAACAATTTGCTAACGAGATATTATAACTCAAGTAACGTTTAAATCTTCTAAATCCAGGGTAACTGGAAAGAAGGAGTGCAGAGAAACGCCGTTCGATATATCCCCGCGAAACTCAAGCATATTGGTGTTTCGTTTTGGCACGATGCAACGGCCGATTGCCAATTTTCAGAAATTGCTCGTTGCAAGGCTATCGTCCTTTGCTAGTCGCTTCAGTCTTGGAAGGAAGAGATATCGTGGCCCAGTGAATAATGACTTTTGATCGACGTTGTTGATAAAAGGACTGTATTTTGTTGCAAACTTTGTTCAAAGATTACGACGTATAATTAGACTGCGGATGTTTACGTGCTTAAAATATAGAGGATTCAGTAGTATTGGTGTATATATTTACATTAGCAGTAATGCTGTGTATGAAAATTCTAAGAATACGAATTATGTATTCAAATTGTACAAGTCTCAAACACTTTTTGTTTCACAGTGAAACAAGTTATAATCTTGCGCCACAATTAGACTATAGATATTTATACATTTATGGAAATATTGAAGATACAAAAATTTGCAGAATGTTCGTATCATAAAAGAATATGTAAGGTATCAAAGTCAAAGCATACGTTGTAATATTTAGTAGATGAAACAAATCTCTATTAAAGAATCATTTTTTAAGTAATATTATTTTTATTAATATATTTAATAAAAATAAATGATATTTTTATTATCATTTTGCTTAAAAATCTGCAGTTTGCTAATAATATTAGTGGTTTAACCTGTGCTTTGTGGAATAGTAACAACTCTTTCTGTAACAAAATTCTATAAGCTACAACAATTTTAGGATTATAAAATTTTGTTGCATAAATAGTTTCTACAATCTTACAAGATAGAAGTGAAACTATCAATATTACCCTAATAATGAATATTACATCAAGAAGGTTCTGCAACCTTCGAATTGTCGTGGCATATAGAATTTTTATACAAGTAATTGTTACGATTTTGCAAATTACAAGCAATACAATTCTATAATATATAACTTGTAATTTGTCTCTATCTATCTAACTAATCTATAATTATTCAATAATTGTTTGATTATCGTGGCAGTAACCTGAAATAGTCAGTTAATTCGTAATTTATAAAATTTACTTGTGGAGCTTGATTTGTGTTATTGTTCCTATTGTGCAGAAAAATGTATTCATATGGATGCGTAATTTGTAATTTATAATTTGAGCAATTACAAAAACAACAACAATATGTGATATTAGTGCGATTTAATTCAGAATATCCTTAGTTTCACATAATTATCAATTTTCTATAAAAATATGCATTTATATGCGGGTTGTCATTATGATTAGGGTTAGGGGCGTGTAACGAATCTTCACTTGAATTAGCCATCGTTGTTATGCAATAGAGTTAATGTTACAGAATTGACAAGTAACCGCGGTGATTGGATACTCGAGACACTAATGATGGTCTTAGATTCGATAACGAATCCGCGGTCAACGGGATAGCAAATGTACTTTCCTCCAAAGTGTAAGTTGGATTCTTTATTAAAACATGAAGTATTCACTGATCGTAAAGACGTTGTGTAACTCGCTGATGAGATCGTACTAGAATGTGCCTTTCCGTCACGGTAATGCTGCAGAGGAAAACTATGATGGGATGTGTCTAAGGATGCGAGATCATCGGATTCGTCGAAGAAAGCCTTCGTTCGGAAAGTGGGGGAAATGGACGTTGCTGTTAATTTCTATGTTGGTGGTTGGTGCTTCCCGTATCTTCTCGTAGTAGATAATAGATTTAGGGGCTGTTAGGACAGAGACCGTTTGTCCGTTTGATGAGCCTTAGTTAACTAAATCCTAAGATTTATAAGGGGTCCTTAGGCTAGCTGAAAATGTACTGTGGAGATGCATCGACATCTGGCAATCATTTTACTCGAAGAATGGGGTCTGTGTGTGGTGAGCCATTGGACAGAAACTATTGGAATGTTTACTGTCGAGTGCAGCTACAACTATTTTTTGAGGGGAGCTATACAATTACTCCACACCTCTGTTAGGTAAAAATGTTCATCCCGTGACCGCAGCTACGTTCAGCGACTAGCTCTCACTTCGAGCTCAAGCTCATTATCACGAATCTCGAACAAATATAATTGGATTAAATCATAAACAATTACTTAATTGCAGCTATGGTAAAATCTAGACTAAAGTATTGGGGATTTTCCCAAAATTCCAAAGGAAAGGCCCCGGTGTCCTTTCATCTCCGACATATAGATAGTCATAATCTAAGCATGCAATGGAATCAAGTATTATAGGAAGTATAGTATTACGTAGCTACATAAGTCTTATCCTTATTTCATAATCAACTTTCAATGAAGAACTATTTTCTATCTGTCGAAACCACATTCTCTTTTAGTTACTTATTTTCTTAACTAGTATTTAATTTTTAATAAGTGCAAATTGCAAGCAGGTTAGTAGAATGGTGAAGGTATGTTGCTGTAGTGTCGCGAATTTTATAAAAAAGATAAAGCAACAGTGATAACTAAAAATATTAATTCGATAGATTTGCGAGTTTTGCATGTAATATTTTTACCGTAAAGTTTTGATCAAATCCTAAAATGCAGAAATTTTATTAAGCATACAAGAGTTCATTTCTAAATGAGAAGAAGTAATAGAAAATGAATAAATATCCCAACGGAATTGACTTCATAATGTATTTTTGTAATTAATATATCAAATTATTAATAAATAGTAAGAAACAATTAATGGTGTCGACTACACAACAGCATCCATGCATTATCGTGCATGACCACGATATTTTCTCTAACGACATTATGAGTATAATTATCACAGCTGAGACCACGATAAAACTATTGGATCGGGAAAGAAGCAATCGCCGTACCGTCCGTTGCATCATCGAACAATTACATTTCGGGTCACTAAAATCGGCCGTGACAACAAAGAAACGATTGCATAATCCTAATCAACAGCTGACATATTTATTAGTGTCAACAGGCCTCTGGTCTGCCGCATCACGGTCAGGAAAAAAGTTTCCTGAGCAAAAAGCTACCGCGAGCCGCTCGTGAATATTCATGTACTTGCGAGAATAGAAAACGACAATTTATAGACTAACGGCGAAGTGTACTTTTGCGGCTTTCAACCGAGAAAAAATCAATAATTCGGAATGCAGCTCACACGAAAGTGCTGCAAATATACGGATATCAGATGTTTAAGAATTCGAGTAAGAAAATTGAATTTTTGTTGTGTATTGCGTTTTATTGACAGCATTAGTAGCTGAGAAGAAATTCAGTATTATTAGAATAGAATCTCGATTTTCGGAACAGTTTTTATCTGTTTTAACGTTTGAACATTCGAACATCTCTTATTCGAATATTCGATTATCCGAACAATATCGAACAGTAAAATAAAATAGGTATTTTAAATATGCTTAACTATATCAATTAGGTTATCGTTTCCAAATCATCATTAGATAGATGCCAGTTACGAAGAAATTTCACAGTAGCAAAAACAACGATGGATATAAATAAGAAGCATTCATAACAACAGTAATTGTTATGAAATAGCAAGAAAGTTAATCCTACAGAACTACTGATTTAAACAAAACATTTATATTTTGTCACTTTAGAGAGATTGAAAAGACAGATTAGAAGATCAAGAAGAGAATGATTAAGATATACATATGTAAGTACATATGTACGTAATAAGATGCAGTAAATGATCTATATTATTTTCAATATGAAGCGCATTTACAATAGAATTTTAGTTGGTTGATTATCCGAAAAATTTGATTATCCAGTTTTTCTATAAGTAATCAGTTCGGATAATCGAGGTCCTACTTTATTTTTTTCTTGAGAAACGGTATTCTTTCCTAATGGAATTTGAAGTGCTAGATTAATCTGCCATGATAAAATTCGCTGGCAAATTGTACTTCCGATTATCTTATCTCGATTTTATATTGGAAAACCACAGTGAGAATTTATGAATGGTCGCGGGAAAAGGCGAAACTTCCTCATTCAAGTCGACGGCCGCAGCAGCTGCCACGCAACAGGAACCCTCTTTTCACCGTTTATTTCGAGCCATCCAAATGTCGCTTCCCTCCTTTCCACGGATATTTTTCTCGGCCACATAAATTTCTGCACAAGCGCAGCTGTTGAATCGACTCTGCGTCAGACGATCGCGTGCTTTACAGTGGTCCGCCTTCTTAAATTTTCACGTGGAATGTAAATATGCACACGCAGAAGAGGAAAAGGTTGTACATTCACATTCTGAGGCTCGATTGATGGAGGTCGTCGAGTTGGAACGTTGAAGGGAAATGCTGACTTGCGAATAAATCCGCATCCAAGGTTTCCTTTTACAGGAAATGCGGTTTCTGGCTCGCTGTAGTTGGCTCTCTTCGATTTTTCGTTGTAATTGAATTAACTGTGAACCACCTTTTCTGCGCTGCATATTTTCTGTGAACGTATTGGATTATTTTGTTATTATTTCTTTATTAATATTTATTTATTTATTATATGTTTGTCAGTAGCATTTAATCTTGAAGATTTAGTATCTTGAAGTTTAATAGAAGCAAATTTTGAGAAGATTGGCAGTAGAGAAAGATAATAACCGAAATCTTTGGCTATAAGAACACGTGAAGGTAATTTTCGAGTTTTCAAAAAGGGAATTATGTACAAATTTTAAATCACGTAAATTTTATAAATTAGGGATAAACAAGAGTTTTTAAATAAAGACGAGTAATGCAAAAGGAAAGAAAATATGTTTATGATTGAACACGGCCCTTCTATAATTTTAGGTAGAAATTTTGACAGAAATAAAACTCACGGAATAACCTGATATTCTCTCCTGAGTGAATACTCAATGAATCGATGATCGAATATAACTGGAAGACTTATAACAAAAGCAATTCAAGTCACTTTTTTTTTACTTCTTAGATAATAATGCACTATAATGATAATCGTACGTTAAACTCACAGCATGATGAAATCGATATTATGAAAATTTATTTATATCTTGATTTATTCTTAAATAAAAATTATATGGTTCTTAAAACGTCTCTGCCAGAAGATTTATAACTTTAAAATTTAATTACATATAATTGTTCTGCGTTATAATTGCAAATATAGTTATAAGAATTATATGATATAACGAATATTTTATTTTCTAAAATTGAAATATATTCAACAGAAAATAAACAGTTACGATATTCTGTAATCTATTGCAGAAAAGAAAACATATACAAAGATCGTTTCTGTCATGCCTTCCAATCTTAATTTTATCTTCTAAATTCGTGCATCTTCAACTTTTATTCTTCTTCGGCAGATACTATATTATTCGACCCATTGGTTTCATGACATTCTTAATTATGTTGTATTGCTTTTAAAGTGCAACATACAGAAACACAGCTTTCAGTCCATTTTTCTTTATGAATATAAACGTGGCAAAATTACCCCGAAAGAGCACGGGTAACAGGTTCTCAGAACTGAATCAACAAATTTATTAGAATAATGATTATATAGAGTGAAGTATTCATTGCATTAAAAGTATTAATTTCTATGGTTTTTAAATTGATTAGAAATTTTCATTTCAAAATAAGTTATATTTATCGATACCGGTTTTTTAGGATGACACATATTAAGAAGAGGAAGTACAAAAATACAAAATACAAGTTCACAAAAGTGTATATGTATACATCTATTATAGTTCCATAAAGTAATAAAAAAAAGGTATATTTAACATTATATCAATATTTTATAAACCTACTTACTTAACTTACTTACTTAACTTAATGGGGTATTCTGGTCTAGAAATTTGAAAAAATCGATATTTTTTCATATTTTGAAAACTTAAACCTTTAAGAATATGCCCTTAAAAGGATTTTTCAAAATTTAAATTATTTTCCGAGATATAGCTGTTTTAGTGAGGCGTCATCCAAACCGGCTCTGCCGGAACGAATCGAACAAAAAGCAAAAAGCTGTGGCTGAGGGCACTATTGATGAATTTGTCCAAGAAAATCCTCCTCTAAGTGACGATGTATTGGAAGTTATAAAGCCAATCTATGAAAGTTTGTCTGCAAATACCTTATTAGAACGATGTTTCGGTTTTAAAACTGAGAATAATAACGAATCGTTAAACTCTTCGATATGGACTTTTGATCCGAAACACACTTATGCAGGAAGGCGGACTATTGAAATTGCTACTTTTCTCGCTGTTAGTATTTTTAATGAAGGTATTATACCCATTGTAAAAATACTGAACGTTATGGGAATTACGATTGGTCCAAAAGCATCTAACGCTTCAAAGGAGGCCAAAACTGCTTGTTTGGAAAAAAGAAGTGCGGGAAATGCTTTTTTTGAAGTAGAGGAAGGCTTAATGTATGGAGCAGGAATCGCAGATTGAAAAAATGTACGTATAAAGTATCATTGTATGGCTTATACTGCGCGTAACTTAACCCGAAACTTTAAACGCATTTTTCTCGAAACTACTTTTTTCGAAATTCTTGTCATGATTTCTCAAGTTCTATTGAACTGATGTACATGCAATGTGGTGTAAGTCTTCTCTATATACTTCTTTATCGTACTAACTAAAATCATAACAAAGTTTCAATTTTTACAATGTTTACAAAATTCGGAAAGGTGAAAAGATGGTGAAAAAACCTATCTTCTTTTCAGATAGCCGCAATTTTGCGAAAAAATTCTTTTTCAACTTTTTGTTAGTTAGGACTACAGCAGCATTCCTTTAGATTAATAATTCTATTTTTTTTTTTTTGTCTCAGATTACTAGTAGGCTTGCAATCGTGACAAACTTCGCACGCCATTTTTTTGACACCACCCACTTCATCAGCCTGTAACTTTTTGAATTTTTAATTTTTTCACTTTTTTCATATATTCTTTAAACATTAACAAATATCTTGTAAAAAATGTATAGTAAAAATATTATTTGTTTTTTTTTATTGGGCCTAAAAACACTTAAAATTCATGCCTCTAGACCAGAATACCTCCTTAATGAAATTTTTTATAATTCCTGATGTAATTTCGTTTCAAGACCTTCGTAAACTAAAAATTTACATTTTTTTAATTTCATCTGAAAATGGAGTAACATACTAAGCGAATTCAAACTTATTTCGTGCGCATGTAAAAATATATGACATAGGGTACTGCAACAAATTACATATGCTTTTACTTTCTCCCGATAAATTAGATATATAAAATGCGGCGAGTGCATGTAGAATTTTGTAACTATGTATATACTATCCAGCAACATATTTATAGAAGAATAGAAATGTAGCGAATCATATGATGTTGCTTCAAATAAATTTTTATTTTTATTTTTATGCAAGTTATAATATTAATAATACTGAATCTCAAAATGACATTTTTTATGCAGTAACGTAATATAGCTATTTTTTTGAATTTCTGAATATAAATATAAATATACTTTATATGGCCCCTGTTCTTTAAAAGTTTCCAAAAATTATTTCTTTACATTATTAATTGTTACATATATTGCTCTCGCGCATAAAATAAGATTGAAAATCAGAACAATTACAGTAAATTGGAAATTTTCTACAACCCACAGCACAATGCTTTGTTTAAATTCAATTAGGCTCGAAACAAATTATGAGAAATTGTTTTCTAATATATAATAATATTATTTAATAATATATTTCGATTATGGATTTTGTATATAGTACCAAATCAAATAGTACTATCTATTTAGTTAGATCAGCTTTCCTCAAATCTTCTATTAAGTCTGGAATTTAGATTATATTCATGCTAATTCTCATATAAGTTAAAATGTTTTAGAATAATCTTGCACTGAAAAATCTTGTAATTGAAATTACTCGGGATAGATATATCCCCATTCATAAGTATGTGTTAGAATACTTAAAGATAATTAAATATAATCAGAAAAAATTATTAGAAAATAATTAAAAGTTTGCAAAATTATGATCATTTAAAACTGTAGACGAAAATATATTACTCAATATAATAATAATCTGACCAATTCTGAGTTTTATCGAAGATCTATCAGTCTTTTATCCATTGTATTAACGATTATATATATATATATATCCTATAATGATACCATAAAACAGATTCAAATTCTACAGAGGATTGGAGATTTTTTATCTATTTCAATTTAGATTCTGTCATTGGGGTTTGGATCAGTAGATTGTAAGGGTTAACCTATAATTATCTCTTCATCATTTTCTTATGTTTACTATTTTCTTATATTTATAAATATAATGTAACATTGCAAGATCGTAAAAGAGAAATCTATAATTTACAGTTTACAACGTGTCAATTTACTAATATTATTAAGTATATTATTGTGCAGAAGTTACATATATCAATTGGAGAATAAAGTAATGAAATAAGGGGTTGCGGAAATAAAATACGAACATGACGATACAATGGATACAATGTGTTGCGTCGGCTGACTCTCTACCTAACCCAAGCCACACACCGCGAGCAAGATGGCAACCAGATGTCTATGCATCCTCACTGCGTACCGCATAAATCTTGTTATTTTCATAGTTAAGGTCCTTCAGACCAAATAAGCGTCTTTGTTTTTTACTCTATTGTCCACTACAGGTAGGACGGTTAAGACCCTTCCTAGTCCATCAACCTTCTTATTAACCAATCAAGAGCAATGTCTATTACCCTCACTTTCCTAGCAAAAGTATCCCTAACAAATCAGCTCATCTCTTACGCTAGTCATACCCATCACCAGCTTTCCTCTGCCACGGCATTGTCACTGAACTTCACTTATTCTACATCCTTAGAATAGTCAACAAGTCCTGACAACTCTTTCTACAGTCAAAGTCTCTTCCTCGGTTCGCATCCGTCAATCACTCTGTATCTTATATTGTATGTAAAGTTGTTGGAAATACATATATTTTATAACCTGTTAACACCGTGTTATATCAAAACAATCACCCCTATTATCTTAACGGAAATCAGGGGATCGATCAACTCGTGGTGTCGATTAATATAATCGTAGCGGGAATTTACGACTCCCGTTGACGTGATATCTCGCGAACGCGTCTCCCCGCGACTGATCGAACATACACAATGGAAAGATCTTTAATAAATATATCAAAGACATGGTGAACTACATTATTCTTTGTTTTCTTTTCATAAATCATTTATTTTTATAAATCATAAATATTGCAAGTGAATCCAGTCTTTTAGGTGATAGTGTATAAATTATCAGAGATGACATAATTCGCTGATATAAAGAAATAATGTAATAATAATTCGTCTGACAAAATGTCCCGGCAGAGAACAGATGACAAATTCATTTATAACTTCCAGTAACATGTTAATTTAATGGACATCATAGGATGGAGATTCTTTCGACGTTGTGTCATCTACACAACGAACGTAATAGCTTTTGATCATCAGCCAGAGACACCTGCCACAGGAAGGTTAATGAGAAAATCATATCGCTATTGAATTATTCTCATGAACTGTAACGAATTTCATAACCTCTCCTTTCGATAATTGTCCCATTACGTCCTCACGTTTTTCCTCTTTGGAATTTAATCTTTGCTTTGAGTGTTCGAATCTTTCACTTCATAAAGCTCCATACTTATTGTCTTACACAATCGTTATAGATTTTTTAAATTATGTAAATTTACACCTTCATAAATTCATTGCTCGAAACGATTAGGGCTTGCTTTAAAACTACGCCAAACATTTCCTCTCAAACGTTCCTACTCGACACGTCTGATATTCTAGATTACAACCAGGAAAACGGTTCGGAAACGGAAAGTAGCCAAATCAATGTCGAATCAGGACCAACCAAGGGAATCAATGAGTTTATAATCATTCTTGTGCACCGAACAAAGCATAACGAGGACAGCGGTAATAAAAGAGCATAACGCGGATGCCCGCTTCGCGGTTTGTCCACAGGAATAGTTTTGCAAGCAAGTACATCCCGACGACAGGTGTCCCTCGCAAACGCGTCGTTACGCCGGCAAATCGCGTGACAGCTAGCATCAGTTGAGAGATATCTGCTCTATCGACATCGATGCTATTCGTTATGCTGACAAATAACGTCGACAATGAACATGACTGTTCGACGGCTATTGTTTCGACGATGCTTTTCGCTTCGACGAATAAACGACCGAATATTGATGAAAATAAGCGCAGAATCAAACTGTCGATTTTTCTTGTATTTCTTTATTTTTATTTTTGCTATTTTGCATAGGTTATTAGCAATGCAAGAGAATGAAAAATTATACAGTAGTATACAAAATGTTTATCTTGTACACTTTGATATCTCCGTTATTTGTGCAGATACAAAAATATGTAGGAGGAAAACTTTTTGGTTTAGAACAGCGAATATCGTAATTACTTTGCATCAAGGTCATTTTTTTAGTTTTCAAGGTTACCGATGATTTTTAAATAATAAAAAAATATAGAAGTTGACTCTAGAATAACCTTGAGAAGAAGTTTCATGATAATTTAAAGAGAAATAAGAAATCGAACATTTTCTTATTTGTTCTCCAAATTTCTACTATTATAATAGAAATGTTCGAAATGATCTCCATTATTTCCGAGACATTTTCATATATGGTACAATGTAATGATGACCTGGCACGTACGATCATGGTTGGAACAATGGTACAGTCGCTGTGCATCCATAGAATCCCTACCGACGTCTCCATAAATTAGCACCATTTCAATCTTTTCCTCTCGACTATTAGTTACGATAGTCGACGATAGTGAGACAAATAAGGCAGAAAAAAAATTTACGATTGCCTTGATAACATCTAGACTTGATTAGAATTATGTTTCGATTTGTATGATCTTTATAAACGTTAGAATTAATAATACTAAAAGTGTCATCAAACGAAGTTCATTCTTAAAAACATAATTTTTTGGGTTCTTGAAAGTGATGAAGCTGATATCGTACTTTTTTATAAAACAATAAGAATTTTGGGCAAAAATAAGAAAATGCTCGATATCTTACATGAATTCATTAATTCCAAATTATCATGAAATTTTTACTCAAGGTCATTTCAGGAGTAACATGCCTATTTTTACAATCCGTTTCTTATCAACCATACTAATGCGATGATGAAAATATGGCATTATTATAGGAAAATCATCGAGGATTTTAAAAACTCAGGAAGAATAGAATCTACCTTGAAGGAAGAAAATATGAATCACGATATTCGCCCAACCAATTTTTCCTCGTACAGTTTCTTATCTCAACAAAAATGACGAAGATATAATTTCTCTAATATAACTCTATATAATTGCTGTATATGGCTCATGTATACAATTCATATTACAATTTGAATCGTGTAGTTAAAGTTTAATTGAGTTGATCGAGAGTTGTGATTTTGTACCTTTATTTTACCTTTGGACAGCGTAACAGTTTGTTTCGTTACAAAATTATTGTGTCGCGTTCTTTATCGCCATTGAGAACAAAAAACGACTGATCGACATCCACCTACCCTATTAAGGTATAAAACATCAGCTGGAACGTTCATTGTACTTTGAATCTAATTTTGAACTTTATTTTTAAACCTTGTTTCGAACTGTAGACTTACGTCAATGTTGTTCGCAATAAGCGAATATACCTACATAATATAAATAGGCATCACGAATGTATCTGGAATTATTCTTAAATGTTATTCGTAATTAAAATGTATTGTTATAGTCTCATATCTTGTAACAAATTTAGGTTGATATACCATTATAAGATCAATACATTTGTATGTCAAAATTGAAAAAATTGAATACTGTCCGACGTAGAACTATAGAGTTAAAGATTCAAATATTTTTGTCGAAATATAATTCGATAAAAAAACATATTAAAAAGTTATGCGAAAAATTGAAAATTTATAAATGCAAAAGAATAATCTTCGATAAAATAGATATAAAAGAATATTTGTGTACGTTACAAAACCATCTCAACAACAAGATATTTAAATAAAAAAGCAGAACGAAAAATAGAAGTAGTGGAATAATTAAATAACTTCTCCAAATTGCAAAGCTATTCATTAAATGAATAAATTGAATAGTTTGTTAGCTTCGCTCTCTATCGTTCGTAATTGTTTATTGTCCTCTTCGATTATGAAATGATTCGACACATCCTGCGTGCAGAGAATTTTCATCCTACCTTGAATCGAATAACTGAAACTTTCGTTATAAAATATAAACGTGAAATAATAAATTCCCCAGTCGAATAGAAAATCGATGGTCGTGCAGTCGACGAGGAAAGGAGATTGTTAATTGATATTCACTAAGAACCTCCAAAACTTCCGGCTTAACCAACCAAAACGAAGGTATTTTATTGGTGTTAGATGGCATCTAGGCGTCCCATAATCAGCTAACATTTCAGCTAGCACTTTACCGTTATTACAATAGTTACCGTGTGCCTGAACTTTTGCGCAAATTCAACAATAATTTATATGAATAATATAATAATAATAATTTATATTGAATAATAATTAGATACCAATAATTAATATTGAATAATAATTTATATATATGTCGGAGATGAAAGGACGTCGGGCGTTCCTTTTGAAATGTTTGGGAAGGATCCCAATACTTTAGGCTAGACTTTTTATTATAGCCGTACTTAAATAATAAAACTTAGAAATAGTTGTTTATGATTATAGATGCCCGGGAATTATGACAAGGAACTTGGGCCCGAAGCGACATACGGATCGCGGAACGTAGCCACGGCCACGGGAGGGACAGGTACCTAACAGAGGTACGGAGTAATTAAATAACTCCCTTTAAAAACAAAGATTGACCCGAAAACCGGGACCGAGGGGTCATTCTTTCAGTTAGATACGTTCTACGCGCACCGAGTATCTTTACGTCAAGAGACATTGCCGTCGTGAATCAGAAAGTTGAGTATTACTTAGCCCGTGTAAGAAGTCAGATTCGTGAACCGTGGATTCGTTATCGAAACCTACGATCGTTGTCATCTATATCCCGAGTATCTAATCGCCACGGTTATCTGTCAAATTCGATAATAATCGTGGTTGGCACTAGTAGATATTATTTTTATTGCATAACAACAATGACCGATTCGAGTGAAGATTTGTTACACGTTCCAAATCATGTCACACCGACATATATATATATATATATAATTTTGTATGTTTAATCGTACGGCTATTCTGTAGGAATCATTATGTGAAATTTGGTTTAATACGTAAATATTTTTGTTCAATTTCCCAACATTTGGATCACGATTTCACCGAAAATTATTTTATAAGCCAAAACTAATGGAAAAGTATGATTATCAAAATAAGTGAATTATCAAATAGCGAAACATTTGTCTTTTTCTCTTATAATGATTTTATATTTTAGAAATATTTTGTAATGCTGTATTTGGAGGCTAATTATCATGTTTGTAAATCTAATATATCATTCGCGCAATATGTATCTTATAATAGAGTATATTAAGTAAAATAAACTTTGTTAAAGTCTTTGAATAAACATAACGAATGAATGTTCTAATACTTGTGAATGGCAATCTATATACTGTTTTGAAGTTGCACGATATTACAACTTACATAAACATAAAAGGAATATAATTTTCTTATTTACATATTTTTATTGAATTTACTTTGCCAAAAATATCGAGAAGCTCGTTCGTTATCCAAGCAGATGTCTGTTTTGAAGAGTATATTGCTAAAGTAATCCTAAAGACTAAAGCGTTCTTTTTCGTCAGGTGTCGCGCGACTTTGCAGACAGCACATAGGAATGGCCTGACGTCCGGTATAAAATTGCCTTCTTGCACCGATAATCTTGAAGTGGCACTGATGCGAAAATTGGTTGCGTCGACACGGCTTTATTTGATGGCTCAAAGCGACAACAGGATGGAACGGAGCAACTTATAAGTTAGAACGTTAGAACAGCAAAAACATTTATGCTCCGCTTGTGGATTTGAATAATATGGCTATGCTTTATTCTATTCACGATATAGAAAGTGTGAATTGCGATAAAAATGAAAATAAGTGATTGGGAAAGTTTCAGAATTCGTTTGAGGAATTTAGTCTTTCCTTTCATAATTAATGTTGTGAGAGTGTCGAGTTTTCAAACTTTGGAAACTAAGTTCATAAAGTTGAACTGAGTCTAAGGAAAATTATTAATACTTTGAAGTTCATTAAATTTCGGCTGGAATATGTATTTGGTGCTAAAACAGATTGCTACTGTTTATAAATAAAAGATTTTTATTTTCTTAATTATAGAATTCACTTTTTTAATTGAGATATTCTTCAATGTTTGTGCATTCGTTCATTTCATAAAAATTTGTAGTATATGTCAGAAACCGTATTATTTTTTATGAAACATTATTTTATTGAATAATATTTAAATTATATAAATAATATTCGCACGCATACACGCACACACATACAATAATGTGTTCAAGTTACTATTGTAATATTATTAACATATTATTGGAATATTATTACTATATTGTTATTATTGTTATTAGTATTTATATTTATTACATTTTAGTTTACTGCACTGTTTTATTTTATTCAAATTAAATAAGATATAACGGTTATGAATTTCTAAATTTCAAATTAAATTGAGAAACTATTACGTGTTACAATTTTTGTCTTTCTTAAGCAATTACAATTCTGATTATAGAAGATTAACGATATAGCTTTACTGTTAATTTACAACAATTTCTTCAAATTTAAAAATTAGAAAGGGAACGTAGGAAAATTTGGAAATATCCTTAGAGATGAATAGGTTCGCAACAAATTGTTACGTTTCACTTCAAAAGATAAATCTATTATTAACTCACAGTGGTTTAATCTAGTTAAAAACAAGAGAAAAAGAAGATAAAGATATTAGAAAATCCGGAGATTACTAAATAATTAACAAATGCAAATTATTTACTTTCTAAGGAAATTAAACAAATAGATGAGGTGTCATAACAATAATGTACCTAGGTTGTAGATTCTAAAATCAGAGTTTGAAGATCAAACCAATTTGAGAAAATCGATGGAAAATGGTCTTTATCAGACATGTCTCAATCAGAATTGATACATTCGTAGTACCTACGTGGACAGTACTGACGACATAATTGGCCATCCTGATGGCAAGCGTAATCCTTCTGCATCCAGTGAGCCAATTGAGAGCACACCTACGACTTGATGGGTTCTGGTTAAGAGCACAGCGTTGATAAATGGAGTATAATCAAGGGTTTGCATTTACTGTTGTGCGGCCCACTTAATTGCTTGTAAACTATAGGCCGTACACGGAAATGCTGCGCAGAGTGATCGGTAATCCAATTGCTTGCCAAGCTTCTATTTCCTGTCGCATGAACTGTTTCTATGCAAACGAAGAAAGCTAGATAACCTAACTATCCTTTAGAGCTTCAAGCTCTAAGATGAACGTAGGATAGCAAATATTATAAATTGTTTAAAAACTTGAACACTTTATCGACGTAGTGAGATGTTTTTACTATAAGATAAAATAATTTGTATTAAATAAAGATATTTTGTAGAAGATTGCATCTGTGCATTTTTCCTTGCAAAAACCGAAGCTTTCACCTTATGTAGCATTAGGGAGGCGTACGTTAAGGGAACACATAACCCAGCTAACATAGGAAAATTTCTTGCTACATGACCCATTTTCTTCCAAATCACTGAAGCTCTTTTAATTAAATTTTCGTTGGCTAAATACTCGGTTAATATGCAACGGTGAATAAATTGGAAACATAATCTTTGTTTAAATTTTTTAGAAAAATAATTATATTTCGAATTTTGAATAAAGTATTTTTGAAAAACTATGAACATTGATTTTTTTAACCTGGGTTTCCAAAGTCTTCCCTTCCATAAGTTTTGATAATGTGTTAAGAATCATCGTAAAAAGTTGTATTTGATTTGTTATTTTAGATTTTAAAACGATGTATAGAAATAGATGAAAATGGAGCAGAGATTTATTTAAATCAATTAAAAAAATTAAAAATTATGTACCTCTTGTACTCGAAATTTAAAAAATTTACATCAAATTATTCAGAAAGATCTATATCTTCTGGATCGTTAATAAAATAAAAGTCATTTTCTTTGTCGTTCGTAAGTCCCCTTAGCGGATTAAGCATAGTGAACAGTACAATAGTAAGATATTGCTAGAAGAAACAGGAATGATTTAAACAGAATATTTTTACAAATGTAAAGTCGTATATGCATCGTGTAATTATAATAAAAGATATTAATAAATTATAATTATTATAAAAGAAATAAAATATATTTTATTTCTGTATGAATCGAATCCTTTCATTATTCTTCATAAAAAGATATTATGTAAATAATTTAATGGTCACATTACGTTTATCTACCTTGTGTCCTTTCCACTTTTTTTGTAAAAAGTAAGATATAATACTCGCATCCATTTTATTCTCTAAAAAACCTAAAACAATGAATCAAAGATCACAGTAGATTGCATAGCAATAATTAAAGATTAACTTCCATGAGAACAATGGAAAAGTAATAACAAACACAATAAAAATGCAGTTAGGCATCTCTTTTAGTAAAGATATTTACTTAAAATATTTTTTGAACTAATCACTTTTCAACCATCTTAATCGATAACATACCCGGTGTCCCAAATAAGTCGGAAATAATGCAATACATGTTTTTCATTTGAGGCTTCGTTTTTGAGAAAATCAACTTTGAATTTCCTCCGACTGTGCATGCGCTTGACTATGTCGTGGCTAAATGTGGATTACTCTTACTGTGGTTATTATTGTGGATCACGATACAAACTATATGTCGTTGATTTATGAGTAATAATAAAGCATGTAATTCTTAAGACTTATTTTGTTAATGGAAAAATTGTTGAAAATGCTGGCCGCCATACTGCATACACAAGTATGCAGTATGCTCTCTGAATTAAATTTTCATAAACGGTTTTCTACGTATTTTTGGTTTTTAGTCGTACGTCAAAATGATCTTGCTTTTAATTTTGGAAAACTTGTGTTGTCTTTGGAATAAACTTTCGATTTAATATGACCCGATAGATAAAAATCAAGGGGTGACAAATCCGGTGATCGCGGACACCAAGTTATCGTATCAAATGTAATTCGGAGAGCACACCTGCGTATACAGTATGGTGACCAACACTTTCAAAAATGTTTCCATTAATAAAGTAAATCTTAAGAATGACATATTTTATTATTACTCATAAACCTACGGATATGGTTTGTATCGTGTTCCATTGAACCACGACTTAGTGAAGTGCATGCGTAGTCGGAGGAAATTCAATATCGATTTTCCCGAAAACAAAGCCTCAAATGTAAAAAACGTATTCCATATTTTCGACTTATTTTCTTATGTGCAATCACCCAATCCACGGTTGTACCATCAATACTGAGACACCCCGTATTGATATTATGTATATCTATAGGTGCACAGCTGTGGAAGGACAATTTATGTATGTTAAAAAATATTGTCATACAAAATTATAATAGTATTCAATTGCGTGATACATATGTGTTGTTAATAACAGTTTGTATAACACTCTTTGAAACTTTTTGTTTCTAACATTTTTGTTTATTTGCAACCGGAGAAGATATATGACTTATCCTAGTTATATAGACTACGTTGCAGGAAGATGAATTTTTAGACATAATTGCAGCTGTGAGAAATATACCAAATGAATTATAACAAAACTCTTTTTCCTCTTTTCATATAATTTTGTATACTAACGCTTAATGAAAATGGTTTTTAATAGCCTTTTGACTGAAATGTATTAGCAATAATCATTCATTAATCTTTCTCCCACTAATTGTTTTGTATTATAGCATTTGTATATAGTTTTATTTAATTTTAATAATTCGGAAATTAATGCATTCTTTTTTATGCTTTGCTACATGTTTTACTAATGCTATATCGACACTTTTCGAGAATAGAACTGTCCAATAACATATGTAAACAATTTTAAAATTAAAAACTAATAAAAACTAAAGACGTATTGATAAGAGACACATTAAAAATGCTTGTGTAGACTGAAGATTATATCTTATTGTTATTTAATCACAACTGCAACATTTGGCAATGTATTAGATTTTCTTTGGTTCTACTCATATATTCTGGATTTCCATTCATAAAGTTTCATAAATTTTATGTTTAAACATCTTTTTTTATACACTTATATTTTTCTACGTATTTTACATTAACCTTTGTATACCAATGAGATAAAGATCCTGCGTATGTGAAATAAATAAGTAACAATATATAATACAAAATGCTATACGTGATATAGTCAGGCAAAAGATTATTCTATATGTAAACATAATTAAAAAATGTAGCATACAATTGTTTAATTTAAAGTCAAATTCGAAAGTTCATTGGCAACGCGTATACTGATTTTCTAGGAAATGAGATCTTAAATAAGGAGATTGTATTGTATACATTTTCGACTTATTTTGGCATGTAGAATACCCCTTGTCCAATTGTTTGTGCGGATTTAATCGCAATTGATCAAATTCGTATGTACTTGATGAACATTCAAATTCGATTTTCTTGAAAACGAAGCTCGGAATGAAAAAATTTTATTTTCGTTTTTAGATTTACCTTTTTATGTAGAATAACTTTTTGTTCAAATATATCCTGTCGCGTTCTGTATATCACAATAGATAAATAGTACCATTTTCTTAAAGCCGTGTCTAAAAATTTATCTCAAAAAACGACATTGTCTAGAATTTTTTTTATTCCAGGTTTATTGTGCATTGACTACTAAGATCATGAGCGACTTGGCAGGATTACATTTATATTATTTAGAACTGAACGTAACACTCCGCACAAAACGTTATAAATCAAACAAATACAATATAAATTTACCCACTACGATTTAAGATCATTATAAATAATATTTCCACATTTGATGAAATAATTATGCGTGATCAAACGTCCCAGCGCTCTTTTAACAGAATGCACATCTTTCGTTTAACATCATTTGTAACAAAGTTGATTAAAAATTTAATAATCCGATCGTCAGCGATAAATTTTCCGCGTGCGTTGTAAAAGCACACAAGCAACGCAATGCGTAGTATTTGTTAATTGTGTAGAGTAGGGTTTTGACATTGACATAAATTTTAATGGGTTCTCACGCGCGTACGTGGGACTGTGGAGTGGCGATCAATTTCAAAATAAATTTTAATGAATTATACGCGTAAGCGCAGTTAATTTTAATACGTGTGTGCGCGTATAATACAAACGCGCGAGTATCACGTGATAAATTCTACGACTGTTGATCATTGTAATTATCTCTGAAACCGTTTTGTTTTCAAATGAAGCGTCCCATATTGCGAATCCATTATTAAAAAGCGCCGAAACGAATCTCCCTATACAAATCTTCAAAATAATCGGATAAATAGAGAATCTTTTCATTATACATGTTCAATACCAATAGTATATACAATTGCTATTCAGGAATAGTAAACAATAAATATGTAACATTAATAGAAAGAAACTTACAAATAGAAGTTTAAAGTAAACAAATATAAATATATTTTCAAATGCATAAATAGTATAACAAAGAGGAAGTAATATAAAAATAATATTATATATACATATATATCATAAGATAATTAAATAATATATGTATATATAATATAAAAGTGTATGAGAAAAATATATGAATCTGAAAAGTATACATATAATATAATATAATATATATCCATAAAGAATACAAAAGAATAATTGTAAGGAGCATATGAAATTATTTATAGAAATTTCCTCAAGCAATAAATATTCTGCGGAAGAGATTGACAATATATTAAATGAAAAATTGTATAAAATTTATTGAAATGTCGATGATGATTTAAGAAAGGACTTATACCTTTGCCTTCCAGAAAAACTGAAAAAAATACAATGAAGGACAATAACAGAAATACTAAAACATAACAAATCAATATAAGAAATATAAGAAATATATCATATTATATTATAATTTGTAGGTTTCTATGAACTTCTATGTATGTACATATGTATGTTAGCAGTTTAATTTTTAAAAAGGCAACAATTAACCTCGATGGAGTCTAACCTCATTTGAGTGGCTATAATAAGAAAAAATAGATCTTAAATAGAATGAATTATAAATGGTAAATAAATACTGCTGTTAAAAGGAAAAGAACTATTGAAATATTTCGGAAGAAACTGTTGCCCACGAGTATATAACCCTGATTAAATCTTCGATCAAATGGCATAACACGATTTATGTTTTGTTTCAGAAAACGAACGGCGACTACGATTGATTTTACGAGATTCCAAGTCGATATTGTGCCACATCGAAATCGGAACTCGGCTCGACTACGATCTCGTTTCATAGAGCCGACTTGTTTTTCCACCATCGACGACGCAAAATTATTTAAAAAAAAATATCATTCTCAACAGACCATGACCACCGCATCGATCAACGACAACGTAGCCGAGATCCGAAAATTAAACCAATATCTCGGAGCCTTCGTAGGTGAGCTAACCTCTTGTTCATCTTTGTCAAATTCAAATTCCTAATACAACGATCTTCTAAATTAAAAAAGCTTTCGATCATCTATTAAAATTGTAAGAAATTTGTTTTAAATCATTGGAAGTCAGTTTTCTTGATTTGATTTGTCGAAACAATAAATAATTTTTTAAATTTCACAATACAAATATCACCTGTTAATTCTTTATCTAGATTTATTTGTGTTATTAATTATTTATAGCTTCAATATTTCTTATAAAAATTATAAAAGAGGTTGAAAGTATTGTTTTCTCTAATTTTTGATTGTACGTACTTGTTAGTAAACTTAGATTTTTAAATACTCTGACTGGCAGTTGTATTAAAGACTTTGGAATAAACCGAAAAATAACGATACGAACAAATGATTAAATTATGTATTAACAGAATTAAGTTCTTTCTTATTTTTAAATAGATATTTTAAGAATTCACACAATATGGTACCTAACTACGTTTTGGCATATATTTTGATATACCTCATTTGTTTACTTATCACTATTGTAGTACTTTGTATATTATACCTTTATATAGAAGCCTCTATGGACACACGTCCGTGAATTACAAATAGCAAAATCTGTAACTTGTAAAACGATTCATCAGATTGAAGAATAAGGAAAGACCATTTTTAAAAACTAAATATCTGGTCTTGCTAGAGAAATTCATAAAGATCTTATATTAAACGCATAATTATTTTATTGCAATATCTTCATATTACAATATGAATAGTAATGTAAATATTTGTCAAAAAGCTGTTCGTATTTTCTTTTGAAGCTTTCTGGTAAAAAAAGCTAGATAAAGAATAAGATGTCTCTTTATCTCCCACCAACAAATCGGTTTTCTTAATTGAATCGTCTGTTCGAATATTTAATACAAGAAATTTCATATTTCACAGTTTAACTCATACTAAATAAATAGCTCATTATCATACATATACCAGACGATTTCCAAGTTCATTACTATACTGCAGACGACTATACAAATTCATATTCTTGTAGATTTAACTAAAATAACAGCACTTAAATAAATATTCGCTTCATTTAATAACAATTATTATTATGAATAATTTGCTTTAAATATTCCATATATTTTTCACATTACATGCATTTTGTGACATTTATATAATTTTAGTAAATTTTGCATAAATACATAAACATCTGCAATCTGCTCATCACGCATAAACTTAACATATGCATGAAAAACATTTGTATATGCTTAACCACCTAACGTCCGTTAGATACAACCGACTTTGTCAACAAAGGAAACCGCATGCACAAAACAGCACGTTGAGGAAGTCTGATTCCATGGTGCTCGTTGTCATCCAATTTCCCCTTTTCTCCTCGACTGTAGAAAAAGTAAAAATGACAAAAAGAAACATATTTTTCTTCTACGAGTGCGGTCCTCGACAAGATTCGCGAGTAAATTAACCGCAAAACACATAATTAGCGCGATGAACGGAAAAACAAATGGAAGAAAGGAAAGAAAACTTGAGAGACGAAAGAAAAGAGGAAAAGGGAATGAGAGAGTTGAAAATTGTGTTTTTTGGTAAAATTTCAGCGTCCCTGGGCGGTTTTGCGCTTGGCATCTCACTAGGTTGGAATTCAAAGGCTAGTGTTGTACTGAGGAATTATTTCGATGCCACTGCAACTGAAATCGGATTGATCGGGGGCATTTTAAATGGTGGCATCTGTATAGGAGCGATATCGATGATGTTTATTGCAGGACGAGTTTCTAGAACGAAGATCATGTTCTGGACGATGCCGATTCTTCTTCTCACGTGGATTCTAATGATCAGCCATCGCGGACAGAAGGTTAGTATGCGATGATTTCATTTCAAAAGTGCAATAAAGCTCCCCTTATTACATATGATATATAGTATAATATATATTATTATACTAGATGCGTATTCGGTCGATCAGTTCTGTGATACACATTGTACGAAATGGACACGGATTTAGCAAATTCTTACTGTTTCTTAGATAAGCTCTTATTAAAAATTCGTATCAATAAATAGAAAATTAAAACAAGAAAATAAAATGGTTTCTTTATGAGTAGGAAAAAGGAATTTAGAAGAAAGTTATCGTAGCTTGTTCCAAGATTTGATGAATTAATCAGATAAATTCTGAAACATATTTTTATATTCTACATCATGAAACTAAAGGAACACTTAATAAATAAAACAATCGTTCGTTCGAAAAATCTGAGTCACCTATCCTTCCCCAACAATTCTCATTTATTTTGAAGACTTTGATTCGTTCGTGTATATACGAACGTATACAGATGGCGAATTGGACGCATCCGATATAACCGTAGCATAAAAGAACAATTACTTTTCTGATATTAAATTTCACTTGTTCAAATAGATATAGATATCAAAGATAGAGATCAAAGATAAGGATCAAAGATAGAAATCAAAGAAGTTGCCAATTTACTTTAATATTTAATTTCCAATAGTTTTTTAATTGCATGTACATAAATCTTCAGCATGAGGAATTCTTATCATCTTTATTTGTAGTTTCAGTTTTACATATAATAATAATTATTATAACAGAGAACCATCTGCCACTAGCAGACGTTTTATTCGGATTTCAGAATATACGGATAGTAGAAGACTACCGTGTTTAAAAACTTTCCGAGTTTTATAAAAGTTAAGAGTATATAATGAAATCTACCTGCTAAATTTTAGCTCGAAAAATATGTTTCAAAAAGAAAATATCTACAGAGTGTCCTACACTTTATGGCACGAATGTAGTTAAGGAAATTCTATAGCTTAAAATAAGATGAAAATCAATCAAATAAAAGATATATTTTGGAGACTTGTCAAATATACCTGTATTTGAATAATTCTTCACTGGATGAGAGTAGACAATTGGCAGATTATTCTACAAATCGAAAAAAAGTCGAAAATGTAGAATGACATTTTTTCGTCTCAAGTTTCGTTTTCGAAAAAATCGATTTTATCAAGTAACGCGAAATTTTGTCAGGGACTTGTACAATTTTTTCCCAAAATATAGCTCTAAATAAAACAATTTTATTCTATGTTTTTGATTTATTTTCACATGTAAAATAGCCTCTTGCCGATTGTACACTTTTATCCAGTTGAAAATTTGGCACATTCAGGTGTACTCGAAATTTTCGAACTCAATTTTCTTGAAAGTGAAGCTTTAACGCAATTTAGCAATTCCTGATTTTCGTACTATTTCGAGTCATACTTGTAAAACCTATTTGATACTACTTATACTATATACTGTTTGTACTATAAATTAAAGACATTCTGTGTAAATATATAAGTAAGATTTTATTTTGTAAATTCCATTATCTACGTCCTCTTGCACAATAATTTACTAACAAATAACGTTAGCTCTGCGAATACTTTGACACATCAAGATACATATTTTTGAAATGTAACACAATTTATTTACTTTCATTTTCAATAAGGAAAAAGAAATTGAGAGATATCAAATATAATATTTAAAAAATTACGTACATGTGTATATTTACATGAAATAAAAAGAGAAAAATAATAGGTTTAATGTTATATTAATATCTTGTATTATATCATATAATATTATATAAATATCTTCTAACATAAATTATTTCTTCGGAATGCACAAGAACAAAAACACAATTGCGTCAACAGCATACTTACAATAACATAATCATAGCAACGTGTCTATTTAACTGAAACCACATTTTGTACATATCTCATATACCAGCCTCTTAGAAGCTAAACTAAGTTCAACTCATTTTTAATTTCTTGATTCATTCGATATGTACATGAATAATATTCAATTCTCAAGAAACAAATGTTTTACTTCCATAAGGTTATTCACTGCAAAAAGATTTCGAAATAAATAGTAAATATTCATAATACATATATACATAAATAGTACATACGATATACACTAAATAGTACATAAGATGGGTACACTAAATCCTTTGTTTTATCATTCTTCTTAGATAACTTGCAACAAAACAATATTTTTGTTTCAAACTTTTTGGGATATTACGTTTGTAATATTAATAAAATTATGTTTTTAGGTTGTTTTATTCCTTATTGGAAGATTTGTCTGTGGCATCTGTGGCGGTGTATTCTGTGTTCTGACGCCGATATACGTGGCCGAAATAGCGAACAAAGAAACTCGAGGGCGTTTGCTCGCGTTCTTTCAACTTCTTATTAACTGTGGCGTGATGTACGCTTTCTACGTAGCTCACGCAATCACTGAAGTTGAAACAGTGTGGAGGTATACGAATATTACACAATATTTTATCTGTAATAAAAAAATGTGATACTTTTATAATTAGAATAATTTTTTTTAAATTTATGACATCGTTACATTTCATTTATCAGTAATTTTTTATATCCATTTTTGTTATTATATTTATGTCATTATGCCGATTGACAAATTTTTCAACAGTATACTATCCCTGGCAATAAAGTTTCGATCACACGCGATACTATCTATTTATTGTAAACCAGAAATACTAAAATTTGTACATAAAATGTAAAATTTGATGGTATAAACATAAAATGCGCGGGAACTTTAATCGGTCAACAAAAGAAATAATCAAAATTTTCATTTATTATCAAGAAGAAAATAATTGTTAATAAAACCTGACACGTTTTCAAATGATTATTGTATATCACGAACGAAAACTCTATTCAGGATTACTTTTTTCTCAATAATATTTTGTTCGTTTACTATTTTCTATTGAAAGATAAATGAAAATTGTGATTTTGTTATTTCATATTACTAAGTTAACTTCCCTACGTGTTTTATTTTTATATCGTTCTATTTTATATTTCATATACATAAACTTTATATCTCTCATACAAAAATTTCAGTAGATTTAGTTAGCTCAATGTTGTTACGTTTGATTGAAAACTTATTGCCAGAGGTAGAATTAATTCTCTGCAATGCTATATGATTCAAAAGTGTTTTATTCTTTTTACATCAATATTTTTTACAACAAGTTTATTTTCACCCATTTTATGAAAACTCGTTTCAACGTAGTTGGTTGTGTAATATTGATGCAATTTCATTTTGCCTCAATTTAACACTGCGATAAGTAAAATTAAATGGTTTATTCGCGATTTTAATTGACAAAGTTTAATTAAATCGAAGCTTAAGTTGCACGATTATATAACGCGTGATTATGCGAATATTACTATCCTTTACTGGTGAACATTGGTTCGGAAGTGTAGTATTTTCGTAACATCTGATATTTGAAAAGCTTTAAAAATATATGACTGTAAGATGAACGAGCTTAAAAAATGTTAATTGATTTTTTGTTTTCTTTATTATTCGTTTCAAAGTTCATTCATGCAAATTATTTTTCACGATCTGTGCAATTTAATCACAAAATACCATAAGAACAACTTTATAAGCTTTATAAGGATATAACATATTATACATCAATTGATTCGTTAAAATATATAAGATATTTATAAATCACAAAAATATATAAATTATTTTACGGAAACCTGTTTTTATTGAGAAAATAAAGAATAAACAAGGAAATCATGTTAAAGTTAACCTAAATGTTTGCATTTCATTATGAATATCAGAGAATTGGGATATTATTAATAGAAAAAACTATTAATAATTATTCTTCAATTATTTCAAATATTAAAAATTCTAAAAAAAAATCGGTTTGTCGAAAACTTATATACATTACTGCACAAGTAGAACTAATTTCTTAACCTCTTTTTATTAAAAATGAATAGTTAATTGTCTGTTCTCTGATAATAATTATTAGGATTGATTAATTCGTCAAACGATGCATTTTAACATTATGTTTCTGTTGGTTGAAGTACAATCAATTTATTTGACACAGTAAATATTTCAGTAATAATAACTTTCGTAAACGAAAATACTAATTACCTATGAACGAATCGATTGATTAATCAATGTCGCATTTTTTAAAACGTGACTTTGTTAGAAACGTGTCCATAATTCTACTACACTAACTATTTTGTTCAAATTTATATAGTGACTCAAGAAAGATTTGGAACAATTAACATACAAAACTTTTATGTATATAATTGTGGGTGTTAAATAAGACATTTTTAAAGTTTCTTTTTAATTGTCGGTTTAGAGTTGCATCAACATCTCAAGTTACTAGCAACTACACTTTTAGCATTTTTTAGCGTTATATGTGAGACAACTGGCATAAGTATATTGCTCAAATTTGAAAATGTATACAGGAGTTGTAAAATATTTACAACATATATAAGTAAACATATATTTAGTACAAAATTAGTGTACTACATGAAAATCCATCAGACAAATTAAGCACATAATAAGTGTTACAGATGATTCCATTAAATATTGTGTCGTATTAATTTATTGAATAATTGATTGTTTAAGTATTTCGAGAATTTCTGCATTGCGTATGCTTCCAATAAATATTTTACAACTTCAATATACATGTTCACATTGGTTTCAAATTTTACCAATAATTATGATAGTCGTATCTTATTACAGTGCTAATGAAATTTTAAAATGATTTGTGTAACATACGTAATATATTCATAGAAGTTTTTGTTAATGTTTAAATACTTTTGTGAGCCACTGTATATTCAGAAGAACAATAATAAAAATATTAGAAATAAATTCTTCCTGTTTCTTTCAAATTACTCCTTCAAACAATCCAAGATATCTCCCTCTTGATCGGGACATGTTTTATTAAATCAAGGTTGATCTGAGCGGTTCGATTTCTCTGGAAACTGCGTGTAAATTAATTCTTTTTCTCGTAAAGGTACAGCGCAATTTGTGGGCTCGCGTGTCTTTCGATCGCGCCAGTAAAATTATTACCTGAGAGTCCGCTCTACTATTTGTCGAGGAACGACGAGATCAATGCAGAAAAATCCTTGAGATGGTATCGCGGCGATACTTACGATGTCCAGCACGAAATCAGCGAAACGAAGCGTCTCATTCTTGCGACTAGCTCGAAAAAGGTACAAACAATCGATTTCTTCTTATGTAAGCTAATCATTTTGTGGAATAACAAATGGAATAGGTTGGGATTTATTTTTTGTAGAAAATTGAAAATAGGTACAATCCGTTCCTCACTTAAATTTTTATTTTAGAAATAATAAATTTTAATATATTATTAACACATATAATAACATTATTTGATAGAAATATTTTGTTATTTGACTTTATTACATTTGTGACTATTTTAGCGATTCCATAAATCACAATGTATATACAATCAGTTAAAAATTTATATGCAGTATTGAAAATTATAATAAAAATCAGTTTTTTGGCATATTACGACACATATTGTTAAAAGGTAACGCAATTTATTCATTTCCACCTATATTAAAAACGAAGAAATAAAAGAATATAAAATACGATGTTACAGATATTACTTGCATCTGTTCTATTTACATGAACTCATACAAATAAGCTTAATATTATATTAATATATGGTACACAACAAATTTGTATTGTACAAACAAATACAAATTTTTAATATCACAACCTAATACGTTAAAGGAACCGCAAGACAGGCATGTATAACTTTTATTGTAAAAGTCCATTAAACATTATACAACACAAAATTTCTGATGTAGTTTCATCCTAAAATTTTTGTGAAGTAAATGTTTTAGCTTGTCTAATTCCTTTCAGACATACATTAATAATAATTGTATTGATATTTAAATATAAATAATATTGTCGAAAGTACCAATATTAATTATCGTCAGCAGCTTTTTAGTTTCTTTGATAAGTGAGATACGCAAAATTCGGTAAATATATATAGACATTCATGATTAACTATTGTATATACATTATGTACCAAACACTTGTTTATTTCTGACAAGATATACAGTCACTTTGACTGCCACGCCGAAATCACGTGTTTCGCTCAGGACGCCACGGAAATATTTTTATTATTCAAAGCATATAATGGCAAAATAATAATAAATTCATGATGTAAGACAACATTCTTCCCCAATGGACCGTTTATCTTATTGGTGATCACGGGTGACCACTGTGGCGCCTTGGTAACAGTTGATAGCGACATATTATAACAAGGCTTCGTTTATTTCAACAAACCATTCGCATTCGTTATTTCGTCGTAAGCAAAATGTCCAGAATATATTGTTGAAACGTGTAGAAGATATTAGTAAACAGTATTTGCTCATCCTATATATAATAGTAGGTGGAAAGACAAGCGTGGCATTTTTATGATTTCGACAAAACATTCGGCTGAAATTGTAGAGGTCCGCAAAAAATATTATGTTTGTGATAAATCAATGGCAGTGGTAGATTACAACAGAGGAAAATGTGCTATAGATTTATCAGATCAAATGATAGCATATTCTACACCACATAGAAGAACCCTCAAATGGTATATAAAATTAGCTTTAGAGTTATTGTTAAATACATCAATTTGAAACGCGATGATACTCTATAAACAAGCAACAAAAACAAAAATCAAGGTATCAACTTTTAGAATGGCACTCGCAATGCACCTTACACAGTGCCATTCACCAGAGCCATCAAATATACTTATTCGACAAAGATTGTGACATGAAATGCAGAAGAAAGAAGGGCAAGTGTACCTGACACGAAAATTTTGCAGAGAGTGCTATAAAAAAAAATGTTAAACAGCCAGGATCGAAAATTGCTAAGAACCGGACCAAAAAGGTGACCACCTATTGTCCAGATTGTATTGATGAGCCACATTTATATTTAAAGTGTTTTAACACAGTGCACCTTTAGATGCAAGATTTGTTCTCATTTTTTTTTTTTTTTTGTTGTTTTTTGATGTTCTAATATAAATGTTTAATTGTTCAATGGGACACTTTTTATTTCAAAGTATCTTCTATTTATCGGTTATATTCAAACTGCCCTAACTGCCAATTTTCATTCAGTTTTTACAATTGTAAAAAGTTCAAGCGCTCCGGTCATCAATGACCACCGTGGCGTCACAGGAGAAACCGTGGCCGGTCATATATGACCAACGTAGCAGTCAAAGTGTTAAGAATACATACCAGATTTTTGTCGCATTTCCTATAATTTAACAAAAAAATGTCTCTGAAAGAAAAGTTAACTAGCCTCGACTTCGCTACAAGTTACAATAAAAAATTTTCTCCGAAATTTCCTTTTCCAATAAAAAGTCGATTTTTGCAAATTGCACTATGTATTTGTGATTTGATAGAGTTGTAGCTAACACCAAGACGAATTCAACGATGTACTGCGCTATGACCTTCACATGATCGTGACTTCAGAAACTTTAATTCAATGATTAGAAACGCTAATATGGAAAATTATTTTATTTAAACCAAAGTTTCTGAAGTCGAGGTCATGTGAAAGCCGTAGTGTAGTAGATCGATGAATTCCACTTGGCGTCAGCTACAATCCTATCCATTTCGCAAATACACAGTGCCATTTAAAAAAATCAGGTTGATCTTAACTTTTTATTGAAAATGCAAGTCACGGCTGATTAATTATGTCAAGAATTTTTTTTCTTAGATTATTGGACATATCACAAAAATAGTTGATATTTTAAGACTGACTTTGTATACTAATCTCAAGCAATAGAAGATTTTCTAATCCAAATAAGATATCAACCACATATTTATGCGACTCAATTTTTACAATATCTTGCTTTCCCAAATTCCTAGATCAGTTATTCATATATTTTTTGCAATCTTTTAATTTCAGTTCAGTCAATAACAATTAATCATGTTATTCATGTAAATTAATATCAAACATACTCGAACATAACAACAATCGCTATTTCCGACGGTAAGATTTGAATTGTTTCCAAACTCTGTGCTTAATTATTAAATAATTATTACTTGATTTTTCCGATATATCAGTTTAGCTTGAAGTTGGTAAGAAATCGCCGAGTACTTCGTTCCATCGCAACTTGCTTTGGAGTCATCCTGGCCCAACACTTGTGCGGCGTCAACATGATGATTTTCTACGCCCTGATCCTCTTCGACACCAGCGGTTCCGGTGAACTAACCGGAAGCGAACAGACGTTGGTCGTTGGTGCCGTTCAAATATTGGTATCTCTCTTGGCTGCGTTTCTCGTCGACGTACTTGGACGTCGAATTCTCCTCACCCTCTCCTCCCTTCTCATGGGATTGTTCCTTATACTGCTAGGTAAATACCATTCTCGAATGCATGATGTAACGAAATCGGGAATGTCCTTGATAGAACAGCATTTTGTAATTCATGCTACTCAAAATATCATAACCTACTAGCACTACTTTATAATTGTAATTCCGTTCATGATATTTCATTCAGAGGGATAATTTTTCGGGACTTTGATTCTTCTTTTGTTGTAATTAATTAATTTTTATTGTTATTTCACTTAGATGAATAATATTTTTTTTATTATCTTTATACATAAGATAAATTATTGAAGTAACTTGGAATTTACTACTTACCTTTAATTTAGTAAACACAATAAAATAATTGCCTAAACTCTCCTTAGATATCTTTCACCGTTCTTAAGATATTTCACAAAAAAGGAAATTCTGAATTTCTTTCGATCTTTCGAGAAATATCTGAAAAACGGTGAAAGATAGTTAAGGAGAATTTAAACAGGAATTACATTGTTTTCTTTTATTTACTAAATTAAAAAAGAAGATTTCGAAATATTCATTATTTTCGAGTTAATCTCCCCAATATCTCCTAACAAAATTTTTTCTTGCTATACATGCTGAAATACTTCTATCTACCCTCTTCTGTCTGCTCTCCCTTCATATCTGTAAATGACTTCGTGAAGTTCATTTACAGGAGAATATTAAGTTTAATTATAACAGTAATAACAGTTCCATTAATGAAATGAATAAATATTTGCATTTCCATTTTGTATATTTTTACATACCAAAGAGTTGCGTAGATAGCAAACGACAAAAATAATAAAAATCATTGTCTGCAATTGTTACAATAATCATATTCCTCATAAAATTATTTGAATTTGAAACAAAGATATTCACCACACCACGCACATTGCATTAAAGTCGGCGTTTCACAAATATGTACTTCATTTTAGTATAACCATTTCGCTCCTAAAGTAGCAGAACTGCCACTACTGACTACCATTGCTGCCACAAGTTAAATTGAAACTATATGTATATGAAATTAAATAGAAATTGTATATATAACATTCGCTGACACTAAAGTACTTAGTATTACACATACGTTGTTGAATTTGTCTTCAAAATGGCTATCATTTGCAAATAAACGAAATGTAACATTCTATTTAAAAAAAACTAAGGATTTTTTTTCTCATTAATTTTCTTCAACACAATAAAACTATTTTTACTATATACTGCTGCCTGTCAAACTATGCAACTTTTGTAGGAAACATTTTTTCAAATGTTGTATTATATACGGAAATATTTCAGATGATAAAGTTATGTGCCCTGTATATTTTTTATTTGTTTCTTCTTATTTCTGATTCGAGATAGATTCAGAAAAGATATCTGCTTATTTGTTTGTAGTAAAGTGACATTGCCTTTGAAACACGATTTTGTCAAAAACGGAACCTCCAACGTAATTTTGTCATTTTTGATATTCTAATTATTCTTACTATTCTTATTTTGAAGCATAGAATTTCCGTAACTTCACCTGTACCATGGATTATTGCATAGTATATACTTTCTCCTCTTCTTATGTTTCTACGAGTAAAATATTCTATTTGATAATATAATTTGTTATATTTGTGGTAAATAGAAAATAATTTATACATAAATAATGTAGAATTTTCGACGTTATTTTACGTATTAGTTTTATTTTCATTAGATGCCATTACGCTTTATCAATACGATATTGTACCGTAAATAAATGTCGAACTGAAAGAATCGTCTAAAATTACTGAATCAAATATGTCATTCTTTTCATTGAATAATTGAGAAATTTTCGATATATGTCAAAATACGAAAGGAACTCTGAATAATATAATTTTTACCTGCAGTTTGAATGAATTATAATTTCACACTATGTTAATTTCACCGATCAGTTCTATAATTGTTACTTGTTCTAAATTAATTAGACCGATGCGTGATTTAATTATTGACGGTCACCTTGAATAACCGATGCTTATTACGTACTTGTACAATTTCATTTAAATCATTTTAATCTATTTGGTACAAATATACAACCGATAAATATTGTTCCGTGTGATTTTATTTATTCATAGCTGATGGAGTTTCTTAAGAAAAATTGACTTGTTCAATGATCGCATCTATGATGCTGGCTGGCTTCGGTCCAGCTTAAAATACGACCTCTTCTGCAATACTTCCGGAGTAAGCTACACAACGCGTATTAAGAAATCAAAATAGACCGTATATCGATTGTTGGTTTAATCGTGCATAGAAAATTTAAAAGAAAAAACGTATTTCAACTCTTTGACATAGAACAACAGCCGTATTCTGTGTTGTTTTTGTATCTATTATATAATATATTTATTATACGTTTTCATCTTTTTGTGTTATGCTCTTATTTTGTGTATGCTATAAAATTTGTTCAGAACATTTAAAATGATAAAAATAATTCTTAACAGGAATGGTATTTAAAGTGATGCTTCAAGGTTGTACTCTTTTGTAATAAAATATCGGAAATAATAGTAATTTTTGCGTAAACACAACTACAGATTTAGAAAACAAAATATTACATTATTTCTTAAAATCTTAAATATTTGTATTAATTTTTTAAGATTAATTGACTACCATTCTTTACACACAATTCAAGTATACAAAGTATACCATAAAACACTTACATGTTTATCAAGACATCCATTAAAAAAAAATATTCTTTGGATAATCCATATATTGTATTTTTTACCCTCACCGCAACTCATTGACGTGTTAAAGAACTTACAACAATCTAAAATCAGGGTAAAAATATTCATTCTTTCCAAAAAGGAATATCTTTTATTTGACATTGTCTATATTCAATTCAATTATTATACATCACTATATTTCCAAGTTCCGTAACCCAAGCGTACAGGATGTCAGACGGTGTTACAACCGAGTAGGTGGATGAATTTATGTAAAAAAATAAGTCAACAATATCATGTTGATTATTTACTCCTGTTCAGTCAGTAATTAGCCAAATTTAAGTTTATTCGTTAACTCCTCAAACTCTATTTTCTTGAAGACGAAGCAATATATGAAGAAATTGTATTCGACATTTTCGAATATTTTCGACTTATTGTTTTACGTAGAATCGCCCAGTTGTAACAACCGTCTAGCCTCATCCTGCATGTTTCAATAAATAATAGATATACCCAACAATCAGTATAAGGAAAAGCCGATTAATTTTATAAAAATAAAAAATTGGTTTTAAATATTATTTGCACATAATTGAACTTATAAACGTTCGATAAACAGCAATCAACAATCTAAATCCTTGTAGGAGGAAACCCATTGATTATTTGGAGAAATAGTCTATGTAATACATGTATATTATAAGTTTAAAATATGTTCACAGTATAGTAAATCATGAAGCAGTCAAATGATACTTATTCTCAATTCAACTTATCAACACGATTCAACAAAAAACGATCAACAAGCTAGATTTTAGTATTTAAAACACGTAGTGGTATTGTATATATTTTTTAAATTCACGATGTGTCATACATGATATGACAGGATATATGTTATAATCGGAGAAGGAATTATTGTATTCAAAAATAAATAAAGTGTAGAACAAACTCTCTTTGGTTGATGCTTTATTTTCGAAAAAATCGAGCTTGGTCACGCTTAATAGAAATTAATATTTGAAGAATTTTCGAGCTCGATTTTCTCGAAAATTCTCGAAAATGAGACATAAATACTAAAATTTTATTCTAAGTCTTCGATTTATCTTTGCATATAGAGTAACCTCCTTCCGACTGTACAATTGAGTTCAATCAAACCCGACAAAGTTCATACATATTTGACAAGTTTTCCAATTTGAAATCTTAAAACGAATGAACCATTTTTATTTCAAATGTTTCACTTACTTTTACATCTAAAATAATCTCTTGGTTAATTGCATCACGCGCTCTGCCACACTATGCACACTATAATGGCGGACAAAAGAAAGTTTATAAAACAGGAAGTATAAATAAACACCATGATTTTACAACATGAATTTATATTTAATATGGCTAATGAATAAATATATTACATACCTACTGTAAAATGGATGACTGTTCCCAATATGGTAACAAATTTTTAGTACAAAAATTACTAAAATTTATACCGTATCAATTTCAAACTTTCCTTTGCCCGCCACTATATATACGACGATTAAGAAATATATTTGTACACCGTTATATTTCTTATATGGTTTATATACTGATTAATTACGACCATATATTAAATTTTATATATTTAATTTTATATGATTACAAAATATTAATACCGTACAGATTAAATGTAAGATCTGTTAAAGAAACGATTCAGTGGAAAATAAGAGTATGTGTACATAAATTGTTTTTTGTATATATACAGTTGTATTATATAAAGCGATCAAATGTATTTAATTTAGTTCAGTCTGATTAAACGAACCGTAATCAACATTCGAGCAATCTACAATCGACATTAAATTACCAATCGACATCTCGTTACTTCTTTCACCCTTTCTTCTGTCTATTCCAGGTTGGTTCTTTAACCTACGGGACGCTGACCCCGAAAATGACGACATTTACTTCTGGATGTCGCCCACATGGATCACTCTGATCTTTGCCTCGTTCAATCTGGGTCTTGGGCCAATTTCCTGGTCTCTGTTAGGCGACACGCTTCCGGAACAACTGAAGACACCAGTGGTCTCCGTTGCAGTTGCTTTCGGATGGTTAATCTCGCTGATGGCCACGCTGACTTTCGACGAAATGATCATTTCCCTAGGTGGTACGAAAGTCATGTGGCTTTCTGCCGCCATTTGCTGGTTAACAGGCCTATTTTGTGCCATCGTGGCTAAAGACAACACTGGCAAAAGTCTAATAGAAATCCAAGAAAACTTTCGTATCGAGTCTAACAGAGAACCAGCGAGAACCTGATGGTTGTTCTCTAATTTTTATTACAATTAGGATTTCTTTCAGTGGTATTTCGTATTTTGAATCTTGAATAAGGTGATAACCCGCCTTTTTGTACTTTATTCAGATTCGGTCAAGAAATTACGCGTTTTTAACTATCTTTAAAGGCATTTTGTAGTTAAAGCAAATGGAAAAGGATCTCTGTATAATGGATTGCGGATTTTTATGCAGCTTTATATTTTTAGGAACACAATTGAAGAAACGGAACTCAATAGATTTCACCCGTTAGATATTATCACTATACTTCGGATATTTTTATACATATTTATATGTTATATGTATTACTGCATCTTCGGATTTTCTATAAATGCATAAACATTCGTAGTCTGATGATTGCTTTATAAAAAAGTATGTATAATAGACACATAGTAATTATTGGTTCAAATAGACCGCGAAGACGTTTAACTTTTTCATGCCTTTTACACTTCCAATTTATTTACTCGTGGCCAACAATAATTTAATTTTTTTATTTCGTAAAAATTGCTAAAAATATATAATTCTACCATTTTTATACTTTTTATAAGCGCTTGAAACAATTTTAATGTATAATATTAATTAAAATAATTTTTCTCTATTTTCTATGATCCAAATTACCTAATTTTTTTCATTTCTGCTTGATTTTATTGTAACAGTATCTATACAAATTTAATAAAAATATATATTAACTCAATCTTACCTTTACGAAACTTTGGGCAATAAATTCGGTAAAGTGTTAAAAGCATTTGCGCATAAACTAGCAAGAAGTAGCAGAAATACTGTGGAAGTGTTGATAATGCGCATGACGTAAACAATTCCCCTCATTTTTATTGTATTTTCTCTATTTTCTACACTTTGAACCGTAAAACGTTAGAAATTGAGTGAACTACATATCGTTACTTTGAACGCCGCTGAATCGTAAACCTTGGAAGCAATTATTTGCTTGTTTGCTTGTAATTGTAACTTGCCATTGTTGGATTTCTTCATTGAATTTATTCGAATTATACGGTTCGTTTCAGCGTATCCTCGTACAGTTTTTCTTTTTTAATCGAAAAGAAAAATTAATTGCGACACCAATACTACGAAATAATGATAATAACAGAAACGACCGACAATGTAAATTGTAATACGAGAAAATAAACGAATATGATTTTCTATTCGATACAATAATTTTATCGAAAACTAATAAATAAAACAATCCGCAAAAAATATTTCTGACAAATTTTCGAACTTCTCGTCCAACATTAACATATTGTAATGGATAATAAACGACTTCCATTTTCATCTTTCAGTTTCGTTTTTTTGTTCAGCGCATTATTTAGAACTGCATAAAGATTGATTTTTTTATTATATAATAATTAATTGATATAAATGCAAATAGAGTTTCATCTTGAGAGATAATCAAATTTTTTGTTATTGTATAAGGCTCTCAAGAGTCAAACTAATCAACTTAACCTTTTGTTAGTTTCTTAATTTCATTATACAAATACACGATTAATGTTTAATTTTCGAGAAACAGATAACTTATTTTCATAAATTTACACTGTGAAAAACAATGACACAAATAATAGTAAATGATAAGATAAATTTAAAAAATGATGTTTGTAACATCAACTTTTCCGTACTTTTCAACTTATGAAGTTGATGAATGTCGCTCTTGAACGCTTCATAGGACAAAAAAAAATATCTACAAAAATGCTGATCCTTATATCGTACGCTATATATTTTGCATACTATTATATATGCGTTCTATGTATTGTTGTGCTTTTAAATTTTTTGTAAATACATAATAACCCACAGTCTAGCAACAATCAGGCAGTACAAATATTTCGAACAATAGTAGACTCAACTACGTATTCAACGGTTAGTTTCGAGTTGTGATATTCTCGATTCCTGGTCTCGAGTTTGTCAGTCGTACGGTCTCAATAGGTTAACGAGAACACTTATCGGGCTCTGTATCGAATGGAATGGCTTGCGTTTGTTGGCCGTCGTCCAAAAAGACGCCAAAGAAGATTCGCGGATGTATTTTGTTTCGGATTTGATATATTACAAACAGATGCAACGAATCCTCGTGCAACCTTTTGACAAAAATAACATAGCGAAGGCAATCGTTCGAGTCGCGGAACGATTTCACTAAGCACCCCGTTTATATTTACCCCCGACGCCTGTAATTGACGATATGAGACGCAAGTTTTACGTCGAAATCTATATGTTCCGTCAGTCTCTTCGAAATGTATAAGCGAGTAAAAGGAACTGAGAATGAAGCTATTTTTGTAAAAAGGAAATATAAATTGGAAAATGTTTCATTTGAAATAACGGCTGGTGACTTTAATCGTACAATTAATAGATTAATTTTTGTTATTATTGTTTATAAAAAGTATAGTATTACTTACGATATAGTATAGCTTATAAAAGTTAAATTTATAATACGAATTGCAAGTACCAGAAACTGTGATTAATTTGAACCCTATATAATTTGAAAATTGAATTTATTGATCTATAAATTGCGGGATAAGTATAAATTTGCTGACAAAGACGTTGAATGCAATAGAGGACTTTATTCAAATCATAAATGTATTTATACTCATAGAATGGTACGAATGGTAAATCAATATTGCTATGCAATGGCACATAGAAATTTGATTGCAACATGATTCCAAATTTTTACGTCCCATTCCTTTTATGTTTTCTTTCAGTAGCCTTCTATTTCTCTCATATACACGTTTTTTCCATCCTTTTTATTTCCTATTCGTACTTTTTTCAGTACAAGCAAAATATTAAATTTTTCAAAATCTAAACAAAATTAATGCTTTATTATTGTTTTAAAACTTAGTTGTTATTTTAAATAAAGTGAAACTTAATTACATTTTGAAGTATTATTACGTGAATTTTTATTATGCCATTGCTATTTAATCCATTCAAGGTCGATTCTTTCAACTCTCCGAGAAAAATGATTTCTTGTGTGATATTCATAACACAAATAAATTTGTCGAATGGCTTTGTGAGAGAGATGTATTATATTTTAAGATGAGTTTTATCGGAAACAGTTTACATTTCCCGTTTAGTTAATTAATAGCATATACAAGTACAATTGCGTATACGCAATATCGATTTCGAAAATAAAAAGGATAACTCTTACGATTCTCTTTCAGCTTATTGTACTTTTAAGCATTCAATGAATCATTCTAATACAGTCGTACTTCTAAAATATATTCAAATTTTCTTTCATTAATCCAAGACATTTCATGCTATTCGCCGACAGTGTATAATCTCGTTCCTTTATTAATCACGAGTTTGCTGTTAAAAGTTTCTTTGTTCCCGTGTCCTTATTTCTTTCAAGATTGATGAAATACGAAGAAATTGTTTGATGCTAGAAATACTACACTTTCCAGGTTTCTGATATTCCTTCTCTTATACTTTAGAAATAAAAGCTAGAAAATAACCTGCTATTATTTCAAACGAGATATGAAACCAATTATTTCCCTTTAAAAGTCAAAATCTGCAAATAATTGTATTCTTTAATAAGAATAAGAATTTTCATCAACCTATTAATAGGTCTAAATGAAGTAACAATCTTTCTCAAACTAACAAAAGTCAAGCTTTGTTGCATTAAAATAGAAATGAAGGAACATTACCGTTCGATAATCAACCTTATCTCTAAATAGGCCTTTCATTTTTAAGTATGTAGTACACGTGTCGTACATATGTAGTATAAGTACACTATAGCACAATCCTCATTCCTTTAAGCATAAAATATAAAAAGTATGCAAATACTTGACGTTCTAAAAAAATTTAATTTATTCACCGACTTCTTTACCAAATTTCGTCCAAGATATTAATATATTTTAACACAGACGAAATACGAAATAGAGCTATCACCATACATCGTTTATGGTTTTAAACTGTTCAAATTTTAATTTTGTCGATTGAATCGGTTCGAAATGACGTATAAACTATTAACGTATAAATTATTTAACATATCGTTTTGTTTTTGAATTATTGATTAATATTCTGTTAATATCTAATATGCAAATTAATTGTTTTTATTACTTTGATCAATCAAATTCTAGAGTACATTATTATCCTGAATTATATTATTATCTACATTTTAATAGATGCTCTATGATTTCTGTAATCTGCTACAGAGTGCTTCCTATACAAAATAATCGATATGTTTCATTGGTTTCGATATTTTATTTCGTTCCTCTAATTAATTAATTTAACTTTTTTAAAAATCAAAATTTAAAATAATCCTATTATTTGAAATAAGTAACTTTGAATTAAATTACATTTTTGACTTACCTTGAAAAATTCTTTTGCAGATATGAAATTTTACACCGTTGCATCTGAAATGAATGAAACAAAATATATTATTACCAACCATTTTCATCACTGCAACAATAGAAAATTAATCAGTGTAAATTCTATGTTTCAATTTCGCCAAAGAAACAGAATAAATACCAGGACAGTATGTTATTGGAAAGTACTGAAATTGCTGCTTAAAAATATAGAAAATATTAAGAAAAGAGACAAGATGCAATTTCTTAAATTAATTACCTGCAGTTACTTTTTATAAATATATTCAAATCTTCTATGACTTTCACTTCGAATTTTATTTATGGCCGAGCTTGAATTAATTCTTTCCTTTCAATTTGCTTTGTTTCTACATTATTATTAATCTCATTAACGCTCTTAATTTATTTCAATTTCGCATTACCGTACAAGCATTTATATTCGTTCTGTAATTAATTTTGCTGTTCAAAAATACAGAAAACGTGGCAGAAAGAAGATATTTTCCTTACATTTAGCATGCATTTCACATTTATAGAATTATTCGAATATGCATCATTATAGTAATTTCTTTCAATCTTCAACAGTTTAAAAATTTGCATATACCTGGTTCACGAATATGAATTTAATACGCGATTTAAAATTAACGTAAACTTGATATTGTTAATAATTGATAGATATAATCATTGCAATACCAGCAAACCAAAGAAATAAATTTTACATGCAAATATAAAAAGAAAAAAATGATAAATACGAGGAATTCTATTGGACAATATTCTCTTAGTTGAGGACAGGTTTATGTAAATGGAATTGTAATGATTACTTCATAATTATTTAAAGTCCAAATCATACTGTAATCGTATCATGAATAAATATTTTTAAGTCGCTTAAGATATTATTTTAGAATAATGCTGAATGATAATTTTTAATTCCTTGATGTGTTTACACAAACAAATTATTTTAATCTAGAATTATCGTTTAAAATTTAAATTATAATGAAATTATATTATAAATAAATCTCTTGATTATTCAGTTTACTATTTACATTAAATTATTTTAAAAGGTTTCACTCTTTAAATTTTTTATATTTGAAAATAACGTGAAGATTGGAAGTGGATGAACTTGTACATTACATTGGATTGGCAACTAAGTGATTGCGGATTTTGTCAATACCACCTATTGACAAAATCCGCAATCACTTAGTTGCCAACTCAATAGTAACATTGCAGTATATGATGTAAAAACAAACGAGGAAGCAAGCCTGAAAAATTCACATGACTGCCATCGTGTTAAAGAGTTACATCTGAAACATTTTCCAGCCCCGTAACGGGAAACAGCACATCCCCTTGAAAAATGTATCAGTTATATCGCTCTTTAACCGATGTCCACGCTCCGAGCCGTGTTCAGCCAAGCAGAAGTAATCGGCAGACGCAAAGTCAGCATTTCTTTACGTGTCGTGAATACTCTACTTTTCTTTTGTTTTCCTTTTGTTTACTACTTACATGTGTGACCCACTTTTTTTCGTCAACTGTAATCCATTCATCTTCGCTGACGGTTTGTGAATTTTCCTAGGCTCAGTTCTTTACGTTTATATATAAGATATAATGTCCGCCTGTCTTTTCGGATATTCAGTATTTTTATAATAATTTAAGAAAACCTTTCGTGTACGATTGTTCGTTGCATAACTTACATTGCAAGTAACAATACCACAAACTTAATGACTTAATCAGATTGAACTTTACTTCAGTTCGAAATACAAGCTACTAAACCTAATGTATAATCAACAATTCAATATTCTAAATATTTTGATATGTGACATATAACTAACGTTGGTTATTGTGCATTACATACTGCTATTATTAATCCTTTCCCTTTTTGTTAAAATTTTATTTAAAGAAATAAAAATTGTTTTCAAAGAAATTTAAATGTAAGCTTTCGTTCAGACTTTAGGTCGTGAATCGTTCTACGGAAGATTAAATACCATTTCAAGATGAAAGTTTCATGTAAAATAATCTAATTCAAATACGATAAATCGATAGCACGTAATTCGAGTGAAACGAAGGCTGAGGATCCCGCTTAATGACAAATTTTGGTATTACTTATATGGAATGTAATATTAAGTTTTGAGGGTGGTGGTAGCATGATGATACTATTGCATTCTCACCGACGTTCACGTCGTTTTACGTCAAATTACGAAAGTTCCCCTATAAAATTAATGCCGCGAACGCGATCATTGTATCTACCTGAGAATTAGGATTCTCGGCGAACTATGGAGGATGGGCTCCGACGGCATCTTTAAAGTTCTACAACCCGTGTAATTAAGAATGTTGAACTTCCCGTGAAAGCGGCGGCAAACTTGCATGAAAGCACATATATGTATACTAGAACGTTTGCTTTTTACCAAACGGTTCTTTGTTCTTTTGTAGACTCTAATTATTCAAGAATCTCGTTAATTCTAGAGAAATATGACAGTTTGATCTATCCGATGTGTATATTTTTCTATTTTATCCCTCTATTGTACCCACGAATAGATGGAAACATGGAATATTGTAGGATGAAATTAAATGGTTCACATATGTACATTTACTCACGTTAATATTCAGATATAGCATTATCTTTGTATTTATTGCTTTGTATAAGAGAGGATAAGTTAAATATCGTATTGCTATTCTACGAGGATATGGCCCATAATAGTAGCTTAAAAATACGTAAATAATGTTTTCTTAACAATAACGTTTAATTGTACAATTCTACAAAGCAACAAATACAGATATAGTGTGCATGTTCGAATATTAATATGGGTAAGCGTACAATACCCTTTTACAAAATTAAGTTAATACTGTTATTAATGAAATTTAAAAAGCCATAAGTTACAAGTAATTCATACTAGTAAATTTCCGTACATAACAAGATTAATGATAAAACATTTTTATTGAAACATTTTTTGTATTTTTGTCCATCGTAATATTTAAAAAAAGCAACATGACCTCCTACATACAATAGATATTACATACAACGTTACACACCGGTTTGATGCATTTTTATTTCTTCTGCAAAACAGGTATTAAGGTACCTACACATAAAGTATCTTAAAATTGTTAGTTTAAAAGTTATTACAATTTGAAATTTACTAAACTATTTCGGTGTATTGACAAATAAAAGTAAATCTTCCATACAACAATCTAAAGGAAATAACGTGCCTAAAGTGGAATGAAGGATAATTGAACCATTTGTTGTCATCTTTACATTTGCGAACATAGTGTACTAGAATAATTTCGTAAAGTACAAGTCGTAATAAATTTCTTAATTTTTATTAAATCAATTTTAATAAATTAATTTTTATTAATAAATTTTTTAAAATAAATTTTAAACTAGTAATTTTTGGCATACGTATCTCATTACTTATAAAAGATGAAGATGTTTGTTGGTTGATGTAGTTCAATGATTCTTCATTCATATGTCATATATTAATCATATATTCATATATATATATGTATAATTACTATTACTATATGCTGATTTCGAAGCATTAAATTTTTCTTCAATATTTTTTTCTATCTATAATCGTTTTAAAAATATCGCAATCTTAAGATTAGTTGCACAGGAAACTATGTATAAATTAATCACAGTACGTATCAAGATAAACCATAGTTTATGTGATTTGATTTAACACCTATTGTGTAAGATTGTTAAAAGATAGTGGTTTTCTAAGTTCTTTGTAAAATTTATTCTATATAGTAAACCATGTGTAGTGCGTTAAAATATGCGTGCATTAAATATATAAAATATATATATAATAATTACGTAAAATTATGCAAAGATATGCAAGAATATAAATAAATACTTAGATAAGCCGGAATATGTTGTGAAAAAAAATGTTTCACCTATTTTTATGGCTATTATATATTTGATACGCGTATATTTTACATATTTAACGCATTGCAAATTTTTAAGTTACACGAATTTGCATATCTTGACGACAACATAAATTCACAAGCGCGTGAACATTTCCTATCTTTTACAAATAACGTTATGCTCACTTCCTAAGTCGTTACAAGGTGTTCTTTTTCTGCAAAATGACGTCAATATATTCTATAAATAAAAAGAAGAAGAAAATGTCATGTTAAAATAGACTTATAAGAGGTTTATTAGAAAGTTATAATAAAAATACGAAATGACTACAAATTTGTTTTAACAGATTGGTTTTGGGTTATAACGGAATAAATCTCAACGATAAAGGTCGAGGTGGTTTGATTTTTTGGTATCTAAGATCACTAGATATTACGCAACCAGAAATTTACATATGGAAAAATATTTCAACACCTCTACGTTTTATTGGATAAAAAGTAAGCCTGATAGTATTGCGTATTTTTATTATAATTTTTCCATAAAGTCTATGTAAGTTTATAACATTTTATTTTTATCTTTACTCACAGAATATCCTAACAATGTTTTATGAAATGAATCTGACATCCTATATAACCTCTTGTATTCCAAAAATCACAACCCTGTGCAATTACATTAATATCTATATCGTTCAGCATTTATAAACTGTAAATGGAATTTATAGATAATATAAAATAATGAAGATTATTTAAAATGTTCTTTTTCTATCAAAATATACAGTTTGATAGTGATTTGAGAACTGGGAATTGTTAAGTTTTATTCTCGATCGTTTATAGTTTGTAAATTAATAATTTCGAAAGAGTCAAAGGTAACAGAATCGATGATCCATTATTTTCAGGCGAATAAACTCTTTTGCATTGAACATTATAGCCAATCATGTGTTAGTATTATAATGTTAAAAGAAAAGGAAGAAAATATCATTTTATTAGTTATTAAACTCTGTGAGCAGTGACTGTCAATAATGTTCTCTTTTGAAATCTTCCGCTTCATTTTCCTGCTTCACATATTGTACAATCCCCCCTGTTTCCCGATAGAAAACGAAGGAACATGCAATCCATGAATTTCTGAGAACAAGCTCTTCTATTGGCTCGCTCGGAAAGTTCCTTCCGATTTTTAAAGAAAATTCAATCGCAGCACATTTAAATTCCGATATCCATTTATAGAATTATATAGGTATCATTTTGTCCCACAACCTTTCTCTACCTTTCACGTAACTTGATGAGTCCTTCCTTCCAGAACCCCTCAGCTTTTTCGGAGAAAAACCTTTCACTGTTATTTCTTTATGTCGTTCACAGAGTTAAAGTTTTTGCCATTAAGAGAATTTTATAATGACCTAAATAGGTGAAAATCTGAGGGTATAATGTCTAGTGAATACGGTGGGTGTGATAGCACATTCCAACCAAGCTCCAACAGCTTTCGTCGAGTAGTCAAAGACACACGAGGCTACGCATTGTCCTGATGAATCACGACACCCTTTCGATTCGCCAGTTCTGAACATTTTTGTTCAATTGCTGTCTTTAATTCGTCTAATTGCGAGCAATACCTTTCCAAATTTATCGTCTGGTTATTTTGTAGAAGCTCATAATACAGGATTTCTTTCCGGTCCCACCAGACACAGAGCATAACTTTCTGATGAAGACCGGCTTTTAAAGTGGCTACTTTTGTGGGATTTTTGCCTTTCCGGTAAAAGAAAAGCATTAAATGTCTATAGTGCAATTCGTTTTCTTCCATATTTAAGAACGTATAAAACTAACAAACGTTAATGTATCCTAATTAAACTTTTTTTTAAAGATGCCTGAATTATCACCTTTTAGAATATGTACACATGTCATTTGTTATCGATCATTCTGATATATTCAGACCTGTCCTCCTAAGCCACCTACCGAAAATCGGCACAAACTTTCCAAGAGCGACCCAATATAATAAAGCTTCATACTTTACATTTTTTATCAATTGTGTAAGTTACTAAGAATTAAATGTCTTAGTATATCACATAACTCTTTCAATTCTAACGAGAGAATATAGTCAGTCCACACGTACCGATTTTAGCAAAATTTGTTTGAGAGCTAATTCAAAGAGAAATGTTTCGTTAGCCGTTACTCACAGAGTTCAACAAATAATAAAATGGTACTCTCTTTTCTTTATTTACAAGCATCGATATTAAAGAAGTAAAAACAACTTTCAAAGTTAAAAATTAAAAGCATATCTTTTAAATATCTTGAAAAATTTTGATCGTAGGAGAAAATTTTGTTTAAACTTTTTATCGAAAAATAATATCTTGTAAATTTTTATAAGAAGTAGCTGTTCTTATTAGGAACATTTTTTTATTTTCTTTGCCAAATTAATTGATTCTTATCGATTAAGTTTACAATTTCGTGTGTGAGCCATGGATGAAAATAGGAAATATGTGTATTTTACATCTTTTGCTATGTGTCGCCCTGGATTAGATAATCTTTTTAAATTATTCTAATATATTCCCTATTAAAATCTTACAACAAACATTGAATGATCAAGTATTTATACGATACGCGCGTGCGCGCGCGCACACATACACACATAGATTCATAATTTGACGATTATATATTTTTCCATATATGAATTTATAGGAATCTATAAATTTCTTATAAATTCATAACCTTGAAAAAACTAATGAAAATTAAAATTATATTTTTAATAACCTCAGAAAGAGGAGATAAATATTTCAAATATTAGAAAATAATATTTATATATCTCATTAATTATGTAATGGCTATTATATATGAATATAATGACTATATAAGAAAAATTGAAGTCTATAAAATGAAAGGAAATTACTTAGTAAAGTAAAGGAATAAGTATTTTAAATTTTACTTTATAACAAATTCTAATTTTTGTCAACCTCATTAAAGGGAGTTAAATATTTCAATTATTTGAAAATAATATTATAATATCTATTTATTTCGTTAATTCTAATACACAGTGATCGTTATTAAAGGAAATCAAAATTTACGAAATGAAAGAAAATCATTTAGTAAAGTAAAACAATAAGTATTTAAAATTTATTTTATTAATGAATTCTAATTCTCATATTAATATACAGATATTTATTTGCGTTAGATTTCATTTCTACAAAGAAGATAATTTTTCCACTTTTTTCGTGTTTGGTAAAACCACAACACTTTACTTGCTTCAACTTTTCTAATTACGTAAAGCAAATTAAATTACATCTACTCAGAACAAATTTATCGTTGATTAAACTACTCGGTATCGATCTTTGATGGGGTAAACACGCAACGATTAAGTATTTACCAGCAAGGATTTATCAATTTCCGCTCGACAGTCGTTTGGAAACGACATTTCATAAACTTTCATCAGATCTCGTGGTTCGGTGTATTCACCCATCATGATATGGGTACTGAAAATCGCTTTCAAGAACTTCCATCAAACGATTCGACATTTTTTCGTTCGATTGTTTTACATGCTTTATGAATTCTACAGATCACGTCCGTTTTACGTCGAATTGCAACGAAGTGAACGTTCGCACAGAAAGGAAAAAATTAAAGAGTACTTGACTACAAAGGAAAAGAGAATGAAATTTTTATGAAATGTTCATAAAATGAATGAAAATGAATGAAAAATAAAAATGGAGAGGAAATGGAGGTATATGGCTGTTATGATCATATTATGTAACATTATATGAATTTTGTGCAAATATTTATTTAATGAAAAATTATTATGCAGCGCGATTAACCATCTTAAACATATAATAAGTGTTAAAGATAACCATGTATAGTGGATAATTGATTATTTAAGTACTTTTGTGATCTCTGTGAAATATACATTTATGCTATTAATGTATATATGTTATGTTGTATCTTTTATGTACATTTTCTTATTTGTTTCAAGTATTACCGATATAATCACGATAGTCAGATCTTATCACAGTACTAATGAAACAATGTGTCTCATATAACACGCATAACATATTCATAACAGGTTCCACAATTATGATCTATCGCATGTAATCATGTTTCTGTCTCAATAAAAGTAAACATTAATTTCATCAAAAACATTGGGAAACACTTTGCAAAAACAACAAAGTCTGACACGATTTATTTTAATTGGTTTAGTAATCTTAGTTAGCGCAATACTTCTACATCGTGTAAACGTATTGTGTTCGTCTTTACATATAAGTTTCTCAGAAGACCAACTGGTCAACTCCACTTCAAGTCAATTTCTCAAGCTCATTGTCCAAGCGGTTGATGTTAAGATATTCACACGATTGATGTTCGATCCGTAAAAAACAAATGACTTACTTCCATAAATTCGTTGTAAAGAGATGATATGAATAGTAGGTAGTAAAGTCCAAGATAAGTTTAAAGAATAATCTTTATAATATAATCACCTTTCTTTATTTTCCAAGTTTGGAGTTGATTAATGTCTCTTCTGAATGGCTCATCGTATGCAAAGCCTCTTATTATTTTGTCCTACACTGTATGTATATCCGACACCTGTCCACTCCATGGTCTACATAGTATCCCACCGAGAAGGTGAGTTCAAAGCGTTTCCTTAAAGGGGTGGTTCGAATCGATCCAAGCCACTGGCGTGTGTTCGAAAGGCATCGCGTCGTTCACTGGGAAGAATTAATTTATCGTCGGATCGAGCACGCACGCGGCTCCAAGCGATTCCAGCATTGCGCTGTTGGCACGCCTCGTCATTTACTCTCCTCGAAAGCCCATGAATTTATCGAATCCTCAGCTCCCGACGTGCCACGAATTTTTCCACCTCCTTCGACCAAGTTCTCGCCGCTGTTATTTAGCTCCCGCTCCGTGCTTCTTCGTTGTTTGTTCTTTGAATGCTGCTTTTCTTGTTCCATTTTGTTCCGTTAACTAAAAAGGTTGAGTGAGTCAAGTTTGGACAAGGAACGTGTAACAAGGGGCAAATAATGGATTTATGGGTCGATTGAGATTTTAGGTTGGGAATGAATCGTTTAATGAATTTAGAGTTTGCGAATAAAGTAATCAAAGTGGATGGTTTAGCAAAAAATGAAATTTCAACTGCCCTATTTCTATAGGTATCTATAACTGTCACGATTTATATATTCTATAAATTGTACATATATTCTAACATAAGCCAGATGATAGTTTATAGATTCGAATGCATTAGAACTGTAATGTAAATTCATAAGCAGATTTGGGCACATTTTATTTGGAATGAAATAAAAAGTAACAATGTAAAATAATTAATTATTTTGCTATTACTTTGCTGTAACTTCATTTTGCGTAAAATTCAAATAAATCATTTTGGAATAATTTCATACTTAAATTAATTAAATCATTCAAATAACGTAAAAAGTAATTTGACATAAGAGGTTGTGATGAGGTTATGTTATTTTATTTAGATGCACTAATTTCTACTTGAGTTTTTACAATATCAAATTCTCAAAATGATATACTCAAAATTGTTCTTGAAAAATATACATATTGTGGTAAATTTGTTTGTGTTCGTGAGGCACTGTAAGGTAATTTGTATTTCTGCCGCAATTTGAAATGTTGATGTAAAAGCATTAGAAAATATTAAATAAATGACTTAAGTCAAAATTTATTCAAATACAAAATAATGAAATAATCTAGAGAAAAATCATTTCATGTTCATAATTATTTCAAAATGATGTATAGCTAAATAAGATAACATGTTATTCAAATAATCATTTTTCAAATATATTATATAAATAATGCATAAACTTGTTCATAATACTGCTATTAGAAATTCTGGTTTGATTTAGTTCCCAATTATTTTTAGCATTTTCTTTTTTTTTTGTGAAAAATCATGTTTTCTGTATTTACTAAAGTCTATTAATATTTGAATTGAGAGAAATCTTTTAACGGTGCTTACACTGTAATGAAAGAAAAGATTCGCGACCGATAAAATCTAGAGCGTTTCTAATTCTTCCGCTGGTTTAATAGAACGCCCACTGAAACTGATGTCGACGAATGGAAATAGTTGAAAATGAAAGAAAGAAGTAAATGACTGACGGAGAGAACATTATTTCCAATTTAATCCGGAAAATAACATTCTGTGCTAATCCGCTCCTCGTATCTGTCAAATCGGATTAAGTCATAAAGTTGTTAAATTATTATTTGTAAAAGTTATTAATGGAATCCCCTAACTAAGAATGACTAGTTATCCGAAATTAAGAAGAAGGTTGTCAATGAATTTATTTGAAAAATTTTTTAACATGTTCTTTTAACACTGTATGGTATTTACATAGTTTTTATTTTTTTCTCTTTTATTATTATTTGTATTGTTATTATTATTTATATATATTATTATGTATTATTATTGTTTCTCTAACATATATATATATATATATATATATATCACAACATTATTATCACTACCCTTAATCCTAACGTAAACTCTCTCTCTCTCTCTCTATATATATATATATATATATATATACATATATAGAGAGAGTTTACGTTAGGATTAAGGGTAGTGATAATAATGTTGTGATAGGGATAATGTCCATTGATACAAGCATGGGTATTACGGCATTGATAAGTAACCACGGTGATTAGACACTAACGACAATGGTCTTAGGTTCGATAACGAATCCACGGTCAATGGGATAACAGGTGTACTTTATTCCGAAGTCTAAGTCAAACTCGTTGATCAGGTAGTACAGGAGAGAATATCCTTTCCGTCGCAATGTTGCTGCTGAGGAAAACTATGATGGGGTGTGTCTAAGGACACGAGATCATCGGATTCATCGAGAAAAGCCTTCGTTCCGAAAGTGAGGGAAATGAACGTTGCCCTTAATTGGCTAATTTCTATGTTGGTGGTTAGAAAAGGATGCTAGCCGCCCTTGAGAAAAAGTTGTTAACCGAAAGCGTCGTTCATGAGGAAGCATATTTCCTGTATCTTCCCGTAGTTAGGACGAAAGCTGTTTGTCCGTTTGAAGGACCTTAGTTAACTAAATCGTAAGATTTATCGGGTCCTCAGGCTAGCTGAACATGTACTCTGAAGATGCATCGACATCTGGAAATCATCCGACCCGAAGTGTAGCGTCCGCATGTGGCGAGCCATGGGACAGAGACCCTTGGAATGTTTACTGTCCAATGTCCCTACAACTATTTTTTTTAAGGAGAGCTATGCAATTACTCCATCCCTTTGTTAGACAAAACGCGATGACCGCGGACACCTTCGGCGACTGGTTGTCGCCTCGAGCCCAAGCTCATTATACAAATCTTGAAAAAATATATTCGGATTGGGTCGCTGACAATTATTTAATTACGGCTATGGTGGAATCTAGACTAAGGCATTAGGGGATTTTCCCAAAATTACAAAGGGAGGCTCCGGTGTCCTTTTATCTCCGACATATATATACATATATATATATATATATATATATATCTCCATCTAAAATCTACATTTTCAATTTCTATGAGTAATAACTGTAATATACCTATTTCTGTTGAATAACTTAATAATCAAATTAAAGTAAAAATATATGTAATAGGTTTCATCATTAGTCATTATTTTTATTGAAAAAATTTGGAGTTAACGATAAATTAAAAAATATAATAAATTTAACCAGTAAATGCGATTATTGTCTCCAGATAAAGGAATCGATGTTTCAATTTAATTCGAAGAAATTAAGATCAAGACCCTACGAACTATATGCACTGAACAAAATCTATTTTCTGACCCAACTAAGAACACCTATACGTATATGTTGAAAAATATTCCTTTCCTTTTGAGATTTATGGACGCTTATATGTATTCGAGGTCTGTAATAATTTGTTGTTATCTCAAAACAATTTAGTAGATCGCTATTTATATCTGCGTTGTTCGTTTTATTATACTATGTACTTCTGCTGACTTTTACACTCTTTTTCTCACAATCTTGCTAAAGAAATCAAAAGTGTATTCAGGTCAAGAACACACCTTACTGCTTAAAATAAGAACCTCCAAACCCATCAAAACGACCAATTATAAACTTCCTATTTTTTAAATTATCAAAAATATCTGTAGATGCTTTTGCTAAAATTTAAAAAATATGAGTTTTTATTTAAATAATATTATGATTATATATATATGTATACGTATATGCATACGTGTAGACTAATGAACAAACGTATTAGCACAGACGAAATTATTCTATGAAATACAATTTTTTATTAACTTTGTTTATAAAACGTAATAAATTGGTTTTAGCGAGGTATGAAATTTCAGTTGTTGCAAATTGATATAAGATTTAATTCTAAACTCGTTGGTGACGGACATAAAATCATAAAATAATGACTTTAGGAAGCTCGATTTTTTAATAAGTTATATAATAAAGAGATTCTGCATATGTAATTTTGAAGAGTCGAAATCAATGTTATACTTGTTTTCAATCCTTGCATATTTATTTATTAAAAATTTTTAGTTTCAACATTATGTATTACAAAAAAATTTATATAGAATTTATACAAATTTATACAAACTCATTTGTATTTATTACTATACAAATAGTTTCAACGCTCATAACACTTTGCTTCGCCTCTGTTTCGAAAATATCTCCACGAGGTATATTTTATTATTTTAAGATAAAATAAATTTGTAATCAAATATTTTTTAAGTAATAATTACTGCAAACCCTTCCGCAACTTTTCCACCAATATGTAATCTAAAGTGTCTTTGGATATAAGCGTTACAGATCGATAATTCTAGAATTAAATATTTTGTTTATATTGTATATGCAACGTATGTATTATACAGAATCAATCGGTAAAGGGTTGACTCTCCCGTAGCCACATATCAATCGCCATAAGTTACACAACGCAGCGTCTCATGTATATACTTGGAGTTCAAAGGTCGATGGAGGCGGTTTCTACGTCGAGATCGAGGGATGTCGCGAATATTCGCACGATCGGCTCGTTTATCAATTACAAGCCTCGCAGCACAGTTAGGTCAAGTTGACGAAACGTTTGTTCGATGCGAGTTTGTGGCTGAACAACCGCCGACACCTGCATCGTGAGAATAATTCAGAGGGATATTTAAGGTTAGGTCCACGTGAAGCAATATGAATAAAATGGAAGCGCGAGAGTTGCTATTCTGACGTTTGTACTTGCATGTGAAACATTGTGAACAAAGAATGTTTCGAAAGTGTGTCGCCAATTATATAACTGTCAGGAAAATTGCTTGATCTGTTAAATAATAATTAATATATAAGTATAATAATAAAAAAATTTCCTTTTCCCTGAAATGTGTATTTATTTCTAAAACATCGAAAATCAATATACAAACAAGTCGGTGAAAAATACAGAAGATTCTATGGAACAAGTTAATACAATAAGAGCTCAATTATCCGAATTAATTAATTACAGAAAAGCTGATAAACAAATTTTTCGGATAATCGAACAACTGTAATTGCGACTGCGTTTTATATGAAAAATGATAATTTATCGCGCAAGTATATCCCAATTATTTTCCTCTTGGCCCTGTAATCTGATTTTTCAATCTTTCTGAAATAACAAATTAAAAGCTTTGCTTTAAATTAGTAGTTCTGCGGGCTTATTTTTGCGTTTACATAACCTGTTGTTTGTTTCTGTTGCTATGAATGCTTCTGATTCACGGGTCATCGTTATTTTTGCTATCGTTAAATTTCTCTTTAATTTTCTCAGTATGTAATCTCTTCATCACTTAAGTACATGTCTAATGATGAATTGAGAACGATAACCAAATTAAGGAATATACAGAGAGTATGATATAGTTAAGCATATTTAGAATATTTATTTTCTTTTACCGCCCAATATTGTTCGGATAATAGTCGCATGTTGGAGTAAGAATTAAGATGGATTTATACTATACGGCATGGACCGTCACGTAGGGGCAGCCTGACGTACCGATTAGTGATGAATAGAGCGTAGACGGTCTCATTTAAAACGTACGTTTCAATATTCTGTCGCGTCCACGGTGCAATGTCAGGTGTTCCGACGAAACATCTCTATCCCATCAGCGTTTTGCGACGATTAGCGGATAGTTCCTTTGGCCGTCGCTAGAAATATCGTTGCCAGAAAGATATGTACGTATATGTGAATAAGATCGTGATGATTAATAATACAGATTTCAGTATCTGTTAGAGTAAATACTTATACGGTATGCCCGTTTCCTCTGGAAACACGTAAATATCTCAAAAACTATGGGTGATACAAAAAAAATGTTTGAAATAAATGTAGGATTTCGAGAGAAGCATATCGTGTCGATATTTATTTTACCTTGCAATGATCTTGAATAGCTCTACAAAGATACCGCTTGCATTTTTAGTTGGGAACTATGTTTTTTTGTTCCATATATTTTTATAGCCAACGACAAAACATTTTCAAAACATTACTTACTAGTATTTTTTGCACAAACCGCTATCGAAACGGACAATATAAATCCACCTCTATTCGAAAAATCGAGGTTCTACTGTATTTCAACGGAAAACAATATACAAACAAAATAGCTAAAATTACAAAATATTTTATGGAGCAACCTATATTACGATTTAAATTACGATTCTCCTTGACTTCTTTTCTTGCGAAGTAATACAATGTAGAAGTTTCGATCATGTTGGAGCAACCTAATATATTTCCTATCAATCTTGAAGAAATCTCGTCGGTAAAATTATCTGCCTGACAAATCTAGACGCTTTAAATCATATTTCACTTATCGAGACACTACCGACGGTTCTGATTTATAGACGTTGATAAAAGAGCTCCACGTTAGCTGTTTACAAGCGTGTTATCCTTTACGTGGATAAAAAGATCAGTCCACAGAAAAGTGTAACCCAACAGTTACCACGAATGCGGCAAATAGACAAACAAATTGCTTTACCATAAATATGCCTTTTTTTCAGGCGTTAAGCTTGATATTTCATCGATGAAAAGTATTACAAATACCTAAAAAAATAATGAATTTATATCGACGTAGTCATTTTGTATGCTCTGCAAAATATATTTTGTTTTATTTGTAAGGTAAAATATTATATACTGATTCGCAGAATAATTGTATTTTTCTCCTTCCATAATATAAATTTAATTATACCAATCTTTCAAACTATCTATATTATTTCAAAACCTGCGAACAGACAACTTTTATCTCTTCAGAAAAATTATGTGACTACTTTATTCTAAAATATTAACTCCCACCCATTACAAATTACATATTTCAGATCCAAATAATACACGAAACAAATGAATACACTTTTTTAACTTTCATATAGAAGATTCCAATATTGCACGAAAAATATATTAAATATACTTATATGTATTAATAGTATGATTCGATATTTTAGTATACATTACCCTACTAAGGACTAACATTGCGTTATCATAATTGCGTTACATGCGTAATTTTTTTCCATTAACTCACGTCATTGAATTCTGATGTTTAATATTGTGATTATAACAAAGGATTTCAAGAATTTGCTTAATATTTTTTTCATCACTATTTTATTCATCGTTTCATCCATCTAGATCTTATAATTTTATGAAGATTGGGAAGTATTTTAAGGTATGTACTATTCTAATACATTTTCTGTACCTTGATAAAATGATATGTAAATTACTTTATATTTTTTAACCATGTTACGTTTATGGAATTTTTACGTGTTGCTTGCCCCTTAGTCCTTAACGCGTTAATCAATATAGTTTTAATAGTTTTATTTTTATTTATAATTTTCATTATAGAGTATAGAATATGACTTTTATAGGCTTTTTCATCAGTTCCATATTTCTTAGCGTACAGCATGGCTTCTATAGTTTTATAATGCTCGTACTTCGCAGTTTCATAGCTTTTATTACTTGGAAAGGTATAAAAAAAACTGGTGGTATTACTAATAAATAATTAACCTCGCATTGCTAAGAAAAAAGAAAAGTAAAAAGAACTATAAAAAGCTATTCCAACCGTATCAAACCAACAAACATCCGAGTTTCCAAAGTTAAAATTCTTTTCGCTTATTATTTGATGCACTAAAGATGCTTAAAGGTTTTCCATATTTCTCCTTTTTATTTTATTTCGAAAATCATTGAATAAACTAATGAGCGGATTTAACTTTCGCAATTTACGAAACGCATTTCTGAGCAAGTTAACGTAAGATGATGTCAACGGTAAGCAATCAAAGTTTCATGCAAATTACCGGTTCGTAGATATCGATATATTGATGAGCACTGGAGGTGCCTAAGGAACTAGAAGGTTAAGGGATTTGATGGTAACAGGATAAGTAGCGATTACGGGTAATTAGGTAGCTTTCAGATAAGGTTTGTGACTCAAACGGAAACCATAGGGATGGGATAATGTACTCGCTTTCGTCTAACATTATCGTTCCACTAATCGATTTTTGACATGGAAAAAATTTGAAGATACACTTGATGTGAAATACATGTAATAGGTTTGATAAAAAGATAGTTGCAAATTACGCTTCTATACTTCGGTCTTCGGAATATGAATCTTGTTCCCCTTTATCGAAAAATAATGATCGAACATCAAGATATTATACATCTAAATATTTCATTAACTTTGTTCATTTAAAATATTTTTTATATCGGGGATGATAATATTAGAGAATATTACGTATGAAAATTGTAGAGTTAAGAAAGACGATATTCGTATAGTGACATATTTTCATTTTTTCACAGAACATATGCGATTAGAAATACATTTCAAGGTATTACGTCAGAAATATTATATGTATATTATATAAATGTCATGTACAATTATTTTAAGAAAATACAAGTATCGACTAATGCTGAAGACAATGTACAATATTTGATCACTTAAACATTTAAATAAATTCATTACTTTTCGCTCGCTATTCTCTATCATTCTTTAAAAAAGATATGCCATTGCAAAGAAGTAAATATGCTTACTACCTAAAATAATGTAATAAATAATAATAAAATAGTTTCTACTTTTCTATGAAATAACAAGTTACAATCAATTGGTGCATTAAAAATTATATGATTCGGTTTACAAAATGATGTATACATACATTTAATCTTCATTGATGTAAACGCTTCGATCATCACTTTGGTTATTCATCTTCAACGAAAAAAAGATCATGCCCCTTGTTTTTCTTTTTTTTCAATAAATCCCCTGTCGTGAAGGGGTGCAGAAATTGGAAAACGTCAAAGCATAACTGGCTGGCTGTATCGCTTTTCAATCTTTGTTTCGTGGCCTGAATGGCTAGAGGACCAGCCTTTATCCCGCGACCTCTTCCACGTTCGATATCCTTTCACGACACAAAATGAATGACGCTGGAAATAGAGGACTACCACTTCGAGTGGGATTGATGTACGATTTCGATTAAATGATCCACTGTGAAATTCCGTGCAGAGTCAAGTACGAAATCATAAAGAAATTGGTTATTAGATTGGGGAAAATAACTCACGTATGTTGTGTACTTTTCTTTGATCAAATTAGCTCTTTAATTTCTATCGGACATTCTAGTGATTAGTTTTTAGAAGCTTTTTAAGAAGTTTGTAGGTTTTACATAAAATGGCCATTATCGCTCCAATCGTATTTCTCAAATGAAAATATAAAGGAGGTGTTATTGATATACACGATTTTCTGTTCCATTGTTTAAACATTTTCTAAAAACATTAGAAGTCTTTCTGTCTATCGAAATAAAAATAAGATTGAAGCATAAAAATTCAAGGATCATAGCAGGCTTTAAGTTTTATAGAAAAGTGGTAATAAAAACGACATTGAATTTCAATATGTCAGTATACACCTTTGTTCATAAGTTATGAAACACCTATTAGTTACGTCCGAAACGGAGTAACTGGTGACTGACCTAGATTATCATCTTTAAAGTGCTAATCTTTGGATCCACAATTCTTCTGAAAGTTACTATTTAACAATAATTTAACAAGTATTGTTGACTTGCCCGTAAAAAGCACATTGTGAGTTGTACATAAGAAAGATTAGATCAAAAATAAATAAATAAATAAAAATTGAATACGATTATATTGTAACATTAGCCTTTGTTTATTTTCGTCTTGGTCGTTAAATGTTTATTTTATGGCAATAAGATTACAAACATAAATTATGATTCAGAATTGACTCAACCTCCACCACCCGAGAGTTGAGAAGCATCAAGGAAAAGGAATTTTACGATATTGAAAAGTTATTTCACTCACTACATGAAAGAAACTGTGTAATAGTAATTTCTCATTTTATAACAAACATTTTTATTCAGAGCTATAACATATTTTAAAATATATAGTTCATTAATCTGATTTAATACTTTTCGCGAAAATCGTAGAATTTATTACCGCATTTTTAAAAAACTTCTTTATTTCTTTATCTTGAATGCAAAGAGTACATTAAAATTCCTTCGCCCAAGGTACGTTACTTCTTGTTACTCCAATGTCGTTAGTTGTGACAAGTTTGAACTAGGTTTATGATAGGTTTATGCTAGGTTTCAGGTTGATAGATATATACTAATATCTTATAAATACGCAATAAGCTAGTTCTGGATTAGATTTTGGTTAGGCTTTTCTTGGGTCTATGTTAAGTTTATTCAAGCTCCAGTTAGGTTTGAGTCAATCAGTCCTTACCATTCTAATGCTGTCAATTGAAATAAAACGCATGCGCGACCAAGTATATTTTCACAAACTTTCCGTTCACACCTCTTACAGCGTATTACACTTCAAATAGGCGTCATGAAATACAAAGCAAAAATGGGAATACACAACAAATTGGACAACAATGCAATAAGAGCATAAAAGGAATTTGGTCGAGAATTTGCAAAAAGTCGTACAAAGAAGTAAGCACATTTTGTGAAGTAACCAGCAACACTTACTACTATTGCTTACCATTTAATACAGTTTACCGCAATATGATCATACAACCATTTCTAGAGTTTTCATAAATAAAAATATTACATTGTTCGCATTGTACATACCTTGTTTATTATGTTGTCTTAGTATTATTAAAGAATAATAATAATCTTGAAAAAGTGTAAATATTCATGTGTTATATTTTAGTAGTATTTACTTATTATACTTATGTATAACATTTATAAACTTTAAACATTTTATCGTGCGCTAGTCACTGCATTGCATATGTAGGATACGTGACATAAACCAAGGCTCAATGACGATGGAACTGCATGACACGAATGATGAATGTGTTGATCCTTATCAGTAGACTGCGGATATTTATGCACGTTCATATATAATATTTCTATTCTAGTAATTAAAGAAATGGAAATTAGATAAACAGTTTTACCCACTGAATATAGCTATACTATAGCGAGTACTTTAGTTTAGATATTCTATATAATTTTGCATATTACACACATTTTCAGCATCCTTTTACTTTTAACTTTCCCACAAATGCGTAAAAATCTGCAGTTTATTTATCACCGTCAATGCTACGAGTTAAAGCAAAATGTTGATTTGCGTTTGATATAATTACTATACATTGGATTGATAGAATTTGATCTTGATTTTCATTACCAAAACGAATGATTCACTCCGCGTGTTTCCCCGACAAAGCGTCTCTAAACCAAATACATAAACTCTGACATAAAAACTCGCTCGAACCATATTTCAAATGCATCTTCCCCATCACCGAATTCGTCTAAAACGTTCCGTTCGACCTACCACCTGGTCGAGCCAGCAAACAGAAACAAAAAGAAACGGAACGGACGACGTATCCGGCAACGATGCACCGATTGATGGCCATTGTCCTCACGCAACTCGAGGTCCGGGACGATTCTCTTCTCCGCGATTCTCTGCACCGGCAATGATGTATGGCGCGACTGCACTTTAGGTAAAGACCGCAACACACCGTATTCCCGACGGTATTCCCGTGAGAAAGCGCATTCGTTCTCGAATGTTGTGCCCCAATTCCCATGAAAGAACACTCTTTTCACTCTGTTCACAGCGACTCAGCCGGTGGAATTTCGTCCCCCGGGAGCTGGCAGACGTTTAGGAGGAAAAAACAGGCGACAAGGATCGAATAGCAGGCTTGAATAGCGATGGTATGCATTTGTAACGATTTCAAGGTTAAGACGGCTTGTACACGTTACTATCCGTAAACAGAGGGATACCTTGGTTGGATTTTAGTAATAATACATATATTACCGTTCTCAAATATCTAAACTCCGTGATCGAATAAATAAACTCTCTTCTTACTCTGCGGATGTTTCTTTGCGGCTCACGAAAGTATTCGAACGCTTACATACGCAAACTCGAATGGCCGAAATAATATACATTAAAGTAATTTGCTTAGACAAGTAGATGTCAATAGGAAGATGGAAGTCTTAAGATTATGTCAGTGAAATTTGAAAAGGATTCAACAATGTAGGTAGGAGTTATCATACTTTTATTAGAAACACACATTGTAAGTGACGCATAAAAGTATTTGAACGCTACATATATTATTGAATTATTTAATATTAATATTTTGTTGAACCACCTTAACGTGTCTCAATCGACGTTCCATACTGTAAACCAATGATTCAATACTTGCTTTCAGGTTATCTGAAATTTATTTAATCTTTTTCCGATTTCAGTCTATAAATTTTCAATCGGATTTATGTATAGACTTTGCGGTGGAGTAATTAATATGTGTAGTGTGTTATATACGATCCATTCTTTCACAATTCTAGCAATATGCTTAGGATCTTTATCATGTTAGAAGTGGAAATCTTCCAATAATCATAATTTATGGGCACTTTCTTTAAGGCTATTTTTTAAAATATTTAAATACTTATATTTATCAAATATTCCATCAATAAATATCAAATTTCCGGTGTCACTGGCAGCCCTGCACCCCCACACCATGACCGATCCACCTTCGTGTTTCACTGTTTGATGTAAATGTTGAATTTCCAATTCCGTATTTGGTTTTCCCAGACATAATTTTGACCATCCGAGCCAAAAATGTTAAACTTTGACTCGTCCGAAAAGATGACTTTGTCCCAAAAAGAATTATCTTTATTAATATAGGTTTTTGCAAAAGTGAATCTTTTTTTATGATTTACCGCATTAATATATGGTTTCTTTCGCGGTACTCTACCATGAAAATCATTGTTTCGTAAGATTCGTCGACATAATTCCGGGTGAAATTCTTTGTGAAACATATCAGCTAACATACTTGCTAGTTGAGGAGCGGATGTAGTAGGATTTTTTTTTAATTCGCGAATGATAACTTTCTCCTCTCTTCCAGTCAATTTCTTTGATCGACCTGATCGAGCTTTGTTTGCAAGCGTTCCCTCGTTCTTTGACTTTTTTATGATATAACGTATTATGGGCTTACTTCTGTTCACAATTTCGGCAATCTCGTTATATGATTTGCCATCTTCATGTAATCGGAATATTATTTTTCATTCACACTTTTGTTTCAGACTTTTTGGTATTTATTTTAAATACTATTGTGCACAGTTTTACTGTTACTGAAACAATATCCTAACATCAAGTGAACATACCAATATTTTCATTTAGCAATGATGCTTACATTCGGTGCAAAGGAAGATGAAAAACTATCAACAATGTTACAGCGTTCAAATACTTTTGTGAGACACTTATCATGAATGTTTCTAATAAATGTATCATAACTTCTGTCTATATTATTGAATCATTTTCAAATTTTACCGATGTAATCTAGAGACTTTCCCATCACTATGGATAGTTTATGACAAATTAGTTTAGTAAACCTCATTTTATTAATTGGAATTTGTAAGTGTAAGCGTTCGAATACTTTCGCGAGCCACTATATAGGTTAAATATGGAAAAAGTTATATAAAATATATAATACATATACAAAATATACATATATACAAAATATATAATACAGTTATATAAAATATATAAATATGCACGAAAAATATGGAAAAATATGTCAGAAATATGTATGATATAAGTTTTAGAATCAAATATTATCCAGGATATAACAAAGTTAGTACTTTACAAAAAATGTCGTGGAGATCCAAATCTCCAATTATCTCTAGAGTCCATCCCTTGGACAATCCACTTCAAATTCCCTAAATCCCTGAACGACCGCGCAAAAACTTGTTAAGTAACTTGAAGTAAATGTCACATTGTGTTAATTTTACACGCCAAAGACAGAGCGACGTAACCGATGTAACGCACAAAAGAAGTTGATATCAAAATTATTTATCAGGGAAGAACCTCGAATCCGCATATTGTTACAGTACTTTTTAATTTAGTCTGGTAAGTATTTTTCCACCCAGTATAATGAATATTATTGTAATTTTTTTATTTAGTCTGCTGGATTCAGAATACGTAAAAGGAAACGAAAACCCATCAGGCAAGTGCCGTCCGTCAACAAAGAAAATGAAACCTCTTTTAACCCAACATCACCAATCCTCTATCCTCTTGAAGCGCAAACAACATCAGGCACATACGGTTATTCTTCGAATTCTTTAAAAATACCGTACAAAGTACAACTAGATCTTATCCACCTGATGCTCATTCTCCAAAATGTCCGAAAAACGCCGGCCACACGCGGCTAGTAGTATATGAATAGTAAATAAAAAAGTAAATTCTAATAATTCGCGAATTCTGGGAGTCTTACAATCTTTAAATGATATTTGAGTAATCCTAAAAATCTATGAATTTAAAAAGATACTAATTGTGAAAGTCCGCGAAATCTAAAAATCTGATTCAAAATTCTTGAAATTGTGTTTGTTGTCAAATGCTTAGATAAGTCTTCTTCAAACAACGAATGATCGAATTGTGCCTGTCTAGCCCTGTCTGCCTTAAATTTAAATATAAACCTATAATGCTCACATACTACTATTGAATAAGCACTAAATATTAAAGGTTTAAACAGCAATCATGCCTTGCGATGTTCGCGTTGGCAATAAAATTGATATGTCCAAAGTAAACTAAATTAAATAAAATTAATTAAATTAAAATATATTAAATAAACTAAAATAAACTAAATTTAAACCTCCAAAAAGTATAAATTTAAGAATGTTTTATTATTATATATTCTTTTCTAAAGTCAACAATCCCAATGTGTATTATTAAGATAAGTTACAATTATAAACCCAATTTACTTCCTTATATAATAAATATAATATTATAATATATATAATAAAAACTTATGTGAACATACTTAGATATATAATATTCGACGTCAGTATCTAAAAATTCTTAAGAACATTAACGATGGATCCTTTATTTTGTTTCTGTCATTCGTGCAGTTAAAACAAAATATAATTCTTTGTCTGCTTTCGTCGGAAGAAACTCGAGCGTCAAAACGAAGGAAAAAGTGGAAAAAAGCTTCAAAGACTGCATCTCGATACCACTCAACGAGATATGTATCCAGAGTAAACTGGCAGCTTGGAAATGGGTAGATGTGGATCGTGTTGTCTTTGTACCGGAACGATGGAACGATTGATCAGGAAATATTTGCATGAGAAACGCGTACATGGAACAGTTGCGCGATCCTCTTCGATGGAATGAAGAATATCGAAGACGTCGATCGACCCATTTCAGCGTGAGTGGATTGCTAGTCATTTGCAACGAAGATAATAATATAGCGCGTTATTTATACGGATTTGACAAAATGCAGATATTGGTTATAGCGAAAGAGCAATAACAATCGAATTTTTCACATTTTGAAGAAACTAATATGCCATTTCAAACATTTGATTTCAATTCGTGAAATTAGCGATTGGTATTATATGATTGTTATAAATATTAATTTGTTCGGAAAGTTCATAGTGAAATTGAAAAAAACTTTTCAACTGATGTTAACGACGACTGAAGTACAAAACTTTTATCAAAGAAATCAAAATAACATTAGAAAGATGCTATCCTATCTGGACAATGCACTGCTAATTCAATATCGAAATTTTTAATTATCCCACCTTATTGTGTATAGTAAAGTTCTTTGTGGGATCAACAGCAATTTTGAGTAAACCGTCTAACGGACTTCCATCTTTCTTTAAATATAAAGTTCGTTTTATTGTTAATTAATAGACGCTTGCAATATTAAAACAAAAGTATCCTAAAATTATATAAAGCAGTGTGCTATATGTAATGAATAAGTTTCGATACATTTTGTTAATAAATAACATTGCGATATAACATAAGCGATCGTTTACCTCTTAGACCGAATCATTAAACCTTCTAGACTAAAACTTTAGTCTTATCATTTAGAGCCTTATTTATCCCCACTCTAAATTAATCATAAAATTAGCAGGAGATAAAATGTAAATATAATCAAGAAATTAATCCCAAATTTTTTACCAGGAACATACATAAAATCCATAACTTCCATTATCGAACGTATCGGCAGTATCTGTTCCTAGTTTCAAGTCATAGGAAACAATTTCTTCTTTCCATACCCATTATCGCGATTATCGAATGTAATTCGTCAAGAATTCCAATTTCAACATGCTTTCCGGAATCCATCATGAATCGAACAAAAAGTCCTGTCAGAGAAACCAGTTTCTCGTAGATAGTAGGGAATTATCCGAATCCAATTAATTACCACTGACATGGGTCGTGCACCAGTGGACTAACACATGACGAGTTGAAATTAGGCTTTGTAGCGCTTTTATTCGAAAACAGGCTGCTAAGTTTCGCGCGTATCACGTGATCATCCGTCGTAACGTAGGCGGAAGTTACATCAGAGGTGAAATTTTCTGATAATCAAACCAAAAATCTATTTGGCTCTCCTATTTGTTCACCAACTTTTAATTGCATTGTCCGCTTTATCCATGGCATCCATGAAAATGTTATGGACAAGCTCGAGCACATTTTATGTGGAATAAAATAAAAAATAACATTTTGAAATAATGAATTATTTCAACTGATTTATTATTCTTTTTTAGGCATAACATAGAAAAAGTAACGTTTTTTTTATGTGAAATACACACAGAGCATTTCTGAATAATTTCTTATTCGAGTTAATTAAATTGTTCAAAGAAAATAACAAATAATCTGATACATAAGAGCTTATGATGAGTACCTTTTATTTTATTTTAATAAATCAACTTCTATTTGATCACAATAAATACTTAAATCTAGAATCCGTGAATTCTTATACTGTTTATAACCACATTTACCATCAAAATTTGTTCTTGTCTTAAACATTTCGTCCGAAAGACACTCATATTGTGATAAATTTACCATTATAGCAAATGAAAACAATGTCTTCACACATTAAACGTCTCTTCCGTACGTCAAGTAAGACTAGTCAATTCCCTGAACCTACAGAAGAAAGAGTCTCACACCATCTGCCTTTTATGGTAACATTTTCAGCACCAAACGTGGATTAAAGAACCGTTTCAATTTCTCAGCATTCGGAGAGAACAGTTTCATCTGCATTTCCAGACTCATTAACATCTCCAAGCTTTCGTGGACACGGCTCCAAACGCTCGTGGAAACAGAATCGTACCATCAGTCGTGATCATTAATTACCCGTCTTTTTAACCACATTTCCCGACTCGTCAACGTCTCCAATTATTCATAGAGATAGAATTGTTCCATCAGTCGAAATGATCAGTTGACAACCCTGTGCGAGATTTCCAACTATAAACAGTATCTCCGGGTAGTCGTGAAATGAAGATCGTCTTAGTCAGTCAACGATCAGTGAACAGTTTGGTGCGGGTCTTCCAATTGCATGCAGTATCGACACGCGTTCGCGGATGATGTATCGTTAACCATTCGTAACGCCCAGTCATGCATTGTGTCGCAGCAGTTGTATCGTATCGCACGATCGTCAGTAGTCAGAGACAATTCGAAACCTTCTCGTCGCTCAGAGAAGTACAACTTTCGGTATCGTTGATTATTCTTCACGCTTTCAACTACAGTCCTTCCTCGTTGTCCAATCGGTTACCCAAAGTTACAGTGCAGTGGCATCGATATGGAACACACACGTAAAAAAATCTGTATTTCTGACACAGATTAAAATATTAATATAAAAGTTTTGGGAAGTAGTCAAGAAATTATTTAAATAACAATTTATTTAAATACACAATAAAAAATAAAGTAAGAAGTTATTTCATTTGATAGCTATATAATGAAATAATCTAAAGAAAGTTAACATTATAGTTAAGCTATTATTTATATTTATATCAAATAAACTCTCGCACAATTATTTCAAAATAACTTATAACTAAATAAGATATTTTATCATTATTTGAATAATCTTCAAATAATATTAAAATTCGAATAATATCATAGCTATGGAAACGAATCGAGAGTTGAGCGTTGTCATTGTTTGAAGTGTAGAAAATAATTAAATGATACAGTTTGCTTAAGGGAAAAATTGTGCTTTATTGACTGATTATTAGATATTATTAAATATGACTGATGATTTGACACGGTATGGAGTATGTAGATAATATTCTGTTCGTCACCAGTGACTGCCAGGCGATGAACTTTAAAATTATGTAACTATTATCATTGAAGTCAGAATGTTTCGGATGCCAATTACGTTTCCATATAGAGTGCCTAAATTAATTCAAAATGTTTAAATACTTCATAAATGAATGACGATATTAAAAAATTGTTCTGACAAAAGTTTTCTGATATACAGGAAGATATTATACACATAAGGCGTAAATAGTTTCTCTATAGATGCAGTTGTGGAGAAAATTTTAAGTTGAAATGAATTTTTTCTTGAGCTATATTCACCAGCTATATTTTTTAATCAATAATGTAATATCACTTTTTGGACGAATTCTAAACTGTGGTCCACTATGTACAGCGACTAATTTATTGTTAGATACACTATATGTAAATATATCATATGTACGGGATGTAAAAAAATTTTGTTATGGCTATCATAGGTAGATTCTACATCCCTTGAAATTCAAGGTCAAAACTTTTTGTTACATCGTATTCTACCCATCATGAGGATCGAAAATCTCAAAGAAACCACGGGTCATAACTCAACCGTTTTGTCAGAAATTGACGAAGTATTGTCATCTGTGAGATGAATTTTTTTTCATATCTAATACATATTTAAAACTTATCTGCTGTGTATCAGGCATAACAAATCGGTACGACAATGCAAACAAACCGATGCAGCATTATACTACACAAACACTTTTATTTTTCTTGTTCTTCTAAAAAACAAACACAATTCTATCTTCTCGGATTAACTCCCCTTCCAAGATAGTTTATATCTCGGTCTTCCTTATTAGCGTATGTCCTCAGTCTCAGCTTCCATCCAGCTTTCGAATGATTTCTGTGTTTTTGTGTTTTCTGTAATGCTCAATTTGGTGTTTATAATGGTACAAAATGTGCCACTATTCGGCAAATGCTTTGTTTAATTGATAAGGCATTAGATAATTATAGCACGTGAAATTGTATAAAGAGCGGTTTAAATGCAGTGGAAGGTATCGTAGAGAAGCTGAAGTTTTCAAAGAAACGAAATTTTCAAAGATTTGATCAGCGGTTTGGAAATGGAGAACCTGAATATGGAACTTTAAACAAGAACCAATAATTTGGTTTCCTATAATATATTATATATTTGCTATATACTTGCTAAATCATCGAAGTAATGGAAATTACCAAAATGTTTTTCATGTAATCGTACTATGTGGAAAAGGCATTCCCCGCATTTATTTTTTGCACGATGGTTTTAGCAGATTAGTTCCACAATTCTTAAGTAATCACGTTCAATAGGTGGAAACCCGCACCAAAATTATGGCCTTTGTGATCACCCGATTTAAACTCTCTTGATTTTTATCTTTGAGGTACAAAAGACTTTTGAAAGGCTTGATTTATAGATGAAGCCAACAAATAAGAAATATCCAACAATTAAAAACTCACGTAAATGACACGTTCAAAGAAATGAAAGAAAGGACGATATGGTACATATAATGATACATCTTTATCTGCGTGCGACAATAAATGCTATTTTATCTGTATATAAGAGCAAAATATAAGGATATTATAAATAAAGTGAGTTCGTAAACTAATGGAACTTTGACATTTTTTTTCAAGAAAATAATCGAGTTACGACCTATAGTTCCTGTGAGACTTTCGATGCTTATGATGAAGAGAATACGATGCAACAAAACAATTTGTGCAAAGATTAAGGCAGATTTTGCGACTACTTGCTTTTACGGATCTTCATCGATCCAGAAATGTAGAATGCATCTATGACAATCAAGACAAAACACTTTTTTTGCACCTTGCACATAAATACATTGTATATATATAAACTATTGTAGAGCAGGAATGATCCTTATATTAATATATTTTATCTTTTTACATTAAATTATTATTTACTTAATTTCTTTTATGTCTTTAATTTCCAATGTCGTGTTACATGCATTTTTATGGTTACTATCTGTATACCTTTCTTTAGAGATCAATTTTCCCACAATTTCTCCACTATATTTTGTAAAGGTAAACGTGAATTTGTATTGAAGTTAAATGTTCACAAAAATCGGAATAAATCTTGCTTTCCATCTCGGAATTCAAACTTGAAATCTCTGGAGTCCTCAAGCTACCTGGTAAGCTATTAGTTTTTTTCCAATATTTGCTGACGGTGCTACATATTTCTTGCGGATACGTGTACAATTTCTGTGAAAAATATTTTCGACATTGAACAAGCATGTTCAGTGCACAATTTACATAATGTGTAAAAACCAATTTCCAAATATTTTATCGATTTTATGCGAAGAAAAACAAATCTTGCGAAACTATTTTCAAAAAAATTTGTCGATGATATTTTCATGTTTTAAAATTCATAGGAAGAAGAATTAATAATAAGAAATTGACAGATTACTTACTATTGAATATAAAGTAAACATTTAAGATATGATTTTCACGTATTTTATACATTACTATCATAAATCATCAGTTTTTTTACGCGTAGAAAATTGAAAATTCAACTTATCATCATTACTAAAAATCATAACGAAAAATTATGTTATTTTATTTGAATAAATTACGTCTTTTTTTATTAAGCTCCCTCATTTTACAAACTCCTCATAAAGAGCTATATGACACGAGAGTTACATCAGTTTTTACATGAAGTTCTTACATTACAAATCTATTATTTCTGAAGGAATCATGAGATTTTAAACAGCAATCGTAGGAAATTTTAATTTGGAATTTACATTTTTTAAGAAAACATTATACACGATAACACGTTTCAATATCTGATATCATAAAGTAAAAATATCATATTCAGTATTGGATACAGTTATTCGTTATATTCACTAATTAAATAAAAAATATAGAGAACGATATTTCAAGAAATGTTATTATGTTAACACCATCTAAGTTTGATTTATTGTTAAATTAATGATCCAATTCATTTTGGTTGTGGAACATTTTCATCTTGATAATACATTTTACTAGCATTGTTTATTAATTATAAATAAAACGATAAATAAAAAACAAGTTATAAAAAGCATATTACAAAAATATATATTAATAATGTGGAATTTATTAATTCACGCTTATAATTAGTATAAAAGGCTAAATATTTTTCTTTCCATTAACACTCTCTTGAAGCTTGGTCTAATTATTATAAACAGTTGAATTAAATTTGGCAAGTCACAAATTAACAGTACTAATAAATTTTTTCTTATAACGAAGTTTCATAATAAATCAAATAAAATTTTCTATCAAATTTGTAATCAGATACGACTATTGTAAAATTTAAAACGAATCTGGAAATGTATACATAAGTTACAAGATATTTACTGAAAGTGTACACTTCACAAAAATTACCAAAGTATTTGAACAATCAATTATTCACTATATTTAGAAGCCACAATATTTAGTGAGATAATTCTTAGCATTAATTGTATGTTTAAGATTATTCTTTATGCTACATATCAATTTTTCACTAAGTATATGTTTGCTATAGATGTCTTGCAACGTCTATATGTATTTTCAAATTGATTTAAAATTTTACTATTATCATCACGATAGTCGTGCTTTATTACAATGCTAATGAAGTTTCAAAAAGTTTCGTATGATGCATGTAATGCATTCATAAAACTTTTCTCTGATAAGTCCGAATTTCTCTTCCGAATACTTTCGTAAGCCATTGTACGTACTTCAAAAACAAGAATAAATTATTCAGTCTAAAGACGTAGGGCTTTTAGTAACATGAAAAATTCATGAAGACTTTTGAAAAACTAACGCCATACCCAATATCTAATACCTAATAAGCAATCCTTTCGAGATCAATATTTTTCCAGAGTTGAAATCAATATTCTTGTTTCAACCGTTCTCAGAGAGACGCGTTCGCGAGATATCACGTTAACGAGAGTCGTAAATTCCCGTTACGATTATATAATCGAACTGATCGATCCCCTATTTCTTTTACGATAATAGAGGTGGTTGAAATGAATTAACACGTATAAATTAAAGTTTATTCAAATAACTTGTTTACTAAAGAAATATAAACCGATAAAGTATAAATGAGTATCGATTGGTATACAAGGTTGCAATGTAGGGAACGTGTCATAAGTGTAGATGGCGACGCTTCGAAAAATGTTTTAAGACTTCGAGATATTGTAGAATCAGTGTCGCGACATGTTGACTATTCTAAAGATGTAGAATAAGTGACGTTCAGTGACGATGCCGTGGCAGAGGAAAGCTAGTGATGGGTGTGCCTAGCGCACGAGATGAGCTGATTTGTTAAGGATACTTTTGCTAGGAAAGTGAGGGTAATAAACATTGCTCCTGATTGGTTATAAGAAGGTTGGTGGACTAGCAAGAGTCTTAGCCGCCCTCCAGAGAAAGTTGCTAACGGAAGATACTGAACGTGAGGAAAACCAACTTTCCCATATCTTCCGGTAGTAGACAAAAATGTAAATAACCTTCCAAATAGAATATGATTGTTTTTGGTCTGAAAGACCTTAGGAGTGAAAATACCAAGATTTATGATAGGTCCTTGAGGCTATTGAGGGTACAAAGTGAGGAACCATAAGCATCTGGTTCCTACCTCTCCCGCGGTGTGTGGCCTGGTCTAGGTAGAAAGTCAGTCCACCTAACAATTCTCCAAGTAAATATTTTTCAATACAATTTCATAATCAGATTTAATAGGAACATAGTAATATATAATTTTTCCACGAAGTATTGTATTTTTAAATCGCTCTCAAATGAAGAATAAAAAGTGTAACATATTATATACATATTATATGTCTTTCCTTTGGTGTTTAAATTATAAATTAGTTTAGATACGAATATTGCCATAACCTTAAATCTTCGAAATACTTCGAATGAAAGCACCTCGCCTCTATAAATGATTTCCTTAATAAGCTAAGAATAATATGGCTACATTCCAAAGGTGCCTTAAGAAGGACGATAAAGCTGGAATCATGAATGAATTATCCGGCATAGAACGTTTTCGGTTGAATAAAAGAAAAGCGGTTCTGGATGACGTTGGTTCAAGGGAATCCATTTTGGTATCTAAATTTAAACGCGCAATTCCTCATACGTATTCAAACTATGCCTTGTGGCTCGTTCGTATAACCATGGTATCAGTTTACCTTGCAAAAAGGTTTCATTCGATATGCAACTACCTCGTCACGTAAAACAACGTCGCCATGTAACGAAAAAGCAATTATCTAATAGATGAATTCAGTAGAAAACGAATGTTGTTCAAGCATACATACAAGTCGATCAGATGTCTTGCATCCTGGAAATGCTTTTATCGTTTCTGAAACAAGACTAGTGCCTTCGAATAAAGAAGGATTCATAAAAAGAAATTTTGTGTTAGGTGTGTGCGAAATATAATGTAAGTATAGAGTTCAGGAAAGAATATTGATCAAAAATCTACTAGATTTGGTTCAACAAAGTAATTGTTATATTTAAACCTGTGGTATTAATAGACTGCGGATAATTATGCGAATGTATATTGTCATATAATGCAAATAAAAAAATTAAACCTAGGTCTGTTATGTGGTTATAAGATTATATTATTGCATACTGTATATTTATGTTTGCAAACTGATTTAGTTTATTATCACAGTACTACAGGTTAATGACAATCACCCAACGTAAATCAACAATAACTGTAAACCATCTGAAAATAATAAAATAGTAAATTGTCTATTAAATGTCAGATACAGTAGCTTGTACCGCGAACGAAGGCATCAGTTTGATTAAGAGTATCGTGTCATTCATAGTAAATCATCAGTTTGCTGTTGAGTGCCGAACCGTGCAGACATGTGTCTAGTGCTCAGTGTAGTTCACAATACAACACATGTCGTCCATCCCTCGAAAGTGGAAGTGAATCGAAACAGACATAAACCAAGTGTTTTCTTAACTTACTAGTGGAAAATCCAACACTCGTAATCTCTGACCCAATTCATAGCCTCTCCACTAGTTATTTCAAATTGATTTAACTAGCTCGAAGATGGTCCAAGTATCTCGATCAGGCTCTCTTGAGCAAATCTATAACTGCACCGTTCTACCTCCTCCGTGGCAAAAGGACAATATATCCCACCTTTCAAACGACACGAACAACGTAAAAAAAAAACGTAAGCTAGAAACAGTTAAAATAAACACAAACACTAATCAGAACGAACCGTCAACAAGCCATGTAACCACTTACAATAGATTCGCAATATTAGAATCCACAGACGTCGCTATGAACGCAGCTAAACACTAACAATCCAACATACACAAAAAAATCCCCTTCCTCCACCTATCTTCATCGATGATGTCATCGACATTCAAACAATGATAAAGTCCATTGAGAAAGATATCAACAAAGAGGATTACAAATTAAAAATAAATAATAACAAAGTTAAAATTCTTCCGGCTAACCCAGACTCCTATAGAAAACTAATAAAGTTGCTAAAATCCTTGAATGCAAACTTCCACACATATCAACTCAAACAAGAAAGACCTTTTCGAGTGGTACTACGCAACATCCACCACTCAGCTAACATAGACGAACTGAAGTTCGAACTCCTAATTCATGGCTATGAGGTTACTAACATTAGCAATATAAGGCATGGGATCTTGAAAAACCCGCTATCCTTATTCTTTGTTGAGTTAAAACAAAAGCCAGACAATAAACAAATTTATAACATCAATCGACTAATGAACTCAGTAGTAAAAATCGAACATCCTTTTATAAAAAAAGAGATAGTGCAATGTAAAAGGTACCAAAAGTACGGTCGTACACAGAAGTATTGCAATCATAATTTCCGCTGCGTTAAATGTGCAGGTATTCACCCCACTGATCAGTGCATTAAATCTCCAGAAACCCCTGCAAAGTGCATCCTCTGCCAAGGAGAGCATCCTGCGAACTATAAAGGTTGCTCAGCCTACAAGACCTTGTACAAAAATAAGTATCCTAAACCCAGAGTCAAGAAGACAATTAACCAAGTACCCAGTCCACAAAAATTCTCTACTCCGTCAATCTCCTATGCGCAGACAGTTTAAGGAAATCAAATCAATCCGAAAATCCATAGTGACCATTCTCAAAATAGTGTTCCCAGTTCACAAAACACGGATAACTTTACTAAATTCGAAAAATTAATTGAGAAACAATCAGAGCAAATTAACAATTTACTATCATTATTAACGGTCATCATGGATAAATTAATACGTCCCGACGCAAAATAAAACCAATACGTATAGCTCTTTGGAATGCCAACGGTCTAGCTCAGCACAAATACGAACTAGAACTCTTCTTAAAACAACAACAAATCGACGTAATGCTCATATCTGAAACTCACTTCACCGACAAAAATTACCTGAAAATAAATGGTTATAACTTCTACCATACCCAACATCCCAGTGGAAAGGCCAACGGCGGCACCGGAATTATTATCAAAACCAGCATTAAGCATTACGAGCTTCCATCGTTCTAGAAGGACTATCTCAAAGCTACAAACGTAGCGATAGAAGATTGCCATGGTTCAATCAGCACTTCAGCAGTATATTGTCCTCCTAGACACTCCATTTCTAAGGAAGACTTCGATAACTTCCTTGATGCTCCGGGCAATAGATTCATAGCTGGAGGAGACTACAATGCCAAACATACCCAATGGGGCAGCAGACTTATCACAGTAAGAGGCAAAAAACCCTTGAATAGCATAAACACCAACAGACTCAACTACCTCACCACATATGAGCCCACATACTGGCCCACTGGCACTAATAAAATACCTGATCTGCTAGACTTCTTTATAACTAAAAATATCTCGCCAAGATATGTCCAAATCAACTCCTCGGCAGAACTTTCATCAGATCACTCCCCCCTTATTGCAACAATTAACTCAACGATTATCGAAAATCCATCCAATGGCTTTATTTACAACCAACTCACCAACTGGCAGCTCTTTAGAGAAGTCTTTAATCATTCAACATCAGCCTTAATTTCCCTAAAAACAAATGAAGAAACAGCCACGGAATACTTAAACACCAGCATAGTAAACGCTATCCGCTCGTCCACACCTACTAAGAGTTTTATCAATAAACATGAATTCCCCATCACGTTTTTAAAAAAAATAGCAGAAAAACGTNAGACTTAGAAGAGTATGGCAGAGTCATAGAACACTTGACGACAAACGCAAGCTAAGCTAAATAATGCAACTAGAAATATAACCAAAATCATTAAAAATTATAAAAATGACTGTTTCCAAAATTATCTTGCCAATCCGTCTCCCACAGCTGACTCCAACTACTCACTATGGAAGGCTTCCGGGAAACTCACTAGTCCTCCACAAATAATTCCTCCAATTCGCTGTCCCCAAGGTGGATGGTCGCGTAGCCCTATAGAAAAAGCCAACCTCTTTGCTAATCACCTATCTAACGAATTTAAACCCCATGTGGCATGAAGGACTTTTGTTCAAACTAAAGAAAATCCTACCACACACCTACTACTCCATCTTAAAATCTTACTTAACCAATAGACAATTCATGGTTAAATACTTAGACGCCACAACCCCAACATTTCCAATAGAAACTGGCATACCTCAAGGCAGTGTCCTCGGACCCCTGCTGTTCTCCATCTATACTGCCGACTTACCAATTTTAACAGAGATAACCACAGCGACATTTGCTGACGACGCAGCCTTACTAGCATCCCAGGCAGACCCGATAATTGCATCCTCCACTCTCCAGCGAAGTCTCGACTCTATGGAAGAGTGGTTCCACAAATGGGGCTTCAAAATTAATGAAAATAAATCCACACAAGTAACCTTCACGCTGCAAAAACAAACCTGCCCTCAGGTGACCATTAATAATATTACAATTCCTAACAAGGATTCAGTCAGATATCTGGGCATGACTCTGGACAGGAGAATGACATGGAAACAACACATCATTGACAAATCAAAGCAACTCAAGGCTAAACTTAAAAAATTCTACTGGCTCATTGGTCGACGTTCCAACTTAAACACGCAGAGCAAAATTACGCTCTATAAGACCATAATAAAACCTGTCTGGACCTACGGGATCCAACTATGGGGAACAGCAAGTAATTCCAACATTGAAATACTTCAACGTTTCCAATCGAAAACTCTAAGATCCCTAATAGATGCACCCTGGTATGTTACCAACGAAACAATACATCGCGACCTCAAAATACCAACAGTCAAAGAAGAAATAGCAAAATGTAGTAATAGATATATCATAAGAGTTAACAACCATCGAAACCCCCTAATTACTCAACTACTTGACACGTCGGATCAGATCCGCAGGTTAAAAAGACAATATCCTTTAGAATTAAGCACTAGATTCAGTTAGAATTAATCACATCATAAATAATTAATCATGTCACAGTGCCACGCCAGCGTAGCTTACTTAAAATTCTCAATGAGAGAATTGATTGTAATGTGCATGGAAATAAAAAAAAATTCATAGTAAATTATACGATAAACAAGAATACGAAAAGTTTTGTAAAACTTTCTTTTTAAATGCCGAATATCCAAAACTCCTTCGATTTGGAACATTCTTGGTGAAAAAGTAATACCTGTTGAATATCTAATTTATATAATCGAATAATTGCGGAGAATTTTTCGATTAATACTAAAAGATTTGCATCTGATTAGGCGAAGTGATCGTTTAATTCGCTGGATGAATCTCTTTTCTGGTAGAAAGAGTTTATAATTGCGTAATAAATTTTTAAATATAACGAAGTACGAACATATACATATCTACAAAAACAAACGACATTTCATAAAAATGTTCAAAAGGGGAATAAAATAAATAATTAGAAGAAGTATGGAAATATTTCAACAATCCATATGTATGCTGACTACTACTAATAATTTTCGTTTTAATTAAATCTGAATTATTCAAATAAAAAAGAAAATATTATTATGTATTTCGCATAAATCCAGTTTGTTTAATAATTTAATCTCAAATGCCAAAATGAAGATTCTACATATAAACATCGTGTAACGTAAACAGTGACCAAACTGGCTAGTAAAATCAACTTTAATTTGTCAGCCCCTTTAATATGAATTTAAAATTGTTATTTATTTACCCCGAATGTAAATTCCATCGAAAAAGAAAATTAATTTCAATATCGTGCCAAATCCCATAAACGTCGATTCGTTGCATTATTTCTGATATAAATATTTAGTAAACAAATGAGAATGAATCGTCAGTAAAATCGTTTTAAAAATTCTCGATGTTATTTCAAATTTGCTAACCCTAAAGAAATATTAATGTATTATAACTGATTAGCGGATATTATTTAAATTGAATTGCTACAACGGTCAAATGTTGCAAGCAATTTACCCAGAAATTAATGAACGATAAATATTATTATGGATAATGACACGAATTTGGGGTATAATGTCTTTTAATAAAGTATGTATGTAAGAAGAATGAAAAAATAAGGGAAAAAAGCGAATTAGAATAAAAAGTAGATAATATTCTGCTTATTAATTTATTGTTCATTTTTATTTTGTTTTCTAATGAGATTTATATTGAATTGTTACTTACAAAAGGATGTAATCTAATATAGTTGTAAAATTTCGTTCTTGGTGCATTCTTACAATGTTTTATGGAAATCTATTCATACATTTTATCTATTCATAAAATCTACATCAATTTAATTCATAGCAGACGTAAGTTTGAAGATTAATCATTTCAATTTCGATGTACTTTTCGTTTTAAATAAAAATGTATGGTGTTATAGGAATTAGTTAGTGTTCTGATAAAAAATTAGTTACTTTTCAACCCTCTGTAAGTAGGGAGTACTATATAATAATCTGAAAATCCATATAACTTTCCCGCTTTGAATACAATCGCATTCTTGACGATCATTTAATTATGATTTGCGACGTAATTTTCGATAAGAATTTATGGTTACAGAGAATTAAAAAAAAGACGACAAAAATATAAGTAATTACAACTAAACTGTGGCTGAAATAAATCAAGAATCATAACGTTGCTACTTAAAGCATTCTTATTTCGGTTTGAAATTCAGCTGTATTTGTTGGGCGATGCATCTGTGACATATGTAGTATTGCGAAGTTGATTATAGTATTCAGACAACCTCCGTACCTTTTATATTCTCCTAATACAAAATCCCAAATTTTTCCCAAAAATGCCTGACTGTTTCCGAGAAATTCGCTTTCAAGAATATTCTGAAAATATGTCGTATTCAGACTACTACTTATCGAAGTATGTTTTTTGTTATCGATTCTTTTATTGACAACTAAAGAAAATTCTGTCATCGATCATTTTTATAGGTAACGAAAAAAATGTTCATCGTTTATTATGCTTTTTTTAAGTATACGGCAACTTTTTAAATTTTGGTTACAATTATTATGATTTGTGGTTATATCATAACAATAATTGTGGATTCACAAATGGATTGTAAATAGCGGTGCAAGAACAAAGCAACGGTAAACAGGATATGAGAAACGCAGCATGTTGAGGCATGTTGTTAGTCAGAAAGCGCGAAAGCTTAAGCATAATTCAAAAGCTACATTAATATTTATAGGTGACAAGCTATGGCGCGTTGTATTTCTGTCCCAACAGTAATAATACTACTGTATGGAAAATATAATGCACACTGATTTTCTGATTGCTTTCTTAGTTTTTAGCTTGTTAGCGATCCTTATCGAAACCGTTAAAGAATAATTGGTAACGACATAACTGCAGAATGAGAATTGTCAGGGTAATTGTGTTTTTTACAATAGCCAAAATTGAATAAATATATCGTATATGTATATAATATAATATAATACAATAATGACGTAACTTCAAATTGGCAAATTTTGAAATAATTCCAATCTCGGATATATCCAATTTCTCCACTAGAAAAGATTCATAATTTTACGAACATTCCCGAACACTAAATGGTAGTAACGTTATTGTTAAAATATTTGTTGTTGGCTATCGCACTTCGTGATAATAACGATATAAGCATTAGTTGTGTCGCAATCTGTTCCGTTTGAAGGAACAAAAACATGAGAATTGTCATATATAATTTTGATATCAGCTCTTCAAGACAGAAAGCAATTTGTGAGTCAGAACATAAGCACTTAGATCGGTTCCTTTTAACAACGGTAGCGATGCTTTTAATTTTCTATGCCCATCGTGTTCTCAATAGATATATTCTTAATCAAGCATATCATAAATGCGATTACTTCTGAAAGATAAATTTAAGGAATTTCCACGACCCTTACGTCGAGGTTACACGAGTGTTAGACCGACGCTGCGTTACGTGGCCTAAGTTGTAGAAATGCACTCACACACAGGCGTTGTGGTACATTTAGTGTCGCGTGGATGCATTTCTACAACGCAGTCACGTAACACATCGTAGGTTCAACGGTCGTGTAGCCCCGACCTTACTCAAGCGTTCGTTCGAAGCCCCATGTTCGTCATTCGTCAGTTCGCCCAGGTATCACTTAAACTTCCCGCCATGAGCTTTCTACCGAGAGTTGCACGCGCTTCGGGTACACGGAAATGCGTGAGTGACGTCTAACAAGCATACTTATTGAGACTTTCTTGCGCTCAGTAACCAGCCAATTAACATGCATATTTCTGGATTTCCACAGCCGAATTCTCCAATCGAATCGAGCAAGGCAGACTCGCACATCGTTCATTGTTTCGAATAGAAATCAGAATCGCTTTACCTTTCGTGTCTAGAAGATTAAATTTGATTACCAACACTTGTATCTTTGAGTATTGTGTCCAGAAGCAATCGTCTCATGCTCCTATTTCTTTGCTCTAGCGGAAGGAGCCACGAGTTTCTAAAACTTCGCTATATGCATAGCTTCAATCGCACATTCCGCATGTTTTCTTTGTGAATGCTCCATCATTTCGGGCTTAGTTCATTTCAATTTAATGTTAGCAGTTTTATTAAGTACCTGCAGACTGACTAATGTTTATGCCAACATTATAAAACTTTTCCTTCATTATTTAATTACAACTTTTACTAAGTGATATTGGTTTTCTTCGTCTCCTGAAAAATCACTTGTTTAGAGTTGTGTCGTAGTAGTACTGAAACAGTGACATGTACATTTCCTACTAATATAACAATTTATGTTCAATTGACTTACTAAAAGCCAGTGCTGCGTTAATGCAACATTTCATTTATAGTTTCTTTTTAATCAGATTACATTATAAATTTAACATCAATGAATTCTGATTTTTGATAGACTGATTATGAAAGGAAATTTCAAGAATACACTTAAATTCTACAAAAGTATTCTTAGTATGAAGAAATTGTAAGCAGATATCATTACATTTAATAAGTAAGGAAAATCTGAACAAAAATATATTACGATAAAATACGATCCCTTTTCTGGACGCAGTCTATCAAAATTTGTTATGTTTAGGATACTTTATTTGAATTACTCTATATGTTATTAACTAAGTATTTCACTTGTTTTAAGTTGATTAATCTTAATGATTATAACAAAAATTTTGAAACGCCGGAGGAAAGTTCAGATTTTCTCATTGATGGTTTCACAATCAATGTTATTGTTTGATTGCTCGCGGAAAGACAATAGGAAGGAAACAACTTCACAGCTACACAAGGAGGTTAATGCGAGCGCTCAATGTAGCAGAAACGCGAAACGGGCCGCAATTCATTTGACCGGCTTGGAAAGTGGATTATCAGGATCCAATTTCACGTTACATACTGCAATCTAACGCATGTATGAGAATGAACGCTTATTAAGGCCAATGTTCGCTACGAACTAACGTGATATGCCCGATCGAGCACCGAATAGATAGTTTTCAACACATAGAACCGCGTTTAAAAGTATTATGGATACTTAACATTTTCAATTATGTTGCATTCTGTGTGCATGGTATAGTACGAATACTTAAAAAATCTTACTACTAAAATATAAATAATTCAGGAAAGTCTGTAGAAATTATTCATAATAGTTGCAAGAAAGTTTTGCCATCAGATTAATGAAATAACCACCTCAATCTTTCGACTTACAATTACACAGATCTCATAGAAAAGTTTTGGGTTCATTAGGATTATTAAATTCGAAAAAAGTGTTTCAAGTTGAAGAAGTTAAGGGTAATTATACAGGGAGTAGATGAATATTACATCTAACATAATGAACAAATTATTAGTAGTTGGGATATTCAAAATTATAAAGTAATAATGAAAGCACGAGGCAGATATATGTATAAATGAAAAAAATATAATTAATGCTCCTTATCCCATGTAAAAAAATGTTTAGTGGATTTATTAACCTTTTGCATTCGGTATATCTGGTTATATTTTTCATTTCTTTATTTATTTTTTCATACAATGTAAAGGCGAAACTTCAAGCAAATATATATCTTTAAAAACTTTGGAACTTTTGCTATTTTATGCTACACAATTACCAGTAATTTCTTTGTGTCCTCTTAGAAGGAGCATCCATTGCCAGATTTACGATAACCCCTCAGGGGGACAGACGAGTGCAAAGGGTTAAATATATACTCTAATATGGTTAGAATGATAGCAGGGTAGATGCCACACCGGAAAAGATGCTGCACTGTCGATATGTTGAAAGGTAATTGATAATAGATCAGCATTCTTAATTATATTTGTCCAGTGTTGCTCGCATACCGTTGCTAGATTATTGTTTTCAAAGCTTTTGCAGTTTTTCGAGATAAATCCATCACATTTTGCCCTCATACTTATTTCCTGTACGTTTCGATTGTCATACTAATATAAAAAATTCATAGTTTTCCATAAACTAACTATTGTTATACGTTAAGAAGAATATGCGAAGTGTTCCTCTCTTAAAATAAATAGCTTTACGTACGATGCGGAAATAAAAAGACATGGCATTTCTCTTTTTACATCGTATATTCAACATTTTCAGGAGGCGTTGTGTGCACGTTGGAAATTAAACATAAGAGATATTTGATTTTTACGTGAAAAATTGTGAGTATATGTATGTCTTCTTTTGACACCTTATATTATATCTAGACGAGGTCTTGTTCATATCTTACGAAAACCTCCGCATGTACATAAAAGTTTTCTATGATAAATGTTCAAACATACCAACAAGTATACCATTATGCACCATTATGCGATGTGAGCGAATAACATGTCAAACGGGTGTGAAGTGATTTCTTATGAAAAAGGCAAGAAAAAATATAGAATAAAATTTTTTCTACCGAAGATTAGTTTCCGAGAAAGTGAAGTAAACTTTTTTCATAAAGCGTTCCCGTGAAAAGTAAAATTGAGAATGTATCATATGCTTGTACTAGACTAACTAAACATAAATAAACTCAATTTTCCTCAAAATGAAACCTTAAACAGAAGAATTATATTTTACATTTTTCACTTATTTTCACAAATAGAATAACTCCCTTTTAATTGTTTACTCGTGCCTAATCGCTAACTGGTCAAATTCACATATATTTCATATAACTATATTCATAAAACAAATTACTAAATCAGTTTTCTTGAAAACTAATCCTTGGACGAACACATTTTATTCTATATTTCTTTCTTATTTTTCCACAAGGAATCATTTCCCACTCGCTTGACACATTCAGCCGCACCGTGTATATACTCATAATAACACGAAAGAAGAGGAAAACTTGTAAACCTCAAAGATCGACTTCTTTTAGCGCGGTACAGACGGAAACTCATTTTAGAGATCGCTCCTCCTGCAACTTGCAGCGGCATTAATCTTGTAACCGCGAGCGGTGTACTCCTTTAACATGCAAATACGGGCGGCACTCGGCTACGAATATAATTTACGTCTGTCCTCGGTGAACAAATGGGCGAAATCAATGAAGCCCTGGACTCCTTGCTTCTGACCTGGCCTTTCTTCCACGGTTACCTTGTCGAATTAGCATTTCCAACGGCGAATTGTTCGGCGGCCGGTCAGACGATAGCGGCAAGATTTACTGCCCCCTTCCAATCGCGCTCTTACCGCGTCTCTAATTCCTTTTCAGTGGATTCTGTTTCCAACCGGAAACCCCTAGATAAACGTTATATAGGAAGCTTTTCGAACGAAAGCTACTTTGGATAGTTTCAAAGGCGGCATGGAGTTTTCTATATCAGCTCTACTCTAGGCTCCGTCGAAATATACAGCATGTTAAGAAACGATCTAAGCCTTTAAAGTTTATAGCACTTACCAAAAGAAATGAAAAATGTGTAATTAACATATACGGTGCATCTACGAAATTTTGGATTTAAGTTAATGAAAAATTAAACTCTGAAGAAAATACTAATAAAGTATTTAGGCGAATGGATAAATGAGAGAACTAATAAACGGTGCAAAAGTATCGACGAGACTGACACCCGGAAACAATGATTTCGTCAAACCGAATGTACTTCTTTTCACTTTGGATGATTCATCGAAAATGTTGTTTGAACATGTTTTCATTCGATGTTCATTCAATGCTCAGAAAATTGTTTTCATTCGTGTTTCATCCAAACTGATGATCCAAAACGACAAGTGAACAAAGTAGAGTCGATCGTAACTTTTGATGCCAAATAAACAAATAGGCCTTCTATGCAATTTCTTAATAACAGTCGTGTTATGAGAACTATTATTTCTTATTCGATCCTTGAACCCACAATAACGCGGTATTACAATTATACAAAAAGCTACATCCGAAGTGTAGAGCAAAGAGATAGATCATATAAATAAAAGTTTGCATAATCGTAACAACAGCGCTACATGGTTTAAATAATACATATTTTCTAAAAAACCCAGTCCTAAAACTTTGTAAACGCATCATGAACGGTGACTCACGAGAGTATTTAACGCGTCAGCGAAAGGCGTAAATTTTCGCTACGATTCGGATAATCGACGCCGCGAGATAGTCGTTCCCCTGTTTCATTTAAGATAACAGAGGTGGTTAAATGATTGTAACACTGAATTGACAGGATTAATATAATCTTCTATTTCCAACAATATTTAAAATTATAAAGAACACGTCACAAATGATTTAACAATGATACAGTTAGTTTATTACAGTAATCTGACCCGACTTTATGATATGTATCTATATATTAGTGAGACTAAGCGACCTGGGATTTTATTCTTTTAAACCTCTGGATGCATTCCAATTGAGTCCTCAAATGATACTGACTGCCCTTCGATTCTTTGTTTTGTCTTCTCTTGGAGACGACCCCCACCACGCTAGGGTCACGCCACCGTTCGCGCCTATGATCACATATGCCACCTTCTTTGCATAGGTGAATAACGGCCGAATCGAAGTTTATAGAACTCGCTGCTTGACTGATTAAGCGTTCATCGCGACTTTGTATAGATTTTGCCGCTCATGACAGACGATCTATCGGCGATACTATAGTGCCCAGAGAGACGGTTAGAAACACGGCCCATAGTAAGGGCGTAACATATACAGATAACTTATATATATATATAAAATCATATATACAGTCATGGAAGTCTACATATACATATCAAATTTTGTGTATGTAGACTTCTAGTAGATAATAATATAATATAGCCCACTAAATTCATAATTTCATAAAGATATAGCAGGTATATGTAATTTTTGTAGCGCATTATATTTTATATTTGTTTATTTCTTAATAAAGGTGAAAGTGAATAAATTGTGTCATATTTGACAATATGTGTTTCAATGTGTCAAAAAATTCGTAGAATTAACGATTTTAGTATATTTTATATTTAAGGAATGTAGGTAGATTTTTGTAACTAACTATATATGTATATCGTATGTATTATATAGAACATTCAGAAATTCCATTATCACTGTAATGAGAAACAACTGTTTTAATTACATTAGTCAAATTTGAAACTAATTTGAAATATAATATGTATAAGGTCTCATCTTTTACTACGAATATACACTTTGTACAGGACTTAAGTTTGTCCTCAGTTTACGATACGAATAACATATCTGCTATTTTTTGGGAAGTTGAAATTTCACCACGTCGAGTAGTTAATTAGTATCTTAAGCGCTTGACGGGTTGCTCAACAGCAAACGCCCTATAATAAACTTCTACACCAGATGAAAACTCCACAATAGACCAAGGACGAGGTCACTAACTGGACCTCCTTATGCTACGCAACCTCGATCAGGTACACATAAGATGCACTACATGCTAGAGCTCCATGATAGTTTAATTTATAATTTACAATTTGTCCAGCTGAACATTCGGTAAATTCTTCTAGCTTAATTTCTAAATAACATGTGGATGGCTACCCCCAACGGAATACCATCTTCCAGTTTGACTATTTTGTTTCTTTGCAAGAAAGTTTTTGTTAGGTTACATCCTTTGTGAGGTCTGTAGGGTGCTTCCTCTTCAGTCTTCTTTCTACGTTTGAGGTGTTAATCGCTTCCACAGCTAGCCGGTTTGGGTGTGTTGCAATTCTATCTTTGTATTTTACTGCGTATCTGCTAATTTCCTCTTTGACCATTGGTATTCCCAGGTTCTTCCGTATGTCATCGTTTCTAACATACCATGGGGCGTTTACTATTGTTCTAAGAATTTTAGCTTGCGTTGTCTCTATTTTGTTTATATTGCTCATTGCTGCTGTCCCCCATAGTGGTATTCCGTACGTCCAGATTGATTTTATGATCACTTTGTATATTTTTAATTTAGTTTCTATGTTTAATTTGGATTTTCGACTTGTTAGCCAATGCATTTGTCTCCTTGTTGTCTGTATTTTGTCTATCATTGATTTAATATGCTGTTTCCATGTGAGTTGTGCATCTAAGTGGAGCCCTAGGTATTTGACTTGCCTTGTTTGCTTTATGTGCGTGCCGTTCAGTAGGATATTTGGTGGTATTTGTTTTCGCAATGTGAATGTAATATGGTTGCATTTATTGGGGTTTGCTTTTATTTGTTTGTCTTGCAGCCACTTTTCTATTTTTGTGATATGTTCTTGAAGTAATGTGACTGCTGTTTCTGGGTTAGTGTGCCTGACTAGTACAGCTGTGTCGTCCGCGAATGTTAAAATTTTGCTATTGGTAGTTGTTGGTATGTTGGCCGTGTATAGTGTGTATAGTATTGGCCCTAAGACGCTTCCTTGCGGAATCCCTGCCTTGATATCTTTAACTTCAGAGTAGGTGTCCTTGATTTTTATTACCAAGGTTCTGCTGTTTAAGTAGGATTTTATTAAATGGTATATTTGCTCCGGGAATTGTTTCCTGATTGTTTGTAGTAGGCTTTCCTGGTTTATTTTGTCAAATGCTTTCTCGATGTCCATAAAGAGGGCTATACAGTATTGTTTGTTTTCCAATGCTATTATTATTTCGTTAATGAGCCTGTGCATTTGCTCTATCGTGGAGTGTTTGTTGGTGGTCTGGTATTAATTTTTCTTTCTCTATTCTTGGTTTTAGGCGGTCGTATATTACTTTCTCTAGTATTTTGGAAAACACAGGAAGTAGTGATATTGGTCTGTAAGATGCAGTTTGGTGTGGATCTTTGCCTGGTTTAGGTAACATAATGATCTGTGCTAGTTTCCATAGTTTGGGAAAGTATTGGATTCTTAGTATTGCATTGAATATTATTGTCATTATTCTTATCCCTTTTGATGGAAGGTCTTTCAAGATTTTACGATTGATTAGGTCGACTCCTGTTGCTTTATTGTTTTTTGTTTTCTCGATTATGTTTCTAATTTCTTGTGCTGTTGTTTTAGGTATGGTGTAGTGATTGTCAATTGAGGCACTAGTGGTTTGCGCATCCTCGTCCGTATGACATTTGAGGTTGCTGTTGTTGATATTATGTGGCGTAAATGTGTTGTAAAAATGGTTGGAAAATTCTTTAGTTTGCTCTTCGTTGCTTCTTGCCCATGTGTTATCTGCTTTTCTGATTGCTGGGACTGGTTTTATTGGCTTCTTTATGTTTTTCGTGGCTTTCCATAGGGAGTAGTTGGTGTTCTCGTGTGCAAAGAGTGAACTTTGTGAATTCGTTATTGTTGTGCTCTTTTATTTTGCTTTTTATTTCCTTTGCAAGTTTGTTTAGATGTTTCTTGTTTTCTCGTATTCTATGTTTTTGCCATTTTGCTTTCCCTTTTCTTTTTTCTCTAATTTTTTCAAGGATGTCCAGCCGGATTATTTTTGATTGTCTGTTGGTTGGTTCAGGTATAGTGGTTGCCCATGCTGCTTCTTGGATAGTTTCTGTCAATGTTGTTACTGCCTGTTCGATGTGTTCGGGTGTTTTCAATAGGATGTTGCAGTTGATTTTGCTCTCGATTATTTCTTTAAAAGTTTACCATTTGGTGGTTTTATTGCATAGTGTCTCTGGATTGCTATAGAGTATTGGTTTGTTTTTGTATGCAATTATTATGGGTGTATGATCGAAGCTAAGCTCCAGCCTGGGTGTTATTTTTAGTTTATTTGTGTTTAGTCCCTTTGTAACTGCAATATCGAGTAGGTCAGATATTTTGCTCAGGTCTGTCGGCCAGTATGTCGGTCTTCCTGTGGATAATATATTGAGGTTATTGTTTCTAATGTATTTTTCCAGGGTTCTACCTGGAGGTGTAGTAATTCTTGATCCCCATAGCGTGTACTTTGCTTTGTAGTCTCCCGCTGCGATATATTTGTCCCGTAAGTGTTGAAAGTACTCTTCCCACATTTGTGATGTCATTTTGTGTTGCGGTGGTACTGCTGACAGCTGGAAGTGGTTGTTGCTAGTTTGTACTGTAACGGTGGTTGCTTGGGTATGTTCCTTTCTAACTTGGCTGTGTAAGTGGTGTTTAATATCGTTTCTTATTACTTATCACTGCGGTTCCTCCGTGTGTTTTTCCCGCGGTGTGTTTGGTATCATATATGGTGTAGTATGATATTTTCATGTAGCTTTTTGGAATGAAGTATGTTTCTGAAACAAGTAATATGTCGATATTATTGTTATACAGGAATGTTTTAGTTTCTAGGGCCCGTTGTTGTAGGCCGTTTGAGTTCCAGGCTGCTATTTTCAGCGTGTCCGTTTTTATTTTTTGCTTAGCATGTTTGTAAGTAGTTGTAGCATGACTGATTTGTTGCGTTTGCTGTCTGAGGACTGCGTTTTGTTCGCTTATCATTTTGTTAACATTTTTAATGGATTGTTTTAGCAGTTCCTTGATTTTTGAAGTGTCGTTGCTGCTGTTCTGATTTTGGTTGTCTAAGGGTGGCGATTGGCTGATTACTTGCGCATAGCTTCAGCTGCGAAAGGTGTTGGTGTTACTGTGGTTAATGTTGGTTACATGCTGTAAATTTGGTGTTGTCTCAATTTCTGTACTGTCCTGTTGCGCGTGGAAATTATTGTATGTCCTGTTTCGAAGCGGCGGAAACAGTTTATGTTGCAGTTGTTTTCTGACTACACAGCCTTTGTAGCTAGCTGGGTGGTTTCCATTACAATTGTAGCATTTTACTTCATTGACTTTTCCTGTGTATGGACAATTTATTGTTAGATGATTTTCTGCGCATTTGACACACGCCGGGTTTCTGTTGCAGTAGTTTTTTGTGTGTCCATATTGCTGACACCGTATGCATTGTGGTATGTCTTTTTTTGTTTGGGTGGCTCCACCGTTACTATTGTGTTTAGGACTTCTTTAATTTCAAAAATTTCTTTGTTATTATTTTTAGGTTCAAGTTCTATTAGAAATAGCGGTGTTGTTTAGTATCGTATCTAGTTATGTTGTTTATTGCTCTTACCTGGTGTTCGATTACAGAAAACGTTGACGAAAACATAGCATTCAGACTGACATTTATAATATAAGCAATAGGCGCTTCAAGAAATATCAGACTCATCACGTACTTTGTTACTTACGTTTCATACTCTTATGTTTGTACTAAACACTTCAAATAAACATACTAATCACAAGCTTACTAGAAATCTTTAATCTACCTTCATCTTAAGCGTTAATATCGTTTAAGGTTCGCGACCTCAATCGAAAGTTGTAACCTGACTGATCGCCACCTAGTTGATAAGTCGCAACACACTTACTTAGTGAAAAATTAGTATAAAGCATGAATAATGAGTCGTTCTGTTGAAAAACGGGTTTAAAATTCCATTGGTTCTTACATTAACATAACATATTTACAATATGTGTACATTTCCAATCCGATAGAAAGTAAATATGAGAAAGCAGGAAACTATTCTTTATCAGGTGAAATAATGCATTCTACATAGAATGAATTATCTAATTTCATGATTTAATTATCTTTATGTTTTCAGAAGCAGAATTCTTCCCAAAAGATCAACTGGCCAAATACAAAATGAAATAGGTACAAAAATTATTTTGCAATTCTACTTCATCCAGGGTAATAGACATATCTGGGTTAACCCTTAACGCTCCAAGTGTGCCTCTCAAGCACTATAGATAAAGCTGATCAATACGCATCAACATATTGTTTCCTGAGAAAATTGTTGAAATGGTGGCGGAAATTGTTCTTTTGGAGACTAGAAACAAGCGTAATAAATGCTTATATACTTTACAAGATTTCTCAGGAAAGGAAAGAAGAAAGCGCTTTGTCACACTATAAGTTTGTCAAATTATTAGTAAGTCAGCTCGTAAGTAACTTTCGGAATAACAATGTGTATGGCAGGCTTTCCGGAACAGATAAGAAACAACGTTTAGATGGGAAACTCCATATAATAAATCAGTTGCCGAAAGGGAGAAAGAAAAAGTGTCTTGTTTGTTCACCAAAAGGAAGTAATGCGGTAAAAAAATAAACAGTTTTCTACTGTGAAACCTGTGAACGCAAACCCAGTTTGCATTCCAATGAATGTTTTAAAAAATTCCACACATTACTCAATTATTATTAATATAAATATTGTAATCAAAATTATATTACTTCTAAGATGAATAAAGATGAATAAATATTATTATTTACACGTCATTGTAGCATTTAAAATCTGACACTTAAAAACTTGCAAGTCGAAGTATGATGAGAATAAGCTGGAGTTGATATTCACAATTAAAAGTCTGAGCATTAAGGGTTAATTATGAACATTAATCAAAAATAAAATTTCAAGACATATTATACAAAAGGAAGTCTAAAAAATAAAACTATTCTTATTTATGAAATTTATATTTCAAATACAACAATACATACATACAACTTGCACGTAAATATTTTAAATATTTTATGAGATATTTAAAAATATATTAGTGTGTTGGTCGAAAATTACTCTTGCGTAATAGCAAGTTGAAAATTCAATATCACTACTGATATTTAGTAATTAGCTTCATGTTATGCAAATTTCCAATAAATTAAGAAAAGTATTTTATATGCACAATTATTCAGAACTATATATTTTTTAAACATTGTTATACTAAACACATCTAAAAATACATTATATTTAAGAAAAAAGAATTGACTTTCAAATCTTATTATCTACATAAAATATTCAGGTACCTATGTATTTAAAGCTAGTATGTTTAAGGTAGTTCAGAGAATAGTTGAGGTTAATAGTAATTTCGTAACTATAATTCTTAAGTTTAGAAATATTGTTCCAGAGTAGTGCCATTGAATATTTGAAAAAATTACTCAAATATGAATGTTATATATGTTATTTAGAATTTTTTCGTTGAAAAGTTTTTGATCCTCATATATAAAATGGAATAATGAAAATTAATATAATATCAGGAATAGTATAATGAAATTTTTCAAAAGTTTTATTATCAAAAGAACAAAATACCTTCAAGGAACGTTATTACACGATTCGTTACTTCTACAATTAACTACAATTTAATTATTGCACAAGCGCAAGGAAGCTTGATTGAAATATGCTCTTCATCGAACAATCAATATCCATGATTAATGGAATTTATTTTTAGTATATCGGTAAATCTTTATTGTATTACATTTCTCAAATATTTCCTTCGAATATTATCTTTTTATCTATTAAAATATATTGAAAACGAAAGATAACTGTTAATATTAAATACAGACGAAAAATATTTAATAAATTTCACTTAATTTCTATCCTCAAGAAAACTATACCAAAGATCATAATGTGGACAGTGTTGTTGATGACTTATGATGCCGAAACAACATTAAAACTAGGGAAAAGAATATAGATAAATAAATAGCCATTTGCAAAATTAAAACAATCACATTAAAATAGTCAGGACCAGAAAAATAAAAAGTTATAATAAATCTAGAATTATAACTACAGAAAGAAGTTAAGTATGTAATACGTAAATTTCATTATAACAATACTTTTGGAAACATTCTTGTCTCTTTAACTTTTGGCACAAATATATCCTAAATATTTAGAACTCCTTCATGGAAATTGACCTCTGCAGTTAGATAAATTTAATTTTACCAAATCAGCTATGTGAAAATAGACGTATGTTAAAAAAGGTATGTTAAAAAAGATTTAAGATGTTGGTTGTAGAAAAGTTATAGATATTATAGAGAAGAAAAATTATTTAAAGTATAAAATTTATGTATGTGTGTCTTTTAAATCTCATTAATACGAGATAGAGAAAGTGGAACTAAAGAATCATAAATGTTCGAATGACAATGCCATCAATTCTGAGATTGGAATTAAAGACATTTGTCAACATGTTATACACGGTTAAAAAGAAAGATGATATCATTCTCTTATTGTATCTAATATATGTATAGTTATTAAGAATATACAGTCTTGCAAAATATATATATATTTTTTTAAAAGAGATGATATCGCATCGCGGATCGTTACCCTCACTTTCCTAACGAAAAATGTGAACAACGAATCCGCGTTCTTAGTTCAAAGAAATACCCCCCACACCGAGCTTTCTTCCGTAATCACACGAAAATGAAAGTCAGTCTCTCTCAAGCTCTAAAACAGTCAAATTCGTTTCTTCGGTTCGCATCCGTCAAGCACTCTGTATCTCACATAACGCCATATTATATACAAAGTTGTTGGAAATATATATATATATATATATATATATATATATATATATATTTTATAATCTGTTAACGCGGTGTTATATTAAAACAATCAACCATATTATCTTAATGGAAATCAGGGGATCGATCATCTCGTGGTGTCGATTAATATAATCGTAACGGGAATTTACGACTCCCCGCGAATGGTCGAAAATACACTAGGTATATATTTCGATCGACCATAAATTCAAAAGTACAGAAAAAGCAGTACAATACAATAGATAATACATCGAGGGTAAGTTACTTTTGCGTCCCTTGTTCTCTGTTTGCTTCGATCTCTCAAACCGAAATGCAGTTAGTAGATTTATAAAATGTAAGCTTGATCTTCATATGTTCTTTACGAATCGTTCTATAAAAAAGTTAATCACGCCAAATTATGTTATTCTTGAAATCATTCATTTTTTATCTAAAACGTTTTTCATTAAAATCATTACTTACACAGTACCTAATCAAAGTGATTACAGTTACGATCCTATATAAGCTAAACTGTAATTTAAATTACTATGATCACACATGATTCATAAAAATTCCAGTAAAACTATTATATAATCCATAAACTCATTTTCGTTGTTTATATCGTATTATACGAAGCGTTAAAAAATCATAAAAAGCTATGTGGGTACTACTTTCAGAATCCAATGCATCAGATAATAAAAAGGTTCATATAAAAAAATGTCAGTGTTAAAACCCGTAATTAATATAATGATCGTTCGGGATTTATAGTGTTTACACAAATATAATTATATGTTGATCATGGAAATTATTCAAAGGGCCAATTTTGTCATACAAGATGCAGAATGATACGTTATAAAGATGGCACGGTGCAAACGTGCTTATGTTTTATGAAAATCATTTATACATTAAAACATTAATTATTATTATTATTGAAATATAAAATTAAAATATTAATAAAATATTGCCTATAAAAACAAACGAGCTTATGTTTTATGAAAATTATTTTTCTATACATAAGGGAATAATCAACAAATAGTATATAAGGAAAAGGAATTCTACAAGATAAAAAGGGAATTCTATAGTATACAAAATGATTCTCGAAAATAAAACAAGTCTCGTTTCTTTATCATTAAAGTTACTCTTTATCATTAAATTTTCATAATTATTTGTTTTTCACAAGTGCAATGTTACATATGCACTTGCCCTACTTTTCTTGAAATAAAAACATACATCTTTTCTTGTATAGAACGAAACATTTTCTCATTCTATGTAGAAAAGTATATATCAATGTAACATTGTATATCGAAAATTGATTAATCTGAAAGATATTTTAACTTCAATTTCGTAGGATTTATCGCATAAAAGAAAAGGAAAACATAAACACAAATTATAAATTATTATATAAATTATATAAATTATTTCTTTCCTTCTCTTTTATGAGATAAGTGCCTACAAAATTGAAGTTGAGATATACTTTAATATTTTTTACGTAAAATGAGAAGATGTAAAAAATATGTACATTTCTATATAAAAGAGCTGATACAATTGTAAAATGCATATACGTCATCACACGTGCGAAAAAAATGTAGACGTGAAAATGCATTTCTCTTTGAATCATTTATTTTGAGCTTCTAACATTTTCTTTTAATTTCAATCAAACAGAAAGGCATGACCTGTTCTGATTGCATCAATTACTCTAGGATAGGAAAAGTAATCTAAAAATCTAAATTTAGGATAAAGAAAAAATTGTATGCTGACACTCACTCTAAAACCTATTTTTAAAAACTTCTTTAGAAGTATCCTTTTATACATAAAATTGGTAAACGCGAACATTAACAAAATTGGTGAATCAGCAGCGATCTTATCTTTTCGCTATTTCACTCGCGGAAGTTAACAACATGGGGGATGTTGACCAGGCCGAGAGGAGAATTCCGGAGCCACCGATTGCTAATGCATCAAAATGCTCACATGCGAGTTTATAACAAACAAAAGGTTTGAGCGTCCAGAAACGAGAATTGTAGAATTCAGTGATCACGAAATGATTTCCAAAATTCAACTATGATTTCGGCAGAAGAATTAGACAGGCATGATTCAGCAGCATTCAAAATTGTTTTGCTTTTCAAATTAAAGCTTAACACGTCGAGTGCCACGGTGGTTATGGAAAACCCACGTCTCTAAATTTTTTACAATGATTAAAATAATGAACTAAAAATTTTTTCAATAATGTGGATGGTTTAGATAATATTATGAAAAAAGTGCGTAAATACAATATATGTAATATTTTGCAAAAGTGAAATGTTACAGTACAGCATGTTTCAATCTATTGCGTCTTTCAATTCGAAATATATAAAATTTGCATGGTAGATAATGTATTAACTAAGGCGAATTTTGCGGGCAAAAAGATATTTTAATATACATAGGACAAATAATAATATAAAATATTTTAATACTATAAGGAAAATAACATTTGGATTTATCTAATTCCTTATTAAAAACACAAAAAAGCCTTTGATTTATTCTATTGATTAAAAAAAATACTGTCTTGATATAAAAAATGTCTGGAGCTGCTTAATAACGAGAAAAAAAGAAAAAAAGGGAGAGAGAAATATATGAAAAAAGGAAAGAATAAAGAAATTGAGCATAATTTTTAAGGTCAAAATTTTTCTTTATTGCATCTTGATATAGTCATCAAATACTCATATAGTACTCAACAAATACTCATATAGCACTCATCGTACAGTGCATGTTGTCAGTTTTAAAGGAACCATGGATTGCAAATGACCGGTTCTCTTAGAAAAAAGTGTTTAAAGTTTCATTAATCCTTAAATTGATTTCATACATATTTCAAAGCCAGATATGATATAAAAAATAAAGACAGTGTCATTATTTACTTGCTCGTGAACGTATAATATCTACTAGTTTAATGTTTAAACTGACTTTGTTTACATGTTAACGTCAATATGGAATAAATTAGACCTGTCCAAAAGACCCTGTGTCATAATGTGAGGATTTCTATACTCCCAAACTTTGGCATTCTGATGATTGCGAAGGTTGCTGCTGAAGGAAATTCTCTCATCCGTAAAAAAGATATCTTCAAGACCTCGTGGATTGCGTTCTAACGTTCTTAGCATCAAGTGATAAAATTTTCGTTGAGCGACATAATCCATTTTATGGATTTTTTGTGCGTGATAAATCTCGTAAGAATGTAGAGACTTTTCATGTATTCTTCTTGGAAATCATGACGATCTTCAATCTTGCCCTCGATACTGCGATCTTCCATTAGTTCTTGCCGATTATTGATATATACTAGGGAACAAAAAATAATTCCCACCAGCTTCATCAATAACACGCTCTCTAAACTCTATTGCTTTTCATTATATTATTATATTATATAATTATATTATTGTTTCTTTATTCTCTTACTTATTTTGTTTTTTATTTGTTATATATTACAGCAATATAATAAATCATATCAGACTAAGAAACTGTAAACAATTCTTTCCAACAGAACAGATTATTTGCGACCCATGGTCCCTTTGAGATTTTTGTTCCCCGTGATGAGTATTATACGATGCAACAAAAATGACTGGATCCTGAAAATCATCAAAGATCAATTCTATGATCTACTTTTTTAACGGATCTCCATCGATCTAAAGGTATAGGATCTCCTTTCAAAGTCATGACAAATACTTTTTTGACATTCTGTACATATTCGTTCCGAGGATCGAGATCGCTATCATATCTGTTTTTAACCCTTGAAAATTACATTTGATAAAAAAATATTAAATAAAGATTGACATTTACAAAATATAATATTTTATAAGAAAAGCTAGTCCGTGTCAAATACCATTACTTCTGAACAATTTTCTCAAAAAAAGAACTTTTACTTTCTTATTTCACGAAAGATTGTCTCGTATAAATTATAACAAATTCCGAAATTCGTTGTCGTAAGATGATAAGTGATCATACGACACTCCACTGAAAACCGCAAGTAAACCACCGAATTATCATACATTCAACTTTGTTACTTAATAAAATCCACAGAAATGAATTACAAGCTACTTCATAAGATTTTGATTACAGAGAACGTATGGATGTATTTTCCTGCACACGGGCCTGCTTCTGTATAGAGATAGCCCAATAATCTGATATATTTGACAACCCAGAGCTATCGAAATCCCAAACGCGCCGAATTATTGGAATTGTACTATGTTTCGATAATGGGAATTTGCATAGAAACAATCAATCTTACTCCGTACGTGACAAAATCGAAAGTCTTATGCAATCTGCGATTGTTTGGTGTCCTTTATAAAAAATTAAAAAGTTGAAATAGTAAAGCGCCAACAATGGAGATTTTCAATGGAAAAAGATCATTCACTTCTGTTAATATTACTTGAATCACTTGAACTTTATGCACTTTTAGCGTTTATCATCTTTATAAACTAAGAAAGAGAATAAATAGCAAAAAGTGTAATTAGATCAATGGAATTCATTTATTTGTATATTACACAATATTTTTAATATACTATTCGATATCCTCCATTTATGATTGTACCTCTATCTTCCTGCAACCGTAGAATCTAGAATAAATTATTTCAACGCTTATAAAAATGACTGCAACAAAAGATTATATAAACATAACCGAAGAACTGATGCAAAGATTTAATTTATCCAATATTATAACGAATAATATATTTTGAATATTTGATGTATTTTTGCATATTGTGTGTATTCTGTGCATTTTTGTACTTTTAAATCTGCTAAAATTAAAAAATTATACAAATTAATTAATTAAACTAAATAGAAACCTGCAGTCTATTTACAACTTTCCTCATCAACCTTCCACCAAACAAATTTTATTTTGTATTCTTTTTTTTTACCGCTTATCGCATATCGTTTCAACTGTTCCAATCATATCTGTGAGATAAATTCATTCTGTTTTTCTTATACATAGTTGCATATAAACGAATCTCATTGAAATTGACTGAGACCTTAAGCGGTTTACATAAACTTTGTTAAAACAAAGTTTTGATGATAAATTCAAAATTGAGTCATAAGATAGGATCGTAGTTTAACCGCAATAAATTCCTGAGTGTAACTGGTTAGAAAATCTGACTTTTGTTGAGCTTACGAGAGTAAACGGCGCGTGCAATGTGATATGATTGCTCAAGTTATACGGAACTGATAGAAGTAACTATGAAATTAGGTACATGGTGCAATGGTAAACTACTAATTCCTAAAGAGTGAGTTTAATTATAGCAAGTGTTGATTTAGCATAGTTCGAAACATTGATTTAAATGATGATCTGGAAGATTTCCACAGTTGAATTATATTCAAAGTATTCCATTTATTTGAAATGAATACAAGAACAAAACCAAAAAAAAGAGACACTTTCGTGGAGCCAATCTCTAGCTAACGTTAATTATTAATTAATACTTGTTGCTACTACTGCTGTTAATGACTACATATTACTACTAACATACATAATATAAATAACTAATTATTCATATTACCACATAATATTACAACACTAAATAATATCAATCGTAACTATTAACTAAAACTAATTAGTAATAAATACTATCTGCTACTACTATAACTAATAACTATATGATTCTAGTAACTATTAAAATTTCCCGTGTTCACTATCATTGTTAACTATCAATAAGACTAATTACCAACTAACATAAAGTACAATATTAATATTAATATTAATGATAATATTATTATTAACTGTTAACTGATTGTAACTAATATTAAGTGAAATTCTTAAATTAGCCAGGAAATTTATAGTGAAAAAGAAAAATTGAAACATAATGTGTTTTTCTTTAATTAGCATTTTATTAAGTAATATACATATGTAGTATCCTGAACTATTATTGTAGTATCCAGAACTATTTATTGATTTGTTTACGATGAATGGATTGTACAGATGTTGATTAGACAGGAAACGATGGTTGTTTAACGCCCACCAGCTTCCCCATTTGCCCGTGGCCAGGGTCTGGACCCGTAGGCCTTTTCTACGAAACTAAACAATTGAAGGACCGGCGACACATTGGCCGGCCTGACGACACCTCCGCTCTCTCGCGACATTGTTTATGATTCACCCGATATCTCTTAGGCCTTTTGTCCACGATACTACACATATCATTTACTTTTGGCATATTTATACCTCTTATTAAACAATTTCCAATGTTTTCAACAAACTTTTCATTTTTAGCAATGAATTCCTTAAAGTAGGTTCTACAAGTACCTAGACTATTAGTAATAAGATAATCTACTAATTTTTATATAAATTCATATTTCTGTTAGCGCAATTTAAGAAATGTAATTTAAGTATAAATCTATTTCATTCCCCAAAATTTTAATAGTAGAACAAGAAGACCATTTTAGTGATTTTCTGCACGAAAACGAACAAAACTATCGATATAAATCAGTTTTTCTTATATAAATTTATGTAAAATTTCCATAAATTTGTAAAATATACGATCGTAGATTTCATTTTTTTATAAATTATAACTTTTGAATTTAAAGTTTAAATACATAATAAATAAAGATTGAAAACAATTATGTCATTGATATTGGTTCTTAAAACAAATATGCAAAAGTTTTATCATATAACCTGTATAAGGAATCAGAATTTCTAAAAACTATTCTTTTTTGGTTCTATGTTAATTTCAAAACGTGACTAGAATCAATTCTTGTATGACTTTTGGAATAATAAGTGGAATTTTATGTTCTCCTACAAATAGTCCATTATATACTTTATATACTTGTTCCTTGTATTTTTGAATGTTAGGTATATTATATATTTTTACATAAGTCTCTCATAAATCCATGGAAATCCGCGATCTAGTAACAACTTTCTTGATACAAAGGAAAATTAAATGATCCAGCTGTTGTAGTTCTTGGTGTTGTTTCAGTCTAACAGATCTACCTTTCTCAGTTATACTGTGGATTAGTCTAGGATTGACAGACTATCGCTTATTTCGGTCTTTATAATAACTGAGAAAGGTAGATCTGTTAAACTGAAACAACACCAAGAACTACAACAGCTGGGTCGTATAATCAGAGCTAGACAAGACGACGTTTCTTCATCCGTGTATCCTGATTGTTTACTATGATCAGCCAGTTTCAACCTCCATCATGGATATTCTCGTACGCTCTATTAATTTCGGCTGCAGCTATTGGAATTTTCGTTCATAGCTGCGTCGATCGCGATTCATCAACCGATCGATCATCTCTCTGTAATCGTTCAACGCTTGTGACTCGAATTCCAACAGGCTGCGAGAGATATCATACGAGCCAGATAGGAGGCGGAATATCGTGTCTGAGACTGAATTATATTGTTTGACAGAGATAGGGATCCTGTTGCGTTTCAGCCCTCGCGTTTAATGTATTGGTATCCTGGTTCAGCTAAATGGACGGTGAAACGGTGCGTCTCGCCTCGTGACCCTGATATGCTCTTTGCTACAGCCTGATTTTAGCTAGACACGATGTTCGAACAATAACAAATTTTAACCTTAATAAACTATTATTAATTAACGTATCCTCTTAAGCAACCAAACGATAAATATAAAACTGCTTCTAAATCAAACGTGTTTACTACCTTCTTTAAAAAATATACCTGTATTTAAAACATTTACATTGATTTTCATCACCGTACAATAATTTTAAGGTAGAAATGGTACAAAAATTGTTATTGTACCATTTTAGGATGAGAAGAAATTAATTGTAAAAGATCAAAATTTATGTGATCGATTGATAAAATTTAACCTCACTTGGTGATTATAAACGTTAATTGTTATTACATTTCCTGCCAATTTATTACTAAACGATTATCATTTACAGTCCATTTCTATTGACTTTAATACACGTTATAAAGTTTAATAAATGTAAATGACGTTTCCTGTTTTTCACAGCGACAAAGTTTTAAAATTCAATATATTATCAATCAATTTTATGTTATCAAAATTATTTTTGGAGTTAAACGCGTATTTTTTTATAGCCTATAAAAATTCTAATGCATTACTCCTGGTAATATCAAAATGTTGAAGATATTAGCATATTGATTATATTAGTAATTATACCTTTGGCTTCCACGAAACTTCGTCAACCTTTTAGCTTATCTTTAAAAGACTTTTTTAATTTAATGGATTATTTTCGTCCTCAATTATGTAAGTCATATTTAGATCCTCCTATTTTTTAAATCATAGACTACATTAAAGTCAGAAAATCAACAAAAATGTACCCATCATATCTTCTTCATGAAAACTTCACTTGTTAAGTTATCTATTTTGTGGTTCTCTCTGAAATGGAAATTTATGCTCAATGTATAAAATATATAATATAACAAAGCAAATAAGTTTGTTTCAAGATAAAAATGTAGTACAACAAAAAATATACTATACTAGAATAAAGTAAATACTAAATTTGAGTTAGTTATAAAATCGAGTTAAATCTATAAATATTTTTAACTTGTTTTAAAATACTTTAATATTTTGTCAACCACGAGTTTTTACTGTAAATAGTGATTTTGTTCAAAAAATGTATTTTTTAAATCAATCAACATATTGATATGAAAAGGATTATTTGTTAGACATTATTTACATTAAATATTAAATGTATAATTTAAATTAAATATTATTTGCATTAAATTGTTGACATAAAGTTAAATGAAGTTAACCTTATCATCCTTCACTTCTATTGTTATACCGTTAAAATGTTAGTATTTGCGCAAATATAGTATATTCTATCATAAAGTTATTTATTCGAAAATTTTTTTGACAGTTCAGATAATGGGAATTCAAGCATATTAAATATTGTATCAAATGATTTATCACGTGATAGTAAACGTATTACAGAAGCGTATAGAACAAAAACGAGAATAATTATACAGCATATAAAAATGGACTGATGTACCTATAATAGATTTAAAAGTGTCATTCTTTTACGTTCAGTTAACAATGTTCAATAAAAATATAAATTTTCATTTATAAAACGTCACTTTCGTAATACGTTATTTGTAATCTTATTATCTTTTCGTATACGTAACATAATATTCTTTATGAATGCAGATCACCAGGCTCGATACTAATATAGCGTAATAATTGATGTAAATATGCTTCGGGTAATATCTGTGCAAACATCATTTGGTTCTAAACACATATTTGACGCACACATGTCTCGTGTAACTATAATTTAACGGTATATATGGTTCGAGAAAATTTTATTTGAACTCCAGTGTATAAATTCAATTTCGACAGAGTAGTGGGCGAGCGAGACCTTTTAATCCAATGTCTATAATAAGTAATTTAATTATAATTGTATATCTTTAAATTTTACGCAATTATTCATTCAGAATTTTTTACAGTGTTTTAGCTTTTTATATAAATTTCTATTTTTTCTTTTTTTTAATATTTTTCGGTGAAGAAATACTGAAGAAGTAAATCAGAATATATAGGATGTCTCACGTTAAGTGGTCAGTAGACTAGGAGGTGATTCTACGTGCAAAACAAGTCTACATTTTCGAGAAAATTGCACAAAAAATTGGTCCAGTGCAGACGTATGATAAATTTTCGAATTTATTTTTCTCTGAAACAAAGCATCTTGCGAAAATATTTATTGTAAATTTTCAACCTATTTTCACACGTAGAATAACGTCCTATTGATTATGTGTTCGCCTCCAGTCCGGATTTAACTATGTTCATATACACTTGATAAATTTTCAAATTTAGTTTTCTCAGAAACGAAGCCTCCAAAACGAATCACTTGTTAGTTGATTGATCACGTTATGTGTGACACCCTGTATATTATGTGTTCAGTACGACATATTGCAGACAGGGTGGATAAATATGAAATATAGAAAGCTTAAAACTTTACTAGAGGTGTGAATTTGGCTAATATCATTTGTTAAATCTTGTTGCATCGTCAATTATGAATCACATTGAACAAAAAAGAAATTACGTAAATTAAAATAAAAATATCAAATCCTTATTATTGGCCGTTGCGAATAATCAGAATGTGTATAACTATGATTTTCTTATTGTTGAGGAAGTGGTATAAATGTTACTCAACGTATAATTTAACCTTCCAGAAACATGAATGGTATCTCCTATTGTACTCGCACAATTTTTTAATGCATGAATTATTTTATTATTTTAAATTAATTATTTTAAAAATAATGAATAAATAGATCACATAATTATTGCAAATAATAAATTTTAGTTGGTTAAATTAAATTTGTTTACAAATTAAAAATTTACTTTGGGATATAAATTATTTCCAAATAATTTATTTGCGAAGTATTTGATCATTTGGAATAATAATAGAACACAAAGAAAATTATTAGAAGAAGAAAATTGTCAACCAACGCGAAACTTCAGAGATATTATACGAAAAGGAATATACCTAGACTTACTTGTCAGAACTTTAGAGTGCAAATTCTGTGTATCATAGATAAACATCTTTATGTTTTCCTAGTGAAATCAAATAATATTACCTAAGATAAAGTAACAAATAAAATAAAAATTTTATTTCAATAAAACCTTATTTTGATAATGTCCAATCCCACTTTGTTTGAATAATAGGATGTTTCGAAGAAACTACGTGCGGTTAAAGCTTCGTTTGAAAGAACGTCATTTTATGCGCACTGATGATTAGTGACTAACTAAATACGGTGATAATATCTTTCAGTTCGTTGGCAGGTAATCGAACCAACTCCGTCATTTTGCACTCTATCATGGAAACTTGGCTGTTTCCATCGAAAGATCAAAGTACCTGGAGAAACCGGCTATGTAATTTCTCTAACTCACAAAGAGATCCGGCTGAATGCCTGGCTGGAGTTCGAAATCAAGCGGATTGCATTTCATCCACTTGGAACACCGATTGTGATCCAACCTGGGGCATTTCCAGGCAAGATCGTCTGCGTGACGCTGAAATTCGATGACACGACGAAGAACGCTGATCCATTCTGGTCAAGTTGAAGGATTTTAGAAATCGGTTGTAAAACTGCACCGTCGGTAAAAGACAGTTGAGCTAGGTTCGGAACATAAGAATCAAGTCTTCTTCGTAAGGTACATATAAGAAGCGTTTTGAGGCGGAAAAAGAGGACTAGAGTTCTGTCGAAGAATTTTCTTGCTTATCATGGGAATCATGGCTGCAGGTTGATTGAATTTCTTTGTAGAGTGACGAAGTATAAACGTAGTTGATTATCAAAGAATTTGTACATTATAATGATCGAAAATGAAATAAAAAAATTATTGAGTGTTGTTTGTTGTTGTTTTAGAGGCACTAGATATATTGAAAATTGGATATTTGAAATGAAATATTTCAAAACTTGAGAATTTGATTTAATTATGATCAATTATGACTGCATGCCTTTCCGATAAACCTAATGAATAATTTGGTCGTATGTTCTGAAATATGAAAATGATCAATAGATATATTCGAATTTATCTTTATATTTTTTATACTTATTCATATAAATACATTATGAATTTATATCGGAGATTTACTGAAAGGACGATATTTTATATTTTTTTATATACGTTATATACGTTATATACGTTCATAAGAAGTTGAATGTAACTACGAACTATTAATAGAATGAATTATTAAATCATATTATAAAATTAATATATTTAGTATCATATATATTGTGATATAGAACGATTTTCTGCCTAAAAATTAATTTTTTCTCGGTAGATATCAATTCAGAAAATATTTTTTATTAATTTTTTTATTTTTCTCTTATTTTTTTTTTATTTTCACCAGAACATAAAACAGATATGAGAACAGCTTCAGAGCGTTGAAGCCCAACTATCGCAAACTGTGAACAAAGAATATTTCAATATTGCAATGAGGGAAAAACATTTTGATTTATTCAAGTTTTTACTAAAATCATAAAAATATTTTGATGTATTTTATTGATTCAAAATGATATTTGAAACGCATTATGATAGTTAAAGAATCCGATGGAAGTCATCCCAAACCAACAGAAGTATTCGAAAGATTTTCAAAGGGCAATATAAAAGTGGTACAAAATAAGGAAGACAATAAGCTAATAATTCGTTAACAATTTTTCAAGAGACGAACCAGTGAGTAGCGACAAAATAAATTCAATTGGACACATCATCACATCTTGCCCGAAATATCAACGTGAAAGAAGGTTGTACCAAATCAACGAAAATCCTAAAGAAATAACTCGGATTGCAAGTTCATACTCAAGTGTATTAAAATTCTTGAAATGTGTTAAAATTCATTTAATCTAATCTAATATTTTATCTTTATTTTTATATAAATTATCATAGTTACTAATAATCCCAATTTGAAACATTTGAATAAAAAAAATTATAGCAGTGGGTATCCGAATAGTCGATTGTCCATACTAGAATTAAAGTATACGTAACGTTGAGTGTGAAATAAGCAAACAAAACAATAAAAGTCGATAGTATTGTAGTATCGCGGAAAATTATCAATAACTTTTTCCGAACTATTTACAATTTATTTGCAATAAATTGACTGTACAGATATTAATTAGACAGAAAACGATGGTTATTTAACTTGAACTAAGTACAAAAATCGTACTTTAACTCAGACAAATCGACAATTAATTCGTAACTCTCTCTCAACAACGCTAATAACTTTCGCAACTCGACTTCTCAACTCGACTCACTCTCTGACACCCAATTTGTCCTTCTCCTCTAGCATTCCTTTTGTCTTTTCGTAATCTTCCTTTGTTTATAATCTAAGTCACAAGTCTACGTGACACTGTCGCAGAGGAACACGTGACACTCTTGCTGGGTGTTGATCGCTCCACCACGCACATGTTCCGCAAGAACTAGAAGAAAAAGACCTTAGTCACATAGGCTTTTTGGACGTAAACAAACAACTGAAGGACAGACGACACTATTTTTATAGTTTATTCCATATTTATCAGGCCTTTTTTGTTCACGATACTACAGTATCTAAGAAATTTCTCAAGTAGGAGGATATATCGCTGCTTGGCATTGGCAGTGATACAACTCCAAAATTTTCAGATTTGCTTTTATCAAATGTCTAATTTTATTATGTAAAATAGTATACATATTTATAATGCCATCAGTTTTGCCTCAGAGTGAAAAATTGTTACTTATGCCGCTATCAACTTGGGTTTAGTTTACAATAACACTAGCTGATTTTCAGTTGTTTTGTGACGCTACAACTGGACGGTTGTACTTTCTGCTTTCACGAATAATGGCATATCTTGCGTTATGTCAGCCTTATAATGCCGTTGAAACGACTTACGAAAATTTCTTTGTAAATTTTAAGAAGCCTCTCCTTTAAAGTTTACTTTTTTTAAGTTGTGCTACTATCGAAGCAAAGCAGTCGATATTACTTCTTAAGCAGCGATATTAAGTCTACACATGTCACTTTTACCTTGACTTTGATATACCTTGGACGAACTGTCGATAGCAAATGGAACGTCCCAAGTTCCCGTTGCAAGCACTAATTTTCTCGAGGGATCCGTGTGGAATTGGTTCTGATAACTGGTGATACGGAGACTACATTCTGCGTGATATTGCAGCGGACGCGTACTCTGAACACGGGGCCCTTGTCTGGGACTTCGCACTCGTCGAAGTTGACTCCTTAGGTCGGAACCTATTTGGTCGGTGGAAAGGGAGCGATTTTGCATAAGTGGGCAACGAGAAAGCAATATTTTTTCGAAATTTGTATACTTTGAGGATATGAAGTCTTATGCAGAAGAAGTATGATGCGTATGCAATATGTGGAACATCTTACAGCTCGTGTTATTCTTTTCTTTGGACATATAAACAGGGAGAAAGAAAGAGAAATTTAAATTTAAAGAATATGGTTGCAATTTTATAATTAAAGAATTTCTAATTATTTTAGGAATATTCCTAATATTAAATTTTTTTTCATTAAAAAGATTCGGTTTTTTTAATCTTCTTTTATAATAAAGTAATTTTATATTTTTTTTATTATAATATAATTATTGTTATGCAGTTCACTGTATGATTTACGGTTTAAGCAAAAATATGAAACAAGTCGAATAATTGAAATTGAAAAACAATTTTAAAAAATGTTTATTTTTTACGTAAATTTTTATGTTATAGCATTATTTTTTTAAAGATACACAATATAAAACAAAGCTTACTTCTTACATTCCAAAGAACATGTTTTCAACATCCAATTTTAAGGGTTGATTTCGCTTCTTTGATATGAATAATCATAGATGAAAAGAATACATGTTTTCGTGCACTGCTTCTTAGACAAACTTTAGCAAAATCAACATGTATGGATTCGATGCTTAAATTAAAATCGCTGTGGGTTGAAATATCAAATACGATGTTGGTATAAGCATGTATGTATGATTTTGGATACAATATTTACGAGGGAAGATCATTCAGTTATCTTACAAAAACAAAATACAGTAGATAGTGGACTATTAATAAATCTTTCTGTGAGTTCTATTTACACCTATCCATTTCCTCTTTTTTTCTGTATTATAATATTTTATTATATTTTTTTTTTCAAAAGAATAAGTATAGAACATTAAATAATGATATTAAAAAATTATAAATTGAGAATAATTTTAATTTCATCAGAAGAATTGTAGATTAAAAAAAGTTTAAATAATAGTATTAGAAGGTACTAATAATTCTTTAACTATAAAAGTCATACAACATATATGAATTTCGTAGAACTTTCTCTCTTAATAAGTATTATCACTTTAAGTACAACAATATCTTTTAATTAAAGGAGTTTTGTCTCTTAATAAGCATAGTAAACACGACAAGCGTAGTTCCCTGTATATGGTTGAAGATTTATAAATTTCTTGTATTTTAGATGTAATTCTGGAACGCTTTATAATATTTTTTAATTAAAGAATTTCTTCTCTTGATAAATATTATGACTTTAAGCGCGCAAGCGTAGGTCTCTGTTTTTAGTTAGAAAAAATTTCTCTAACGAATAGGTTCGACAATGATGTCGATTAACGAAAATCCAATTCATTAGTTCTGGCTGGATGCAAACATAATTTAGAAATAATTTAGAACTAATCTATTTACTGCTGCGTCCCAAATCCTCGCACGACTACCTAGGCATTCGCAACTCTTAAAGTAGCAAGAAAGGAGCTATATGATGGACTGCATGATCACTTAGGAAATTTTGTATATATAGTTACAAAAGGTCACGGTAATACAACATAAGTCTATTATCGTATGTGAGTTACTAAGTAGGTAGTTTGATGTTTACTACGCCATACTTAAACAAATTCCGCTACGGTTAAGGCTTAGTTTACGCTACCAGGCACGTGTCTGCAAACAATCCGCATCTATCTTCCGTGGAAAATCCGCAGAACAGGCAACAAAATTTAAATCCAAAAGCAGCCCGCGGGCAAAAATCTAGTCCACACTGTCACATTGACAGGCATTTATCCTCAGATATGTGACCGCAGTCAGTTGCACATTCCAGTATTATCCATCTTCTTATATCCTCTACAGAATTTATAGGATTTAACAAAATCCTATCTTTTAGATAACGGACACATATTAAAATATCTCGATAACTAATCATTTTTTTATCATTGTACCCAAAAATTACCTTAACTCAGGTATAGAAACGATAGAAAAGCGTTGTCTGAAATGTATACAATGCTGTCACGTCGAAGACACGAGGAGTGATGAAATTAAGAAATCACTGGCCGTTTCCTTGCGCCGTTCGAATGTTTTCGCGTAAGTTTAAATGTTTCACGAACGAAGGTAAGAAAAATTCGGGCTTTAGACATACTGGTAGAGTTTATTATGTGAATCCAACAGAGTGATAGTTAAGAATGTTAAAACAGAATGTCTCGAGAGCTGATTTTGAGAAGGTTTATATACCATGAATTTGGCACTTATGGAGGTGGTGTCGCCGGGGCCCAAGTCAGAGGTGTTGTTACTATTTTCTGACACTGGAACACTCTCTAAGTTGTAGTTTCGATAGCGTGCGGGATTTTCGTTAGGCCCCTTGGTTTTTCTATTGCTAATTTATGGCTCTGTGACAATGTCGTGGTGAAGTTTTGAGCACCTTCATACATCAGCATTTTCTAGAAAAAGTTCTCTTTGAACCATTCATCTTTCTCCTTTAACATTTTTCTGTAACTACACTGCTAACGGTATTATAACCTGAAAAAATATGTAGGCAACCCTGTATATTGTCAATACAACGTTGAGAACTTTAAATATTAACAATAATATGGATTGCCTAAACGTCTCGTAACAGGAGGTAAAATGCAAGATCGTGGACAAGTACGTATTTCGTTTTCCATTGGACTGGGGAACGTGAGACGTCTTCGGACAAACGTTGGAAGAATGTGCAAACGGTCAACACAACTCTTTTCGCTAACAAGATTCTTTTGCTTTGATTTTGTTTTATATTAACTACTTAGATATCTTAGAAATATACATTAAACTAATAAATAGATTTCTCGTGGTTATATGTCTCAGCGATATAGCTAGTCTTATAGTAGCAGGAATTGTTGCACAAAAGTATCGTTTCTTCTCATTTACTGGAGCAACATTTTGTAATAAAATTTTGAAATCACTTTTCGACATGTTTACAAAATTCTTAAATCCAGAATCGTCTTCTAAGCTTATTTCTATTTTCTAAGATACCACTCTAAGAAAATCGTTTCCAATACCAATAACCTTCGACTAAAATTCTACCTTTCTACAATCGTTTAATACTTTCCTATTTCTTCTTCTATGAATTAAAAGATATTATGTGTATGTTCCGTAAACTGTGATAGCAACCTTACTCAGAGACATAGGTGAAGACATTAATTAGATGTGGTAACTAGACGTGTGCGGGTATTCCAGATTACGAACTCGAGCGAGTTTGGAAAAAATCGGATATTCTCCGACTGACTCGAAATCTCATTTCCCGAGACAGACCCATGGTAGACACGCGACATTGTCTGCATACAGTCTACATACATTGTTTAATAACGGACGACGTACAATGTATGTTGACTACCTCCAAACAATGTCTGTCAGCGTAGACTAGGCTTAAACGAATATTACAAAATGTGAAGGAAACTTTTTGGGCATTATTCAAATAATATCTTTGGAAAATGATTATCTGAATACATAATTATTTATTTTTATTTTACGTCATTTTGAAATAAGCGTGAATTTGTGTGATGCGTCAATTACTTTTAAAGTGCAAGAAGGAATCCCGAATTCTCCATTAATTCTAAAAGATTAGAACTTCCACTAGTTATGAACAAAACTAAAATGAAATATGCTAAAAGTATCTATAGATAATAAAAAACTCAGAAATAGGAGAGAAATCACGTCGACGTCATAAACTCAGTTTAAAACTATTTTTTGTTAACGTCCTAATATTTACGCCTTTGGACGAATTAACTAATGTTCTGCATTATATGGCATATATTCAAAAAGGAACTAGAGAAATGCAAAATGTAATCAAAATTTGAATTTGATGCAAGATTTAACACAAACCTAGTTCGAAACGTAAAATGAACTCATCGAGCAGCGCTATTAGAATCATCCCTTTGAAGACGATAGGCGGAAAGTTATAAGAGAAATTGAATTCCTAAGATCAAAGCATCCTTAACTCGGAATCAAATTATAGTTAAAGTTAGCACAATTACTGGTTAAATATGTACATTTTTAATGGTAATTTATGTATTATATAAATAATATACAAATTAATGACTTTAACTTAAAGACACAAAAATAAATGTGTAAATAATATTGTGTAATTAAGTTTGATCTTTTCGATCCTTTAATTATAGTACCTTTAATAACATTGTGCGTAAAAATACATTTTCTTTATTGATCACTTTTATGAAGTTATTCATTTTACAAATAATATAAGTATGAAAACTTGTATAATAATTCTTTTTGAAATTGAATATAACAAACAAATATATTACAAAAACTTAATTTAAAGTATGAGAGATCTTCATGTAGTATTATATCTGTTGATCGTAATAAGAAGTAATAATATTTATTTCATAGCAAGACGTCTTGTTCAAAATATGTTTAAAAATATTTGAATATAATTTAAAAAAAAATATATGTTTGCGTAATCTTATTATTTTTAATTACAGATGTAGAATGGAATCTTCTATGAGTAATCAGAAATATCAGGTTGCGTAAAAATGGAACAACATTTATAAAATAAAATACGATATAGCCGTCTCTGATTTCTTTTTCTAACTAACTGCGTTAATGTTCAACAATAAAACATTTTTATTGATCCGTATTCGATCTTCGTTTTTGCATCTCCTATTGTTCTAACATCGATGCAAAATAAAATTATACATCTGCACGCACACATGTACATCGTTCACCTTCATACACATTCGTATATCGTATCATTCCCTCGTACATTATGTTGATATTTTATGAAGACCCTTTTGCCTTTAAAATAGTACTCGACCCTACTTTGTTTTGCCTTAAAATAGCATTTGACAATAACAATCAAAGATAAATATCTTTAAGCCAAATATCATTACTAGACTGTGCATTTTTAAGCAAATTTATATCTTAATGGATGCAACGAAAAAAGTAAACTTTAAATAGAGGTTTGTCGTACCTATTAAAAAATATAACAAACATTTTTTTTTTCTTGTGAATATTTGATACATTTTGCTATATTATATGTATTCTGTTTATTTTTCCGTTTTTAAATTTTGCATAAATGCTTGCTCCGTCCGAAGGAACATGTTCTTCGTTTTTTCAATAATGAGTGCGTCATAAGCGTGCTTATTTAATTAACATCGAAGCCTTACGCTCCTTTAGGTACCGCTTATACGTTTCCCGCTAAGGGTTTCCGCGCTTCGAGAATGTCATGTAGGAGACCCAAGATATCACGAAATTAACACATCACGGGTAATATCCTCGCGTCGTAGTTCGAACGTTTCGTAAATAAGGTAAAAGATTCGGACTGTAGTTATGATAGTAAAATTTATTGTACGAATCCAACAGAGTAACGGTTCAGAGTGTTATAACAGAGTGTTAACGATTCAGAATCTTGCAATAGAGTGTGTCTGGTGCTGATTTTGGGAACGTTCATATACTAGGGTTTGGACCCTCTGGAGGCGTTGTCGCTAGGCGCCAGTCACAAGTGGCTATCCTGTTACTGTGTTCTGGACCTGGGACGCTAGCTGATTATCGTCTCGATGGCTGTGACCCTGCAGGACATTTGAGACACAAGGCCATGCCAGTACCATTTTATGACCCTGTGACAAGCGCATGGAATTGCAGTGAGCACCGCCTTGCAAGCTAACATGCTGATTGACCATTTTCTTACATTGATGGAAACCAATCAGTGTGTGTATTTCGGTACTTTCGTTTCGAGCTTTATTGAACGCTCGGTCGAATATAATATGACGTCGGACACATTCTCGTTCGAGTCGCTCAATCGTGAAAATCAATCATAGGATCGGCCTCTTGTAATCATTTGAAACGATTAGTTCAGTCTCGCCCGTGCTTTTGAATCGTTAACATCTTTTTCATCAAACGTGCAGTAAAGTAAATTTCAACTTCTCAGTATTGGGAAAGAGCAGTTCTATCTGCTTTTCTTCATCAACCTTCCCAGGCGTTCGTGGAGGAAAAATCGTTCCATCAAAACGATCAATTAACAATCTTGTACTGGATCTTCAACTGTAAACGGTATGTCTAAGCAATCATGGAGTGAAGTGTCGTTTTAGTTAATGAACGATCCGGTGGACAGTCTCGTGTAGGGCTTTCAGTTGCAAGCAGCATCGACACGTGTTCGTTCAGGAATAAATTAACCATTCGTAACGTTCGGTCGTATATCGCGGCGCAACAGTTATATCGTATCGCACGATCATCCGCAGTAAGCATTTGTAAATCTTGTATCCGTAGTCAGAGACAATTCGAAACCTTTTCATCGCTCGAAGAAGTACAAATCTTGATGTCGTTGATTGTTCATTGTTTTCCCTCGTGAATCAGTTATGCAAAGTTAATTCGGTGGGTAACAAGTTACAATGCAGAGTCATCGATATCAGACATACACGCACACGTACACGCACAAACGAATGCATAAAAATTCACAGTCTAATCATTACCAAAATCGTCATTTACACCAAGAAATACATCAAACTGCGTTCGACTCAAATCTATTGTGTATGAATTCAAAATCACGACAGAGTCTAATCGATCATCCTGATAAGCAATCTCTTCTGATACTGGCAAGAAACTTACAGACGTGATTTAGATGCGAACAAGGATAAAGACGTTGAACGATTGTAGCAAATGGGGAAACAGCGAGAAAAAGATAACAAAGGTTCCTCGAAGAAGAGAAGAAATATCGGGAACAGTAAACTAAAGAATAGCACAGCCTAGAGAAGGCAGACATGTGAGCGGGAAAAAAATCCGATTAAATAAAAATGGCTAAATTGGAAGGCCGCGCCAGTAGGAATAATTGGAGTAGTCGATGTCCAAGCAATTTCTCTTTTCTAGGACTCACCAATAAAATCCTGTCGTTTGTGGCCCCCGTTCATAGAGGCTGCTATTCCTGCTCGTATAGAAGAATGGATTGGTCTATTGGAAAAGAATTATAGCCAGAGGATTTCATGTGAGGCCATTCGATACCGGAGGGGATCGCGATCCGTGGACGAAGTCCACGGAAAAGGGTTGCTCGCTTGGACGGTCACGTTTCCAGGCTATTGGAAACGTCTTCTGGAATTTCTATCCGGCTTCAGGTTCGGTTTCTCGCGTTCCATTATGATTTACGGACGCGCACAGAGATGTCTCTCTTTCTTCCTCTCTCTCTCTTTCTCCTCCTCTCTCACCCTTTCTCTCTCTCTTTGCTGAGCAAAAGCAATTTCCTTTTAAAGTGTACTTGGAATGACGTTGGACCGTTTCAAGGAATCGTTATGTCCAAGTATAGGAACTGTTCAAGAGATTCCTCGGATTTTCTGTTTCGAGGATGTCAGTTGTTGGTGAAAGGTTTCGTTTTGAAAATGTAGTGAGTTATTTAACCGAGTGGAAAATATGTACTAACTTTAGTGAAAGTTACAGGAAAATAATGTTGTTAATATAGTTATGATGTAATAATTATGTTGAAGCTTAACATGTTCGCTTGCTATTAAAATATTGCTATCTCATCTTTCGAGTTACAAATATTTATCATGAAAAATACATTTATTGTAAATAGTAGTAATTGTTTCAATACGTTACGCTATTTCTCCAAGTTATCTATTTTGTCGAAATACAGCCACTGCGGAAGAAATGAAAATTAAAATATGTATTTACGAAAAATAAATGAGATTTTATTTATTTAGATAAATCACTTTATCTAAAGTGAGTTGGATTTTTCTTTAGAAAAATCCACAAATTTAGAATTCTATATTTGAAGGTTAGACAATTTGTAATATTCAGAATCTAAAATAAACGCCACATACTTTTGGAAGAAAAACTCGCAATTTCGCGTTTCCCTACGAAAAGCTAATCAATTAGTATCATTGAAGACCTAAAATACCTTTCTTCTGAAACCTCATTCAGTCGCCTTCCCGTTAAAAAGAATGGAATCAGATATTAGATTTTCCTCATGAAACCCTCGCCATCGAAGCCAGAGCCTCATCGAATCCTGCTCCACTCCGCGTATTCAATGTTTCAACCTCTGGTAGTAATCTCGAATCTGAAGATAATACGGACCAAATTACCAGCGTTTTTTCCCGGAAATTATTGTCTGTGGGCCCAGGAATCGTGTCTGTTCTGTACGCTTCGTAATCAGAATACAGATTGATCAATCCCAGCCTGCCCTCTGCGAGCAGGTGCAATTTAATTTCAAGCTTGGGATGTAATACGATCCGGTGCAATGTCGGTCGTGAAAAGTGTCACGGATGGAAAGAATTCTCGGTATGAAAACTTCAATTGCGAAGATTTCCCACGAGCTGCGGACCGTGGATGACATTTTTCATGGTTAAACGTTTCTCTCATTTAAAAACGCGTCTGGATTTTCGACGTGAAAGGAATTCAGCGAAGAAATGCCAACGATTAATTTCAGGTGAAGACGTGGCCTGGATGGAGCGTCATACGACGAAAAAGACGAACTTCAAGGAAGAAGAATGTTTAGAGCGCGATGGATCCGGAAATGAGAGATTCTAAAGTCTTTTCGAATGATTATTAAGTTTGAAATTGGGAAAATAAACGGGAGCGATGATATTTCATTGCATTAGTGAAATGAAGAAAGCATTTGCGAGTTAAATGCATTTTGGATTTTACTAATCAAATACATATTACATATATTAGTGGATGATAATTATTGGAATTTGATTTGATGGGCAATTAAGTAGACTGGTTATTGGAGTGATTAAGTATTTTCAGCTATTTGAAATATGCTGCTATTGGAATTGGATTTGAAATTAGATTAGAATAGATATTTAGAGGATAATTGCTCTGTGGATCTAGAAATGGGGCATTCTAAAATTGCTTGCGATGATTATTAAATTTCTGATTGAGATATGTTAAAAAGAGATTATAAATGTGGCATTTCGTTATAACAGTGAAGCGAAGGAAATATTTATGAATTAAATGAATTCTTAGTTGATGACACAATTTAGTGAGAAATATCTACATTGGCGAATAATAATTATTAGAATTTGATTTAATGGATATTTTTTAATCATGAAATCAGGTAACTTAGGAATGTTTAGAGTAATTATTTGACCTTGGATAGAATAATTATTAGAAATGCTGTTCGGCAAGCGTAACTATTGATGACTTGAAATATGTTACTACTATATTTTTATAGCAATAGATTGTGTTAAGATCTTATTGAAGCGTTTGGACGTGGATTGCAAGTGGACTTTTATCGTAAAGATGAAATGCTTCTTATGGCTTAGGTTAAATTTTGGTAGGTGACATGAAAAGTACATTAGTGAACAGAAAATATTGATTTTCGAGTTTATGGGTAATTTTTCATCAAAAAATCATAAATCATAATATTCATCGTTCTGAATCAAACAACTTTGTCCTGAAGTAGTTTTTTGTGTCGATGAAAGTAACTAATTACATTTTCCCAAGGAAGCCACCATAAATTGAAATATTTTGCTCTGTAAAATTTAATTTTTGCAAAATATTACATTGTATTTGCGCACATTATTCTGATAATGTAACTGTTTAAATCTTTCCCTATGTTGAACATTTTTTAGTCCATGAAATTATGTGATGACCACCGATAATCAACCTCTTAAACAATCTAGAATAAATAAAATAAAAATCTTGTATTACAGTAACTATTTGTTGTACTGTCTTTTTCTACATGCTAAGTCTTGGTAACTAATATTAAGATATTCGCATTCGGAATATAAAATGAAAACTTTATCAGGTAGAAATATTTTGCACGCCTTTTTACAGCTGCGCAAGGAAATTCATTCAAATAATACACTTCAAACGAATCTATATTCTGGTGATAACAAATTACGGAAAACCTCTATCGCGGGACAAGTGACTCAATATCGGACTAGGTTTCAGGAGAAAAATCGCGGCTGCAAATGTCTCCGCTATAAATCAGCGGTTTTATTACCCACACTAGTAGACCGGAAGTGATAGTAATTTTTACGCGACTGTTACTCGCATGCCGCGCCGCGCCAGTCAATATAAAGCAAGAGACAACAGCCGTGCAACTGCTTCCGTGCAAATCCATGTTCCTTCTCGAACGTGTAACTTTAAAGAGATTCTCCGCCACTGAAATTCCAAGCAACTACGACGGAAGTTCCTACGAAGATTGTCACGTTCCCGGTGTTTCCGGGGCAAGTAAATAAGAGAGAAGGTCCCGGGACTCACATCTACAAGCAGATTCTCGTCTCTCGTTGTCTTTGTTAAAATTGAAACGTGACGACTCCCTGGCGTCGTTAAGCGATGTCTGGAATCGATTAATTTCGTATGATATTTTAAAGCATATCAAGATTGCATAATAGTTGCGATCGAGCTGACTCCTGATAATGAGTTGTATGAAATAAGATATTGAAATGAAATGGATCACGTTTCTCTCTTTTTATAGGAGAATAATTTTAAACATATCGACTAGTAAAGCTTTATGTGTAAAAATCTGTCGTTTGTACTTTTCAATGATTTAACAGTAGAATCACAACTAAGGCATAAACCTTCCGCCATTTGTATCTATTTCAAATTATTGCAAGAAAAAATAAAATTACAAGATAGATATATCAGGATTATATGAGCAATGCAAAGAGAAAAACAAATCGTAATAAATATAAAACAAATATAAAATAAAAAATTTAATGAAGAAACCATTCGTCGGTAATTATGCAAAATAGGGAAAACATCATCGCCCATTTCAATCACCTTGAAATATGTTGTTAAGGTCAACATTCCGAATATTTTTTTCCTATACATATAACATAAGCTGGGCAACTTCAATTTTTCAAATATAAAGCAATTTATGTTTAATATTATACGTATTACATAACATTTCTTTCTCCAAATATTTGTTCTGTAAATAATTTTTACGATCACAGTAGTTATATTTGTTACAATTTTGTCCAATTGAAGATTAAAATAAAGTGCAATATTCCATATGTCAATCGATTCATCGAAAATTAGTTCATGTTAGCGTTGCCGATAGTAATTGAGCTATTATTTAGTTCAACCTATAATTGATTGATTTTTCTTTTTTATTTGTACAGTATTAAAGTATAGTATTATTGTCACACACATTAATGAATTAAGTTTAAGTTAGACTGTGTAAAAATGTGGTCGCTTACTCCAGGATGATACAGTACATATAATCGTAACCTAGATTTAATTTTAGTTCTATTCTACATAAATACCCATTTTTCCTTTAATATAAACATTTTAAACCTCCATCGAATGACTAATTATATGTGCTAAATTTTTGATCAATAGTAGCTAATTGACAAAAGCATAATCCTCGTAATAAGCTGTTCTTATTAATTCACAAGAATATTTTCTATCTCCTTTCATCTCGTAGCACGACGAAAATTATATTCGAGATAAAGTTCAAAGGCTGGTATTTATATGGAACAGTGTGCGTCCGTGAAGATAATTTTGCGTTGATGGAAACTCCGTTTATAACATTACAGACGAGTAGTTACATTGTAAACGGATTGCAGTTGAACAACCACTCCTTAAAGTTAATATTTATTGCTAGTTGGAAATATTCCGGAAAATTTCGCTGAAATTCCAATATATCATAATTTTGTGAAATTTTGAAACGTAAATTCTGTGAAGTCATGAAATTGTGTATGGATGTTGTTCGAGAGAATTATAAGCAAACTATTCTTCCGTTAAAATATGAAATGCCTGTACGTGTACATGATTTTATAGGGGGATTGAAAAGGGGATTATTGCAAACGATGCTTTTCGTAAATTCCTATCAAATTCTGCATTCTAAAGTAATTGTGTGGAGTTTTAGTTTTAATTTAATTTCACTCTGAATTTATTTTGAACAGAATCTATGTAAATTATACAATAGTATTATTACAAATATTATTTATTTTCAGAAACAATGAAATTAGTATCTCAGCCGATGCAATTCAATATATTAAATATTTACCATAGTATGTATATAAATCTCTCTAATATATAATTACATATACTATAAAATATTGTATTATAATTGATTGATTTATTGTTCTTAAATTTTATTAATATGTCTTACAACCTATCTTATAGCATTAATAGAAATATTACGGGAATAATACAGGTATAAATGAAATGAATAATATTATACACGAATATAACATATAGATTAATAACTATAATAACAGATAATATAACATAATAAATAAAATAATATTAGGTGGACACAAATGCAATTAATGTTGCAAATTTAATTTAGGATATTCTTCTTATCATTTAATTTACATTATCTATCATCACATTACATTATCATATCAATAAATATAATACACACTATTAATACATTATATCAAAGAACTAGATTCTACTTTATAACAATATTTATTCCTAATTACAATAATAATTACTTAGATCATGCAGTAGTTAATATAAATTGCAATTAATATGATAATGTATTCATACAATTAACATCATTTCGACATTATACGTCATCATTTACATAGCATTGATAATACAACATTCGAAAATTAGAATAGCGGATAATAGTTTCATTGTACTCAAAATACTTATAATTAACGCGTACGTATGTAGACAAGGATTTGAACAGGAATATTTCAATTATTAAAATTAATTAAATTTAGGGTATCAATATTAAATATGTAAAAATGTAACAGTATTAAATTAATTATAAGTGTATTTATGTTATGTGAATGTTTATTCACGATAAATATATAAAATATACAGAAAATATATTAGTAACGTATTTATAGTTATGCTACTATTTATACTACATACTATATATATATTATTGTTATCACATATATATACACAATTAATATTATGTATTAAATATATTATACATTATTTACAAATTCTATTATATATTATATAATATATATAATTATAAATAATATATATATATGAAAGAAGATGAAAGGACACCGGAGCCTTCCCTTTGGAATTTTGAGGAAATCCCCTAATACTTTAGTCTAGATTCTACCATAGCCGTAACTAAATAATTGTCAACGATTCAATCAGAATGTATTTCTCAAGATTTGTATAATGAGCTTGGGCTCGAGGCGACAACCAGTCGCCCAGCGTGTCCGCGGTCAGGGGATGAACGTTTTGTCTAACAAAGGTATGGAGTAATTGTATAGCTCCCCTTAAAAGAAATAATTGTAGCGGCACTCCACAGTAAGCATTCCAATGGTTTCTGTCCCGTGGCTCGCCATACGCAGACCCTACTCTTAGGGCCGGATGATTACCAGATGTCGATGCATCTTCACAGTATACGTTCAGCTAGCTTGAGGACCCGCTATAAATCTTAGGATTTGGATTTAGTTAATTAAGGTCCTTCAAACGGACAAACAGCCTTTGTCCTAACTAGGGGAAGATAGGGGAAATATGCTTTCTCAAGAACGACGCTTCCCGCTAACAACATTTTTTCGAGGATGGCCAGCATCCTTTTCTAACCACCAACATAGAAATTAGCCAATTAACTGCAACGTCCATTTCCCTCACTTTCCGAACGAGGGCTTTTCTCGACGAATCCGATGATCTCGTGTCCTTAGACACACCCCCTCTATTAGGTAAAAACGTTCATCCCGTGACCGCGGATACGCTCGGCGACTGGTTGTCGCCTCGAGCCCAAGCTCATTATACAAATCTTGAGAAATACATTCTGATTGAATCATTGACAATTATTTAATTACGGATATGGTAGAATCTGGACTAAAGTATTGGGGATTTTCCCAAAATTCCAAAGGAAAGGCCCTGGTGTCCTTTCATCTCCGACATATATATAAGTTCCAAAAATTGAATATTATCTATGATATAATATTAACAATACCTTATGCATATTATAAATTGCGTGACAATAAATTATAAGCGTTCTTCTAAATCTACAGTTGCTAATTGATAATGTTTGTATGTCAAGTACAATCCTTGTTTGCTTTTTCGAATATGTTATTAGAAAAATATGCGGAAACTTTCCATAAATTTGCTTGTTCACATATAAGTTACTAATTTAATGAACTTAATCGCACTGAACTACTTTAATATGAAATAAACATATCGTTTAATTAACAATTAACAAAAGATAGATAATATTGATTATTGTTAAATAAATATGTCAGTTACATAAGTTCCAGGTATAGAATATGTTCTTGTATATATTCTTCAAAACAAGTATAAAAAACACATACATTATACAAAAAATTCAGAATAAGAAACATATTTTTATAAACGTCCAATCACACAACAAATTCCTATCCATATAGATTTCATTTCTAGACACAGTCTATGAAAATATCAGTTGTTTAAGTATAATTACAAAGTAAATACTATAAATAGCATAAAACTAATTTACATATCATATATAGTTACATATTAATCACATAATTAATTTAATCTTGGCATTATATGCTTCATTGCAAAGTTAGAAATCTAGTAAAATTCGTTGTCAGCGCCCATGATTAATTTTTCAATTCATATCCTACTCCTTTGCCACAAGATTTAGGGCGAAGTATGCTGTTGAAGCAGCACGCGCAGTCTGTCTCAAAATCCCAGAGTACGCTTAAAAACACGTGTATACGTAAGGGAACATAAAAGCATGCTTAAAAACTGCGGATAAAGTCACATTTGTAAAAGCTGCGCCAGACGTTTTAACAGAAACCTCTGCCTTCTGTCTTGGACGCGTTTTTCCTTCGCATTTTTTACGATTCTTCACGCTGCTGTGTTGTCGGATCTTTTTTCCACGTTGTCACGAAAATATATGCTCGTGAATAAAAGGAAAACAAAGGTGGGGAAGAGTGAAAAATAATGTTTTGTTTGATTAAAGAAGTCGCGAATAAAAATTTATTGCTTTATATTTACTTCCTTTTATAAATTGTAAGCTAATGGAAATAATACATAATAAATTTACATAATAAATTTGTATAATTAATTAAAAATGTTCAAGTACTATGAGTTTCATAAATTCGAATTTGAATATATTTTAGATTTTATGGATATATTTTATTATTTAAGATGTGATATTAGTCACTGGTTGTATACTTTGGTTCATTGTTTTTTGTAAAGGAAATTTTTCTAATCGCATATTGATTGAAGGAAGTTCTATTTAGTTTCAATAGTATTGTTGCAAATTTAAATACTTTGAATTTTTTCTTTTTTTTTATGCACTCTACAATTTGTCCAGGAAGAATATTTAGTAAATTGTTTTAGCAGTGTTTTGAATATTTATCAACATCAGAATATTTATTTAAGTAGATGCTTCCTCAGTAGGATACATCTCTAATGCACACACTCTTTATGCTGGAGGATGGAGGTCGTTTGGATGCGTTCTGCGTAATCTTCTAGGAAGGTTTTCTGAATATAGATTATTTCCTACATCGCTGGGATGGTTTTCAAGCCTTATCATGTACCTGTTGCATAGATATTTTATTTCCTCTTCTACTGATTTGATCATAAGGTCGCTTCGTATTTGCTCATCCCGCATATACCAAAGAACGCTGACAATAGTTCTCAGAATGACGGACTGTAGTGCTTCCATCTTCGCTATATGGCTTTTAATAGCCGTCCCCCTAAAGCAATTTTGTAGGCCCAAATTGGCTTGATTATCGTTTTATAAATGCGGAGCTTATTACTCATGCTTATCTCACAGTTCCTGCTAGTAAGCTAGTACATTTCACTTTTATTCGTCTTTTGATACGAATTTGTTCTATTTTAGCCCTTATGTGATGTTCCCATGTCATTTCTTCGTCCATATGTAAACCTAAGTATTTGACTGTTTTAGTTTGAGATATACTGGCATTGTTGAGAGTAACAGGAGGAAGAGTTCCTCTTTTTAATGTAAATGTAATGTGGTTATACTTCTCAGAATTTCCTTGTATTCTCCATTCATTTAATTATTGTTTAATTTTTAGAAGATGTTGTTGCAACATGTTGTATGCAATTTTTGAATCTTCGTGCGTGGCCATAATTGTAGTATCATCCGCAAATGTAGATATTGAGGTTCCATTAGTGGTAGGAGTATCTGCAGTGTATAGCCTGTATAGAATTTTTTTTTATACGTGGGGAAATCCTCATAGACATCCCGTCACTCTGGGTAGCGTCGGGGTAATGTCGGACTTTACCGACTAAAACCCCACGGTGATTCGCCTGACGCTCAACAGGGATGCCCCGGGACCTCTTTCGAATTACTGCCGGAGCACTCCTGCGTCTTCTCCCATTCTGGGGGAGTCGTTCCTAGGTTAGTTCGGGCATTGGGAGGGACCACCCCTCTCAACGCTATCCCCTGGGCCGTTGTGCAAGTCTGAGGAGATTTCAGATCCTCCTCGGCGTGTCAGCCCCTATGACCACCTAGGGCGGCGCAGGGCCGACCTTCGGCGCAGAACCCTACAAGGGTGAGATGTTCTCACCCTATCACACTCTGTTCGCACCTTTACGAGCATTACTCCATTGAAATAGGTGCGGACGTGCTTTCACAACTGATGAGGGGTCTAAACGCTGGCCAATCGCTAGTCGCAGAATACGACGGGGGGCCTCCCACGCCGGACAAAACTCCAGCACGTGCTGGGCCGCGTCCTCGCTCTCTCCGCAGTGGTGACAGGTGTTCCTTACCTCCCTTCCGATTTTATGCAGGTATTCCCCGAATACTCCATGTCCTAGCGGAATGATAACGGCCCGGTGGCCACGGACCTGATCTTCGGCGAGTAGGTCGGAGCGCCACCTCACGTCCAGCTTCCTCCCGAACGTCGCAGGTCGCCTGCCCGGCGGGGGGGGGGGGAAATCCCAAGCAGGCCACGTAAGACGTTGGCTGCCGCCGTTACTTTGAGAACCAGGAGCTTGAAGTGCGGCCCAAACGTTCATGACCGTCCCTTGACTGTCGATGGTGAGGTCCAAATATTTTATCTGAAGCCTTACCTCAACATCCTCCCCACTTATGACCAAACATAGGCCAGGCGGAGAAGTCCCCTTACGCCGGCAGTTGTAAAACCATATGGCCTCCGACTTGGCTCGGGACAGCCTCAGACCCAGCCTGCGTATAGCCCGCACCGCGCAGGCTGTGGCAAGCTCGCCGTGGCGCAGCGTCTCGTGTCACCAGCGTCCCCCGGCCAGGACCAACCTGTCGTAGCGTGTATAGTACTGGCCTCAGGACATTGCCTTGCGATACACCTGCTTCAATGTTATAGATTTTTGAAATCGAATCTTGTATTTTAATAAAATGCGTTCTATTTTCAAGCTATGATCTCAAAAATTGGTGATAAGGTGGAGAAAAGTTTTATTCAATTTTGTATAGAAGCCCTTCGTGTCATACTTTATCAAAGGCTTTTTCTATGTCCAAAAAAACAGAGGTGCAATACTTATTTTGTTTCAATGCTGAATAAATTTTATTGGTTAACTACTTGCTCAATTGTCGCATATTTATTTCTAAATTCAAACTGATGAAACGGAATTAAGTTCTTTTCTTTTATTACTTTTCTCATTCTAATTAGAATTATCTTTTCTAGCAATTTAGATACTGACGGAAGAAGCATATCGGTCGATATGACGATGGCAAGTGACGATCCTTTTCTGGTTCTGATAATATTATGACGAGCTATCTTCCAACTTACAGGGAAATATTTAATTCTTAGAACCGCATTAAAGATTATAGCGAGCATTTTTACAGCTTTTGGTGGGAGTTCTTTGAGAATCTTCACTAATTATATCAAATCCAGGAGATTTTTTATCTCGAGTTTCATGGATAAGTTGTGTGACTGCCTTTACCGTAATTGGTGCAATATTTTGAACGAGGTGCTCAACGAATTTCCGTGTGGAATAACACTTGTGGAGTTGTCTGTATTTTGTTTAAATATATTCTGAAAATCATTAGTGAAAACGTTTGCCTTTTACAGTGTACTCTTAGCCCAATTAGAGTCATTTTTCTTAATAACAGGTAGAACAGTGGTTGACCTTTTCAACCTTTTGGTAGCTTTCCAGAGTAAAATAGTTCATGTCTTTACTGGGTGATAGTTTCATTATGTATTCGTCAAATTCTAAATTTGACGTGGTTTTGGCGTTTAATCTGCTTTCGTTGAGCTGTGTTTTATATTTTTGCCAATTACTTTTTAATTTACATTTAAACTTAATTTTCTGCAGTATATAAGCCGCAAAGGATAAATAATTTTTATCGTTTTCCACTTGTTTAGTGGCTATCCAACTTGCTTCTTATACTATATCGACGAAGTTCATTACTGCCGATTCAATTTGTGCAGGTGTGTTTAAAGGCATATTACTATTTATTTTAGTTTCTAAGTACTTTTTAAATTGAACTCAATTAGTACTATTGTTGTACAGATGATTTGTTACGTTCGCGTACATTGCTGTAGTATCGTGGACGAAAGGCCTAAGAGATATCGGGCGAACTATAAACAATGTCGCGAGAAAGCCAAAGTGCCGGCAGGCAGAACAATGTATCGTCGGTCCTTCAATCGAATAGTTTCGCGGAAAAGGTCTGCGTGACCCTGGTCACGAGCGGTTGCGGAACACGTGCGTAGTGGGGCTAAGACAAAAGACAAGGGGTTGCTAAGGGACAAAGACGAATTAACAGTCAGTGTGAGTTGAGAAACAAGAGAGTGTGAATCGAGAAGTCAGGGAGATAGTGCTGCTAGCGTTGTCGAGAGAGTGTGGCCGTGTGTGAGAAAGAGAGAGAGAGAGAGAGAGAGAGAGAGAGAGCGTTGGATCCGTGGTGACCGTGGCTCTCTAGTTGATATTGTTTCCAAAGAAAGTTTTCGTATAGATTGTTCTAAAATTTTACCTCGCGGTATGTTAGTTTTTGATCTCCATAATTTATGGCATTATAACCTCCACCAGTAATAAATTTATTTTCTAATAATTTGCCTAATGTCTTGCTTAATAATTATCACTGAACACCACGTCCCCTACCAGATGGATGTTTAGTGTCATATACATTATAAAATGGAATTTTGATAAAGCTTTTTACCGTGAAATGAGTTTCAGAGATGAGTAGTACGTCGACTTTATTTGTATTTATAAAGACTTTCAGCTCTTGCAATCTTTGTAGTAACCTGTTGGCATTCCAAATTGCTATTTTTAAAGTATTCATTTTATTGTACTTATTATTGCTTTTTGGCGTACACAGAAGGAGTTTTAGCATTTTATTGATTTGTTGTGATTGTTGAGCTCGTAATTGAGTTTCAACTAACAATTGAGACGCTACTAATAGTTCTTTCAAGTCAGGTGTTGGATCTGGATTTCGGTAGTAACAACTGGTAGTTCCTTTTCCTGGAATCGAGTTGCTTGAACGTAAGTTTTGTTATTGATTGTTATGTTGTGGTATCTCCTTTTGGGAGTGTCGTTGTTGTCATCTGGGATTACCTTACGATTTAAATTATTTGAATTTTTTGTAACTGATTTACGTCTTACTCTAGGAAAGAGTTTATGCTATTTTCTCACTGAGCAACTCTTATAACTAGCAGAGTGGTTACCCTAACAATTGTAACATTTAACATCAGCTATTTTTCTTATAATAGGACAGTTGGAAGACCAGTGACTCGAAAACATTGCAGAATGTCTGTTTTATTTCTAGGAGGTTCAAAGGACACTACCGTGTTAAGTAGTCTATCAACTTTGTAAATTTCTTTGTTATTTTCCCTAAGTTCAAGCTCAATGAAGAGATTGCTTTGTGACGAACTTAATTATATTGTTAATTTGCCTGCTGACTTAGTTCTTTCAGTTCGTCCATTATTAAACTGCTGTTGGTTCTAGGATGCATTCCCTTAAGTACTACCTTATAGCTTCTATTCTTCTTCAGATGGTAGCTGTGGAAATTTGCATTCTTATTTTTTAATGCCCGAGTAAGTTCTCTATAAATTTCGGCAATATTAACTTGTACTTTGACATGATTATCTTCTAATTGTTTGAGAGTATAGTTATCATTGGCTATTTTTATCATTAGTTTCGTGAGGGGTTCTATGACTTGACCTTCGATGTATACTGATGGAGGTTTTGGTTGCTGTTTTTCGATAGCCGTTGTGTTGCTTCTTGTAGGTTCGTCATCCAGCTCTGTCAGCACGCTAAACGGATTACTAACCGGTATATTATTCAACCACTTGTTATGTTCCGTGACTGTTTTAACCAAATGATCAGGTGGAATGGTTTTCCCTTTTTTTGATGAATAGTTATTGATGTTTATAGCTGTCGGGGTATCAGTTTCCATTAGATCTGTTAAACTGTTATTCACTTACTATTTAATGATAGACAATTTTTCGGTAGCTATAATGATTTTTAACTGCAGACTGCTATTTTTTGTGCTATTTGTAATATAGATTTGCCAACGGCAAGTTTATCACAAACACACTCTCACTGTGAAATCAAATATACGACACTAAGAAAAGAACTAATCGCTTTGCGTAAACACTTTTTATTGCTGCAACTTTTCGGGCGAGATTATTCTCTGAATTTAAATTACATTCCTCCTCAAAAAGATAACCCAGGTGTGTTATTTTTAATTTCTCAATGACAAAAGTGCAAAGTTTTTCGTCTGTAACGTATAATACCAAAACATTATGAGCTCAGGATATGCGGTTCGTTGAAAATAATTAAAAATATTATGAGGTTTAGTGTGTAACAAAAAAAATATTGTTTTATTTTAAGAACGAAATGATAACACACTGTGTCAATACGTTTGGAAATTGCTCAGTAATTCATGATCTATCAACGAGTAAAGATTACAGTACAATATTATGTAAATTTGTAAGCATGTGGAATGCGGAAAAAAATTAAACGAGTCTGAAAAAAATCCAATTCTTGAACTAAAACAACAACAGTTATCAGTAGCAAAAATATCGAAAGCAATAAGACGAACTCGTAAAGTAATAAACAATTTCTTAAAAAATACTGAAGATTATGGCAAAAAGAAAAGTACTGGTCGGCCGTCATCGTTATCCGATCGTGATAAGCGAACAATTTTGCGTGTAGCTTCCAACTCGTAGTTAACAACGAAGTAAATAATGGAAAAAACTAGTCTTAGTGCCAGTGTTTCAAATGTTCGTCGAGTTGTATTATCCTGTAAAGATATTAAGAGGCTAAAATTGAAAAAGAAACCTTCGTTTACAACGAAACACAAAGTAGAACGTTTACGCTTTGCAAAAGAAAAAATGCATTGGAAAAAGAAATGGAGAAGGGTACCATTTTCAGATGAAAAAGATTCAACTTGGATGGTCTTGATAGGTCATGACATAAGAAAAGAGGCAATGTCAGCAATTCGACAACAAATGGGAGGAGGCAGCGTGATGGTTTGGACCGGCATCGGTTATTTCCACAAGACAAGTATCAAGTTCATCGTTGGGAGAATGAATAGTGTCCGATACATAAATTTAATCAAAGAACAAAAATAATCATGTAGAACGCATTTCTGGACCTGATTCAACCTTTCAACAAGATAATGCACCTGTACACACATCAAGATTGGTCAATGTACAAAATTTTTTATTCTGGAAAGACTAAGAAATCAAATTTCGTAAAACAGTCTACAGTATCTTTTATCTGCAACACGTCACCATCGATTATATTCGCCAAACACATTAATAAAGTTCCAAGCGTAAACGAAAGACGGCGAAACAAACTGGGAGACTATACTGTATAACTTTTTCTTTTTTTATTTCCATGCACATTACAATCAATTCTCTCATTGAGAATTTTAAGTAAGCTACGCTGGCGTGGCACTGTGACATGATTAATTATTTATGATGTGATTAATTCTAACTGAATCTAGTGCTTAATTCTAAAGGATATTGTCTTTTTAACCTGCGGATCTGATCCGACGTGTCAAATAGTTGAGTAATTAGGGAGTTTCGATGGTTGTTAACTCTTATGATATATCTATTACTACATTTTGCTATTTCTTCTTTGACTGTTGGTATCTTGAGGTCGCGATGTATTGTTTCGTTGGTAACATACCAGGGTGCATCTATTAGGGATCTTAGAGTTTTCGATTGGAAACGTTGAAGTATTTCAATGTTGGAATTACTTGCTGTTCCCCATAGTTGGATCCCGTAGGTCCAGGCAGGTTTTATTATGGTCTCATAGAGCGTAATTTTGCTCTGCGTGTTTAAGTTGGAACGTCGGCCAATGAGCCAGTAGAATTTTTTAAGTTTAGCCTTGAGTTGCTTTGATTTGTCAATGATGTGTTGTTTCCATGTCATTCTCCTGTCCAGAGTCATGCCCAGATATCTGACTGAATCCTTGTTAGGAATTGTAATATTATTAATGATCACCTGAGGGCAGGTTTGTTTTCGCAGCGTGAAGGTTACTTGTGTGGATTTATTTTCATTAATTTTGAAGCCCCATTTTTGGAACCACTCTTCCATAGAGTCGAGACTTCGCTGGAGAGTGGAGGATGCAATTATCGGGTCTGCCTGGGATGCTAGTAAGGCTGCGTCGTCAGCAAATGTCGCTGTGGTTATCTCTGTTAAAATTGGTAAGTCGGCAGTATAGATGGAGAACAGCAGGGGTCCGAGGACACTGCCTTGAGGTATGCCAGTTTCTATTGGAAATGTTGCGGTTGTGGCGTTTAAGTATTTAACCATGAATTGTCTATTGGTTAAGTAAGATTTTAAGATGGAGTAGTAGGTGTGTGGTAGGATTTTCTTTAGTTTCAATAAAAGTCCTTTATGCCACTTTGTCGAATGCCTGTTGAATGTCTAGGAATACCACAGAGCAATATTTTTTCTTTTCTAAGTTTTGGCTGATGTTGTGTGTTAGACGATGAATTTGCTCAATCGTAGAATGTTGCTTCCGAAAACCGAATTGGTGATCAGGCAGTGTTTTCAAATCCTCTAAGAGTGGCAGGAGTCGATTCGTTAGCATCTTCTCGAATAGTTTTGACAATGTAGGTAGAAGACTAATTGGGCGATAGGAGCTGGTTTCGTGTATTGGTTTTCCGGGTTCAAGGCGAAGAATTGCATTAAAAATTGATGTAATGAGTGCAATCCCTTTTATAGGAAGTTCCTTGATTGCTTTATGGCTTATTTGGTCATGCCCCGATGTTTTCTTGGGATTTAGGCGACTGATTAATTCTGTAATTTCTAGAGAGGTAAAGGTTCAATAGGAGTAGACATTTGGAAGGGCGAGTGCATGTATTCTGTTATTTCCGCGGCAATATTGGAGGCATGGGGTTTAAATTCGTTAGATAGGTGATTAGCAAAGAGGTTGGCTTTTTCTATAGGGCTACGCGTCCATCCACCTTGGGGACAGCGAATTGGAGGAATTATTTGTGGAGGACTAGTGAGTTTCCCGGAAGCCTTCCATAGTGAGTAGTTGGAGTCAGCTGTGGGAGACGGATTGGCAAGATAATTTTGGAAACAGTCATTTTTATAATTTTTAATGATTTTGGTTATATTTCTAGTTGCATTATTTAGCTTAGCTTGCGTTTGTCGTCAAGTGTTCTATGACTCTGCCATACTCTTCTAAGTCTACGTTTTTCTGCTATTTTTTTTAAAAACGTGATGGGGAATTCATGTTTATTGATAAAACTCTTAGTAGGTGTGGACGAGCGGATAGCGTTTACTATGCTGGTGTTTAAGTATTCCGTGGCTGTTTCTTCATTTGTTTTTAGGGAAATTAAGGCTGATGTTGAATGATTAAAGACTTCTCTAAAGAGCTGCCAGTTGGTGNGGTTGGTTGTAAATAAAGCCATTGGATGGATTTTCGATAATTGTTGAGTTAATTGTTGCAATAAGGGGGGAGTGATCTGATGAAAGTTCTGCCGAGGAGTTGATTTGGACATATCTTGGCGAGATATTTTTAGTTATAAAGAAGTCTAGTAGATCAGGTATTTTATTAGTGGCAGTGGGCCAGTATGTGGGTTCATATGTGGTGAGGTAGTTGAGTCTGTTGGTGTTTATGCTATTCAAGGGTTTTTTGCCTCTTACTGTGATAAGTCTGCTGTCCCATTGGGTATGTTTGGCATTGTAGTCTCCTCCAGCTATGAATCTATTGCCCGGAGCATCAAGGAAGTTATCGAAGTCTTCCTTAGAAATGGAGTGTCTAGGAGGACAATATACTGCTAAAGTGGTGATTGAACCATGGCAATCTTCTATCGCTACGTTTGTAGCTTGGAGATAGTCCTTCTAGAACGATGGAAGCTCGTAATGCTTAATGCTGGTTTTGATAATAATTCCGGTGCCGCCGTTGGTCTTTCCACTGGGATGTTGGGTATGGTAGAAGTTATAACCATTTATTTTCAGGTAATTTTTGTCGGTGAAGTGAGTTTCAGATATGAGCATTACGTCGATTTGTTGTTGTTTTAAGAAGAGTTCTAGTTCGTATTTGTGCTGAGCTAGACCGTTGGCATTCCAAAGAGCTATACGTATTGGTTTTATTTTGCGTCGGGACGTATTAATTTATCCATGATGACCGTTAATAATGATAGTAAATTGTTAATTTGCTCTGATTGTTTCTCAATTAATTTTTCGGATTTAGTAAAGTTATCCGTGTTTTGTGAACTGGGAACACTATTTTGAGAATGGTCACTATGGATTTTCGGATTGATTTGATTTCCTTGAATTGTCTGCGCATAGGAGATTGACGGAGTAGAGAATTTTTGTGGACTGGGTACTTGGTTAATTGTCTTCTCGACTCTGGGTTTAGGATACTTGTTTTTGTACAAGGTCTTGTAGGCTGAGCAACCTTTATAGTTCGCAGGATGCTCTCCTTGGCAGAGGATGCACTTTGCAGGAGTTTCTGGAGATTTAATGCACTGATCAGTGGGGTGAATACCTGCACATTTAACGCAGCGGAAATTATGATTGCAATACTTCTGTGTACGACCGTACCTTTGGTACTTTTTACATTGCACTATCTCTTTTTTTATAAAAGGATGTTCGATTTTTACTACTGAGTTCATTAGTCGATTGATGTTATAAATTTGTTTATTGTCTGGCTTTTGTTTTAACTCAACAAAGAATAAGGATAACGGGTTTTTCAAGATCCTATGCCTTATGTTGCTAATGTTAGTAACCTCATGGCCATGATTTAGGAGTTCGAACTTCAGTTCGTCTATGTTAGCTGAGTGGTGGATGTTGCGTAGTACCACTCGAAAAGGTCTTTCTTGTTTGAGTTGATATGTGTGGAAGTTTGCATTCAAGGATTTTAGCAACTTTATTAGTTTTCTATAGGAGTCTGGGTTAGCCGGAAGAATTTTAACTTTGTTATTATTTATTTTTAATTTGTAATCCTCTTTGTTGATATCTTTCTCAATGGACTTTATCATTGTTTGAATGTCGATGACATCATCGATGAAGATAGGTGGGGGAAGGGGATTTTTTTGTGTCTGTTGGATTGTTAGTGTTTAGCTGCGTCCATAGCGACGTCTGTGGATTCTAATATTGCGAATCTATTGTAAGTGGTTACATGGCTAGTTGACGGTTCGTTCTGATTAGTGTTTGTGTTTATTTTAACTGCTTCTAGCTTACGTTTTTTTTTACGTTGTTCGTGTCGTTTGAAAGGTGGGATATATTGTCCTTTTGCCACGGAGGAGGTAGAACGGTGCAGTTATAGATTTGCTCAAGAGAGCCTGATCGATATACATCTTCGAGCTAGTTAAATCAATTTGATATAACTAGTCGAGAGGCTATGATTCGGGTCAGAGATTAGGAGTGTTGGATTTTCCACTAGTAAGTTAAGAAAACACTTGGTTTATGTCTGTTTCGATTCACTTCCACTTTCGAGGGATGGACGACATGTGTTGTATTGTGAACTACACTGAGCACTAGACACACGTCTGCGATACCGTATAACTAAAGATCATTTTTCACGTTCATAAAGAAAAAGGAAAGGAAAGAGAAAGAAAGCGTAGATAAACTCTAAACAATCTTTTATGGTCGCGCTTCTGTAAGCACTTGAACAGTCAAGGCTCTCTCGAAAATTAGTGATCATTGGGGAAACATGGAGACGACAAGTTCATGTGGATACGTAGCATGGTGTAATTGACGTACTGCGCGTGGTACAGCCGTTTTCACAGTTGTCTCCCATTATTGTTTCACGGATGGAGTACGGACAATGCGTATCATCGTTTTCACGGTTGTGTTCTCCGTCATTGTTCCATGGACGACGGCCGAACAAAGAGTTTTCAAGTCGTATAAAGAGTGTCCTGCATACCAGCTACACAATGGGACGTCTTTCCTTCGTTCCTCGTCCTCGTGACATTTGTTCATCCTCTGGCTGCATTTTTCCTTTGCCACTTCAGCTTTTTAACTGGAAGGTTAAAAAACAACGTGAAAATGAAAAGAGATCCCCTTTTCTTTGTCTTTCTTTCTTCTTTCCCTTTTCCAATTCTCCCGCGCTTATATCCACTTTATCTTTCTTCTCGGTCACTTTAGGGAGCATTTCTTTTTGATCTTTTACTTCATCGAATTAAACAAACACGATCTTTCGTCAGGTAAATAAATTAAAGAGGACGGAGAAAGAGTTTTTCCATTAGAGCATCGAAACGGAAAATATTGTGGTATAGCTGCGTATTGTACAGGAGAGTAATATTGATTTATTTTCGTTGCAGTGGTCTTTGAGAGAATTAGTGGACGGTTTAATGGCGAATATACTGCTAGTTTTCATAATAATTAGGGTTTCGTACGAACTAAATAATCGAAAGATAGTTACGGAATGGTTATAGACTTGAATGAAATAAACATATTTTTTACAAATCGCGATTGATTTGAGGATTATTTATATTTTTATTTCATATTTGAATATTAATTATTATTATTTCGTCCATGTGCACATCAGTGACACCCACTACCATACAGTGCCAGGTGAATCCATCACAACCAGCAGCGGAAGCTTTATCACTACAGCAAAGTCAGTGACGTCAGGAGCCGTCACCTTCCAAAAGGTATAACCCGTTGATCAAGGATCGGAACCACGCAGCCTCCCGACGCAGCGGCACAATCATCAACGAAACGAGTGTCAATAACTTCAGTCTCACAACCAAACGAGTGATCTTTGGGAAGGAACACCTTCCTCGCGAAGCACACGCACACAATATTTCGCTGCCCAGTGACGAGCGACAACTTGCAGCCGGGATAATTTCGCATCGAGAAATCATCAGGAATCACCAATCGCACATCACAAGTATCACTTTCGTTAACGAAGTACCTTCATCACGAAGCATGCCGACCGCGTGAAAAATCAACTCTCTGTGACGAAAACGCAATAAACTTCTCGACAATATCCTAAACGGCCTAAAGGAAGGTAAGGTAAAGGTAATCGACGATTACCAACAGTCCAACAATCATGACGTTGGTCTTTTGAAATCATATCAAGTCCAACTTGAGGAAAGATAGAAACGATTCCTACTCGTCCAAGAAAATTTATATGACCTCGATGAAGAGGAGTACACTCAGGAATGCAAAGCGTTTGTAAATTACATTTCCCTGGACGGTCGATTAAGGAATGTCATGGAGGGCAAGCGACCATCAACCCCGTCGACACTCAAATGCAGCAGCAACACGTTTAGCAGTTTCCAGGGAAGTAACAATAATTAAAATAACAACAGTAACAATATTCATACTCTGTCGACGGAAAATATCATATTGAATTTAGCGCCGATTCCGTCGCATGACACGCGCAGCTCATTGCATGACATTTGCAGGCTCGTCGCTTTATTAAGTCACGTAAACTTGAGACTTAGATTTTAAACAGAAGAAGGTTGAGCCGTAGCACAAATATTAACTTTTTTCGTTTTGTTGTGAGACTAAAGTTGTTGGAACTCATTACGCTGATTGTCCAGCTGCGGCGGGAGGCTGCGTGGTTGCGTTCCCCGACCAACGGGTTATACCTCTTCGAAGAAGACAGCCCCTGACGTCACTGATTTCGCTGCAGTGGTAAAGCTTCCGCTGCTGGTTGTGATGGATTCACGTGGCACTGTATAGTAGTGGGTGTCACTGGTGTGTACACTTTCACTTGATACGTAATCCGGCTCGAAGGACCAAAATGTTCGACCGTTCGCGGAGAGACGCGATCGCGAGCAAACGCACCAACGGGAGTCGTAAATTCCCGTTACGATTACATAATCGACGCCACGAAATGGTCGATCCCCTAATTCGTTTAGGCTAATAGAGGTGGTTGAATTGATTATAACACTGAAGTAATAGGTTACAATTGACACTTTATTCCAATCACTTTATAGACATAGATATTTACGCTCGGTGCGTATAGATATAAGTTAAGTAGATGACTGAACTAAATGTGGAAACCCAGTCAAGAGATGTTGACTGATCTAAAGATGGGGAATCAGTAAAGTTCCGTGACAATGCTGTGGCGGAGGAAAGCTATTGATGGGTGTGTCTAACGCACGGGACCATTGGATTTGTTGATGGCAATTTTTGCTAGGAAAGTGAGGGCAATAGTCATTGCTTCTAATTGGATAAGAAAAAGGTTGGTGGGTAAGAAAGGGTTCTAGCCGCCCCCGAGAGAAAGTTGCTAGCGGAAGACACCGTAGGTGAGAAAAATCAAATTTCCTGTGCCTTCTTGAAGTGGACAATAAATTTAAGGAACACTTGAAGTAAAAAGATACTTGTTTGGTCTGAAGGACCTTAACTATGAAAATGCCAAGATTTATGGTGGATCCTTAAGACTATTGAGGGTACACAATAAGGGTGTGTAGACATCTGTCAGCCATCTTGCTTGCGGCGTGGGGCCTGGTTTGTGTAGAGAGTCACCGGACGTAACAGTCCACGATTGTTTAATATTCTATTCTTTTTACACAGTTATACAATACTTTTGTATAATTAAACGTTATTGTTAGCAAGAAATTGTTAACGAATTTTCAGGGTACTTTCATGGTTCATATTCTCTAAAATAAGCAGCACGATATTTATATCGTCCTCTATTGTATAAAGCAATAAATAGAAGAATAGAATTGCTTTGTCTGAATATTATAGTGAACGACTACGAGTACATACAGGCTCCACCCCAATAACATGTAAAAGTGGGCATAACACGATTCCTTGTGGAAGGATAAGAAAAAAATATATAATAACATATTTTTCATTCTCGGCATAGTTTTCGAGAAAACCGAGTTTGAAAATCTATCAAGTATACTTGAACGTGGTTAACATTCCTACTTCATGTTACATTTTCTTTTTCCGCAATGATGTAATGACTTTTGCAACGATAACTAAAGGAATAATATAATGAATTTTATTTTATTTTTTTTTTTATGTATTCAAAATCAAAATAATTTTGTATCGTGGCTACTTATACCAATACCAGTCAAAATGACTGGTACTTGTCAAAGTGTAAGGGGATCCTAGAATCTGTTTACCGAATCACGTTTCTACAATTTTTACTGCGTATCGTTTAATATGTTGGTGTTGATTAACAGGAAAATTCCAGAGCGATCACTAGATCGCTAGATGTTAAAATAAAATTGTAAAACTAGTCATTTCTACTGGTGTGGTAGTTCTAGTGTTAATTCGGGTCTGGGCAGTACTAAATAATCAACAAGAAGACATTTTACGTAAGAAGAGGAAAGATAAAGGAAAGAGTTAAGACGAAAATGTAGAATAAAATTTTTCCGTTTAAGGTGCCATTTTTAGAAAAATAAAGCTTGAATGTGTTTAGCTAAGAATCTACGTGGCATTGTACATGTCTATGATAAATATTTTAATTTATTTTTCTCGAAAACAGAGCACCTTATGAAATATTGTATTCTACATTTGCGACTTATTTTCACACATAGAATGGCCTCCTATCGATTATTTAATCGTGGCCAGTACGGAATTTCAAACTCAATTTTCTGGAAAACTAAGCCCAGAATGAAAAAATGTCATTCTACTCTTTTTTCTTATTTTTCCGTAAGGGATCATTTCGTGTATATGCATACCCTGTATATGCAATACATTTATTCATAATTCATAATTCATAATTCATTTCATAATTTTCTTGAAATCGACACGAACAATCATGAAAGTACATATTGTTTCATGGCGAAATAGGTAAAGCAAAAGTCGTTTCAAAATTTTTACAAGGATCAAATTTTGACGTTTCATTCGTTCAAATAAATAGCTGAATATCGTTTTTCAAGCAGTTGTTGGAAAACTCATCGAGAAAATTGCGAATTGCAATGAAACTTTGTGCTACTGACCTTTCAGCAGAATTATTTGACGTTGGGTAAAAAGCGATATTCTTCTGTTATATGTAAAAATTATTCAGCACAAAAAATGTTCCTCGAATTTTTATTGCACGGGTTATTCGAGCTTTCCAGCATGAATGCTTCAAAGCTTTTGTTTTTTTGAAACTCGCACTTGTCGCTCTTTTCCAAGCTACAAGTGTATACTTATAATCAATAATATGTTCTCTCTGTATAAATTTTCATATTGATTCTAAACTTTGTATCAATGTAATCACGACAGTTATGTCTCATAAGAATGTTAATAAAATTTCACAAACTTATACATATACTACAGAATAAAGTCATAAAGAGTAGAACTTGTATTATATGAACTAATTGGAGGTCAAAAGTGTTCCGATAAGAGAATTTTCGGAAACTAAAATAACAAGCGTATAGCATCAAGTTTTATGTAAAATACTTAAGACAAAAAAAAAGTAAATATTACTTTGTATATAAGTTGATTAATTAAATACAAAATCAAAAAGCATTTATGTATTTAGCTTAATCGTACTTCCTTTTATGAAATTGGAGAAAGATTAAACTTATAGATCTAAAATTTTCCTGACAACTAAATCACATAATTTTTTCAGTACTATCAAATCATCATTCAAATCATCATTCAAACCATCTAAGCCCTGTTTAGTACGTCTTCATCACTGCTGCCATTGTTTATTTCATCCATTTCTTGGTTATTATAATTTAATATATTTTGATTGATTATTATAATTTTATTATTATAGTTTTTATCGAATTGAAGTCACTCTATTACAAACCAATCATAGTTGATTTTCCAATACTATATTTCTATAATTATTACACTTTGGCCACTTTCAAGTTTCTTAATTATTTCGCATTCTTTTTCAATTATCAGTATTACACGCTTTCGTCTTGCCGACATTACGATGTTAACGCGTAACGCGACTGTTAATGCGTATAACAATCTCATACTTGATCGTGATGAATAGATTTCGTCTGACAGAAAAACAAAAAAAAAAAAAAAATGGGATGTGCATATTTATATAAAGTATTTTAGTAGGTAATATGTTGGGACAATTGAACGTTCGAATAATGGATCTCTGATAACTGAGATTCTGTGGTGTTTATATAGTTCAAATACAGTTCAAGTATTAACAGTAAATGTCACTATCGAAAACATTTTATGTATGTGATGTTTACGTTCCTAACAGCCAAACGCCATACCTGAAAGGCTTAGAAGATCTCATCAATCAAATACCGCTTGCTCTATTGCTCATGGACGACTTCAACAGCCATTATCATCTTTGAGGCTCAGCCAAGACAGACAACCACGGGAAAACTATAGAAAAGCTACTTGAAGACCTATATCTCATCCCTTCCCAAAGTTGAAAGCCCAACCCACTTCACCGTAAGTACTGGATCTCAGTGCAATAGATTTACCAATCTATAATAGTAATTTAGTTCAACCCATGAGTGGCCAGCCTTTGACGATCTCCATGACAGTAACCACTTCTCCATAAAAGTATCATTTGAAGACCAGACTCCCCAGATATAAAAATTGCCTGCCATTAAACGAGACTTAAATAAAATCGACTGAACTAACTACAAACTAACAATCATTGACACTCTTCGATATACCATTCTTTATACCATGGACCATGCAATAAATTAAAAAAGAAAACTCGATATTTTCAACTTGACTATTGCCACAGTTCTTCAAGGAAGCTCAAAATCTATAAAAAAATACACTAATAGAAAACATATCGCTTCGTGGTGGAAAAAAGGAGTGCCAAACCACCCGAACAGAAAGTCATCATACACTCAACACAGCCAAGAAACATCCCACAGTAGAGAACCTAGTTTACTTAAAAAAGAAAAAAAGAGTTCCAGCAAAATTCCGTAAAACAATAAAAGGAAAGAAAAGATGCTGGATATTCAAAATCCTGGATAACATAAGCTTTCCACGTTAACCAACCAAATTCCAAAAAGACAGTATGAAAAACATTAAAAGTATCCAATAAAAGAAAAGTAATCCAATTCCTCATCTTAAACGATAACGACTACGTGTACAATCAAAAAACAATAGTTAACACGTTAGCTGAAATTTTCTGCAGATATCCAGCTAATAACAATAACAGTTAATTTTCTCTCAAAAATTTTGTCAATAGTCCAAACTTACTAAAGACTAATAATTAATCGAAAAATCTGATCACAGATCCGTCCCTCAACGCAAGTATAACTTCAGGAGACCTAATAACCACTCTACAAATATCAAAACATCTCTTTCCAGGGCCAGAATTTTTTTTATTATTATTATTTAATTTGTACTTTACAATTTGTCCAGCTGGACTTTTGATAAATTTTCCTAACTTAACTCCAGGGCCAGATAACATACTCAATTCACTCCTGAAACAGCTCCTTCCAATTGGATTAAAATATCTCCTAAAAATCTATAACTGCATATGGACATACCAAGTGTTTCCGGACGAATGGAAAAAATCAATTATTGTTCTCATGTTTAAATCGAACAAGCACGAGCACAAACCGGAGGATTATTGGATCTATTACTTTAAAAATCTCCATGTGCAAACTACTTGAGAAAATTAACGATGAAAGACTGAGATGGTTGCTGGAAACAACCTTGATTGTCTATCGATATGGATTCTACTAGCATCGATCAACTGTAAATGTTCGCATTAATATTGAATCGAACATTAGCGATGCGTTCTTGAAAAATGAATACTTGGTCCAAATATGCCTGGGTATATGTAGAGAAAACATACATTCGATACAGAGTTTAAAAATTCTCAAAACACTCCCAACACTTCAGATATGCAGCCCTATGTTTGCCTGTGTGAAAAACTTTCTTTTAAATAGGTCGATCCAAGTTAAATATTCAATCTTACACATATTTAAGAAAATTTTTGGTACGTTTGCTTCTTGTTCAATACAATTCACGTAGCAGGAATAAACTCAATAAACTGATCCTAATCAGAAACGTAAATTATTACGTTTTGCGTTTTGTAACACAGTTATGATGAAATTAAATAAATTTGAGATAAATATATCACATAAGCACAAGGTATGTAACAAAATGAAGCTATCGAATAGCTGTTTCCTCGCCGATTTCGATACCGTTGAAATATGTCACCATGGTCATTATTTCGAACAATTTTTTTCAATATATACAGTACTGTGAGTAATTATAGACTGAAACACGTTTTCTGCATTATTTCCTTAATATTTCCAAGAAAACAGCGATCATGCTTGGATATGTTAAGAGAAATTGTTTTTCCAAATCGGACGCTCTAGGATATCAGGAGACACTATATGCTGAATTATTGCTTTTCATAACTCAAATAGAAGACAAAAAGACAATTTTTCAAGACAATGCTCCTATTTATACAGCCGCAGCTACAAAAAAGTGGTTTCATGATCTCGGAATAAAATTATTACCCTGGATTGCATTGAATCCTGATCAGGAATCGATTGAGAACCTGTGGAGAATTCTAGAAAGACACGTTTACGATCAGAGAAGCCACCTATAGAAAACATCGTTGAACTTAAAGAAAGGATGAAATCCACGTGGATAGATTTTCAAAACGAAACTTTAAATCAGTTAATAGATAGTCTATCCAGCAGATTACTAGAAGTACTAACTGAAGACTGAAGAGTGAAGACTGGAAACGTAACAAACTTAACATTGCATTTATTTATTTATTTCTTTTTTCACAGCTAAGAACATAATTCTACGAGAAAATTTAATTTTTGCCAGACTTCAAAAGAAGGAAATTTTCGTTTGTTGTACCTTTTGTTAATAATAAATAAGTTTTGCTTTTAGTTCTATTATATTATGAAATTATATAAACGATCTTGTTAATTTTTGTTTTAATATTATGAGAAACTTAAAAAGAGGATTGAGTTTTATAATTATTTACTCAGGTACCCGATCTTAGTCTTCGAATTATACAGAAAAGTATGTTTGATATCATATACACGTGTATTTTCATTCTATATTTTATACAAAATTGTACATTAGATACTATGATTATTGCGTATCCAAATTATAATGTATGTGATGTATGATGTAGTGGCACCATTATCACCACCGTCCACGCGGCTCGATTACGTGGTCTGACACTTAAATAGCCTAACCCTACCTACTCCTCTCCATTTGGAATTCAGTGACTGGAATGTTTCTTATTTTTTTCATTGTTTATACGCTACTATGAAGATATTGAAAACGGTCCATTAAAATTTGTGAGGGGGTACAACATCAACAGTTTCACACAACATAATATGATACGAAACATACTTTTGTATATATAACTCGAAAACTAAGATCGAGCATCCGTCATATGTATAGGAAAATGTTGTTCAGGATGATGACTTTAATAAAATATTTCGAAAGCATTGAAATCGATGAGAGACAGTTATTTGGCAGGTTGAGCTTTAGATTTAAATACGCAAAACATGTGTTGTGTAAAATAAAATCATTGCATTATGTAACAATATGTACTTTTAATCTACTGATTACGTCTATCGTTCATACTTGACGCATTTATTTTAATTATCTAAGAAAGCTATTAATAAAAATTAATCCACAAATTTCACAAGCTATATCATTGTTAATTAATGATATTAATACATCTTTTATTTCAGCGTTGTTCTTAACTGAAAACAATATCGCAAGAAAAGGATTACATTAAACAACACCTTTAGAGTATCAATTCACGAGAAACTAAGAAATTGAAAAATCTGTTTCCATTTTTCACAAAGCTGAGTTCATTCTTCATCTATTATATTATAACACAAAAATTCTACACTCTATACAATATTCCGATATTATCCTGAAAGAATTCAACGTTTAATAAATCTAAAAATACTCGTAAACCATTCCTCATGATGTCAAAAATGCCAGGGAACCAAGAGGTAAGGAGATCTGAAAACATTTTCTTGTTTTGCACGGTTGTCTCGAATAGAACCGAAAGAACGACAAAGGTTTCTTGAATTTCCGAAGCAAGGCGGGATCGTAAATTTCGGTCGGCCATATTTCATCCTGGTATTTCATATTACGTCGACAAGGCGAACACTCTGCACTCCACTGCAATCACGGACAATGCGAGCATTCTATACAGTTATGAACTGTATCTACACACGGCCAAATTCCATCCCCTTTCATCCACTTCCTCGGGCTGCCGTCTATTTCATTTCACGCACTGTATTTTAACTTTTTCTTGATACCCTTTTTCTATCAGCTGCAATGCTTGAATGTAGTTGAATCTCTAGAATAAATGGAATTACAGCATGAAAAATAAGCATCTGAGTACAATAGCATCCAGTTGCATGAAAAGCCAAGATTTTACATTGATAGTAGAATAATTCTTTTATTGCTTTTGCATTGTGCATTTGCTGTAAAATTTAATATTAATCTAAATTTAATGTTAGTAGGTTTATTAGTAGGTTATATATAAAATTAAATATTTTCATTTTGATATTAGAAGATTGGAAAATATGGTACATGTTTTCTACATTTAACAATCGATAGAACGTGATTCGGAAAATTTTAAAATTTATATACAATACAATAATAATAACAAATTATTCTACATATAATTAAAATTTTGTATTAAGAACGGAATAATTGCCCTGAAATCTTTCATTTACAATTCTGTCTTTGACAAAATAAAATATTAGAAATTTAAAAATCGAAACACATCTTTGTACATTTTAAGAATTCGATACTTATTAAATACACAAGTTACTATAAGTCCTAAACAATAGAAATATTAAACGATTATAAATATCAATAAAGTTATGTACTCTACTATACAATTGTAGAAAAGTAAATATTTTTCAACGTAATAGTATATTATATATGATGTTAATATAATATTATTACAATATTATGATGTAAACAAAAAAGAGCGTTTACATTCTAAAAATGTTCTAAATCCGTGTCCTTTTACCATAATAAATATACATCTCTAGAATTTGGCTACTTTAAAACTTTAATTTAGTATGATTATAACCATCACCTCCTATGTTCGTGATATCTTGCGGCTTATTTAAACCGCATTGCAGCTATAAATACTTTTATATAAGGCACTCACTCTCGCAAGAATTCATTATTTCCACACCCACGGATTTACAGTTATATGCAAAAATCTCAGATGCAAGATGAAAATGTTTTTCTCTTTAAAAATAAATTTGAAAATAGTTGTAATTCTAATTTTATTACTATCAATTCTACAATCACATCTAAAAATATAATATTTAATTATAAAATCCAAAGACGGAAAATTTGAAATATCTAATATTTTTCTCTTTTTATAATGTGTTTCTTCTGGAAGAAAGGGAGAAAAATAGTGTGGTAATAAAGTATAAGACAAATTTTTTAATAAACTCAAATAACTAATTTACATTTTTTTACTTTTTCTCTTTTCTAATTTAATCTAAAAAATTTAATAAATGTTTTAAAACATTCAGAGCAGAGATCTATTTATGATAGTATTTCCAACAATTTATGAGTCAGGGAAATCAAGAAAGAATGTAATAATATGCAGGAGATACTTAACAATTAATTTTCACATACTAATATTCGACGATATTGATTAAAAATATTTGATTTTTATCTAATGTTAGATCGTTAAACATTTTTTTACGGTACTATACTTGTACAGTGACAAAATAATCAAATGGTTGTGGAGAAGGAGGGAGGGTGAGAGAAAAGATACAAAGATTAAAAGACTGGAAAAAAAGAGAAGACTTCAATGGAAAACGAGTATCGGATTTAGAGTCCAATAAATCTACAGAACACCTGTATCAATCCACCTCGTTATTCACATCCTATGAAACTTCTTTTATCTTATCCTTTCCTGTTGATATTTGTTTTGTTTGTTTGAGTATAACTTTTATTACTCAATTATATGATAAATAAAATAAGACGCTGTATGTATCCAGGAAATGAAGTTTAATTGACTTATTTGAAAATGCAAAATTTAAGAAATCCACAAGTTTAATATAAGTGTTAATATAAGTGATAAGTCTAATATAAAGTGTTCAATGTTTTACACTTCCAGAATTTTCAAATCCATTCGATATAAGAAATGTAATATTTTAAACCTTATGTCAATATCTGCAACTGTGTGGACATAGTTCAATACCGGAACTATCCGGATACCATTCCTACATATGAGAAAACAGACTATATATACAGTAACTACAAAAAGTATTGACATAACTTTCTATTTATTTACATACGAATTACTTACATCCAAGTACATTAAATTTCGTATTATTTGGTAATACTTTGATACGACTGCAAAAATTTGACACTTTAAAAATAAAATATAGAACTTGATAAAAAAAAGCGCTTCGTATGAAACTTTGTATAATCAATGTATATATGGCTTAACCGAGCAATGCTGAAGTTTCAATGTAGCTTACATAGTGCTTTTGGTTAAGTTGTCTTCCAGAAATTGTCTTCGCTGCTTTACTACGCAATTTATTACGAGCCTAGACGTCTTACATCACGATTGGCTAGCTAACGTTCAAAGATATTGTACAAATGCTCCTCCCACTTCTTCACTTTTGCTCGGTCAAATTATATTCTCCTAAAACTTATTCAATTTCAATTGAAAGTTTAATACATAACAATTGATAAAGAAATAGGTTTATTAGAGATATAATTAGAGAAAAAAATAAAATCTTTGGAAATAGGACTGATAACTAAAGAATAACAGCATCCTAGGTAAATGTATATAAACTAAGTTGTAAATTTGTAATATTTATCTCAATACGAATCTCATTATTTTCGTCCCTAACCGTGGGTCGATTTAACGATTTCCGTGCATCAAAGCACAAGACGTAATCAATTAGACTCTGCCCCAGGGAAATTAACATTTTGCGACGATTAAACGGTGGCAGGCTCGCGATTTCCTGTCGTTCGTGGCCATCGAATGATTGAGACTCGCTGGGAATATCGATTTAAGGATCGACACCTCTCATCGTCACGAAAAAGAGTTCACGTGACCATGGTGTTTGCACATTTTAACGACTAGCAGAAGTTATACTATGCGAAAAGTGGTGACGAACCTCTAATTAATCCACTCTGTTTGATTAGACAATAATCAAACTGTGCCCGGAAATTAACTACCGCGGACCGCGGATGTTGTTTCGATCGTAGAAACGACGATTTCTCTTCGAATTGTTTACGTACGGTCGTTTGCAGTTGAAGAAAGTGTTTCTTCTGATCGATTACTAATATTGATATTATTAATATTTTTCCATTTCCAATCAATTAATAAATTTCAGGGTAATTACCTTTTATTTGAAATAAAAATAATGAATAAGTATATCGAATAATTATTCCAAATAAAGTAACAAAAAGTCTATTTGAAAATAAGGCCGTTTAAATAGATAAATTTCAAAATTTAATTTGAGAAATAAATTGTTTCCAAATTATTTATTTACCAAATATTTGATCATTTCAAATAATATTAGATAGAAGATAAAAGATAACAGATAATTGTTTTATGTATAAGGAATATATTTATTGGTGTGAAATGTTCACCTTAAAATAGGAACATTTCATCAGATTAGATCAGCGTAAAAGTTAGAAAAGTTATGCACGCTATAAAAAATAGACTTACGCATAGAATTTTAGAGTAAAAATTCCGTCGATCATAAATATCTTTATATTTTTCTGATCAAATCAAATAACAAATACCTACATATCAAGTAAATAACAAGTATTATAATAATTTATTTTTATTATTCAAATAATATTGTAATATATGTATTACATTATATAATATATATAAAGTAATGTAAAATAATAACTAAAATAATGTAAAGTATTTAAGAAAAAATAACAAAGCGAGTAACAGATAAAATAAAAATTTTATTTGGGTGGTGGTTTGAATATAAATTTATTTCGCTAATGCTCAATCCTAATACTTACTAATTTTGATATACAATAATTTCTTTTATAGAATGATTTGTGATTTTTCACATAGAGTATTTGCATTACTATTCTGTCGTTAATGATGAGTAAATGAAAAAAGTGCAAGAGAAATTACATTTTTTACAAGTAAAAAAATAAATTAGCATTTTTTGCACGTCCGCGTTTTTGCGTTCTGTATGTTTTGACAAGATGATTTATAAATCTGAAAACAGACATGAAATTATTGTTATTGAAATTTTTGATGAAAAAGAATGTGCAATATTAGAAATAAAATAATCATAACTTAGTAGCAGCGATATATATTTGTCAAGCGAATGATGAATTCAAAAGTACGCATATAAAATTAGAAATGAAAAAATTAATTTGGATATTCGAAAATATTATGAATCTATAATCAAAAAATGGTCATTCCATAATCCTGAATGAGCTAATACAAATTACGCAACAAATTACACAATATAATAATCTCGATCAATTATCGGATTTTACATGAAACAAATAAGAATGAAAGAATCAATATAACCTATCTCTAATGCATTTGAAAGCAAATTCAGTTATCTCTAACGAAATAGTACGCACTCGATGCTTGAAATAAACACGAAATGCTTAACAAAAAAGCTTTTAAAGGTATTCCATTTTACATGTGCAAGTATACTTTAAAATATCTAGAAATTATAATTACGATATCAAAAATTTCAAATCTCAAATCAAATCAAAAGGTCCTATTAGTAGTAAGATAACAAAGAAACATTTATTCTCCACCTTTATACTCGAGATGCTACTAATTAATAATAGCTTGCTGGCGGGCTAACAATTAAATGAATAAAACAAAAGAACGATTCATAATCACGATGATACGTACGTTTATTAAAATCATTTATTATGTATATAATCATGGTACCACGTAATCCGCGTAATCATTGGAAATGACGTTCCGACCTATCGGTCGCATATCAGATAATTAATTTCTCTATTCAAATTAATTTATCGCCAACGTCCTATACTGTGGCGTAACTAATTAATTAGCTGAATAAGCGACTATGACGAATCATCCACTTCTCACGAAGCAATCGAGAAATTGTCTCTTCTACTCGCTTTTGTCGTTCATTGTCTCCTCGTTCGGTTTATTGAAACTATGTATTATGAAAACTTTCAATTGCCTTTCAAAAGAACGATGTTCTCACGGACTATCCTTTTCCTCTTTCTTTTTTCTCTCATTATTTTCTCTTTTTGTGGTCCTTTTATGAAATTTTTTATACTTTCTATCATGCAGGATTCTATCACAGCTTCTTTAATTCTCTCTTTCTTCGTCGTTGACATTGTGAAATTTCTTCTTCTTTACTATTTTTGTATCTTTTTATAAAATTTTTCTGTTTACATGCAGAGGTTTCCATCTTCTGACTTCTTTTTTTTAGGCAGCGACAACGCTGCAGCAACTACGCGGTAAGTTCGTGTTCATCAAAACGGACGCTCGTACTACGAGCGTACACGAGTGGAATGCTGGCGCCCGGCAATGAAGCACTGTATTGTTTTATATAATCCAATTCACACGAGCGATTTGCAGAAATTGGACATTATATCAAATTTTCATTGTTCTTTTGCACTCGATTCATCAAAAGATTTCAGGGTGATACGAAAATAATGAAAAAATGTTCGTTTTCTCTCAAATCGATAATACATAATATAAACATAAAAGTAAATGCGTCTTTGAAAAGCCTGATACTAGTGAAGAGATGTACCCACTATCTCCTTTTCGCGGCAGAGTGAATATATAATTTTAAATAACACATATAAAGAAAATACATTTTTTTATAATTTTGGTAACGGATTATCGCATCCATGGCTAAATTGTAACCGAACAAATATGCGATATGAAAGCTGTTGGATTATTATGGGGAATGAGTGCGTATGACAGTATGCGACAATAAAAATTATTCAACATATTGAAAATAAGTTATCTTTATACATAGATTATATAGATATAGCAACCATTTGTTTAATATCAATGGACGCCAACTAGTTTTTAAGAGTTCAATCTAAAATATAGACGTTCTTTTTTCGAACATAAATTAAATAAAGAAATAATTATTACAACAAGAGATTGTTACATCTTCCAATTTATTGCCTATAACCAGTAAAAGCGAACGCAAAACGCAATGGCAAATTAATGAATTGCAAGAAAAATTGGATGCATAAACGCGGCGGAGGCAAACACAAATTAGAAGTAGGGGAAGGGGAGAGAATTTTATACAACAAGAAAGGATATGAAAAGTAAAGAAAGAAAAGCGATATACGAAGAGTACGAAGATAGAAGTATAAGATCCGGTGAAGACGAGCGACCTTTTGACGCTGCGTTCTCGCTGCATTATTTGTCTGTCTTCGTTGTTTTTGACTACTTAAAGGGGTATTCTGGTCTAGAGGCATAAATTTCAGGTGTCTTTTTAAGTCCAATAAAAAAAAAACAAACAATATTTTTACTATAAATTTTTTTGCAAGATATTTGTTAATGTTTAAAGAATACATGAAAAAAAGTGAAAAAATTAAAAATTCAAAAAGTTGTAGGCTAATGAAATGGGTGGTATCAAAAAAATGGCGCGCGATGGTCGTTGCGATTGCAAGCTTACTTGTAATCTGAGAAAAAAAAAGAATTAGTAATCTAGAAGAATGCTGCTATTGTCCGAACTGACAAAAAGTTGAAAAAAAGTTTTTTCGCAAAATTGCGGCTATCTGAATAGAAGATAGGTTTTTTACTACTTTGTTTTACCTTTCCAAATTTTTTAAAAATAGCAAAAATTAAAAATTTGTTATGATTCTTGTTAGTACGATAAAGAAGTGTATAGAGAAGAGTCACACCAAATTTCAAGTAAATTAGTTCAATGGAACTTGAGATATCGTGCACACCAACTCGAAAAAAGTAGTTTCGAGAAAAAAGCGTTTAAAGTTTCGGGTTAAGTCACGCGCAGTATAAGCCATACAATGATACTTTATACGTACATTTTTTCAATTTGCGATTCCTGCTCCATACATTAAGCCTTCCTCTACTTCAAAAAAAGCATTTTCCGCACTTCTTTTTTCCAAACAAGCAGTTCTGACCTCCTTTAAAGCATTAGATGCCCGTATTTCTGAGCGCTCAATCAGGGTATTGTCACGTTTAACGGCGAATGCATAAGTTTCTGGACCAAAATGGGTATAAAACCTTCATTAAAAATACTAACAGCGAGAAAAGTAGCAATTTCAATAGTCCGCCTTCCTGCATGAATGAGTTTCGGAGCAAAAGTCCATATCGAAGAATTTAACGATTCGTTTTTATTCTCAGTTTTAGAACCCAAACATCGTTTTAATAAGGTATTTGCAGACAAACTTTCATAGATTGGCTTTATAACTTCCAATACATCGTTACTTAGAGGAGGATTTTCGTGGACGAATTCATCAATAGTGCCCTCAACCACAACTAATTTGCTTTTTGTTCGATTCGTTCCGGCCGAGCCGGTTTGGATGGCGCGTCACTAAAACAGCTATATCTCCAAAAATAATTTAAATTTCGAAAAATCCTTTTAAGGACATATTCTTAAAGGTTCATGCTTTGAAAGTATGAAAAAAAATGGATTTTTTCAAATTTCTAGACCAGAATACTCCCTTAACGAGAACACTGCGTCAGGAAGCCGCTCGGTTATATTGAACCTTAGACTTCTATCTTCTTCTATCTTCTGTTTTCGACATGATTTCTTTCTCTTCACTTTTCATGTCTTTTTGCACAAAATGTTGCACAAAATTCTCTTCGTTTTCTCTAACTCTCTATAAATCGCTATATTTTTCTATTAGGACCTTGCAGATTCTCGTTTAATATGTAAAATTCTATTTTTCTTTATTTCACGATATAAATTCTTTATTCTTCTCTTCCTTTTCATTATATAATCGTGATCATTCCGCTCCTTTATAGTCTTTCTCTTTTCACATTCCTTCCTATGAAATAGTTCTCTTCTCTTTCTATAAACTGTTTCTTTTCCTCTTCGACTTTATAAATGTTTTCCCTTCCAATTTCTCTTTTCTATAGAATTTTCTATTCTTTCATTCCTTCCACGGAAAATCTCCATTCTTTTTCTTCTTTTTTTCTCTGTAAGAGTTTTTATTCTTACATTTTCCTCTGTAGAAATTTTCCATTCTTCGCTTTCTCAATTTTCAAAATTTCCTCTCTTCGTCTTTTCATTGGACTCTATTATTCTATTATATAAGGAGGGTGTCTCAGTTTTTTCCTACTAAACGTTGTCAGTACATTCCATAGATCAAAAGAAACAAAACTTGTCATATAAACGTATTAATGTAAGTAACTATTATAAATTACTATTATATTATTTATTTTAATTAAGAAATCGAAAAAGTAAGTATTAGGCCTACCATTAATAATGTATTTAATGTATCTTTCTATTTAATTAAAACGCTGGAATGGTCGCGAACGCGATCAGCAATTATAATGTGTTATTCATTAGCCATGCCATACGTTGTGTGGTAATTAAATTGGAATTTAAGAACAATCCCCGTGTGAGAGGAATTTAGTTATACAGCAGCTTCGATTGATTTCTGATTCATTTAAGGAGAGATCGATAATTAATCGACCAGTCATCACTGTTCGATTCGTAGCGCTATTGATATTGAAGACCAGAAATGAACAAAAAAGCACGCACGCGTATTAGAATTTCTGCCGAAAGCATTTGACTTGGAGCAAAATATGCATATGTTATTCCATCAAAGTTAATATAAATTCGATGGCTTTTACCTGGTAAAGTTTGGGAATTGGAATATTAGTTTTGTTGCGATTCACTTTATTTCTATTTCTTCCACAGTAATTATTATCTCTTTAGGCTTTACTTTTTCCTTGTTCTCATATTTCTAGTATTTAATACTTCTTATTATAGTAAGATAATAATAATAGTTTACTAATAATAATAAGGTAATAATAATGAAACATAATCATATATAAATAAATTTGTTATAATATAGATATAATATAAAATATTTACATGCTAATTACTAATATGATCCTTTTAATATTATTATAATATATAATATTTTGGGACTTCTTTGATGGATAAACGATTTCCAATTGCTTTAATTAAACAATTAGTTTAATGAGTTGATTCTACCACACAAAATGAAATTCTTGGTAAGTCTCACGTTTAATTATACCGCACTACAATCATACCATATTTTTTCTTTCATTTTTACTTATATAATATGCAAAAATTGTTTTCTGTAAAAATACTGAAATGCTCTTATGCTTACTCATTTCACACTGTAAATTTTATAAGATCGATCTTCCAAAACTTTCAAAACTAATGAAATAAGCAGAAGTTTACACGACTTCAATTTTTCTTCTTTTTTCCCAAAACTCGAATTGATACTTTCATTCCGAACTTCATTTCATTGCGCCACCCCAAATCAATAGAATTCAGTTGAAACTCGAATCTAACAACAACATACCCTAATTTCAATACAGATTATAGCTTTAACACGTACAGTATCTCGAGTAACGAATATCGAATAACACGATCTCCAGTACCGATACAACCGATCTAGTAGTAATATCTGTAACAATAATAATCACCACGATGATGACGCTAATAACGTCAGCGCCGATTATGTTAACTGGCGGTTAATAATGATCCCTGTATCCTTACGTCGTCGAATCACCGAGGTATAGAGGAGACTGTTACTGGAACGACACGAAGGTAAACGGTGCACGCTTCCAAACTGCATTCTACCGTTCAATCTATTTAATTAACGTGGCTTCGCTGGTAAAGCGCTATCGAAGCTTTCGGCAGCATGAACTGGACGAACGAACCTTTGTCATACGACGAATGTCCGACCTTATTTTTTACCATCGTCACGTGAAGAGGCAGAAGTTTTTTTTGGCACTCCTGTTCGCGATTTTAGATAAATTGGAATCGCCTCTAAGGACCACTATCTGAATTGAAAACAATCGATTAATTTCTGCTTATGTGCTGCTTTCATTAGCATTTCCTTTAAAACCCTTTCGCTGTCGTTTCAAGTAGGAAAGGAAGGAAGAAGTTAAATTTAAGGGCGAAATCGCTGTTCACGACCAAAAATTCAAATTTTTCAGATTTTGCATAATATAATACATATTTTTTCATGTGTAATAATAAAAAATGCTATGTAGACAATCCAAGTGGATTTTACAATGTTTCACATACGTGAGTTGTGAGTAAATCGGTTCCACATGTATGTGACATATTGTTACCTATTCGATGCACTTGATGTTACTTGACGAATAAAAGTTTCGATAACGAAGTCAAAAAGAACGAAAACAGCTATGTTTGTATCCTATATCGAGCGCTTAGCGATCTGCGAGTGTCATGTTAGTGTCCTATCTCACAAATCAGTCGCGTGGCTACTTACACAAAATCTAATATCTAATGTTTTGGGTTCAGAAAATAAAATCTGTTGCCTAATGATAGGTATGTACAATTTTTGTCAATCCAGAGGAAAATTTTAATGTAACGTAAAACAATGTGTCGCATTGTCTGAGCAGTGATAATTTTTTGTTGTCTATAATACATAGAAGTATACATATACGGGAAAATATACTACAATTAACGTTCGTATAACACACACAGTTATCAAAATTTCTTAGTAATATTATTTTATTACATCCATCATATTTTAAATCTCGTTTTCAAGATTATACATGTAATTCCCTCTTGTTCCCTAGATATCACAACGTCGAAAGTAAAATACAACGTTGAAAAGATATGCTCTTCATATCCTTTCCTTGTGCTCTAGACGTTGCGTGTGTTTCAGACTGTATTACTTTTAATTATTTAAATAAGATAATTCTTTAAAAAAGAAATACATAAATTATCTAAAATTGTTGACGATAGAATTATCTCTAAAATAATTGGCTGTAAATATAAAAAATTGTAAAATCGTTTTGAGAACAGACAATGCGACCGCCAGGAGAATAATTTTATTTGCGTCATACATTGCTTCCAAGGAAAACACAGTAGCAGATGTTCTATCTCGAATAGAGAATGAGAATGGCGAGTGGGATAATTTGGCTTTCAATAAAATTATTCGAAAATTTGGTAACGGGGAAATAGATTTATTCGATATGAGAGTAAATAGTAAATGTAATCGTTTCTGTTCCAGGTTACCTGAGAAAAAGGTAAAAAATCTGAACTCGTCTACAAGGTCGTGGTCCGATCAGAGGTTATTTGTTTCTTCTCATTTTTCCTTATGTTAGTATTACAGACCTTAGTAAAATAAAATAGAACAAAAGCAAAGGGCGTTAGGGATTTTGATCGCCCCAAATTGGTCGAATCAAAACTAATATCCGGTTTTCAAGTGACTCCGTGCGGAAGACTCGATTCTGATCTCGTTTTGTCTCCATGTAGATTGAGAAACTTTCCCCGGACAGGGCATCTAAGTTTAATAGCAAGGAGATTATCTGCCAAGCATTTACAAAGGGAGGAGCGAACCAGACAACAGCAGATATTATGGTAGCGACACTGGCAGACGCAACTGTGAAGCAGTACGAGTCGCATCTGCATCAATGGCAAGTTTTTGCAGGAAGATTCAATAGAGACTTCGTCAACCTTGAACGTAATAGCGCCCTAGGTTTCTTAATGGGATGTTTTAACGCAACAGCGCCTTATGGCACGTTGAATCCTCACAGGTCTGCAATTTTCCTTATTTCAAGTCACAAACTCAAAGAAGATAAAGTGATTGCCCGTTTCCTGAAGGGAGTTTTCGAATTAAAGCCTGCTCGATCAAAGCATGTTTATACTTGAGGCATCCATAGTGCGGCTGTATACTTTACTTACCTTTAGAAGAATTATTTCTAAAAAATGTAATTAAGAATACACAGCAATGGTGAGTACGGCTGACAGAGATCAAACTCTCGAAAACATTACAATCAATAATGTATTTAAATCTCCAAAAGAACTGGAGACTGAAATTCTCGACGATACCAAGACCTCAGGTCCACAATCCTGATATATATATATATATATATATATATATATATATATATATATGATATATAATATATAATATATATTATAATATATATATATATTATAATAATATATATATGATTATAATATATAATATATATATATATCTACATAAGAGCTTAATCTAGTATCGTCCTAGCATAATTATATAATAATATTATATATATATATATAACATATATATTATATTAACTAATTAAATTAAATTAAAATAAATTAACTAAATAAATTATATATTAATATATAAATATATATTACATATATATATCAAATAAATATCAAGAATAATGCTAAGACGATACTAGATTAAACTCTTAGCTAAACGTTAAGATATCTGAGTTTTTACATCGTTATATAGCTAATGGCGGTTTTTACATTCTTGTATAGTGTTATAATTCGTTTTTATAGTCTATATTATTAACTAACTTTTGCCTGCTACTGCGTTCTCATGTACTATTAATATACGGAGCCATTTTTAAGTAGACGAATTTTTATGAAACAAATATCTACATACCTTTTATGCTAGCAGTTTGATTATTCTGCTTAGTAAAAAATATTAAATTAAAAAGGTTCGATTTCAGAACGAATACGCCGTAAATAATAATTGTCATCGGTTAACCTTTACTAAATATAGGAATGCATACAACTCAGATGCCAGGCTATTTTTCCGCTTTTACAAAATGGATCGAGATGAAACATACTATATTTTCTCTCCCGGACACTAAGCTATACAGCAGAGAAAAATCCATCAAAATCCGTTCAGTAGTTTTTACGTAATGGGGGTACAAACAGATAGACGAATATTCCAAAAATTAGTTTTTCGAATTCTATAGCTTATGACGTGTTTCTGGATGACTGTTTTATTTTTTCTTTATTCAATGTACAAGTATAACCCTTTTATGATTTTATTATATCCATAGATTGTAAGTCATTACTGTTCAAAGTTTCATGATAATAAAGTATTAAGAAAAGGAATAAATAAATAAAAGATTCCTATTCTTTAAAAGTGCCATATATGAAAATCTACATGTATAATCTTTAAAACGGGACTTAAAATATAATTGAGTGATTAAACAAGCTTTCCTGAAGTAAAGTTCAATCGTAATTATATGAAGAGTCTCAGTCGATAATATATACTATCCCAATTTAAGATCCTATCCTGTCAGATTAGGTTATTTTATGTTCAAAACTCAAAGTATGAAGAGTAGGATGGCAGAGCCTCCCTTAGGAACCTACCTGGTTCTTCTTTTGTCTTAGTTTCAGCGTTGTGACATATAAGGAACAAAAAAGGAACAAAATGTATAATCTCCTCAAACTGGTCTTTTCATATAATTGCAATCAAACTTCACTTTGAGTGAACTTCGTAGCTCGTTTGATCGTTCAAGTATATATGCAAAATTAATTCGTGACACTATGTATTTTGTATGTATTTGAATTTGATACAGAGAAATTGCACACAGAGATATAGTAACATCAAGAGTTGATAACTTTTCGTATCGTATTTTATATTTCTCCTACATTTTTGCAACGAGATGGTTGATATACGATATTATTGAGAACGATAAGAAAGTTACAATCACAATTAATGGATGGAAAACGCAGTATTCGCTTTATTGCATAAATAGTGTAAATATTAAAAAGATTCGTCGCTTGTGGTTAAGGCGTAAATGAAAGAACAATTATTTTATACGTCAACGTTATTCTAGATAGTTCGAGCATGTAACTAAAAATGGAGTATTTCAATTTAATTCAATTACATTTTATGTAATAACTGCATAATTAGAAAAATATTACAATTTGAAGAAAAATTATTTATATATTTTATATTGTATTGTAATTTTATATTATATTTTATATTGTATTATTATTTTATTTTACACTGTAAAAAGGTAAGTAATGAAGACACATTTACAATAATACAGAACCAGCAAATAACTTTAACCACCTAGGATATACAAAGTATTAAAAAACAGTGATCGATGTGTGTGTATAAGGTATGATTTTACATATAGAGATGATAAAGAAAATTCGTATGTAAAAATGTTGTTCGAAGCTTATTTTTGGAAGTACTTTTTAGTTAATTTTCTAATTTTGTTAAAATGTTAAATTCAAAAACATGAAATTTATTAACATAACTTAAACGTGATAAAATGGCTTATAGTAAAATTCTAGCAAAATCGCGTACAATATTCGCGAATTGCAAAAACAAATATAGACATTTTTCATACGAATAAACGATTGGAAACGAATGTTTAGTTTCTTGAACAAATAGCTCAAGTTTGAAAAATTTCATACAAACTTCGATTCATAACTCGAGTGAGCGATATGTTCGTTCGTTCGTGATTTTTTCAAAGGTTATTCGAGAAATACCTATTCTAAAACGATGAAAGTTTACATTTCACGCTGCCTGGTATATCGCGTTCGTACATTGAAATCCATCGACAGAGCTGGAAACGTATTCACAATTTGTCGCGGGCCAAAAACGGAGTTGTGGTTTATGATCCATAAAACGATTCAAGCGTTCTATAAACAAATCCACTTTCGATTTATTCGCATCCTCTTAATAGAAATGCACTGCAATGTTAAATATCGCTGAAAGTTGTCGACAGCAATCGAACGCCTACGATCATATAAAATTCTTTTATTTTTCTATCTTTTCTTGTATTTTACAATAAACAAATTTTCCAGCTGTATATGTTTCATATGTTTCTCATTGTATCATTTTCGTGAATCGATGTCAATTTTCTAATTGTTTCTTGTAAGTGATATATTTACTAAATCAGAAAGATCGGTTTTAAAATTTGGAAATATTTCGGATTAAATGGAAATATACGAATTTAAAGTGATACACATATATAATTTAGTTTCACAAAATTTGCACTCAAGTTAAATATATAAAAATTCAAAATTTGATTGAACAATTTAATATAAATTTCGATAGTTTAAAATTGGGTTAAAAACTGGCTTTTATTTGAAAATTGTATCAGTAGCAATCACATACTTATTTGAGTTATTGAAAATGTAGCAATTAATAATATTACACGTCTAGTGTAAATTAAACGGAAAAATATGATTCAAATATGGAAGAAATTAACATGAGAAAAGGTTATTTACAGGGAAATGTATCAAACAAATGTTACTTTAGTCTTAAAACTTCTTTTATCACTTTAATTAAAGAAAAGACTAATTCCAGGTATAATCTTCAATTTGTAATTACAAAGAGTTATGCAAGTTGAAAGTACAGTTCCTATATATTATATACAAGTACCATTATTAATATCCAAACTCAACAATCGATATGTTATCACAATATATGAGTGTTATTAAAATGTATTAATTGCTAACAAAGAAATAACTATATGTATCTTTATAACTTTCTTTCGGAATCAATAGATTACATATCTTAATTATTTCTTTATAAGCTATTAAATAATCAGATGTATTAATATTAGAAATTTACATGTAGAGCCATCGTTCTAAATACTATTGTGAATTTATTAGAATAACTTTTTTATCAGATTAATGGAATCATTTTATTTATTTATTTTATTTACTATCTAATTCATATATAGTTACGAAATTAAGCATTCCAGATATAAAGAATTTATTAATTAATAAAACATAACATTTCATTCTAATATAGTTTTTTTCTGTTCTAATCTAATAAAAATATATTTTATTCTACATCATTTTGCCTTATAACATCTATTTTCCATCTGTAACTACTTTAACTACTTTCCAATTTAATTAACAACTTTAGTATCTTAATATATCTTGTTGTATAATATTATATAACTTGTGCAGCGAATAAGAATACCGCTAATATAAATATCATAAAATATATAAAAATTGTTTTAAAAAAGTGATTTATCCACTTTTCTCTTTAAAAAATGTAAAAAGTAATGAAGATGTTAGAAATGTAAAATATAGGACTTAAACCGTAAAAATTGTTGTACCAACACATAATGTTACGTTAAACATATAGTATATCTCAGTCGTACAGGATATTCTGTAAGAATGAAATTTTGTAATGGTCTAAAAAGAAAATTTTTGCATTCTGGAAAATAGCCACAATTATTAGACAAAACAACTGCGTTGGATTATGCAGTCACTCTGACCTACGTTGTTCGCATCACGATGCCATCACATCCAAACTCTGCTAAACTAAATTGAACGCAAATAAAATTACTTTTAAATAAGCAGTTACTCTGGCACTAATGGCAGAGCCGCGCGTAATCCGGCAAATTTCCTGCATACAAATCCGTCAAATTAAATTTCCTTATTCCACGTGTGCAACGCCACGACTCGCTGCAACGCTTATCTGAAAGACAGGAACAGGAACTGCACTAGAGTTTATGAAAAGATGTAAAAGAAATAAAATCACGAATTATGGTTTACAAGAATATTTATGTATTGTTATGTTTTTCAGAGTTTTATAGAATTTCAATGATTCTTTTTCTTTTTTTTTAATAAAAAGTCTAGGAAATATGTACTTTTGATCTGTGAATTTGTTAGTATCATGGAATTTCTACCATATTAAGTCTTTAATCTTCCTGAGTTAATAAAAAAATATACCATATGTAAATATATAAGTATACGTATATATGTACAGGCTCACGTAATTGTCAAACATTTGTGGAAACTTATTTTGAATATGTTATATGTGTGCAAAATATTTTATATGACATGAACGATACGATTGGTTTATCACAATCACATTGATAAAGTTTAAAATAAACCCGAGAATGTACATTGAAGTTATTTATAGCAAAATATTTATCGTAAACATACACTTGATAAAAATCAGAAAATTATATAAATAGTTAATTATCCATTATATTAGTAAGGTTCAATATTTAATGAGACCATTTCTAACATTAATGTATTAGTATTAACGCATTTCTAGCATGTTTAATAAATATGTGTTTAAAATAAATATGTTATAATTTGTATATACATTTACGTTTATCGTATTATCTATTATAAATTATGTACTTTCCTATATACATTTTCAAATTTGTATTAAATTTTACAATTTTACAATAATATAATCTTTTCTATAAAAGCATTTCATATGACACATACAATTTGGACAATGGCGGCCGCTCGACAGTGGACGCAGTGAAGCGAGTGAGGGCCATGGCGGAGGCCTTGGTTTTCCGAGAAGGGGTGGCACTGGCGGTCTCCTTGGACGTCTCGAACGCCTTCAACGCCATTCCCTGGGACAGGATAGTGGAGGCCCTGGAACACTTTGAGGTGCCGCCGTATCTCGTTCGTGTCATCCGGGCATATCTGAGAGACAGGTGGGTCGTGTACACCGGCAAGAATGGGGAAGAGAGGAGGCCGGTCGAGCGTGGTGTCCCACAGGGTTCAGTGTTGGGACCCATCCTGTGGATCGTGGCCTACGACTCGGTCCTTCGATGTCCCATGCCCCCGGGAGCAGGTATGGTGTGCTACGCCGACGATACCCTGGTGATGGCCGGGGGACATGGGGGAACGACGCTCTGAGCCTCACCGAGGCCGCCGTGGCATCCGCGGTACGCGCCATCCAGAGGCTCGGCTTGAGCGTGTCGCCAACCAAGTCCGAGGCCCTGTGGTTCTTCGATCGTCGCCGGAGAGGAGCCCCTCCTCCTGGACAGTACGTGAACATCAATGGAGAGCAGGTCCCGGTGGGATGCCAAATGAGATACCTGGGTCTCACCATTGACAGCCGATGGACGTTCAGGCCGCATTTCGGGCTCCTTGTCCCAAGGGTGATAGCCGCAGCCAACGCCTTATGCGGTTTATTACCGAACATCGGCGGGGCAGGAGTTGGAGTCCGCCGACTCTACGAGGGAGTGATCCGGTCTCGAGTTCTTTACGGGGCTCCCGTATGGGCCGAAGACCTGATGGCGAGCCGTCGCAGCCTACTCTTGCTGAGGAGGCTGCACAGGACAGTCGGCGTCTATGCTGGCGGCATCCCCTCCGTTCGAGCTACAGGCCCTTACGCTCCGACGGGTGTACGAGCACCTGAGGGGTCGGGGCTCGGACGGGGGTACGCCGTCCGGCTACCAGTCGGCCCAAGACGTTCGGGAGGAGGCGAAGCTGGAGATCTGGGAGCGATGGTGCTCTCAGCTGCTCGAGTAGGACGCTGTGCGGCCACACCGGGTCGTTTGAGCAGTCCTCCCCAACTGGGAGGCTTGGTGGGATAGAGGCGGAGTCCCGCTGACTTTCAGGATGACGCAGGTGCTCACTGGTCACGGAGTGTTTGGCGAGTACCTGCTAAGGATCCGGAGGGAGGTGACCTTCACCTGTCACCACTGGAAGGAGGAGGAAGACACGGCGCAGCACACGCTGGAGTTTTGTCCAGCGTGGGAAGAACCGTGCCGCATCTTGCGGCTCGCCATCGGCGAGAGATTGGCCCCCGAGGCGGTCATCGAGGCCATGCTGAGGGGGCACCAGGAGTTGGTGGTGGGGGCAGGTGTTGGGGGGCACCATAGCCGTCCGCTCCTACTGCGAGCAAGTCATGCTCGCGAAGGAGCGAGCGGAGAGAAACAGGGAGAGAAGACGCGATTCAGCTAGAGCGCCGCACCGAAGGGACACGGCACGCCGCAGGGCTGTGGCATCGTCGCCGACGCCCTAAGTGCTTTAAAGGAGCCGTCACTCCGAGGAGGGTCTGGGCCCTCCCTCGGACTTGCACGACGGTCCAGGGAACGCGGCGTTAGGGCGTGGCCCCCCTAGCGGCACAATTCGGTAGAGGATGTCTCCCTTAACAATAGGGAGAAGACAAAGGAGTGCCCCGGCAGGAATTCGAGAGAGACCCCGAGAAGCTCCTAGCAACGTCAGGGAGACCACCGTGGGGTTTTGGTCGGTATGAGTCCGACACTACCCCGTCGCCACCCAGAGGGCGTCGGGGTGTCCATGAGGATTTCCCCACGTAAAAAAAAAAGTATCGTAAACTATTTATTGATTTATTTACGATGAATGGATTGTACAGATGATTAAACAGGAAGCGATGGTTTTTTAACTTGAACTAAATACAATAACGTACTATAATTTAGACAACTCAATAGTTAATTTGCAACTCTCGTCACCACGGATCCAACGCTCTCTTTCACGCAGACAACACTCTCTGACTTCTCAACTAACACTCCGGCTTCCTAACTAATACTGCGTTCATCTTTCTCCCTTTGCATCCCTTTGTCTCTTCTTAAGCTCACCACGCACATGTTCTACACTTGCCCGTGGCCATGGTCAAGTAGGTTTTTTCTACGAAACTAAACAATTAAAGGACCGACGACACATTAGCGGGCCTGACGGCGCCTCGGCTATCTCGCGACACTGTTTATGGTTCACCCGATATCTCTTAGGCCTTTTGTCCACGATACATATCAAATACATCAATCAACAAAAACGTGTAACTATTACTTTATGTACTAACTACAATTAGTAATTATTTCTAAATTTGTATTTATATCTCATGCAAATAACCTTTATAATATTAGTAGTAATTACTCATTTTTATTAGATAAAAATAATAGCTATTGATTTACAAACGCAAAAGTAAAATTTATTTTCAGCAAATATTTCCCAGGAAACTTACCGAAAATCTACGGAAGCACCCTCATGTCCTGAAATACGAAATACAGATGTTAATTAATTACTTGAACGACACATATACCACTGCATTTCACCGATACTCATTTAATGGCACAAACTTCTTTCATTAAGACTATTTATTTATCGATTTACCACTCGAGAAAATTTATCTGTCAGGTTTATAATTCAAAATGTGTCTTCTAACTATATAGAGCATACAGCCTAATTAAGTGATTTATTTTAATGGAATAAATAGCAACGATATTCGAATCAGCAGAGAGAAAAACTTGCTGAAACGTTTCCTAGTTGGACAAACTTCCTGAAACTCGTTGAGTAGGAAGCTTTTGGGGGTTTCCAGGCTGAAAGCCTTCTCGTTCGTCAAGTACGTTAAAGAGAGTGCAAAAACGCCGCTGGCGTTCCCTGGCTGCTACTGATATCGCCTCAAGTCTGAATTTTATGAGGTTTCCCCATCATCAGCCATTAAACATACGTAGTTCTTATCGACTTCAAAAACCTTACTTAAAATTTCGTATAATAGATAAACCTACAACGGTAATTTATAAATACAGAATATACACGAGGATCGCTTGGACTAAAATATATTAATACGAGTAATATATTAGTCTCATAGAAAAAAAACATAATAAGTACATTTTTATTGACTTTTCAATTTTAATGTCACTTTATGATTGTATAGGGGACATAACATAATATGATTGAAAATTGTAATAAACGATATCTTCAATATTTTAATATTGTGATGAAATCTTATTTAGTTTCAAAGCCAAATAAAAAGACAATTTAGATAGCATGGACTATTGATGGCAGTATATTTTCAAACAGTTGTATAGAAATAGAAATGTGGCCCTGTAGCCTTCAAATGTAAGAGAACTTCAAGTACAGAAGTATGTATAATTTGAACATAATTAGGATACTAGGAATTTATTAAAAGTGTTTATTATAGATTTGTTTTCAACTAGGAGACAATTTCGTAAAAAAAGTGAGGATTGAATATTGCAAATGGATAATGATAAAAAGAACAGCGAGACTGTCTGTCTACACGGTATAAGATAACAAATCCAATATTGTACTGATTTTCAAAATTGCGCGTAGTAATCCTTATTGATAATGTATGAAATGTGTTAAACTAAAGCATCGAAAAAAGAAAGTATTAATTATTAATAGGTAGGAAGTAAATTAATTTTCAAGATTGATCAATATGATAATAAGAATGCATGTAAAGCTTGCAATAAGAATGTATGTAGTACTAATGTAAATGTGGTTTTATTTGACTATAATAAACAGTTTTTGAGTTACGTTAGTAAATTAATAGCATTTGTCTTAAAATTATAATAATTGTAGAGTAAAATAATACATATTCAGGAAACCTCACCATCCCAAGTTTACAATACGAAAAAAACATTTGCTGCTTTAAAATTAGAAAAGACATTTAAGTTTTTAAATTCATTTAATTTTCAAATTCATCACTCAATTATTAATTGTATGTATAATTTCATCATCATTACATAACATAATCATTAATTAAATGTATATTATTGAAAATTTTCATTAAATTAATATTTTGTATTTTAATTAATATACTCGTAACTTTCGAATTTGTATAATTACTGCAGTATCGTGAATTATTATAATTAGTTTATTAACGATAAAAGAATTAAACAGATGGTAATTAGGCAGGAAAACAAACTAATCGCAACAACGTATTATAACTAAGAAACAACTAAATAACTAACCAACAACTCTCGTCAACACAAACTCAACTCTCTCTTAATAACGCTAACAACACTATATGGACAACGCGATCCGCACTCTTCGGCTTCTGAACTCATTCTGCTGTCAATTTGTTTATCGTCCTCTAGCAACTTCTTGTCTTTTGTCTTGGCGTTACTACGCACATACTCAGCAACCGCTTGTTTATAATTCACACCTCAGCAACCGCTTATTTACAATCTGCGCTACACCCCTAGCTCCCTGGTCCACGATACTACATTACCTTCGTAATGATATTTCATCCAAAAGTGAGAAAAAATCTCGCAGAATGTATTTTTGAGGAAATTATAAAATTATTACTGATGGTTATTTAGGATAACAAATCAAAAATGAGAAAAATACACTTCATTCTATTTTATAAACAATATTCTTTTAGCTGATAAATTTAATTAATAAATTAATGTGCTATTATATTTAAAAAATTCTTTTCTGTTTTTAATTGTGCCATTTCTAATATAAAGATATTATGTATTTATTAAAAATGACAACTTCAAATAGCGTAAAAAATAAGATATGTAATAGAAGGAAAGAATGAACAAGCGCAAGTGAGCAAGTGAAATAGAACCGTTTATAGTTAGACAATTTCTGTCTTTCTATGTACCTACATTACTACGTAAAAAATCTTGGGCCATCTACAATAATAACAATTTTGAACCCATTCTCCATAGCAACAATCATAGTTTTAGAAAATATGCTTACATAACGTTACGTAGGAAGGAATCTTTTAATATTTCTGTTATAGCGCTACTTATTTGTTCGTTAGAAAGAAGAGAATACCTGATGAACATATTGATTGGAACACGATTAAGTGAGAGTATGGACAAAATAGCAAAAGTTTAAAATAATTTCATAAAAAGGAGCATGGGATTAGAAATTGCATATTTAACATGTGAAAGCAGGTAGATAGAATATGGAAATACAGAGAAAGATTATGACTAGCAAATACCTATTGAAGATAAAGGACTCGAGTAAGCAAAGTGGCTAAGGATATGCTTGATATAGCTGAGTTCCTTAGTAAGAGGACTGAGAAATAGGATACCGTTGGAAAGGATGAAGATGACGAGGAAAGCGTTCACGGGAGCTAGAGACGAGAAATTTTAGAACTAATAGAGAGAGAGGAGAGAATAGTGTCCAAAATCTCGAATTAAAAATTTCTTAAAAGTTAGCAATAAATTAAAATAACATCAAGTATCTCTATATTTAAATTTTTGCACGGTACTGTAATTTCTAAGGTATCCATTATTTCGGAAAGTGTTACTACAGAAAAATTCGCCGAATCTATAAAAGTTCGTAAATTGTGTACACAATAATACCGATAGACATTTTACGATGGAGAAAGAAATTGGTTGTTTCCATGGAACAATGAAATGTGTATCAGGCGGATATTTGTCGAAAACACCTTAATAGATTTCTCCGTAGTTGATTCCGGAAGTAATTCAGGCTGAAGATTTTTCATTTCCGTACTGCCATATCGTCCATATCTACTGACTTTTATCTTTTCATATAGTTCATTCAGGTAAAGAAATAAAACATCAATTCCATCTATGATTCTGAATTTAAGTTGCCAATTCTTTCATATTTTATTATTTTCTTATCTTGTTCCTTCCATAATTTTCATAATTGCCAATAATTTGTCATAATCGACTTTTTAAATACATCGAAGGCATATAAAATACTGAGACGAAAAGAAATTGAAAATTTATAGAAACAATTTTTATTTAGTAAACGTTATAATTATTTAATGAAATATTTATAGACATTTCAGTTTACTTATCATATTTTTTCTTAAAATTCTGTTAGATATCTTTTTGTTATATAACATTTTACTCCATTTTGAAGTGTCGTACATAATGATTATTATTATCAGATTCTTATTTACATGCTTCTAGTTTACAAATTTGTTGAAGATGGTGCAATAAACACAGCTCTAATCTTAATCTTTATGAAATATGTGTATCAGATTACTCAGCAAATAGTACTTGACAAATGTCTAACTTAGCAAAAATTAACTTTAAAAATATAAGTATGTATTTTTAAAAAAGTAATTATTTACATCAGCGCACAATTCACTGATTTTGATGATCTTGAAATATGTTGTCAAAGTCACCATTCTTAACACTTTTTCGCTATGTACGTTACCGCTACTCGGTCTTAGTTTCCGAGATATTTACAAAAACTTCAATAGAATTTAAGTTATGATTACGCTTTATTCTGGAATAAGTGGCAGCATTTTTAAATAGTCCAACCTAAACTTAGCTGATTGATTGCCATTTTTAATATTGTATAAATAAAAGGAAAAATAATGAGTTATGATTTGGGCCACACTAATATTTGACCTTCATAAATATTTAGCGGCTAGCAATGTTAGCTTAAAATAATTTTTTACAAATTTATTGATGTATCGAATGTTGCACTTGATTTTGATCTTCAATTGATCGACATAATGTATATAAAATGCATACGTGTCTCCCACACGCAATCTAGTAATTATCAAGCACGGTCTTAGTTTTTGAGTTATACGTAAAAGTATATTTAGTAGTAGTAGTCCGATCAAATTAGACATAAAAATAATGATCAAATAACAAATATTCCGACAGATCTAAATTTTGGTAGATACCTTGGGTACACCAGCAGAAATAAAGTGCCAAAAGTCCCCATTGACCCCATGGGTGCTAAAAAAGTTATTCAAAGTCAAAGTCAAAATTTTCGGATTCTTTGAATTTTTCTTGAAAACGGTATGTTTTATGGAAAATATAGCCCAGACAAAAATTGTAGATCATAAAATTATCTACAAAAATGTTTCTCATACTTTTTTTCCTAAGAATCACCATTCCTAAGATATCGCCATTCTAAAAGTTGAAGGAGTTACATTCTACATGATATGCACACAAATACCACATATATACATAGTCAGGCACTTAATATAAGTAAAAATGCCTATTTCTATCTCTTATATGTTTAAACCATACTTTTAGAATTAATTCATGAAATTAAATCATGTCCACGGTATATGTAATCTGATCTTTGTACCTATTCTTATACATATATCTGTATCGTAAACCTAAAACCTAGAAACGAATAAGATATATTGAGAAACTTTCTTAGGAAACTCATCAACGAAACGAACTAAACTGCCAAGAACTATCGTATCTTTGAATCTCTTCATACCGCCGATCTATTCTACTTCGATTAAGTCGTTATCGAGTCTGGCAAAATGTTGATCAATTACGTGAGAAATCCAACTCATCATCAAATTGTTCAAAGAGTTCTAATTGATCGTTAAACACTTACTTTTTAAGTCTATAACTGCAATTATGAGTTACGTTTTTGCACACCTCATTGCTTATGGAAATTAAAATCGCAGTTGGAGCTGGCACAATAAACGCGTCATGCTCGAAGAGACTGCCTTCCTTACGGGTCTTTCAGTAAACTTTTCTTACAGTTTGTTCGAGCCACAAATAATGAACCAGTTTTCACAGTAAAACAATCGAGGACTTTGAATCAGAAGAAATACCTTGGAAAATACCTCCCTTCTTTATCTTCGTATAGAAAAAAGAAAATGTTAATTGCGATGACGCGGAAAGCATCGAGAATATTGCATCTCATCGTGATGCAAAATTTATATGCAGTCTGTACGGCGTTTTATGTGTCTAATCTAAATATCTTTTTGTATCGAATGAAGTCCTGTATCGATGAAAGTCCTGACATCGTCTATACCACAAAAGTAAAGTGCTGCTTTTTTTACCAAACCTGTAAAAATGAATCAAATTTCTTGTAGTTATGAATCTAGAATTCAAATAATTTAAATTCGAATTTGTGTTCATGCAATATAAGTTACTTGACTTCACGTTTGTGTTCATACAAGTTAATCGTTTGATTTCGAGTTTGTATTTATACAAGTGAAATCGTTTAACTTTAATTTTGTTTTCATATAATGCAAGTTACTTAACTTCAAACTAATATTCATACAAGTTAAGTTATTTGATTTTAAGTTCATGTAAGTTAAGTTACTCGATTTCAAGTTTAATGCTTATGGTATGCGTATGTTTAAACGTGTTCCTATCTTAATAAAAGTCGCCTTCTATTTTATTGACAGCACCTAAAAACAGAACATTTAAATGTGTTATAAATCAGAGTATAACAAACTGAACCGAATATTAGAATAGAAAAATACCTTTTATACTGATCAATTTCCAGTCTAAATACTAGAGAATACAAAGATTAATCAATTAACATAAAAAAATTTATGATTCTATTTGAAAAAGTATTGGTGACTTATACATATTCAAAATGTCACTTTCTGAGTAGACGCCTACACTAAATCATATATTATTTAAAATCGTTTAATTTTTCCTCATGAAATTCTTTTCTGTCTTCTATCGTTTCATGTTCACATTATTTTGCTATACATTCTGAATATTTGTCTTCAAATTTGATAATGTAGAGTTGATGGGTTGACAAATGTTCGGATTGATTGATTCACCTAACTAAGAGAATACGTAGATGTTCTTTGATATGGTGTAGTAATAAATTAAATAAATGATACAATTGCTATATATCTATACGATATACAATATATGATCGTTTTGATATTTAATAATAAAACAATAATTGTAATTATTTCAATAATTTGGACAACAACCGTATATGACACTTGTTTTTTTTTTTATTCATAGAATGGTATTTGCAATCAATTTCCCAAGGAAAGTATATGACATATAATAGCTATAAAAGTCAAACATCTCCACATGGTCTCAATTGGATAGCCTGTATTGTACTTACGTTACACCAAAATAAAGGTTCTAAAGATACGAGAGGAATTTGTTCTATGGACAGAACGAATACACAAAACAGTCAAAACAACGTAGAAATTTGAAACATGTGTCGTGATAAATCGCTGCGGAAGGGAATTGCACATAAACGCGAAGGAGTTCGCGTGGAAATTATGAGGTCGGCTCTTAAACACGACATCGCGGGCTTTCCGTGCTTTCAACTGAAGTAATTCCGCCGGCGCAGCGCGGCGACGACAGTCGCTCGGCATTACTCCTATATACTTGTGTAAGGACCGATAACGAGTATCGAGACGTTCATGGCGGTACCCACGACCGGAAACGGATTCAATTTTCCTCGAGCAACCGGCTCGAACCAATCGGAATGTGTCCTCATGACCCACCGAATTTCAACGTAAACGACCAAATAAATCTCTTGTGACTTCTACTGAAATCTCCAACACTTCTAAGGTCTGAACTCACTTGAGACGTATACAGACATATATTATAGATAAACCTCTACTTCCTCCGTGTAAAGATGTGTAAATCTCTCGATACTATAACCACATTTCTACCTCTGATTATTATCGAACTGAATTAATACAGTTACTCACATTAATGTGCAGTTACAATGCTACATTTCTTGCTTTGTATAAGAGAGGTTGATATATGTAGTATACATGTATGTATATTGTGTTACTTGTTTTATGAAAACATGAATCATTTATTGTACCTTGAAAATAATTTCGTACACAATTTCTTCCCAACAATAACATTTAATAGTATGATAGCTGTAAAAATAACTTCGTTACAGTTTCCTGATTGTCAGTCAAATAAAAATATATAAAAGATATAATTAATATTATTAAGAATAATTAAATAAAGTAAGTATTTCTTTATGTAATGAAAAAAATAAAAATAACTGAACGTAAATAAAATAATTTATTAATTTTATTAATGTGTATAGTTAACAGAATTATTTGAAATCTCATTAGCATTTGAACGAAACACAACTACTATGATTGTATTGATAAAATTTGAAATGAATCTATGACTATATTCATACAGCAGGTACAAGATATTTATGAAAGCATACACTTCGCAAAGGTTATTGAAGCATTTGAACAGTCAATATTCACTATATTAATCAACCACAACATGTAATGAATTCATCTTTAGGACTATTTGTATACTTAAGAATATTATTTATGCTGTATACTAATTTTTCACTGACTGTATATTAGCAATAAATATCTTGTAACTTTCATATACATTTTTGGATTGCTTTCGAATTTTACTACTATCGTCACGATAGTGCCTCACTACAGTCTTAAGAGAACTTCAAAAGATTTCGCATAATGTACATAATATCGCTAACTCATAAAAAGATCCTGTGGTATATGTCCGAAAATACTTTTGTGAGTTGCTATGCACAGGGTTTTCAGCATAAGTCAATGAATTCAATATTTCTAAATCCACGATAATCTGAAGGTCATAGTATTGCAGGTCGTGGAACTTGTCTTGTCATCTATGTTTATATTAGAGTAGAATAGTTTCTGCACATCGACTTTTAAGTTTAGAAGCCATATCATCCACAATATCTATTAATTATACCATTCACTCTTGTACTTGATACTTTTAATTGGAGTATTTCCACAATCCGATATCTTGTATCAGATTACTCGTTAAATAATAATCGATTCCTGTGCGAATCAGCTGAATGAATTAATTGGCCGAGCTGGGCAAATGAACACATCGACAACCAATTGTTGATAATAGAGAACATAATTAGAGCGTTTGACAATAAAATTTATTTTCATCGAAAACGAATTGATTCGTTAATTGACATTGATTAACTAGCATGTAGATTGCCTTGTAGTTAAATGTTCGTTCAATTTTATTAAATACGCCAATCTTATCGGAAATTATCTCGATGCACAATGCGTGAAATATCGGGATATATCAAAATTTCGTGGAGATATCATGGAATTTTGTCATGACTATGCTGAATTCGTCTAAGCGAAACCGAGAATCCATAAGCTAGATGAAATTTTCGAAAATTCCGAGAAATTTTGGGCGAACTTCTGCACGTGTAAATCGGGAGTGACATTAAATACTTCAGCAACGTTTCCATTCGAAATTATGAAGCAGACAGCGCGTAAATGTTCGTACCAGTTAAATACTTCAAACTTTGGAAATTTCATTCATTGATTAAGTGATTCGTAGATATCGCTTATTCATAAGGAAATTTTAAAACTCGCTCATCACATTATTAATGAATTTCTATCTGTGACATCGAAATTCCGAATATTGTAGTATAATGTATATTTATTTACGAAAATTAAATTTTGATATAGTAAATACATATGTACAGAATGTCCATAAATAACTACCATTAAAAATATGTAACTGCTAAACAGTTGATATCAACGAAAAACGAGTGCATTAGCTTTTTTACTTTCTTCGTATAGAATATGACAATTTAAAAGAAAATTTTGTTCACCAAAGTTTTCAAGGTGTTCGAATAATATAAATGTCAAAATAATAAAGGAATCTGAAATATACTATATGTCTATTTTAGTACAGTTAACGAAATATTATTTAAAATATAAATTTTGGAACAGTAAATAGAATCTTGAATGAATTAAATAGAAGCGAATATAGTTAAGAAATAAATTTTCCAACCCCTTATAATTAGAATATTTCTTGTTTATAGTACAAAAAAATTAAAATTTTTTACGATTTTTACTTATTTTATAATATAAGTAATAATATATATTGTTTTATTGCTATCTATCGAAATATTTAATATTTATTTCCTGATTGATTCGATACTATCTAATATTTCTACTAAATCTACTCTAGAATATTAGTTCACTGTAGAGTTTGACGCCTGTATCGTCATTTGCCAAATCTGAAATATTGTCACTCAACCATATGCTATCACTCAAAATTAATCCTTAGGACAAGCCACAATCAAGTTCTATCCTTAGAGGAAAGTTTCGTATTACATAACCCACATTTTCGAAGTTCTCAAAAAATTTCAATCGAACTTAAACTATTCCGTCAATGAAAGCTACATAAATTACATAAATACTGAATGTATCCATATTAATAGACACATATGTATGTATAAGTAAATAAAATAGTTAGAATAATTTCATTTATACTACTTTATACTAAGTAACCAAATAATCTGATAAACTACATGTTTGTGGTAATGAGAAAAAATGAATATTAGTAACTAAGAATTAAAAATGTTGATTATCCAGGGAGATTACATTTAAATATCCAGAGAGATTTATATTTTTTCAATTTACAAGAAAAATATAATTCTATTAAAATATATTTTTATTTTGAAATTCCTGTAACTCTTCTGAAACACACACACACATATATATATTCTTCGCGTTTTCTCTCTGACATAATGGTTCACGAGCTTTCAGCGTTGAATTATGTCCCCTTCCACTCTACCCTCTCCACTGGCGACGTTCCCATTCAGATCCTTCGGCTGCCTTCCGGTTTGCATGGAGCCTCGAGCACGCCAAATAGAACGAATAACGAGTGGGGCTATTCGATCGCAAAATAAATGCCATAGTTTCCCGGACGCAAGAATCTTGCTGGCTGAGATAGAAAGGATTGAATTCCTAATGAGTTCGAATGCTCGACCACGCGAAAATAGGGAAATAAGTTTCAGCTTGCTCGAGACCGATATAGGTTAGGTATGGTAATTGGCTGCTCGATTATACTTCGTCTGGTTTTATAGAACGAAGATTTCGTTCTTAGATGCGAGTATGTTAGGATAATTGGAAAATTTGAAAAGATGTGAAGTAAGAAGAGTGGATGTGGAATTGGCTTCCTGTACTGAACTGAGCTGAAGAAGGAGAGGTCATAAAATCATAAGCCGAGGTAAATTTGAAATTTCTAAAAATCTAATAAACGAGTCATCTTAAATCAAAGAGCTATCTTGAATTTATTTCCACTATTATTATCTCTTTTCTTGGATTTTTCCTACAATCCTCTCTGCTTGCAAACCTCTCTTATATGTTCCTATTTCCTTCTGTAACAAATTTTATTCTCTATTAAATCACCTATTTCAGCTGTTTATTCCTCCTCTTTATTCTCTCTAATTTCTAGTTATAATTACTTGTATAATCCAACGGTCTGATAACAAATATTATTTATCAAAATGATACCATATGATTTAATTGATATCATATCCTTTATTCAATACTAAGTGACATACTAACTCTGCGATATTATATAAAGTCTCTTTTATGAATAATATATTTAAACAGTCATTCTGAAATCTAATAACATTATTTTATCCAATAAGTAGATAAAACATTTTATATTCTTTTCAAGAATTCCTACGGTATATAACATATCTCCATGTATACAACATATACAATACAAGTTGAACTTTATAATATGAGATACTTTTACTCTATATTGTATATACATATATATATATATTTATTTATTTATTATACTATAGTTTCACAATAGTTTTATATATTTTATATACATATATATGTCGGGTTCACGTTAGGATTAAGGGTAGGGGCGTGTGACGAGTCTTCACTTGAGTTAGCCATCAATGTTGCGATAGGGATAATGTCCATTGATACAAGTATGGGTATTACGGCATTGATAAGTAACCACGATGATTAGACACTAACGACAATGGTCTTAGGTTCGATAACGAATCCACGGTCAATGGGATAACAGGTGTACTTTATTCCGAAGTCTAAGTCGAACTCTTTGTCAAAGCGTGAAGTATGAACTCGATTGCCAAGATGCTAAGTAACTCGTTGATCAGATAGTACACGAGAGAATGTCCTTTCCGTCACAATGATGCTGCTGAGGAAAACTATGATGGAGTGTGTCTAAGGACACGAGATCATCGGATTCGTCGAGAAAAGCCTTCGTTTCGAAAGTGAGGGAAATGAACGTTGCCCTTAATTGGCTAATTTCTATGTTGGTGGTTAGAAAAGGATGCTAGCCGCCCTTGAGAAAAAGTTGTTAGCGGAAAGCATCGTTCGTGAGAAAGCATATTTCCTGTATCTTCCCGTAGTTAGGACAAAAGCTGTTTGTCCGTTTGAAGGACCTTAGTTAACTAAATCCTAAGATTTATCGGGTCCTCAGGCTAGTTGAACATATACTCTGAAGATGCATCGACATTTGGAAATCATCCGACCCGAAATGTAGAGTCCGCGCGTGGCGAGCCACAGGGCAGAAACCGTTGGAATGTTTACTGTCGAGTGCCGCCACAACTATTTCTTTTAAGGGGAGCTCTACAATTACTCCATACCTTTGTTAGACAAAACGCTTATCCCGTGACCACGGACACGTTCGGTGACTGGTTGTCGCCTCGAGCCCAAGCTCATTATACAAATCTTGAAAATATATTCGGATTAAATCGTTGACAATTATTTAATTACGGCTATGGTGGAATCTGGACTAAAGCATTAGGGGATTTTCCCAAAATTACAAAGGGAGGCTCCGGCGTCCTTTCATCTCCGACATATGTATTATAGTTTTATATATATATATATATATCCGTAAAACATAAAATAATGTGTATCATCTCTAATACCTAACAAACCGATTAATTCGCCGTGTAAAATAGATGTTAACAGAAAATATTGAGTGCAATAACTGATTTCGTTATATCGTCTAGATTTAATTTGAAGCAAACGAATTCTTCCACTTTTATATTATTAATACAGCCTATTGGAATAAATTAAGTTTATAAATTCACATATTCAGAGAAAGTATGGCGTAATTCACTTTTATACAAATACAACTCTTTCTTTATGAAGGAAGAGTATGTAATACAATCTTAGTCACACATCCAAATCGCCAAAACTCACACTATAAATAAGACACTAAAATATCTCTAGAAACTGCCAAAAAACATACGTAAGGCAATATTTCAGTTGGGAAAGTAAAATAACGAAGAAAGGTCGATACGAAGAGAGATTTCGTTTGATTTGTATTAAGTCGTTATCTCCGCACCTACTGAATTCGGATCGGCCACGGTATTAAAACGCATTCAACGACCATATTTTGCGCGGCTCAGACGATTCGGCTAATCTAAGGAATTTATTTCGCCCCGCGGCGAAAGATGCCGAAATAACTTCTTCGTCTCGGTTCCTTTCGAGACTGGTTCGCACTCTTTATTACGCTTTGTTACGCAAATGGAGTCTGCATCTCGCTCTACGAAAAGAGGAACGAAGGTGATATTTCTTTTAAATCAAAGGAATTATGCATGGAACGAATTGAGAGGTTCTTAAAAACAACTTAGTAGTTCCTTACTAGTATTCTTTTGTAACAGGAGATAGCGATGTTTGTATTGCCAATAGTAGATGAGAAATTGAGCTTGTCTTTAGATTAGCACAATGGTTATTCCATAATAATGTACACGACGTAACACATAAAACACGTAACATATCGTGGTCGACGTAAAACATAAGATAGTTAATTACAGTTTGTCATATCGAATATCATAAATTTGAATTTAATGCATTTTAGTCTTGTCTTTTGATTAAAAAAAAAACGTCTTTTAGCTAAAAAGGAAGTATAATTCTTTTAAAGTTCATATTCTATATCTATCTGAATACTTTAAATGAAATATCCATTCTTTGCATAAGAAGGAGGACTTTTTAAGTTATGGAGATTGTTATTGGCTTTTTAATTATAGAAGAATACTATTATCCAGGAACTTTTTAATACACATAATTTATGAAGATTCTTCTTCTAATATTTCTCTATAATAATTTTATACACTATCATCATGTTACTAAAAATTCTGTCCAACGAAATTTAATCTTGTTGTCGGAAGCTAAAATGCAAGGCGCTCTTCCTTTCCTCTCCAAAATTGTATACTTCGTAGAAAACCTTGAATGCAATGAAAGTGTGCGTAAAAATACGTCTTATTTACATCCCTATATGTACACTTTCGAATACAAAGATAGCACATGGCATAAATGCGGAAAATTTTGTTGAATAGTAAACAAAAATGCAAAGATATATTTCATTAACTTAACATCTAGTTTTTATTGTACCACTATATAGTTCACTATATATAGAAGAGAAAACAAATATCTTTTCCTGTAAAATTAGAAATATGACAAGAATTCAGTCAGACAAATGTAAAGTTTAATATATGCAGCATATCGACTTATCAATCAACAAATACAAGCATACGTAGTGCATATTACAGGGGAGAACTTCGTATTCTATCAGGATAATGCCGCGATCCACACTGCACAGTCGGTGAAGAAGTACCTTTTTAAGAAAAAGATCGATGTTTTATAATTACCAGCAACGTCTCCCGGCCTAAATATAATACAAAATTGTTGGAATGAGCTCCCAAGAGCAGTTTATGAAAATAGACGACAATTTCAAAGTGTAAACGTCTTAGAAAACTGCATTGTCAAAGAATAGCAAAGAATAAAATAAAAAAATGATAAATCTATTCAAATCATTACCAAAAAGAATGACAGCAGTTGTGAAAGATAAAGGAAGGTATATGAAATATTACATAATAATATTTTTGGGAAATATGAATAAATTTTCATTTTCGTGCAGTATGTCATATCATTTTGTCCGACTGAATTCTTGCCATATTACTAATTTTACAGGAAAAAATATTTATTTTCATTTGAGAATTATATAGTGATGATAAAAAAAACTAATTGTTAAGTTAATGAAATATATTTTTGCATTTTTATTTATTATTCAATAAAATTTTCCGAATTTGTGCCAAGTGTTCTCTTTTTGTCCGGAAGTATATACAATGACAATATATATAATATACATACCTGCTGAAGTATTTGGCTCGAATATTCTACAGTAACAACGAAACTCCATGAGCATACTTACGAAAGCAAAGCTGGATAAATATGCTGCTTTCTTCCATGCAACCAATGAACTTATTAAATTCTGTATAAATCTTCACTTTTTAACCTAACGCTTCAAAATTAACGCCAAAATTAAATATATATAACATACCCGGTTTATCTGACATTCAAACATCTCGAAGAATATGAATGACACGAAAAAATGTGTCGGATAAAAATTATATGATATGAAGGGCGATATACTATACTTCTATCTATTTGACCTTGAGGTGTTCTGTGAAAATTATATTAGAATTTTCAAATGGGAATCTGCACATTTCATTACATGTTGTTGTAACTGACATTGAGATGTTTACAAAACACTACAAAACTTGCATCTTTCATACCATCCATTATTGAGATACGAAGTATCAAATCCAAATATTTAAAATAATACTTTCCTATTTTCTTTTAAATTATTTATTTTATATCGTATCAGATTTTAACGCTATTAACGACCACTATCATATTGCATTATAATATATTATTATACTAGGTTGTAACATATATTTCCTTATTCTTACTTAATATTGTATATCTTAGACCCGAATACTTATGAAATAGGACGCCTTATTTAAACAATACTTATGAATTATATGTTTAATCACAAATATACATGTACAATAAATTTTATCTTTTATCTTTTCTATTTTGCAACCTTCAGTAGGTGGTTCTTGTGTACTTTTGTGAGCTAAACACGAATCTGCAACTCGTCTTTTCTTAGAATCTATAGTTTTTGAAAAAATCAATTTTGGAAACAATTGCAAATTTTCAACATCGGAGATGTTTTTAATGCTTTTACAGTAGCGGTTCTCGAGTTGCGGTTGGGAAATTCCGTTTATTCTCCCAAATAAAATGATATATATTGTTATTGCATTATAAGCATTTAAATGTGTTTAAATAGTGTTCAAAGTGAAACGAACATTTAAGGCGAATCATCTTTTGCTTACAATTTCCAATTGTGTTTCAAAAGCTAGAAATCTAGGAAAAAATTTAACCTTACAAGCGATAAAGCAGATATTTTTACTAAGAAAAGCAAAAATTAGAAAATCATGTTTTGATTCCAATGTAAAAGCGAAAAGATTTAGCAAAACGCGCCGCGGTAGCAATGATACTCAATGCTAACAGGTAACGACTGCGCGTTTAGCAGTTTCGCTGTGCTAACCGGCATGTAAGGCAATATTGACCCTTAACGCTCCAAGTGTGTCTCTCAAACACTATAGATAAAGCCGATCAATATACATTAACATATTGTTTCCTGAGAAAAGCATTGAAATGGTGACGGAAATTGTTCTTTTGGGGACTAGAAACAAGCGTAATAAATGCTTATATACTTTACAAGATTTCTCAGGAAAGGAAAGAAAAAAGCGCTTTGTCACACTATAAGTTTGTCAAATTATTAGTAAGTCAGCCCGTAACATTTGGAATAACAATGTGTATGGCAAGCCTTCCGGAACAGGTAAGGGACAACGTTTAGATGGGAAACTCCATACAATAAATCAGTTGCCGAAAGGGAAAAAGAAAAAGTGTCTTGTTTGTTCACCAAAAGGAAGTAATGCTGTAAAAAAACAAACAGTTTTCTACTGTGAGACCTGTGAACGCAATCCTGTGAATTGCATTCCAATGAATGTTTTACAAAATTCCATACAATCAATTATAATTCATATAAATATTGTAACCAAAATTATATTACTTCTAAGATGAATAAAGATTGTTTTGAATGACTTTAATATTATTATTTACACATCATTGTAGCATTTAAAATCTGACACTTATAAACTTGCAAGTCAAAGTATGATGAGAATAAGTTGGAGTTGCCGGTCGATATTCATAATTAAAAGTCGGAGCGTCAAGGGTTGAGTACTACTGCCGCCGGCGTGTGTTTTGTCAAATTTCATTGTCAAATTTTGTCAAATTCTATTTCATTTTTATATTGAAAACAAAACATGATTTTCTGGTTTTCCTTGATGTTTCTCACAGCAAAAATATCTGTTCTATCGCGCATTAGAGCTAGATTCTCTTCTAGATCTCTAGTTTTTGAAATACACTGACAAATGTAAGCAAAAAATGGTTTCTTATTGCTAGTATATACTTCGTTTATTACTTTAAGTTGTTCTAAGGAGGATATTATATTTCTCACATATATTTTTTCATAGTAGGAGGGAATTTTCCTTTTTATGTACAGTTTAGTATTACAATTGTTGCAGAATGGCTGACCGGATTTCGTTATCAAGCATTGACGGGAATATTTGTATTTTATCTTTTTAATATATTTTTTTCATTATGTGTTTAATTCTCAGTTTCGTTATAATTTTTTATATCTTCCTTGATTCAGATAAAAACCTATTTGGTGAATAGATATTTTCTCTTATTTCAAAGAGCTCGGTACATTTACTGGTTTTCCAATTATAATTCCATTTGTGTAAGGTTTTCTTTCTTAATTCCTTCAAGAATTTTTTTGCATCTACAATAGGAATTTCTAGATTAGACAAATCAATGCACACTTTTCTTTGCTTAAATATACAAGATATGCTGTCGCAATTCTTCTCGAATAGCTATAATATATTATGATAACGTTGATATAGATTTATATTGGAGATTGTTTATTCAGGAATTTAAACTGTAAGGATTAGAAATTTCTCCAAATAATTTTGGGTTAGCTGTGATATTCTGTAAATAGTTTTGGGGGTGATTTTGAATTTTTTATTGTGATTAAAATACTCTAAGTATATCACGTTTTCATTGAAATTAACCTGCAAAAAGTACATATGATTCTTATGTTGTCTTTTATTGCTTCACCTTTAATTATATTATCACTAATCACTTTTATGAATGTGTAAATATATGAAAAAATTGAGTTGTCACTATTTAGATAATTTACGATAATTTGATAGTTATAACGTGTGAAAGAAGTTGAGGTTATTTTTTTATGTTAGGAAACGTTATATTTACAATGAAGAACAAAACTGTATCAATGTTAGAAAATTGTACATCAATCATTATTTATTGCTTGAAATAATAAGTAATGTGAAAAAAATTATTATATATATTTTTGTTGTGGTTTCAGTTTATACAAGACAATCTGTTTTATTTCTTATTTATTTAAATTCCTTTCTGTTCACAGTCGACAAAAGAAAACAATTGACTCAGTTGTGCACCGCATTAGAAAAGGTATATACCTCGTGTGCTTTTGCAGTTTGTTTACATGCAGTAGTTTCATTTGTTTACATAAAGAAATTCTACGTCTTAGTAATCAATTTGTTGCATTTAGTCATAGAAAGAGACACGCATCATTTGCCAAAAAATGCCAGAGATGGACAATTGCTGATTGGAAATGGGTTATTTGGTCGCACATAACAAAAATTAACAGAATGTACTTCGATAGAATCTCCTGGCGCTGGATTCGCAGAGACCAACTCCCTTAATCTCTCACACAATGAAACATGGAGGTGGCTCCATTATGTTCTCGGGGTGCTTCACGGTTTTGGCGCTGGTTCATTAAATCGAATTAATGGTATTGTGAACTAACATATATACAAAGACATTTTGCAGTGGTATCTCTATGAGAATAGATGCTGTTGAGAATATACAAATTGCTAAGGAAAATGTAATATTCCAACATAATCAAGGTCCGAAACATACAACCAAAAACATAGCCAGCAGTGGTTAAAAACATAAAGATTTTTGGAATGGGCTACTGAACCTCCATCTCAACCCAGTTGAGAATCTATAGTGATTAATGAAGAGACGATTGTCAGCTTCATACAATGCACCGCCAACATCAATTACAGAATTGGAAAACGAAATTCACGAACAATGGGAACAAATATGTCCAGAATATTGTGGAACACTAGTTAAAAATATTCCAAAGCGAATTAATACCCTCCTAAAGGCGAAACAGTTGTGGACAAAGTATTGAGAATATATTTATGCTAAAATATTGCATTATTAAAAAGGTGCAAAATTTAATCTATTAATTTATTTTTCAGATTAGAAAATAAATTATAAAAAGGTTTGTTTTTCATTTTTGTTATTACTTATAATGATGAAAAATGATTTATATAGAAACTGTGATTATTGATTCAATTATGCTCCTTACTGTAGTTCCTTACAAACATTTCCTATTCTATTTATGAGTGGCATACTTTGTTTTTTGGCTTTGTTATAAATGGTTTTAACTTGTTACGAAATATGAGTTTTCACACTGGATTATCAGCAGAAGCTAATAGGTTGCATTTTACATACATAGTTGCATGTTAGTTACATTCTTCCTAAATCAATGGGCAATGTTATTCAGCTAGAAGGCTTGAAATTGTACTGATAAAAAATGCACCTAGCAAAATACGAAGGCCCATATTTCGGATACAGTTTAGTGTTTTAGCTAAAGCATAATCTCCGTAGATTATTGACGCATAATCGATTTTCAAAATGTTTTACTATCATTTCAAATATTTTCCTACCTTACAACAATTTAAAAGAAACACCATTTGCAGGATTGTTTGATTTTATTTAAATAGAATAGGCATTTTAAATTAAGTTTATGTTGAAAATGACAACGTGATCCATATGCAGAATGTGTAATAAAGGTTCTTCGGCTCAGAACGGTGTGATAGATTTATCCAAAGAATAAAATAATAGCTATTGTGATCCTATCTCTGAATATAGAAATAACAACAATTTATTATTGTACACGTAAATAAAATTTGAATTTTTAGTAATTATTTACAGAAAGAAAATCCCTACTGATTTCGATGACCTTGAAATATGTTGTAGAGCACATGATTCTGAACAATTTCTCCCTATACATGTTACCATCGCTCGCCCTTAGTTTCCGAGCTATATGTAAAAATAATTTTTATCACTATGTACTTTTAGTACCATGTATTTCTGAAAATTTTCGCTTAAATTAGGATTAATCAACATGAAATCAGCGTATTACAATTTATAATTTCTAAATTTATTGTTACATATTACAATTAATATTATATGATTAGAAATATTTCTGCCATTATATCGAAAAATGCAGTTATTTGATTAGTAAAATTATATCGGCGTAGAAATAAAAATTCTACAATGTAACCAACGTAATATTGTTTATGATGTATAGTAATAATATTGATTATGATACGTGCTCAGCGCGTATATATGAATTAACAATTAGCAGATGTGTATGAATCAGTAGATATACATGTTTCTCACTCGCAACCTAGTAATAATCACACACGGTCTTAGTTTTTGAGCTATACACAAAAATATGTTTGGTAGTATATACAAATAACAATAAACGGCAATAATCGAATTTACGACACATTTATAAAATCAAATAAAATAAAAATTAAGTAATGTTACGTCCCATTTAATGCAACCCATAACCCATTTCCTATTTTTATTAGAGATGATTAGCAGCAATGAGTTAAATTTTGGGTGTACTGTATAAAGACGTCTCTACCAGAATGAAATGTAATGGAAATTAAATTTAATAAAAGTTTTTTCTCGAAATTCAAGACGGAGCAACGGTATTTATAGGGAAAAGTCCGAAATGATGACCTTGATAATACATAAAATCATCGAAGTCAATGAAGAGTACCCTCTTGTAAATGATTACCGAATTTTTTGTTGCCAAAAATATCAAATTTATTTATACATGTTAAGCTATGGAGAGAATTTGATGAGGTATTACAAAGAACTTTATTCAAATATTCACATAACTTTGCTCGCCATGTCGGCTACTCGTCGGAGGTCTTACACTGCTCATCGCTCTTTCTTCTCAACGGAGGCCTAGGCCATCATGCGACTCTCACATACATACTAGGGAGGAGATACTTGTGTGTGTTTTCACTCTACGTTCCCTCACTCTCGCATGTACAATACAAATGTATTATATATTCAATAATATACCTAATATATCATTCAAAAATTTCAATTACGTATTTCCATTCCCTATTCCTTTTCAATAGATAAAATACTTCAACCTTACACCCAAACATCTCCAAACATGCTCAAAGCTATCTCAAACAGCCTTGCATCAAGGTAACCACACCGTTTGCACTATGATAGAAAAGCAAAAATTAGAAAAATTCGTAGCTCGTAAATCCAGGCAACGGACACTCGAAATGACGGCCTAACAAAGGAGCGCTATGGATATTTCGGGATCTCCATTGTAGTTAGAACGCGATTTATCGCAATAATTTCTATGGTAGAGCTGGTAATTCCTGGGAGCCTCCAACGGTCTCTCGGGTTCGTTCTCACAATACTTCTTTGTTGCATTGTACACGCGCCAAGAGCATCCGCCTTTTGAAGTATGTAAGTCCGCTGTTTCGTGTAAACACGCCTAAATCCGCTTTATAGCACGCAGAACAGCGTCCTCGGTGTTTCACACTATTTACCTTGTTACTTAATTGAATGCAGTAAGAGGGTGAACTATGTTGTTGCGATTGCTACCATTTACAATTTCGTTGAATTCTGTTGTAGTAGTTATTTACATACTAGAATTAGGCAAATTCAGACAACTGAGCTAAAGAAGGTAATACAATCTCATATAATTTTAAATTCCTTTTTTGTAACACATTGTATACGTGCGTTTAGATCGACATGAAATCTTAATTTTTCCATAAACTTCCAGATTTTACAGTATATTATACAAGGTGAGTCAAAACATGTAGAAGGTACGGCAGCAGCTGATTCAGCACAATAAGTAGAAATGTTCATATAGACGTATGTCCAATATAACCTTAGTTTCGAATAATGACTTGTTTAGCTGTTTTAGCAGTTGTAACAGTTGCTTACCTAATTTCTAAGAAATTGCTCGAGATGATCAGGCCAGCTTTACCGAAAGCGTGAATACATCGCATCATAGATTGTCGAACTTGTTCGAACAGTATAGATTTATCAACAACTTTGATCGTCAAAATAATGAAAAATTTCAACAATGTCAATTGGCATTTTATAAGCAAGAGATTTTAAATGCCCTCATAACTAATAATCGGATGGATTCAGACCCGGAGAGCGAGCTGACCAGGAAATTAGGCCAGTACGACCTATCCATTTGCCAGGAAATCGTTGATCTAATTGTTCTAACAAATGTCTAGTATCACAAAATAAGCTGTAACTCGAAAACAAGGTCATATCGGGCGTATGTTCATATGAATTTTTCGTCATATTGTAATGTGCTGAAACAGTCCCTGCTATCCTTTCCACATGTTCTAACTCACTCCGTATATGCCGCAACATTTTCTATTTCGTTCAATTTTGTTAGTGCAATACTTCTCCATCCGCAACAGTACAATTCGATCGACGTCACTTCTGTCTAACACTCCTCAACTCATTACTTTCCTGTCTTTTAAATAAATCTACTAAAGTTATAAGTAAATGATATATTTTCACTTCTGTATCTGCTCGCAGGTGAACAACTATGATATATAGTATACTGACAGAAATCGTAAGGATGCAAAATAAGCCGTCTTTCATAATTTTGTCCAACCAAAATCAGTTCATATTTACATTTTTCTTTCTAACCCTTTTGTCGTATATCATATGGACTGTATGTTCACTCTGGAGATGGTACGCAACATATAGGGTGTATAAAATGTACATTTTTTTTCTTTAAATATACGAAATATACAAATATGTAAATTGTCTTATAATTTTGCCTAAAAAATACTGTATCAGAGTGTCTAATTAACTGAAAAACTAAGGCACGTTTCGTGACGTCCGGGTAAAGATTGTCAGGGAGACTGGAAGATATTATTAGAAGTGGAAACGAAATTGCAATTGTCTTGAATTCTGGACCGAATAATCGGAACGTGTAATTCCTAACAGAATCTAAAGTGAATAATTACTGAGTGTAACTGCCGCGAGCTTAGCTTAAGGTAATGCAACCTCGTCGAATCGGATGTATCCCTTTGATGCGACTCGATTGAACGCAATCAATGCGTTTACCTCAAGTTCTAGCATAATTAGAAAGAGTTTAACCTTTAAAAGTCGATAATTGTTAAACTACACTGAAAATTGAATAAATTATTGAATAAACATTGATATTTTATAGTATAAAGAATATAACATAATTCTGCATCTTTATATAATGCATATGTTTTGCATATTTATGTTTCAGATCATATGCACGAGATATGCGATATGAATATCAATATGCTCAATAATAATAATATGAAAACTATAAATCACATCAGACGATATATTTACAATTGTTAAATATTAATTGTAAGTAATTATTTAAATAATAATTAATTAACATGAGATTTAGTAGCATATACTTCAACTCTCTCTCTCTCTCTCTCTCTCTCTCTCTCTCAGATATTTAAATATCATATGCTTCTTACATAATTATTAATATACATAAACATCCACAATATAGTCATGATAAATATTGACGATAATATACGATTTTTTTATCCCTTAATATTTTAGTTATTAATTAGCCGCAATGCAAATATAATTTGCATTTACAAATAAATAACAAATAGATTACAAATGAATAAACACACCACATTATTGATACATTATATTCAGCTATTGCTCAGTAAACTTATTTTTGTAATTAAAAATCGTAAAACCAATCACGATATTTTGCAGTAAATATTATAAGAGTATTCGTTATCTTTTTATGTAAATTATTTATTTGGATTATAGACTTGTGCTGTATAATTATTTTTTATAATTTTACGTCGAATAAAACAATAAGCTAGCTTGCAGTTTGTAAAATTTACTTCTGCAATCTACTTATTTTGTCAGAGCAATTTATTAACATTCATTACTTGCAACTTGAAACATTAAATTTTGCTAATAGTACCACTACAATCGTACAAGAAAGCTCAGGTATCAATTCTTTAAGTAACACTCAATCTCAAATTAAAATAAACCACTCTTATTAATGTTCTTTAATCACTTAAATACATTCAATCTCTTAATACATATTTTTAAGGATTGATGCATATGAAATGTCGTTTCTTCCAAGTTTGAATTTGATGGATCAATACTTGATCTATCATATACCTACATTTATCCACTACACCATTAAATTTCATCCTATCGTCAATTAGTAATCATATTAAAAAAGAGAATTCTAATTATAGAAGTTTAACAAATTCGACGAATATGAGCTTGGCAAGATCTAGATTGCGGGAAATCTTCGATTCATCCATGAAATGAAAGCGATTTTAACGACTTAGCGATCGTGAGAAACCAGTTGCCTCGTGCACCCGTCTTTTATTCGCAATTTAACAAAGAGGTATTCGATTGTGGAGTGCATGGCCGTTCATTAGGGACACTAGGCCGAAATAGACGACGTAATTAGCGGCGCACTTAACGGATTGAACGCGACTAAAGCACTCGTACCATTTGTCCTTAATGGAAGCGTGCCCGACGTGAGCATAGAGCTCCCAGTGCTGCCAGCGATTTGATCCGGTCATTTCTAAGATAGATTACGCTGCAATGAAACACCGTCGAAGATATAATAGGCTGATAGATAGTATCAATCACTTTAAGTGGAAGTAGAGCTTTTCGTTTTATGTTCTTCTATTGTCAGAATTAGATACTGTCACGATATGTCTTTCTTCCCTACCTGATTGATGTCATCGAAATTTTCAAAATAGAGATATAATAAACAATCGAGTATTAATCATCGTAGATGTGAGCTTTTCATTTTACTTTTATTTTTCTTTTGTCTTCTTTTTTTTGGTGGTGAGGAGGGGGATTTTATAATATTACAATGTCTTTGTTCTGTGTTTGGACAATATCTGTTCTAAGCGAAAAATCGTACATTTTTTACTATTTGTTGTTGCCAAAATGGTTTCTGATGCTGGAATACAGATGTAATAGGTCGACAGATATGTTTAATATGGTTGATAATACATAGTGATAGATACAGTACTTAATAAACTGATAGATAATTTCACGATATATATATCTGTTTCATGCTTGCACGGTGTGTTCAAAAAAAAATATGATGCGATGTTATCTAAAATTCTGAAAATTTTATTCTATATAGAATTTTCAGCATGTACAATCTTTTTTTTATTTCATACATACTTTTTAATAAACGTTACTATTACATATTATTTCCTCTTTTTAATATATCATATTCCATAATATCTTCCTTTAATTTCAAAATTAATTTTTTTCTAGACGCACATTATGTATAGTTTACTATGAAAATATAGAATAAATAATCACTTATTGTATAAGTAATTTTCAAATGCCGAAATTCTTATTGTATTTTATAGATTTTACTCCTTTTTACATTAAAAGAAAACACAAAATGTCCACGACCATTCAGAGATACAAAGGAACTCATTTTATATTTTTATGCTTTTCTCTATAAATACTAATCAAGATCGTAATGAGATCGCTACATGGCAAACTGCAAGTTAAGGTTGTAGCCAAATTTTTATTTCTTTTATCTCTTTATTTATCTTTTTATTTACTACTAAATAACTTACCTTATAAACTAAATTTACAAGGTAATTTAGTTATAACTATACACTAGCTTAGTACTATACATATTATATATATAATGTTTGTCTATGCTTTGCTGTTATGTTTAAATATTTAAACGCATTGAAATTTGATGATATTAGGTGGGATCTTGTTGAGAACTGAATGTTTGACAGAATCTTAAATAAATTTCGTTGAATTCTTGTTGGTAGTCTATAGTTCGATAGAAACAATTTTTTCCCTATTGGTTGTGTTTCGAATGATGGCTGTGTCAATGTGTTTTAAGAAGTATAACTGTGGAAATGAAATGTGTAGGAATAGAAAAGATGTAGCTAGACAACGAAGATTGTAGGAAGATAGTCTGTGCTTTCTTTCACTTAGTTATTGGCTGCTAAGCATACATACGACCGATGTTGACTCTGATGACTGTGATTTTTTATCATCTAGATTGATTCTGTCTCCCCATGAATCGTAGGGACTCATGACATGATATTTACTATCAGAGTCCCGGAAATAGTGGAAGTAGAGCAGTTGAAAATACATGCTGTTTGTTGAATTACTGCCAAGTCACATATCATCTAACTGTTATTATTCAACTGATAGAAAAATTACATCTCTCAAAAATAGCAATTATTCCCGACCGTGTTATATAGTTCGTGTACTATCGAAATTATACTATACTACTAATGCTGTAATTCTGTCAAAACCTCAATCATTTGTAAATTTACCAACTAATTTCCTATTAATTAGTAAGTAGATTAATTCAAGTCAATTGGAAATTTGAGGCGAGAAATTTCAGTTGAAGCAATCGCAAACAGAAGGTCATGAAAGTCGAGCGCGTAACGATGCCAAATATCAGGATTTTCAGAAGGAACACCGGAAATGAGAATGCACTTCCCAGCCATACCTTCGTGTAGCACAGCTTTTAACGAGTCTTAGAGACTGGCTGACCAACTTTTCCAATTTAACTAGATGCACTAAGAATATTACAAGCTACCAACCATTACTATATATTCGAAGCGACATTCTTTTCTTGGATCTATTTTTATTGGGATCATACGTTCTACAAACTGAAGATTCCGATATTAAGGAGCCTTAGAAACTGACGATTTTAACATTCGAACTCCATTTTTTGTACTATTGTACTTTAAGTTTATGCAATTTGGACAGATTTATCACTAAATTAGTAAATGTGAATTGTAATGTATAAGAGAAATCGGTGAGAATGCTAAAAATGAAAAACAGTAAGATTTTAATTCAAATTAGGTTTATACTATTAGTAGATCTATGTGCAAGGTTCTTAAGAAAATATTTCAGATGATATACACATTATATGTATAAACATTTGAAGAAACATTTAATTATAGTAGACAGTTCTAATATTTTTAAAATATCAGTATCTTCTCCTAAGTTTCCTAATATTTACGATTATTTAATTTTTTAATTCTTTTTACAGATTTTAATTAGTTTACTAATTATTAATTCATGTATTTGACGGTTTATTTTCCTAATTCCATTATATATAACTTTTGCAATTTTTTATTCTTAAAACCTTTAACTTTCAACTCTTAAATTTTCAAAATTCTGCTTCGTCTCAATATTTCAGCATAAAATTGTCGCAGTTTTGTATAGCATTTTGATACAAAATTATAATACTTTTCCAAAGTGGAACAATAAATAGTTTTAATTGATCAACAAACATTAAATATTTTATAAAAACGTTTAACATTACAAAATCTCGAGCTTGTCAGTATCAATTTCATGTTGTGAACGTCCAGTTTTATTTCCAGGAGAAAGAGAGAATTACGCTTTTGCACATTTTTGTTAAATTATCCACAAAGGAGGAGAGCCTGACATGCATATGTGCGTGATAAAATTTCATGAATAAAAAGTGCTGAACCATCGTGTATAGGACAAAAGTGAGAGATAACAAGAATTGCTGCTTTTACTGTGATTGTACGTTATCATTATTTCTATTCCCTGTATTTATTGTACTTACTGAGAGACTCGAGACACATATAACCACGTCCCAATTGAAGAGAGAATTCTCAATTACTGCCATCGTTTTGAATCAAATTTATGAACGTTGGAATCATAATTTATGAAATCCACCCATTATTCAAAAAATGATTCTTTAGATAACAAATATTTGCTTAAAACAGAATTATTCAAAACGGGTTTAAATTTCTATAAATGGTAGTGTATATTATACAAATAGTGTACCCTCTAATACCAACATATATACCACCACTAAAATTTTTTAACACAATTATTTCATATTCAAGCTCATCTCGTGTAAATGAATATCATATCGCTAATTTATTTATCATATATCTTTTCCATTCCTTTTATGATCCTACTTATCATAAGTCCATAGTCTCAATTTTATCATATTCTTTTATTATATTCATCATCTTGTACAATCTTTTTATTGTTGTTTCTTATTTCTTCTTTTTATATACCGTTTCTTCGGAGTTTCAATCTTATGGATTAATTTCATCTATTAAACTTTGTTTTGTTATCAATTATCATTAATTATATTGAGCAGCATTAAAAAAATTTGTAATAAAAATGTTAGATATTTGTGTGTTTCTTTATATAAAATTAAGCTTAGAAAAAATACAGCAAAATATAACAAAAGAATTTCTCAATTCTAGAATTTTGGAAGTTTACTTTCGAAAATCTAAAAATTTTTGTAAATCAAGAATAATAAAATTAATAACTCGTTGAACAATTCTATAAACAATTCAATTAATTATTCTAATCAAACGTACAACGTTTCATAAAAAATTACCTATGTTTTATGTTTCATTTCATGCAACGCTTTTTCCAACGAATATACCGACTTTATATCCATTTTATATCAGTAAATCACCTGTTTAAAAAATAATATAAAACAAAATAAATCACTTCGACCCTCGTTCCCTATTCTTCTCATTTATTTACAAGTGTACTTAATGTGTAGGAAAAATATGAAAAATTAAATCAATAAATAAAGTTTCCTAAATATTCCTGGAGAATAAAAAAGCTTATTACATGTGTTAATTTATATTTATTTTACTCTAATCTGTATAATCTCATTATTAATTTTATTGTATGATATTTAATTTGCATCGCTTACCTTTATAATACAAAGTTGTAGAGCATTCACACAATATATATAAAATATTTAAAAAGTAAATAATACTAGTAACGATATTTTACGCATGATCTCTTAACGTACACCAATATCTTCATCCACTGTTCAAAACCATATACCAATTTTCTCAACATCTCTCATCAAGATTTCATTCGATACAACATCCAAAAAGCTCACCACAAAATCAATAACTAAACCGCTGTTGAATCGTGTCTGCTCAATCGATCGAACAGGATTAGAACGATCCAATTCTTCCTCCGTGAGAAGATCTCAGCCACGGCTTTTATTGCCAGCATGACGGACCACTTTCAATCTGACAGCCCGTTAAAGTTCACGACACCAGCAAGATTGCATCCCGCCTGTCGCGAAGGTTGAAGTTGAAGGTTGAGGTTGAAGTTCGATTAAAGCTTATGGAATCTGGACAGTGATTTTCATTGTGCCACGACAACGGCAAGATTAGTCATCGGGAGACGTCGTTCTTGTCGAAGAGCACTTTACACACCCGACCCACCCTTTGTATGTAGCAACATAATTAATTTGCTTCGATGTTTTCCCATCCCATCTTTTCGAAGCCATTCCGTTTCCGTCTTACCGATTGTACATTTTACTGCGTTTCGTGTTTTCTTCCACCGTTCCCTCGCCGTCGGTGATATAGTCACATTAAATGAAACTGTTGGAGCTAAACGCATCGCTGAAAAGAGAGATTTAGAGGAGAAATTTTTTGCGATCAGCAACTGGAGGGTAGATCTACGGCGTGGAGGATCTCGAGATCCTTTTGGAGGATAGTTTACTGAATATGAAACTCTTTTTCACGGTGTTATTAAGGTCATTGTTGACTCGCTTTGAAAGAACAAGATGAAAGCATACATATAGTTAAGAAGACGTAGCTAATATTACAAAGATTATAAAATGAGACGCTAGCATATTTAAAAAAAAGTATTCCAATTTAAGAGGATCAAAAAATCAATTTTTTAATTGCACCTTTGAACACCTTCTCTTGAACCTTCAACCTTTGAAGCATCATCAAATTTTTACGCTCGAATTCAATGAAATGACAGTGATTTTTTTATACAGTTTTCTCTATATGAGCTCGTGAAAGTGAGTTCGACACTCTCCATAGAAAACTTTAATGTGCTATATTGTGTAATAATATGAAACATTTTGAAATTTCATTAACACTATAATGAGACATGGCTAACAAAATATCTACATTAATCAAATTTGAAACCAATCCGAAAATTTATATGGAAGTTACAATGAATTTACTATAAGCATATACAGACATATTTAATAAAAAATTAGTATATAACATAAATATCCATCTTAAATATATATTAGTGTGAAAGATGGCCCTACTGAATGTTGAGGCTTATTAATATATTTTATATATTAATATATACAGTATATATTTCATATTAATACATAAATATATGTTATAGTATAAGCAATAATTGATTGCTTAAATACTTTTACTCCGCGAAATATATGCTTGCACTAAATATCTTGCAACTTCTATATACATTCTCAGATTTGTCTCAAACTTTATCAATACATTCCTGAAAACCAGGTCTGATTTAACACTAGTGAAATTTCAAAATATTTCGTATAACATACATACTATATAAACATAGAAGGTTTCTACAAGTGTTCGAATACTTTCATGAACAATTGTATACATATATACAGATGTCGAAGCTGGACGCAAATATTTATACATTTTTCGAACGTTATAAAATTTACACTATTGGTCTTCTGTTTACAAAAACGTAATTTATCTTTATATATCCTCTAGAAATCTACCTGCAAAAGAACTAATAACATTAGATCGTATTTCCTTCGACATCATACAACTTTTATTTGAAACATTTTTTCATACTATAAGCAATCTTTAAATAATTTGAAGATATTAGGATGCCTCATTCTTTTTAAATAAAGTCAGTGTGAGAGATAATGGTATTTTAATATTAGTTTTAAGAGAACGGCTTATTCGCAGTGCGTGGTTCCTTTGAGAAAATTACTCTTCCTGATAAGTAGAATATAATACGAACAAAAAATAGAGTATGATATAAACAAAAAAGAATAAAGCAATTTTCAGGGTACTTTCTTCTAACAGATGTCTATCGAGTTATGATATTTGTAATTATATATAATAGAATATTATTTTAGTATGATTCTAGAGAATTTTGTTATTACAGATTGGTGTGAGAGAAATGAGGCTGTATGATTATGAGCGAGTGTAAACCAGCTTTACGAACCGAATTTTAACAAATTTTCTAAGATATAGAAATTTTCATATTAAAAATATTATAAAAAATAAATTTCATTTATTCTTACTCTTAATAGATTTATTGGAAGACTTTTGCATTGTACATATTTCATGTTTATCCTTTATTTTCGCAAACAGTAATGCTAATTGCTAAATGCAGTAATGCTAAGCAGTAAAGTAAAAGTAAAAATTTCACTATAAATTGCATATAACTCGAAACTATCATTTCCAAGTTTCAAAAAATCCAAATAATGAAAGTTGATCATCACAAGTGTAATAATTCAAAATGTTTCAGAGCTAGATCAATCAAGTGAGAAAAATTTAATTAGAGGAAGATGAATAAAGAGAGATCTGAGATTCATAATAAAAAGTGATCTAATTTCTGTTGCCAGATGATCTTGATGAATTGTAAACAGAGATAACAAGGCTGTACGAATGATTTTCTGAAATTTACATGCATATTCTACAAATTTACTGCATGCAGCATGCATATGTATAATGTAGAAACATTGCACAGGCCCCTAATTTAGGAGATTGTCCCGCAATTCCATGGTCCGTGATACATAATCAGCATTCCTTGACTGTATACTGCATCAAATTATACCACAGAATCATTCTACAAAATCGAAAACTTTTTTATTCAGTTCCATATACTCATGAATATTAAAATTGTTATTAACTACGATACCATAGAACTTCAGATTTCCAGTAGTACTAAACTGAGCTCGTGAGTCACGCAAATATTACTTAGAGATACATATTAACATGTGCTCTATTACTGAAAGATAAAATAATAATAATGATGTTTGTCAAGAAAAATAAAATAATCTTTTATATCTCTGTTAGGTTATATCCACCAATATATATTTTTTCATATATCTTCTTTTTTTCTTATTTGTATTTTTATATTTTATATTTATTTTTATATTCATAACTTGTGTTCGGCCGTTCGCGAAGAGACGCGATCTCGAGGAAGCGCGCCACCAGGAGTCGTACATTGACGTTACGATTAGATAATCGACGCCACGAAATGCTCGATCCCCTATTTCGTTTGGGATAATAGAGGTGGCTGAACTGATTATAACACTGAAGTAACAGGTTACAATATATACTTTATTCCAACTTTGTAGACATAGACAGTTACGCTCGATGCGTGTAGATATAAGTTAAACAGATGACTGATCTAAAACTGATAAACCAGTCAAGACATTGACTGGCCAACATATGAAAAACCAGTCAAGAGATGTTGACTCAGTCAGTTTGCTGTTGAGTGCCGAAGCGTGTAGACGTGTGTCTAGTGTCCAGTGCAATTCACAACACAACAAGTGACGACCCTCCGTCGAAAGTAAATCGAAATAAATACAAACCAAGTGTTTTCTAAACTTACTCGTGGAAAACCCAACACTTCCAACCTACAATCCAAACCATAGCCTCTCGACTAGTTATTTCAACTTGAATTAACTAGCTCGAAGATGGCCTATCTATCTCGATTAGGCTCATATGAGTTGAACTACAACCACTCTGTTTTACCTCCTCCATGGCAAAAGGATAATCTGCCCCATCTTTCTAACAACATAAACGATAGTAAAAAACGTAAGGTAGATACAGTTAATAAAAATGTAAACACTAGACAGAACAAACCGTCATCAAACCATATTACTACTTACAATAGATTCAAAATATTAGATTCTGCATTCTATGGACGTAGTAGAATCATTAACAAACCAGCATACGCAAAAAATTCCTCCTCCCCTACCAATCTTCATCGATTTGATTATTGATATGTTATTGATATTCAAACAATGATCTGTCTATCGAGAAAAATATTAACAAAAAAGATTACCAACTAAAAGTTAAAAATAATCAGGTTAAAATTCTGCCGACTAATCCAGACTCCTATAGAAAATTAACAAAGTTGTTAATAACCCTGAATGCTAAGTTCCACACTTATCAACTGAAACAAGAAAGACCATTCCATGTGGTACTACGCAACATTCACCACTCAGTTAACTTAGATGAACTAAAGTCTGAACTTTTAAACCGTGGCCATGAAGTAAATAATATTAGCAATATAAGGCATAGAATCACAAAAAAACCGCTTTCATTATTCTTTGGAGATTTAAAGCAAAAGCCAAATAACAAAGAACACCTTTTTTTTGGACGTGGAGAAATCCTCATGGACACTCCGCCGCTGCAGACAGCAACAGAGCAGTGTCGGACTCTTACCGACTAAAACTCCACGATGGCCTACCTACGCGTGTAACAGGAATGCCCCGAGTTCTCGGTCTCTACGAATTACTGCCATTACACTCCCCACGTCCTCTTGGGGGGCGTCGTCCCCGCTAGGCGCAGCCTGTTGAGGGCGACGGTGGAGCGGTCCTGGACCGCCTGACCGCCATGCCCCTCCACCGCGTTACACTACAAGGGTTAGAGTTTCTCTTTCTCTCCCTTTCTACCCACTCCTTTGCGAGCATAACTCGGTCGCAGAAGTGGCGGACAGCCTTGTATTCTTACGGCCCGCTCAGCATCGCTTCTACGATCGCCGAGGGGGTCAATCTCTCGCCTATGACGAGACACAGGGTGTAGCGGGACAGTTTCCACGCCGGACAAAACTCTAGCGTGTGCTGCGCCGCGTCCCTGCACTCCCCGCTGTAGTGACAGATATCCGTCGCCTCGCGTCCGATTTTCATCAGGTACTCGCTGAGCACGCCGTGTCCCGTGAGCACCTGAAGGACAACGGGAGACCGCGGCTACTCCTCCATGCCTCCCAACTTGGGCGGACCGCCTCGTCGCCTCGATGTTCGCCTCCCTCGTTGATCAGCTGGGGCCGCCACTCCCACAGGGAGCACTCGCCTTTTGCGAGTGTATGGGGGCTGGCAAACCCCTGTGACGAACGAAGGCTCCTGCACGCTTAGTCAATCTAGGTAGCAAGGTACTGGGTACCTTGCGCGCTGGTTGAGCGTATCCATATGCGTTTTATACATTAGGAAGGAACCCGTTACCAAAAGTGACACAATACATGGGACCGCCACTGGTCCCACGCATCCTCCTCGGCGGTTCCCAGGTCGTTCAGGGCCGCCTGCTCGGCCGAGTCCTCTCTCGGATCCAGCGGTCTCATGCGGATGTATTTCCGCTTCAGGGGGACGCCCTGTGCAGCCTCCTTAGGAGCAGGATGCTGCAACGACTCGCCATCAAATTGTCCGCCCATACCGGGCCCCCGTACACCACTCGGGACCGAACGACGCCCTCGCATAGTCGGCGCACCGCGATTCCCGCCCCGCCAATGTTCGGCAGCAGGCCGCACAAGGCGTTGGCCGCCGCCGACACCTTCGGTATCAAGGAGTCGAAGTGCGACTCGAACGTTCACTGGCTGTCGATGACGAGACCCAGGTACTTCATTCGCGATCTCACCCCGACAGTTTCCCCCGCCATGCTTATGCTCAGACCGGGCGAAAGAGTCTCTCGCCTGTTCTGATCATAGAACCAGATAGCTTCCGACTTCGCAGGGAAGACTCTCAGATCCAGTCCGCGCACAGCACGTATCACGCCGTTGCGACTTCACCGATGCGCAACGTCTCGTGCCACCCGCGCCCTCCGACACAACTTGAGTGTCGTCTGCATAGCACACCATATCCGCGCCTGGAGGCAGCGGGCAGCGCAGTACTTCGTCGTACGCGATGATCCACAGGATCGGTCCCAACACCGAGCCCTGTGAAACGCCGCGCTCGACGGGCCACATTTCCTCCCTCTCCTTGCTGGCGTACTCTACCCACCTGTCGTCCATGTAGGTGCGTCCCAGCCGAACGAGGTAGCGGGGCACATCGAAGTATTCCAGGGCCGCCAATATCCTGTCCCACGGTATAGAGTTGAACGCATTGGCGATGTCCAGAGACACCGCCAACGCCACACCGTCCCGGAAAACCATGTCCTCCGTGAGCGCGCGCACGCGCCTGATCGCGCCGATCGTCGAACGTCCATTCTGGAAGCCGTACTGCATTTCGTGCCAATCCAGCACCCGCCCTGACATGTGTCGCTTCAGACGGGCAGCGATGACTCTCTCGAGGACCTTGCCGACCTCGTCCAGCAGGCATATCGGCTTCTCTGCGGAGCAGAACCAACCTCGCGGTTCGCCACGCCCGGGGATAGCCTCCCTCCCTCAGACATATCGTGTAGAGGTGCCGAATTTTAGGAGCCATGACCCCTCATTGCTTTCCCCAGATCCGGCCCGGGATTCCATCCGAGCTCGGCGCCACATCGAGAGAGATCATTCTTCTGGTTGCCTTCCATAGCTCTTCCTCGGTGACTTGCCACTCTTCGTTCCACTCCACCGTCCAGGTTGCTTCCCGCGACTGTTCCACCGCGGTGTCCTCTTGCGTCCCGATGACCTCTCTCAGCAGGGTCGGCTCCATCTCCGTCGTTGCCAGGGGGTCCGTCGTGCGCAGTTTTCGCGTCACCATCCTGTACGACCTTCCCTATGGGTCGGACTCGACTGCTTCGATCAAGTCAGACCAGGCAAAGTCCTTCGCGATCTTGATCTCATCTTGTAGCGAGTGCCGTAGCACGCGGTACGCTCGGTAGCGCAAGGAGACTTCTTCCTCGTCGCGTCGTCGCCAGCGGCGGGCTCTCTGGTACCGTCTTCGGGCCTGGGCACATCTCGTCCTCAGCTTCGCGATGTCGGGAGTCCACCAATACATGGCTCCGCTCCACCTGATGCCCGGCGTGGTTCGCGGCATGAACGCGTCGCATATTGCCGTCATGACTCGGCGGAGGTTCTCGGCCTCCTTCTCCATCCTTGTTTCCGTCGCCGTCGTCGAGGCCTCCCAGCCACAAGTGCGACCGCTCGAAGACAAAGTTTCGTCCCTTTCCTTGATCTTCCACCTTGGTGGCAGGCGCGCACGTCCCCCTCTCGGCGAGCCGCGACCATCACCCGCGGTCGCCATTCCAGGTCCAGGCGTGTCTTTCACCTCCATGAATATGTAGACGTGGTTGGAGAGTGTTTTTAACCCCTCGGCCACTCTCCAGACTGAGATCCGCCTGAACGCATCCGTGGTGGCCCATGTGACGTCTACGACGGAGCACCTCCTCCACGCCACGCAGGTACTGGCTGAGCCCCTGTTCACCAGCAGGAGTCCAAGACTCGCGGCCCAATCTGATAGCGCGCGGCCGCGTGCGTTGGTCCTGGAGTTTCCCCATTCCGTGGAGTGAGCATTGAAGTCTCCCAGGACGAGTACCTGACGGGAAAGCAGTCGCCAACCCCGTCCAGGAACTCCTCGAATGCTGCCCACCCACTGTTGGGCGACACGTACACGCCCGCCCCCACCATACCGGCCCACTCGACCGCGACGTATCCATTAACGCGTTTCAGCGGGCCTCTACGGGCGGACGTCCCCGACGTTGATATCCAGGTGACAGCGACCATTTCGTCCGTGTCTCCGGTCCAGTCCGGAGCGTCCAGAACCCTGTACGGTTCGGCCACCACCGCTAGGGCGACCCCGCTCTCCCGGATGGTCTGGAAGAGCAGGTCTTGACCGTCCCCGTTGGTTTGGAGGATGCGCATGTCCTTAGTCCCCTAAGGTCATCGCTTCCATGGCTTCCTCCGCGCCAACTTCCTTCCTCGCGGGCTTAGGGTCAGAGTTGCCCTACGGCGGCGGGCCTTCCTTTTGACCACTTGCTACCGCGGGTTCGCGGGTGGTTTTTTTTTTGCCCTTCCTCGGAGGAACGCAGGCCTCCCCATCCTGTGCGGCGACGGTGCCCCGAGCGCCTCGCAGAGCGGGCATTTCGGGTTTGTGGCGGAGCATCGCTTGGCTTGGTGCCCTGATCCGTCACACCTGCAGCATATGTGATCCGTGCCCTCCTTGGAGGTGCATGTCGTCCTCGTGTGCCCAATCTCTAGGCACCTATAGCGCTGCAGAGGTCTTCGCGCGATTGCCTCGAACTTCGCTATCGACCATCCTATCGGGACTCTGCCAGCCTGGGCCAGTTTCCTCACTGCCCTGGCCGGGCCTCGCATCCACACGGATCCAAGACTGTTTCGGGCGGTGTGGACCTCTCCCAGTTGGACGTCCTCCGCCTTGCAGCCTTCCTCCTTCGCCAAGATGTTCCTTCCTTGGTGACCGAAATATCTATTCCAACCACCCTTGCTTCCGCGGCCCGGAATGGTATCGCTACGAGGACCTTACTCGGATCCAGAACCCGCGTCAGATCCATCCTTCCATCATCTCTGTTGCGCCAGTGGCGATGGCCCTCGCCGCTTCCCTCAGCGTCTTCACATATATGCCCTTGAGGTTGGAGATGTTTCAGCAACCTTGGTCACCTCCATAGTTCGACGAAGCAGTTCCGCTTCTATGTTCGCCGTAGTAGATGTCCTCATCTCTTCGGCCAGTTCCATGGGGGACTTGGAAGATCTGCCGGCCTTCATTTTCTTCGCGCGGGGCGCTTCGACGAGGGAGGTCTCTTCTTCCTCCGATGTTTCCTCAATCCGTAGGCTTCCCGTGCTCTGTGTGGAGCGGAAGAACAACTCCTTGAGAGAGACCGCCTTCCTCGCACGTCTGGGGCGCTCGTGTGTAGGCTCGGGAGCCAACTTCGATTCGCCCCTTCCACTTCTGGTTTCATCCGGCTCTTTATCCCCGTCCACGGTTGTGTCCTTTTTCTTCCCCATTACGGTTCACACAATGGTCACATCTCGCACTTGCCACTACCACTAGTCACTACCACTTCAAATGGACCGCGCGTACCAATATGACTGCGTCCGTGTAGTTCCCCGAGTAGCTCGTGCAGCGGCACTATTGTCGCACGTCCCAATATGACTTCCTCAAAGCCATAACCCCACACACGATTTTTTTTCGCTAGTCACGTCTTTTCCAGACCGAATTTTGCTAGTTCTCATGCCCACTTTCTCACAGACACTAGCACTTCACTCGGATTAACTTCCTTGTCTGAATTCTCAAGTTTTCGCGCAGATTTCGATCACCGTTTCTCACAACCCATCACGCGACCTCTGACCATACGGAGCCCCCATTCTGATTCTTTAACCCAGAGTTAAAGACCTAACCAACCAAGTACTCAGTCCACAAAAATTCTCTACTCCTTCAATCTCCTATGCCAAGATAGTTCAAGGAAATCAAAACAGACCGAAAATCCATAGTGACCATTCACAAAATAGTGTTACCAGTTCGCAAAAGACGGATAACTTCATTAGACTTGAAAAATTAATCGAGAAACAATCAGAGCAAATTAACAACTTACTATCATTATTAACAGTCATCATGGATAAATTAATACGTCCTGACGCAAAATAAAACCAATACGTATAGCTCTTTGGAATGCCAACGGTCTAGCTCAGCACAAATACGAACTAGAACTCTTCTTAAAACAACAACAAATCGACGTAATGCTCATATCTGAAACTCACTTCACCGACAAAAATTACCTGAAAATAAATGGTTATAACTTCTACCATACCCAACATCCCAGTGGAAGGGCCAACAGCGGCACCGGAATTATTATCAAAACCAGCATTAAGCATTACGAGCTTCCATCGTTCTAGAAGGACTATTTCCAAGCTACAAACGTAGCGATAGAAGATTGCCATGGTTCAATCACCACTTCAGCAGTATATTGTCCTCCTAGACACTCCATTTCTAAGGAAGACTTCGATAACTTCCTTGATGCTCCGGGCAATAGATTCATAGCTGGAGGAGACTACAATGCCAAACATACCCAATGGGGCAGCAGACTTATCACAGTAAGAGGCAAAAAACCCTTGAATAGCATAAACACCAACAGACTCAATTACCTCACCACATATGAACCCATATACTGGCCCACTGGCACTAATAAAATACCTGATCTACTAGACTTCTTTATAACTAAAAATATCTCGTCAAAATATGTCCAAATCAACTCCTCGGCAGAACTCTCATCAGATCACTCCCCCCTTATTGCAACAATTAACTCAACAATTATCGAAAATCCATCCAATGGCTTTAATTACAACCAACTCACCAACTGGCAGCTCTTTAGAGAAGTCTTTAATCATTCAACATCAGCCTTAATTTCCCTAAAAACAAATGAAGATATTGAAACAGCCACGGAATACTTAAACACCAGCATAATAAACGCTATCCGCTCGTCCACATCTACTAAGAGTTTTATCAATAGACATGAATTCCCCATCACGTTTTTAAAAAAAATAGCAGAAAAACGTAGACTTAGAAGAGTATGGCAGAGTCATAGAACACCTGACGACAAACGCAAGCTAAATAATGCAACTAGAAATATAACCAAAATCATTAAAAATTATAAAAATGACTGTTTCCAAAATTATCTTGCCAATCCGTCTCCCACAGCTGACTCCAACTACTCACTATGGAAGGCTTCCGGGAAACTCACTAGTCCTCCACAAATAATTCCTCCAATTCGCTGTCCCCAAGATGGATGGACGCGTAGCCCTATAGAAAAAGCCAACCTCTTTGCTAATCACCTATCTAACGAATTTAAACCCCATGCCTCCAATATTGCCGCGGAAATAACAGAATACCTGCACTCTCCCTTTCAAATGTCTACTCCTATTGAACCTTTCACCTCTCTAGAAATTACAGAATTAATCAGTCGCCTAAATCCCAAGAAAACATCGGGGCATGACCAAATAAGCCATAAAGCAATCAAGGAACTTCCCATAAAAGGGATTGCACTCATTACATCAATTTTTAATGCAATTCTTCGCCTTGAACCCGGAAAACCAATACACGAAACCAGCTCCTATCGCCCAATTAGTCTTCTACCTACATTGTCAAAACTATTTGAGAAGATGCTAACGAATCGACTCCTGCCACTCTTAGAGGATTTGAAAACACTGCCTGATCACCAATTCGGTTTTTGGAAGCAACATTCTACGATTGAGCAAATTCATCGTCTAACACACAACATCAGCCAAAACTTAGAAAAGAAAAAATATTGCTCTGCGGTATTCCTAGACATTCAACAGGCATTCGACAAAGTGTGGCATGAAGGACTTTTATTGAAACTAAAGAAAATCCTACCACACACTTACTACACCATCTTAAAATCCTATCTAACCAATAGACTATTCATGTTTAAATACTTAGATGCCATAACCGCAATATTTCCAATAGAAGCTGGCATACCCCAAGGCAGTGTCCTTGAATCCCTACTGTTCTCCATCTACACTGCCGATTTACCAATTTTAACAAAGATAATCACAGCGACGTTTGCTGATGATACAGCTTTATTAGCTTCCCACTCAGACCCGATAATTGCCTCCGCTACTCTCCAGCGAGGTCTCGACTTTATGGAAAAGTGGTTCCACAAATGGCGCTTCAAAATAAATGAAAACAAATCCACTCATATAACCTTCATACTGGGAAAACAAACCTGCCCACAGGTGACCATTAATAATATTACAATTCCTAACAAAGACTCAGTCATATAAGTGAGCATGACTCTGGACAGAAGAATGGCATAGAAACAACATATCATAGACAAAACAAAGCTACTGAAGTCAAAACTTAAAAGATTCTACTGGCTCATTGGCCGACGTTCCAACTTAAGCACGCAGAGCAAACTTACGCTTTATAAGGCCATATTAAAACCTGTTTGGACCTACGGAATTCAACTTTGGGGAACAGCAAGTAATTCTAACATAGAAATTCTTCGAGGATTCTAATCGAAAACTCTAAAATCCCTAATAGATGCACCTTGGTATGTTACCAACGAAACAATACATCGCGACCTCAAGATACCCACAGTCAAAGAAGAAATATCAAAATTCAGCAATAGTTATAGAAGAATTAACAACCACCAAAATCCTCTAGTTATTCAATTACTTGACACGTGGGATCAGATCCGCAGGCTAAAAAGACAATGTCTTGAAAAGACTATGTCAGAAAAACTTACTTAAAAGACATATTGATTGATCTAAAGATGGAAAACCAGTGAAGTTCGGTGACGATGCTGTGGCGAAGGAAAGCTATTGATTTGTGTGTCTAGCGCACCGGACCGTCGGATTCGTTGATAGGACAGTGAGGGTAATAGTCATTGCTTCTAATTGGATAAAAAAAAGTTGGTGGGTGAGGAAGTGTTCTAGCCGCCCCCGAGAAAAAGTTACTAGCGAGGAACGTACGTCAGAGAAACCAAATTTCCCGTACCTTTCTGGAGTGGACAACAAAATCTAAAGAACACTTCAAGTAAAAAGATACTTGCTTGGTCTGAAGGACCCTAACTATGAAAATGCCAAGATTTATGGTGGGTCCTTAAGATTGTTGGGGACACGCAATGAGAGTGTGTAGACATCTGGCAGCCATCTTGCCCGCGGCTTGGTCTGTGTTGAGAGTCTACGGACGTAACAACTTGAAGCTCTTAATTATTAAAAAATAGTAACACCTGAGATAGTAAATTAAAAATAACACCCAGTCTTGAGCTTAGCTCCGATTATACACTGATAATAATAGAATACACAAGCAAACTAAAAAAGTTATTCAAGGTCAAATTCAAAATTTTAGGATTTTTTAAATTTTTCTTGAAGACGGCAAGTTTTATCGAAAATATAGCCCATACAAAAATTGTAGATCATAAAATTATCTACAAAAATGTTCCTCACGCTTTTTTCCTAAGGATCACCATTCCTAAGATATCGCCATTCTAAAAGTTGAAGGAGTTACATTCTACGTGATATGCACACATTTCCACACCACTTATGAGGTAGTGTACTTGACGCTTTTGTCTTAACATGGTTTCCCCGGTAAACCTATTCCACGATCTGTTATGACGGAGTTTTATGGGAAAATACTGTATTTACTGCATGATGATTAGTGATATTGATATTGATATAGGTGATTATTTTAAACTGTCGCTCTAATTTATGTTAATATTTTAATCTGATTCATACTCTTCAAATTCGACTTCAACAGTCATGTCTTCTTCCATGAGCGCGGCGTGCGACGCCTCGATGGGGGAAGACCTGATGGCGAGCCGTCGCAGCCTACTCTTGCTGAGGAGGCTACACAGGACGGTCGCCATTCGCATAGTGAGAGGATATAGGACCGCGTCCTACGCGTCGGCGTCTGTGCTGGCGGCGTCCCCTCCGTTCGAGCTACGGGCCCTTGCACTCCGACGGGTGTACGAGCACCTGAGGGGCCGGGGCTCGGACGGGGGGGGCGCCGTCCGACGGCCATCCAGCCCAAGACGTCCGGGAGGAGGCGAAGCTGGAGATCTGGGAGCGGTGGCGCTCTCAGCTGCTCGAGGAGGATGCTGTGCGGTCACACCGGGTCGTTCGAGCAGTCCTTCCCAACTGGGAGGCTTGGAAGGATAGAGGCGGAGTCCCGCTGACCTTCAGGATGACGCAGGTGCTCACTGGTCACGGGGTGTTTGACGAGTACCTGCTAAGGATCCGGAGGGAGGTGACTTCCATCTGTCACCACTGCAAGGAGGAGGAAGACACGGCGCAACACACGCTGGAGTTTTGTCCAGCGTGGGAAGAACCGCGCCGCATCTTGCGGCTCGCCATCGGCGAGAGATTGGCCCCCGAGGCGGTCATCGAGGTCATGCTGAGGGGGCACCAGGAGTTCATCGCCGTTCGCTCCTACTGCGAACAAGTCATGCACGCGAAGGAGCGAGCGGAGAGAAATAGGGTGAGAAGACGCGACCCAGCTAGAGCGCCGCACCAAAGGGACACGACACGCCGCAGGGCTGCGGCGTCGTCGCCGACGCCCTAGGTGCTTTAAAGGAACCGTTACGCCGAGGAGGGTCTGGGCCCCCCCCCCTCAGACTTGCACGACGGTCCAGGGAACGCGGTGTTAGGGGGTGTAGCCTCCCTCCCTAGCGGCACAATCCGGTAGAGGATGTCTCCCTTAACAATAGGAGAAGACGAAGGAGTGCCCCGGCAGGAGTTCGAGAGAGACCCCGAGAAGCTCCTAACAACGTCAGGAAGACCACCGTGGGGTTTTGGTCGGTATGAGTCCGACACTACCCCGTCGCCACCCAGAGGGCGCCGGGGTGTCCATGAAGATTTCCCCACGTAAAAAAAAAAAAAAAAAAGAAAGTTATGTCTTCTTGGACTTCTTCTTCTTCCTCTTCTTCTTGTTGGATGTTCATAAATTGTTCAACTGAAGATGAATCAGCTGTCTCTTCATCAATATCACACGAATCTTCGTCTATAGGGTTCGATTGAACATGCGAGCAAGACTGGCCTTGGCAATTAGTACATGCTGGTGAATACGACAACCCTACTCTTCTACAGCCACATTTAGCACTACAACCTTTTTTACAATTGCAAAAAATAGTGTTTAGGAGTTTTTCCGGAGCAGGTGGGAGGATAGTTTGAATCGGTTCCAAAATATTGTCTGTTAATTTCCAACCCCAGTCTTCGGGGTTTAGTTGATTGCCTAGCCATGCTTGAACTTGATAGAGTGCTGATGAGCAGTTGCCGATGTTAGAGGAAGACAAGATAGTTGTACTTAACTTTCTTGTCACTTAACATGAAAACACTAAAACACTAAAAATATTTCGCTTAAGCCACTTCAGAAAAGCAGGTATATGAGCGTCGCCACGTGGACAATAGAGTAGGCAGATGTTGATCAAGGCCATGCGGGTATATAAAAGGGACTAGCTAAGGGACTGAGCTTCTTTTGTGTGTATGTTCTCAGAATTGTATGGTTTAAACATATAAGAGATACAAATAGGCATTTTTACTTATATTAAGTGCCTGACTATGTATATATGTGGTATTTGTGTGCATATCATGTAGAATGTAACTCCTTCAACTTGTAGAATGACGATATCTTAGGAATGGTGATTCTTAGGGAAAAAAGTATGAGGAACATTTTTGTAGATAATTTTATGATCTACAATTTTTGTCTGGGCTATATTTTCCATAAAACATACCGTTTTCAAGAAAAATTCAAAGAATCCGAAAATTTTGACTTTGACTTTGAATAACTTTTTTAGCACCCATGGGGTCAATGGGGACTTTTGGCACTTTATTTCTACTAGTGTACCAAGGTATCTACCAAAATTTAGCTGTCGGAATTTTTGTTATTTGAAATGTCTATTTTGACCGGACTAACAACCGTGTTCATGGATATTGAGAAAGCATTTGACAAAGTGAACCATGAAAGCCTCTTACAAACAATCAAGAAACATTTTCCGGAATAAATTTACCACTTACTCAAATCATACTTAAGTAACAGAACCTTTGTATTAAAAATAAAGGACACATATTCTGAAGTCAAAGACATCAAGGCAGGGGTACCGCAACGAAGCGTGTTAGGACCAATATTATACACACTATACACGGTCGACATACCAACAACTACCAACAGCAAAATACTGGCGTTCGCGGACGACATGGCTGTACTAGTCAGGCACACTAATCCAGAAACAGCAGTCACATTACTACAAGAGCATACCACATAAATGGAAAAATGGCTACAAGATAAAGAAATAAAAGCAAACCCCAGCAAATGCAACCATATTACATTTACATTAAGAAGGCGGAAACCACCAAATATCCAATTGAATGGAACGCACATAACACAAACAAGGCAAGTTAAATACTTAGGACTCCACTTAGACACACAACTTACGTGGAAACAACATACTAAATCAATTATAGACAAAATACGGGTAAAAAGAAGACAGATGTACTGGCTAACTAGTCGAAACTCTAAACTCAGCATAGAAAATAAATTAAAAATCTACAAAACGATAATAAAACCAATCTGGACGTACGGAATACTGCTATGGGGGACAGCAGCAATGAGCCACATAAATAAAATATATAAAACTGAAGTACGACACTGAAACCGACCAGCCACAAATGAGCACCCATTTAAAAACCGGTGCCGATAACATAACAGATGACGAAACTAACGGACCAGACGCTTTAAAAAGACCACGAACTATTCTAGTCACGTCACAATTAGACCAAGAAACGACTGCAGCGAAGAACAAGGCCTCCAACCAGGAGAGGCCATACGTACTGTTGAGACACTACGGGATCGAGACAACGTAGATGTTGAAGACTTATATTCATGTTTAAGACAACACGTATCAACACCAACCACTATTAGCAATTGCAGAGATAAATTGAAAAATTTAAAACAAGGAACAATAGAAAGCGTACAATCTTTCAACTCTAGATTCCGACAACAGCTCAACGAATTAAATTACGCAGTGCAAAATGAAAACCGCACGCCAATTGAACAACGCGTAGCTATGGATATTGAAGAACGCGAAGCACTAAAGGCATATTTGCTCAATCTACGATACGAAATAGGACAGATAGTAATAGCTAGCGATCCAAAGAACCTGAATCTCACCCAACAACTAGCAGCCGATACAGAATAATGGTTACGAGAAGCAAATCGTGTTGCCAATCGCCCAAAGAATTAATTTGTTAACACTACGCCCGTATGTAAACGAAATGCTACTGATCCATAACCACGAGCTTTTAGCCAGCCATCAGGTGACCGCATGAAACTAAAATGTTTCAAGTGTTCACGAATCAGGCACACAGCCGAGATCTGCTACTCCCGAAATTTTCCATTCGTCAACCAAGGAAATGACAAACACACCACCGACAAAATTTGCAATCTAACCATGCTCAAGAAAAATCGCTAATTCCACGTAGTCCCTAACAACTGTCCCCTAATCGAAGATGGAATAATCGGACTCCCATTCCTTACAAAATATCAATACAACGTCATTAACGATAAACTAACCCTAGACGAAATTATATTACCGTTCCAGAATCTAATCTCAACTCAATACACTGAAGGAAAGCCCACACCAATATATTTTATCAACACTAGTAAGAAAATCTATCATATTACAAACGAAATAGAAAAACCCGACAAATTAAGTCAAATCAATAAATTTGCACAAATAATACGTGCCAAATATATTGATCCAGAACTTTGAGAATCCCTTGAGAGAATCCTTATCAATTACCTAGATGTTTTTAACATGGAAACAGACTCACTACCATGCACCAACCTAACCGAACATGCAATCACACTCCAAACAGACAAACCTATAAACATCAAATCTTATAGACCTCCCAAATATCATAAGAAAGTAATTAAAACTCATATCAACGACATGTTAAACAAACATCAGATAGTCCATATAACTCGCCAATTTGGCTAGTTCCAAAGAAGTTGGACGCATCAGACAAACAGATCAAGACGCGTATCCTCTACCAAATTCGGACGAAATACTCGATCACTTAGGTAAAGCTAAATTTTTCTCAACCCTAGACCTCTCGTCAGAATTTCACCAAGTACTTATGGAACAAAAATCTAAAAAATATACTGCATTCTCAACGCCACAAGGACACTTCCACTATAATCGCATGCCCTTCGGACTCAAATACGCACCGGCAACATTCCAACTCATGATAGATACCGGACTACGGGAATTAGTAGGAAATAACTGTTTCATATACCTAGACGACATCATAATATTCGGAAGCAGCATCCAAGAACATAACCGAAATCTAGCTATTGTATTAGACAGATTACGAAATTTAGGATTAAAAATACAACCGAACAAATGCGAATTTATGCAACCAGAGTTAGAATATCTAGGACACGTAGTAACAAAGGAAGGAGTAAAACCTAATCCTAAAAAGATTCAGAACGTGAAAGATTTAAAAATACCAAAAACCACGACTCACATTAAATCATTCTTAGGACTCGTTGGATACCACAAAAAATTTATACGCAATTTTTCTAAAATCGCGAAACCACTGACAGATCTCACAAAGAAAGACACTCCATTCTACTAGACTGATAAACAATAGCTTGCATTTGACACACTAAAACAAAAATTCTGTAAATCTCCTGTACTACAATACCCAGACATTGAAAAAACATTTATATTAATAACAAACGCAAGTAACGAAGGATTAAGAGCAATACTCTTCCAAGATGGACGTCCATGCTATTACATATCCCGAACCTTGAACCCTCCTGAGAAAAACTGTTCCACAACCGAGAAAGAATTACTAGCAATAGTATGATCAATCAAAAGACTAAGGCAATACTTACTTGGTAAAAAATTTAAGATTCAAAGTGATCATCAAGCTTTAAAATGGTTAAAAAATGTTAAGGATCCCTCATCGAGACTCATGCGATGGCGCTTGAGACTCGAAGAGTACAATTATGAAATTGAATACAAAAAGGGGAAGGAAAATACAGCAGCAGAGGCTCTATCCCGATCACCGACGAAGAAATTCAATCCGTAGTATCCGATCTAGAAAACCCAGACTATTATGACGAATATATCGACTGGAAAACTAATATCACCCCAGCTCCAATAATTCAAAAACCTAACAGACCACACTTTAAACAAATTACAAAAACCGAACTAGGAGACTTTAACGAACAACACTGGTTACATCAATTAACTAAATACTTTACTAAACGCCAAACTAAACGTTTACAAATAGGAATAAACGATAATAGCTTCAGCACGTTAGAAAAGGTAAACATTCAACTCATGCTAAGATTCTTAACAACGAAGTTCCGTCCGTAGAGCACAATAACGAACAAAAACAACCGATAATACGCGAAAACCATAACGAAGTAGTAGGGCACTTAGGTATACATCGCACCGTGAAACGAATACAAGAGCACCATCACTGGACCAACTTAGAATAAGACGTCACAGAATTTATACAAAATTGCGAAATTTGTCAATGAGAGAAACTAAACCGTATCAGAGCCAAAGAGCAACTCATGATAACTGACACACCCGTACACCCTAATGATAAAATCGCAATGGACATATTCGGACCTCTCATAAAAACCAAACAAGGTAACCAATTTATCCTGTCTATCAAAGACCAACTGACCAAATACCTCGTTCTCATACCTTTAAAGGACCAAACAGCAAACTCGATCATTAACGAACTTTTGGATCACTATGTGTACATATTTTCCGCACCTAAAAGTATTCTCACGGATATGGGACGAAATTTTGTATGTAAACTGATGGATACATTTGTAAAAGCTTTCAAGATTCAACACATAAAAGCTACCTCCTTCCACACGCAATCTAATGGATCCCTTGAACGAACACATGCTGTAGTAAAAGATCTTATTCGAACTTGTACGACCGACCGACAAAACGATTGGGACGAAAATTTGAAACTAATATGTATGGGATATAATACCTCAGTACACGAAACGATCGGACATACCCCTTTCGAACTGGCATTTGGACGACAAGCTAACATGCTATCCTCAATATCAAACATCACCACCCTAACTAAAGAAGAATTGTTTAACCTCTGGAAAAATCGAGATAACGTCTATATAGCCAAAGCAAGACAAATCACCGAATCAAACAAAAAACGATATCAGAGAGATCAAATACGAAAAATCATTAAAACACAAACGATTTTCCAAGTAAAAAATAAAGTATGGATACATAACAATCACAAAATCAACAAACTAGACCAGCAGAAATCCTCTCATCCAATCCACCCACCTATCTTATTGAATATTCCAATGATCAAACGCAAAGAATCTATGGCAATAGACTAAAACCTTACTTTCCAGGACGAAGACCATAATATTAACAATTCTGACCTTTGAACACATCAATGGCAATATAATAGACAGTCACTCTCCAAAATACTACCAAAAACGAAGATGAATGGACCATTCAACCTAGACGATCCACTAGAGGCACGCGCTTTAACGGAGCAAAGCAAAGCTAAGAAGGGGGGAATGTCACCGAGCTATAAATTAGTGATAGACAAACCAAGGGGGTCTAACGAACATCCCGCAGGCCATCGAAAGGTAGAGAGTGTTCTAGTGTCAGAAAACAGTAACAGCATGACCATCTCTGATCTGGGCCCCGGCGACACCCCCTCCATAGGAGCCAAACCCCGTAGTATATAAACCTTCCTAAAATCAGCTCTCGACATTCTCTGTTATAAATAACAGACAACAAATAACATGTGGATGGCTATCCCCAGCGGTATACCATCTTCGAGGTTGACTATTTTATTTCTTTAGTGAGGTCAGATGGGTGTTTTCTTTTTAGTCTTCTTTCTATCAGAGTTACCAGCGAGTGTAAGCGAAGGAAACAGCGAGTGTGAGCGAATGTCTCTTTATAACTAGTAATAAAATAATAGTTCAACTTCCCGTAATAGTCATCCGCTCTATCATCCCTACATAATAAACATTTGAAGAGCTATGTTTCTTAAATTTCTGTCTTGAGGCTTGACATTGTTGTGCTGAAGTAATATCTAACGTAGATACAACGTTTTGACGTATTACAATATTTTTGATATAATGTTTTATATTTTCACATCTACATAAAAAAGAAAGAGATATTGTTCCGAATGGCCGCAGTGGTCGATCGAGATGAAACTTGGTCGGTGCTATAGGGATGTGAAAGGACCCCAAATATAAAATCTTAGCTTCGGGAAATCATACGTTCGTAAGATACAGGTCTAATTCAAGTCTAAAGCTCCGAATGGCAGCTGTGCCCGATCGGGACGAAATTTGGTGGATATCATGGGATGAGGCAGTAGACCTGAAATATAAAATCTTAGCCCCGGGAAATCATGCGTTCTGAAGATACAAATTTTATATTTCAGATCTAGTATCTCATTCCACGATATCCACCAAATTTTGTCTCGATCGGCCACTGGGACCATTCCTAACAACAATCAAAGAAATAAAGTAATGAATTATGTATGATAATAAACAAATATTATAATTTATATTTAATAAAATGAAAGAAGGGCACACAAAATAGACTAATTTAAATCCTATGTTCCAATAAGTCTCAACAATGTCAGGAAAATGATAAGAATCCAGTAATTTTTCTAAAAGTTAACGTTAACTAACAGTAATTCTTTGATCATACTGCCCCATTAGACTTACAGATCTTCAATTTTATTTTGGTGTATAGCATTGCTTTTCGATATTGATTTTTTGAGCTTATATTAATTTATAATGCTATAATATAATAATAATATAATTTATATACGTAACATTATAGTTTACAAATTATTAACTAAATAAGCAATAAACATATCTGGTTTTGGCTAAATTGACTTATAGTTTTGCTGCATTATGTCTCAGAAACACTACGTTTCTGTTATTACTAATTGATAGAACAAATTTTTCTTAAAACTTATAAAAATTTCCTTTCGGAAAAGATTGCCACTTAGGCAGATTAGGCAAAAATGTGGTTTCTACTCATTTATATTATATAATAATTGGTTTATTATTAAATTTTAAGTCTTTATATTGTAGCATTTAATTGAAAATTGTTATTTATGTATACGTCTACATACGTGTATATGACATATAAAACAGTTAATTTAGAGAAATTAGATCTATATTATTTCATATATCAAAAAATGAAATGCTAAATACTGTATTTCTGTTTAAATTTTAGAATAAATATTGTTAAAACAATTTTAGCCTTTTATATCATTATTTATAGAAATTGGAAGTTCATGTTAAATATTTTACTTGATATGCTATATTAACTAAAGTACCATGATACGAATTAATTTGCATATACAGAATGGATACGTGTAATGGATACTTGTCATGCACGTACAACGGGATGGTGCTTCATTAGACAAGTAGAATTGGACACCGCGTGGTCAGACAAAATGAATGGGTCAACATTTGAGCTAATGAGTAGAAACGGATAATCTTTAATCAGACCGACACAAATATGTCCTGATATTTAATCGTATGATAAACGATTCCAATAATGGATAAAATACTAATGTGAACGATATTAATTTCGGAGTGAGATGTATAAGCTATAAAAAATATAAAATACAATGATGAAACATAAAATACCATACTATTCTGTTCGTATTTGTCGCTCGTGGAACACTTCTCTTTTCCACTCTTCTCTACTTTTAACCCCTCAACGTACAATTTTTTTCAACTTAATTGATAAAAAATGCACAATTTTATTTTTAACGGAATTGTTTCTCAGCTGCATAATAATACATTTAATATAATTATAATGCTATATCCTAAGCTCTTAATACAATAAGGTGCAAAACGCAAGTTAAAAAGTGGAAAAAAACAAGTGTTTCTTAGTACAAGTGAAGTCTCATATTGGCCTGTGCGTGCATTTTGGACAGTTATTTGTACTCGTGTCTAACACGTGCGTGAACGTTAATCCCTTCGAGTCTACTTATTTATATTTGGATTTTATTATATTTTCTTATAGAAATCTAACAATAAACTACAGATAGGTATAGAACCAAATCTGAAAATTTTATGTCAATTTAAAAAATTGGGAAATATATGTCCTAGCAAATTTTTTGAGCGATACATATATGTCTTGAAAAAGTTAAGTAGATTACCGAAAAATAGAAACGAAAACTAAAACACTGATAAATGAAAACGAACCGCTTTTTACCAATTTTTACGGGAATATACGTCGCTGAGGTCTGGTGCAGACGTGCGACCTTTTTCGTTGCGATCTCGCTGCGATCATATGTTTGTCTTCGTTGTTTTTATCCGTAAAAACAAAGTGAGACATATGATCGCCGAGAGATCGCAACGAAAAAAGTCGCACATCTATACTGGTCCTAAGAGTCACCAATGCTCAATGCTCGCCAGCAATAGCATAACTCGATTCGAGGTCAGATGTCAGTGTGAAACAATGCAAATGATAAAATTTTTTCACTTTTAGTTCTTTCTTTATGAAACTTATATCAACACGCTTATGATATTTCTGGTTAAGGAAAGGTTTAACAGGAATTATAACTTTTACCGTATTCAGGCATAAGAATAAAAGTACCTCCATTGAGCATACGTGTCCCAAAAACGATATTAGATAGATATTTCTATGCTCAATAAAATAAGTAAAAACATAATAGTTTAAAAACTTTTTAACCACGACGATTATATCATACTATAGATTGAAAGGTTACAGTAAAAAATCTCAGAGAATTGTTCAATGATGCATGTAAAAAAACGAAATTTCTATCGTTGTAACGCTGCAGTCACATATCCTACTAAAATAAAAATTACCCAGCGCGTTACTACGTTGTTTACTCTAATAATTGCCAATCAAAGATAATAATATATAATATATAATCAAATTAAAAAAAAAAGAATAAGATAAGGCACATATGTAGGCATATTATTCAGAGATTCACAAATATTTATTGAAATATAGATAAAGTCAAAAGGGTCTAAACGGTAAGAAACAAACAGTAAGAATACTTGTGACGACGTACTCTAGAAGGTTCCAAAGTGTTCCAGACTGTTTTTACATTACATTACATTAATATTATTATTTTATTTTATTATTTGACATTAATGGAAATCTGAAGCTCGAAAATGAATCGAGCTTTTTATAATTTTTTTGTTTTGAAATAGTTTAAGAAAAAATTGTTTAATTAATATTTGGTAAGATAGTGATCTATAAGGCCAAGACAGAATTTTATATTTTAATACATCCTATTTATTTCGCCGAAATAGTAAAGTAAGAGCTTTCATTTATCTTGTCGTCTGTTTTTGTCGTTTAACTTATCTAAAGACCATTTATGCACCTTCGTTGCTTTGTTATTTATACTAACTAACGAATAATCTGCGCAATAATTTAATTTTATTTGAAATATTTTTATTTGAAATATTATTTTCAATAATTCCTCTTAGGACATTATTTCTCTTTTGGTCTTTTTGTAATAAAATGTTGTCAGTTTTGAATTTCACGAATCAATATCTATTGAATTTGCCTAACATCTACATAAGCTTCTTCGAATGTTAAATTCATGCTTCCCACGGCTTTTGTGATACATTTTTCCAAGTTTTAACCCATAAAAGCGCAATGTTTCACGGCGCCAAGTAAGAAAGTTCTAACAGCTTTATTAGAACACTTCTTAAAATTCGAAATATATGTTTTCTTAGAAAGTTTTTACGTGCATCCTGATACATATGCACATATTCTATAATCATTTAGGTTGTAGTGATTATACCGCTGATGTTTATGTTTACACAGAATTCACATAATAAGCAAAACTACATGAAATGAAACTACATGAAACTATATCTAAAAAATATATCTAAAAAATACAATACTAGTTATAATATTTGACTACTGGATAAAACAAATCTCTGTTTTGGTTCCATTCCTTAATTGCATTCATAAATATTTGAATTTGCGTATCTAAATATCCGTTAATTTAGTGTTAATACGCAGGAACAGAAATATTCAGCCGATCGGATTGCTGGATCAGGATTTGAAGCCAGATCTTTCGCTTTTCGGACGGGTACTTTCCCAATTTTTTTTTTTTTTTTCTTTTTTTCGTAACGATCGTTTTATTGCGTCAAAAAAGAGTAATATTGTAATAACAGAAAGGCAGAACAACTAAAATAACTAAAGATTAACAAAAACATTGACATTTAAACTAGACTAAAGGTTTTGAATCAAAGCCTGCACCGTTTTAACATTGATTCCTAACCTATGACATGCATAAACTTATGGTAATGTGCTTTTACGTTACGGCTATAACAGTTGGGTAACTCTATGTGGCATTGTACTACATAGGTTTGCCTTCGATTGGTTTGCTTTGGGGTATTGGGAGTCAGGGAATATAACGCGTTGCATATGAGTGCTTTCCCAATTAAGCTACCCAGGCTGTCAGCGAATACCTTCTCTCAAATTTCGAAGTATTACCAAGCGGTCGCCTACAACTCGGTCAGCCCGACAATTGCAACCTGCCCTTGGTCACGCACAAAGCACAAATACACAAGTCATTAACGTTGGATGTCGCGTCGGGATACATCACACTTCTGAGATTATACAGTGATAAATATTCAACCGATTGAGTTACTGGATCTGAATTCGAACCCAAATCTTCCGCTTGCCAGGCTGGTGCTTTCCCAATTAAGCTATACAAGCTATCGGCAAGTGCCTTCTTTCAAATTTTCAAGTATCACTAGACAGCCGCCTGCAAATATAATAAGGAAAAGGAAAGTATTCCTAAATAATAAAATTATTATATCCAAGACTAGTCAACTCGTTTCCCCGGATAATGATTTAATAATCAAACAGTCCGCAAAATTTGAAGTATAGCATTTACGTGCAAATTCCAAAAATTAAAATAACGATATCTCATACATCTTCTTTATGGGTACTTGCTATTCTAACAGTCAGAAATCGTGAATAATTTCATGAATCATTTATGCATCTTTATACATTCTATTGAAAATTATTGCTGAAAATAAAATATCCATTTATATGAAGAATAGAATCATATTTCTAACAGACGACGCTGGCACGTGAAAAATGCATCATCGATACGATATGAGAAATCCGTCGACAAAAGCTTGAAGTCCAAGAAAATTTCTTATAATATTCAAAGAAAATTATGGAGAAAGATATCTTTATTCATATATACTTTGTATGTTCGTTCATACGCTTTATCCGTTCTTTGTTGAAATTTAAATAACAATTTAGTTTTCTTAATAGAATACAAATATTCCAAACTGAATTTCTTAAAAAATGTAAAAATTAAAAAGCTAAACCATTCTAAAAATTCTAAAGATTCTAGTTGAATAATTTTTATCAAGAAAGAACAGGTTATGAACACTAATATAAACCTTCAGTTCCAAAAACTAATAGTATCACAAAAAAGCTTCGTATCTATTGAAAACTTTGTGTAGTCTATTATTCCTAACGTCGCGCCAAAATCAGTTCATTATTCACTCCAATTTTCAACAATATTCAAAAGGTCGACCGGCAAAATGTAATTTTTTGATCAAGCCGCGAAAAGCGCGAATCGATTGAGACATCTTAATGAACTCGTGCTCGCAACGCAGAATATTGGCCATATTCTTATATGTACGAATTATAAACCGCGCGTTTCATCCGCGCTAAAATCATGGTCCATTAGTGAAAAACGAATAATCATACTGAATCGCTTTAAATCTATTGGAGTTAAAATCTGTTAAAAGTTAAATCATAGAATCATTTCGAAGATGATTCAAAGCTTAAAACTCTTGAAAATCTTAATCGTCTTGGAATTATTAAAAATCTTGATAGGTTTGAAAATCTTGAGAGTTTAGATAAATTTTTTGATGAATAATTCAATATTTCACAAGCACTTTGATTACTCTCAACTAAGCAATATCACTTGTACAAAATATTTAAAAAATTTGGAAAGTCCGAGTTATCATAAATACAAGACTCAGTACTTATCAAGATTTATAAGGATATGTCGAACATTGAAGAGTTCTAAGCTTTGAATTGAAGTGGTTGTTGTTGAGAGTGCACACAAGAAACTACTCTCAATGTTTAACAAAAAGAGTATATTAACGAGTAACAAATTAACAATCACAGTCAATAAATTTAACAATTTACGATTAACAAATAGCGGGTAACGACAATTAACATCAAGAGTTAGCAATCGACGTTTTAGGAATGTGTTTGCTTCGCTATGACGCTCGAGACAGAATGAATCTTCGGTCGAAACAAAACGGATTCTTTCCTTTGTTGTCCCTCGATATCCCCACTACGCACGCGTTTATTAGATGTACCGCGACAGTTGCCGCGTGTGCGTTCTTCCGAGAATTCGGCGATAGAAACGTAGAGATATCGAAGGTACGTTGGGCATGTGGGTGTTGCGCTTCGACGGCATAGCGCTTTGTGTCGCGAAGCCGTTGGAAAGTTCCGTGGTCAATGTCGCCACAGAATCATGTTCGAAGTGTAGTGTCGTGAATTATTATTATTGGTTTATTAACGATAAGAGGATTAACAGATGATAATTAGACAGAAAAACAATGGTTGTTTAACGTAAACTAATCACAACGACGCGTAACAATTAAGAAGCAACTAAATAACTGATTAGCAACTCGTTAACAGCACTATGTGGACAACACGGTCTGCACTCTTTGGCTTCTCAACTCGTTCTGCTGTCAATTCGTTTACCATCCCCTAGCAACTTCTTGTCTTCTATTCGTGCCACAGCAACCGCTTGTTTACGTTACACCCTTCAGGTCCATGATACTACATTTGTCCATATAGTGCTGTTAACGAGTTGCCAATCAGTTGTTTAGTTGCTTTTTAATTATAACACGTCGTTGTGATTAGTTCATGTTAAACAACCACTGCTTTCCTGTCTGATCATCATCTGTTAACCCTTTCATCGTTAATAAACTAACTATAGTAATTCACGATACTACAAGTAAGTAATTCAAATTTGTCGCCACATGTACAATACAGATTCCAAGCGATTCGAAGTGTTTCAAATTCCATCACTAAACATAATGTAATTTGGCGAACATTGTTGAATCGAACGACATTACATCTGATTAGAAAGAGTTGAATCGAGAAATTGAATTCAGTTCGAAACTAGAGTTATTAGAGCGACTTGTGCGGCCGATTAGAACATGTAATTTTAACAGATTACCGGGGTCGTTAAGCAACTAGTCAGAGTTTAGCGAGTGTCAGAGATGAAGTTAAATCCTGGTACGAGTTTTGGTGTATAGGACGAAGTTCGGCGAATTGTAGAGTCAGTGTTGAAATGTCAATACGTTTCGGGATGTTTGTGTGAGAATTTGATAAAATTTGTAGAATCAGTTTGTTTATCTTGACGATTTTAAGTAATAATTTGGAGTTCGGTGAATGTAATGAAAGTTAGTCATCTCCGATCTAAATTTGCCAAATTTTTCTCATCTCTGTGAATTTATTTGTAACTGTGAATTAGTTTGAAAATAGAAATTATAAAGAAATAAGATTTTGCTAACTTATATTAAACGTAAGATTATTGTTAAACACATATTCAGATTTATCAATCACTGATATTCATCAATTTATTATCATTTACACGAATAAAAAATATGACCATAATTGTTGATTATTGACACTGGTCATTTATTATCATTTATATATAAATAAAACTCTATTTTATACTTTAAAATTTGACAAATCAAAATCAAAATATCTGTTAAACTAACAGTTTTTCGACATGGTTAATGTTTTTCATGGTTCTGTATTAAGAGATATATGGTTTGATTAAAAAAAATGAAGCTAACCTTAAAATTGTTATTAAATAGGTTTTGGAGTTAGATATTTAATTGATGCACACAGATTAGTTTTGTATCTTTTGTATTTCACCACCATGCGTAGCCATTACACAACGCCGGATACGCTCAGAATGAAAGAGCACGTGGCGGATGTTAAAACAAAGAGAAGCGTCGGTAGTCGTACCAACTCTACTTGTAGGAACTAGTGATCATACCAACCTAACATTTATCTCAACAAAAATCTCCCCCACTACTGGATCTGCAAAAAAATAATTTGCGCCACATGATGGACCTCTTCATACCAAACAGCATTTGTAAAAACATTTTTTTAATAAAACCAATCCCTTACAAGATATTTCAATTTTCCGAGATAAAGGAAACACTCTCTATGCTAAGGAAACACTCGCTGTATATGTAACGTTAAGACCTCAAAACCAAATAATTACGTTATTCACATGTGATAATGGCAGTCTAAAGTAAAACGTTTAGAGAGATAAAAGTAGACTTTCCTTTCTGCTTCAGATTATATTAAAAGTTTCATGAAAATTAAATTCACAACAACAAAATACTGCGTAACCTCACAAAATTCCTCGAAGAATCACGCTTTTTTATGTTGCCATGCCTTTTAGATAGTCTTTTATAACTTTATTTTTATGTAGGTTGATTGTAGCCCTAGTTGCAAGCAGGCTACTTGGATTACTCTTGTTATTCTTTTGTTTCACGTCTGCTAAAATATGCAGATGTTTATTAGAAAATGAAATACGTGATTTCGTTTTGCATTGTACTGTATACATAAATGAATAATATCCGTGCATATTCTATGGAGTTTCACCATTTACGCTACATTTGCAGTAAAAATAAAAAATGCCATTCTCAAAATACCAAAACTTATCATTCAAAATAAAATTTGTATTTTCATGACGAAAAATGTAGGAGTCACCGTAAACATTAAACTGGCGCTTTATCTTTTACTTTTAGTAACACTCGTTCATTTATAAAATTTCCAAATCTTCTTTCTGTTCTAAGCAATTTGCATACAAACATTAATGTGGAAAAGTTGTATGTTGTCGCTTAAAATTGCATTGTAGGAAAAGAAGTATTGCACGACATTCTTTTTAAATATGCTTTACTTCAAAGAAATAATCCAAACGCCGTCAAAGTAGCGAATTAGACAATCGAGTGCCACTGATCAGAAATGATTTAACATCGCTCCGACGAAACTTCGATAAAGTTACAACAAGCGAGCCGTCTTGCAATTTATTAGTTCTTAGTTAGAGCGTAAGTAGCTGTCGGGGAAGTTGTTATCACCGGTGACTAAACGAGCCAATCAAGAACAAGTGTTCTAGCCCGCAACGCCTTCATTTCGCTTCAGCCGCCATTAAAACGGAAGTTGTGGCAGCCGGGGCATAATTAAAGGCTGGAATCGGTGAACGTCGCGTTGCGGCTTCAAAATTTGATGTGTTAGAAGTTCGTTACGTTTTCGAGATATTGTAGAACTGTTGATTTGCAGGCAGGTTAATTGATTATGCAGTGTATTACAGAAATATTTGTAGTCTTCCGATTGCAAAATAATTGATATTATTTTACAAGATTTCTTATCGAGAATGATGTATGTTGAATAATGACGTATGGTAAATAAGATATCTGGCAAAAACACTATTCAACACGTATCTAATTTTACAACTTTAATAGGCGACTCTGGTAGACTTTTGCGAGCAAAACACGAATCTGCAAACCGCTTTTCCTAGAACCCACAGTTTTCGAACAAATCAATTAAAAAGAAAAATGTAAATTTTCAACTTTGGAACTGTTTTGTGTTTTCACAGTAGCACAGCTATCGAGTGGCTATTCAGACGAAAAGATTCTATGGACTCTCCCCAGTCTCTATTATATTTAAATAATGACCAAAGTAAAAAAGACATCTAAAACGCACCACTTTTCGTTTGTATTTCCCAATTTATTTAAAAAAAAATAGAGGTCTGGGAGAAAATCTAACCATAGCACGCGATAGGACAGGCATTTATGCTAAAGGAAGCATCAAGAAAAACTAAAAAATCATGTTTTGTTTCCAATATAAAAGCGAAACAGTTTGACGAAACACGCGGCAGCGTCAGTGGTACTCAATGTCGACGATTGTCTTGTGTAGATGATCTTTACTTTGATCATTACGTAAACATGTAAATGTTTATAATGCAATAACGATGCATATCATTTTATTCGTAAGAGAATTTTTTCGTCTGAAGAGCAAGTCGATAGTTGCTACTGTAAAAGCACAAAACGTCTTCAAAGCTGAAAATTTCCAATCTTTTTCGAAATAAATTTTTTCGAAAACTATATTCGAAGAAAAAACGGATTGCAGATTTGTGTTTAGCTCACAACAGTCTACAAAAATCGCTTATTGATAAATGCGAAATCGGGAAAAATTTAAAATTTGTTAATCGGTGTAATCATCATAACATTGTATATTTTAAAAGTTTTAGTATTTTTAGCTATCTTAGTACTATTACGTTTAGTCAGAAACTTATTGCTATAAGTATCTAGTGGTAGCGAAATATGCATTTAAAATTAGATATAAAAGTCTATATAGATATTATAACATTACGTAAAAGTAATGTTACACTTTTCATGTCGATAACAGATGCAATATAAAATTTGATGTGATAAAAGAAATATTGTTCGCATTTGAAATATTGTAATGTAATTTTAAACATGATGGCTTTTGAATCATAATGAGTTTATTCCGTATCGTATTTTAATAAATTGTACTTTATCATAAATATATTATTATCCTGTAAACGTTTGAATTCGTTTAATATTGAAAATAAAAACAAAAACCAGTTCCAATATTGTAATGTTAGCCCAGTATAGAGATTATATTTAAATGTAGTTTGAGGTATAAAAATTGTAAAAGTTGTTATAGATCCGGCATATTGTAAAGAATCGTACTTCCTATTTTTCTTCGTTTCCTTTAAATGAGGACCTTCGTACCATTCATTAGCGTAGCAATTAATTTTCGTAAAAAAGTCTTTCTCATATTTCATCACTTAATTAAATTCGTGTTAATTTCACCTTTGTTTCTGACAACTTGTGCAACTCGCTGGAACCAGAACCTCATTAATCGCACAGTTCAGAATTTTCATGTATTTCAGCAACCTCTCTCTCTCTCTCTCCCTTTCTGTTGGTCGAAATTCACGACATTCTCATGAAAAGAACAAGTTTCTCTAAAAAGCCTCATATGATGAATTTTGCATGAAATAGACATTTGTAACACATTCTAGGATTATACTAATTGCGAATTCAGAGGCATCTCTTAATGAATTTTATTTTATTATTCAAGTAAACATTGAAGAAGGTTTATAAAGTTCATATACTTAATTTATTGATAAGATATAAAAACTAAAAAAAGCAGTTTTTCACTTCATATTTGCTGGAGATTAATTTAAAATTTAAAAGAAACAGTGAACAAAACTATTCATAAAAATTATTATTATTGATAAAGAAAAGTTTATAATTCAAAATTACTGTTGTATCGTGAGCAAAAAGGCCTGATAAAAGTCTAATAAACTACAAAAACAGTATCGTCTATTCTTCAATTGTTTGTTTACATGGAAAAAAGCCTATGTGACTAAGGTCACCTAGTTCTTGCGGAGACACCCAGCAAGAGTTTTTTCTCTGTCACAGTGCCAGGTAAACTTGTGACTTAAATTATAAACAAAGGAAGGTTACGAAAAGAAAAAGAAGGAACGTTAGAGAAGAGGGACGAATTGGAGGTCAGAGAGTCGAGTCGAAGAGAGAGAGTGAGTCGTAGAGTCAGAGTTAGTCGAAGAGTCGAGGAGTAGAGTTGAGATGTCGAGTTACGAGAGTTATTAGCGTTGTTGAGAGATAGAATTGTTAGCGTTGTTGAGAGAAAGAGTTGCGAGTTAATTGCCAAGTTCTCTGAATTAAAGTACGATTTTGTATTTAGTTCAAGTTAAATAACCATCGTTTTCTGTCTAATTAATATCTGTACAGTCAATTTATTGTAAATAAATTGTAAATAGTTCGGAAAAAATCATAGATAATTTTCCGCGATACTACAGTACGATTAATGTCATTGAGTATTATAAAGTTCTATAATTGAACATATTCCGTCCGAAGAAACAAAAAAACGTGAGGATTTTCTTGGGAAATTCATGATGCTCACCTTCGTAATCAAAAGGCTATTTTAGAGAACGGGACTTTAACAGTTAGATCTATTTCAATAATTGCAACAGTACTTTTAATTTTTCATATCCATCGTATTCCCAATAGCCAAATGTAATCATAAACGCGGTTACTTCCGAAGGATGATTTAACAGATTATAACTATACGAACGATCGACGGCCACCCGGAAGATTTACCGCGACCCTCACTTAATTAGCTTCGAAGACCCACGCTCACACTCTAAGATCTCTCAAAGGTCTCTAGCGTTTCAAGCACACGAAAGTGTAGTGAGTGATGCCTAGTGAGCGTTTCTTGCGTTGGAGACCAAACGGCATGCATATTTTCAGGACTTCCGTTTCGGATCCTGCTGGACGTCTGATCGAGTCCAGCACGACAGTCTCGTCTGTACCATTGAAACTTCAACATCATCTCCGCCAGACGTGGAGTAAAAGTCGTTCAATCTCTCAGCATCCGGAGAGAACAGTTTCATCCGTGTCCTTGAATCGTTGACATCTTTTTCACCAAACATGATGTAAGTATCGTTAGTCTTTTATCATTCGGAGAGAAACAGTTTTGTATTAGCTTTTAAATCGTCAACATCATCTCCACCAAAGGTAGAGTAAGAATAATTTAACCTCTCAATATTTGGAGACAAGAGCTTTTCAACGGCGAACATTCTCTGCATCAGACAGGAATTAAGAACCGTTTTAATCTTTCAACATTCGGAGAGAACAATCTCATCTGTGGTTCCCGAATCGTCAACATCTCCAAGAATTCGTGGAGAAAGTATCGGTTAATCAGTCGAAACGATTAGTTGACAGTCCTGTGTGAGCTCTTGGACTGTAAACAGTATGTCCAAACATTCGTAGAGCGAAGTATCGTTTAATTGTCGAACGATCAATGAGCAATCTAATCCGGGCCTTTCGATTGTAAACCATCGAGTATTTGTAGAATAATGTATCATTTAACAGTTTGTAACGATCGTTCGTAAATCTTGTCTCAGCAGTAAGTGATAATTCGAACTCTTCTCATCGTTCGGAGAAGAATAACTCTTAGCGTTGTTGACTGTTCTTCGGTCATTAAACCACTACTCTCCCTCGTGAATTAGTTCTCTGAGGGTAATTCAGCGGCTAACAAGTATATACATATAGTGCAGTGTCTATATTGCACTGTCATACGTACACGACATAAATTCGTTAAATTTTTCTGGAAAAAATGTAATTCTTTTGAGATAGGATTAAGTCTATACTCAAAATTAGTAATTTAGTATATATGTATACAATTGTTAATAATTATAGAAACTGTTGTATGTATATAGATTCATCAAAATTCAAATATAAATGTATTAAATACTAAATATATATATAATGTAAATTAATTAAATTTTGTAATGCAAATAATATGCACCAATAGTATATAGATATAAAAAAATAGCTTAGAAATTTTAATAAACAACCTTATTCAAACAAAGAATTGGATTGAAAGAACGCAATGCATATTTAAAGAACACAAAAAGATTCAAATTTTCTTCGATTAATAGGATTAAATGAAGAAAATTTACCAAATTTTGAAAATATTTTTCATTATACACCATATCTTTACTATTACTGCTATTAATACTTCCTGTCTTTATTAAAAAAAAGATTCGTGTTAGATTATCAACACTCTTTATTAGAAAAAAGAAGAAATTTTAAGAACTGTATTTTCATTATTTTCATAAATCTTATATAAGATAAATATATACCCAGCACGAATAAATGAGATGGAATAACGAATTTCAAATAAACGAGAAAACTTGTATTTTATAAACTTTAACGTTTTTACATAAATTGCTTGTTTGTTAGTAGACTATAGACATTTATGTAAATTCATATGTTTATTGTGGTACTTAAAAAGACGAAAATTAGATACAGATTTGTTTCATCTAGTAAATATCATAGTTAGTACTTTACATTAGATACCTTACATAACTTTCCATTTTTGTACTTTTTGTACTTTATGTACTTTTAAATTTCTAACAAATACATACATAAAAATTCGCAATCTAGTTATTAGGGACAATTGTTTACAGTATAATCTATAGCAGTGGCAATTTCAATAATTTCATCTATCTTCGCTTGTATACACTAATCATCGTAGCAAGAAAACTTCATAGAAGATTAAATAGCTGATGGCGGATTCCTATTAATATGATGAACGACCAACGAATCGGTATAATCGTCTCGCGTTTAATCGCCCTCTGCAGCGATATAAAATCGCCAAAACGTCATACAAAATAGTTGGTCACTATGAAGGTAACCTTTAAGAATCTCTCTATGATGAAGCTGCTCTATTTTGCGGCCACTTTTGGGGTTGCTATCCTATAATTTCATCAAGAAAAGTGGTATTCACTTTTTCAAAAGGCGACCAAAGTCTTGAATTTGAATCTTTTGAATTCGCTAGACGATTGATTGAAATTGATCATCAACGGATCGATATTGCAATGTTTAAATTACTGGCGCTCGGTCCGCCGTGAACGTCGATGACTGTGTCACGATCGGCGCGTTTCGGAACCGATGGGCTGATGACAGAAATAAAGATGTGGGGGCACTTGGCGACAATGTATGTCGGCGAAGGGAGGTGCCTAATGAACCCTCAATATCCCAACGGTCCTTTCGCCGGATATTCGAGAACGCCTAACAAACGCATGGATAGTGGGAATATTGAGGGATGACAAAGAGAAGAAACAGATCAGTTCGAAAGTCAAATTGTAAGAGCTTCAGTCTTGAAAAGTCGCGCCTGGAGTTCAGAAGTAAAGTGTAGTTAGTGTAAACCAAGTGTTAAAAAATAAATTCTCTCTTTTTATTTCTTTATTTTTATCTTTTATTTTTGTCTTCGATTCCTCTTTCCTTTTTTATTATTTTACGTGACAATTGAAACGGGTCCTCGAGAGAGGTTTCCACGTTTCACTATCTACCATGTGAATGTATCCTTGGAAATTTTACTAGCACTGCAACAAGAATTTTCTTAGAATTAGAATTATTTAATAAATAAACATCTTGAAAAACAGTTTATGTAGTTAAACTTGCCGTTAAGAAATAAACAATTTTTATATACAACATTTTTTTGTACTACTTGTACCTTTGAAGAGTTTTCAAAATATTGAGAAAAATACGTTTTTCATCTGCAACTTCGAAGGCTGTTTTCACCCTTTAAATGTGGATCATTGCCAATAAAAAAGACACGGATCAAATATTTTTTTTGGAAACTATGTCCTCTATAAATTTCATCAAAGTTACTAATACTTAGGAAGCCTCCCTTATTAGTAAAGATTATATGCCATTAATAATAATCTTAAACATAAAATTAGTGCTAAAAATTGTTTCATTAAATATTATTAAATATGTAATTTAATAATATATAATACAATAAGCCACATTAATAATTGACTGTTTAAATATTCTACACAACTTTAAGAAGTGTATGTTTATAATAAATATCTTATACCTTTCAAGTACATTTTCAGATTCGTTCCAAATTTTACCGATATAGCCATGATAGTCATGGTACAGTACAGTGCTAATAATGTAGTATCGTGGACAAAAGGCCTAAGAGATATCGAGTGAACGATAAACAGTCTCGGGAGAGAGCCGAGGTGCCGTCAAGCCCAACAATGTGTCGTCGGTCAGTTGAATAGTTTCGTAGAAAAGGCCTACGTGACTCTAGCCAGGAGCGGCCGCTGAACACATGCGTGGTGGGGCTAAGAAAAGACGAAGGGATGCTAAGGGAGAAAGACGAATTAACAGTCAGTATTAGTTGAGAAGCCAGAGAGTGTTAGTTGAGAAGTCAAAGAGTGCGAGTTGCGTTATCGAGAGAGTGTTGCTAGTGTAACGTAAAATTCAGACTTGGATTGTAAAATAAAAGAAGGCTAATTTAGTGATTACAAGAAGTAGAATGACACTGAACCGAAGAAAGGGCTGCACAAGAACAGTCAAAGCTTGTTGAAGTCTCGGTTTATATGCGTTTTGGTTTGGGGATGTTGAGGGGTTCGGTGTAGGTTATGATGTGCAAAAGTGTCCGAAGGTCAGGGGTCGATGTCTTATCTATGATGTGGACTAAGGTGTGTCATAGCCTCGGTGTAGACTATGATGGGATTGATGTCACACTAGCGTTGTCCAGAGAGGATGGTCCACGTGAGAGGGAGCGTTGGATCCGTGGTGACGAGAGTTGCAAATTAACTATTGAGTTGTCTAAATTATAGTAAGTTATTGTATTTAGTTCACGTTAAACAACCATCGTTTCCTGTTTAATCAACATCTGTACAATCCATTCATCGTAAATAAATCATAAATAGTTGTGGATACTACTGGAAAATATAAATAATAACACAAAATTATAATGAAATAATAACTAGAATAAGATTTATAACTAAAACAAGTGCAAAGTATGTACTGTTAGAAAATGTGTGTAAGAAATTAAATGGCGATGAAGTTAAATGAGAGAATTGAGAAATTTCAAAATGAAACTTTATAAAGAGTAGTTTAACACGAAATTACTCGTTCTAAGCTTGTTTGGGAATTAAACTATGAGATAGCTCACAAACATACTAGATTTTGATAAACTTTAAAACATCATTAAAGCGTTTGAGCACTTAACAAGAATTCTATCAGTTTCAGTTCTTCAGAAGTTCTAATTTTCATCAGAGTCTAACGAACTCTATGTCTTCGAAATTTTCATTATCAAACAACGATCAGTTAAATCGAATTCATCTGGTCACAAAAACTTTAAATAATTCAATGATTTTTTCGATTTCAAATAAACAATCTGTTTTAATACATTTAATATGAATTTTTTTACATCTACATATATCTCATTTTAGTCAAGTGTTTGATACTCTGTCTTGGGATTTTGGTCTACGTGATTCTTTATCAGTTTCTGTATTTTCTACAATTGCACCAGTTACGGTTTTGGCCGACTAGTCGGAAAACCGATTAATTGACTCCCTAGAAATTGGCTAGTCGGTTGACTAGTCGCTTGTGCTGATCATTTTCAAATACCGTTACAAAAGTGTCTTTATGGTCATTTACTATTACGAACTGAAAGAGAAAATATTTTAAGACTGTTTCTTCTAAAGAGGTTTTTATCATAATAAAATTAAGAAATAACAAACAAATATTCTACTTAATTGGTATCTATTTAGTATATTCCAATAAATACTAATTATTATTTTTTCATTTTCATGTAATAATTATTTTACGTACAAATATTTACCTATAAGTAAGTATACTACATATTAAAAAATATTAAAATTATACTAATGACAGTAAAGAAAAAATATTGTATTTTTATTTCTATGTCTTATCAAGTTATCAACAATACTAAAAATTTAAAGCCGATCAATCGGTTCTTTCTGCCGATTATTTGCCGACTACAGAAGTGGTCGGGATAGTCGGCTTAACCTACTAGTCGGTCAATAGCCATTTCTAGTATTTTCTTTGAATCTTATATAATTGGTGTAAACCTAATTATTATAGACTAAATTAAATGTGATACATTACTGAAATTCTGAAAACGAACTCCTCCCATTCCATTAATCTCGCATAAGAAATGGCTATTGCATCATCTAATTGTAATAAAATATCGCAATTTCTCAATTTAGAACATTTATATTGGCAATTTAGGCTTCTTTTTCATTCAAAAACCATGAGATCTCTCATTTCTGTACGCGACAGTCCATCCAGATAAGGAGGAATAAAAATGGATTGTAAGTAAAAATTTTTCTGATTTCAAGGATCTATACGTACCACAGATATTTCAAAACTATCATTATTAATCACAATTCAATTCTTCTGGCAGTTTCATATTTATATCATAGGTGTTATTGACCAATTCTAGAGCTAACTATGTGTCTCGTTCTAACTTCTTTGTGTGCAAATAACCATATTTTACGGCAAGGCAACACGATATTAAATATCCTATAAATTCCGCAAAGTCTCGAATCTTGCATATTCTGATATTTAAAAATCTCTTTACTTACTCTAGTATTTTAAGCTCTTTAGATAGCGGTAATTCTATACTTAATTTGTTAGAGTTGAGTATAAAGTCTAAATATTTGCAAATTGTACTCGAAGTTAATACACTCTTCTCTAAATTTATGATAAATCCTAGTCGCTTTAAAATATTATACGTTGACTCAACAAATCTTTTACATTCCTCAAACGAATCTTGTAAACAAATCACGCAACGAATACATTTATTCCTTAATTACGTTAAAGGTTTCAGAATGTCCATAAAAGCGAAACATGCTTAATCCAAACGATAAACAGTTGAACTCAAATAAAACATTATTAAAACTAAATCTGTAGATTTTTTATCCCACCTTGCTATGGGAATTAAATAATAGACGTTTCTAAGATCGATTGTATTTTTATACTATTCACCAGTCTTCTAGGTTAAAATGTTCGATATGCATAAACTCATTTAACTGTCTTAGGATTAAAATTAATCGATAACCTCCCCTAGATTTGAAAGCTAAAATATGTCCGAAATAAATTGATTATGGGAAACATTACATTTTTGCTTATCAATTGGCTAATCATATATGTAACTATATTCACTTCTTTAATCGGTCAATCCCCATTTAGCAGACTATAACTTTGAAAAACATGAGAATGAAAGTGTATTTTGTAATTATTTAATCAGGATAAAATCGTCGGATCTTGCGTCAATTTCTGCCATTCATGAATATAATTTTTGATTCGAACAGATATAGAACTTAAGAGAATTATATCCGCCCCTTCTAAAGGTGCAACTGATTGTGACCTGTATCTCTCTTTCGTTCTAACTCCGTTGGTCTTTCCATTGGTCCTTTCTGGTCGACGCCAATATTCCGTACCCATTCGATGGCATCGCTCTCTGGTTCTTCGTTCGAGACTGGATCTTCGCATCTTTTGCATCTAAAATTTAACAGGGTTTTTAAAGCTTAATCTGAATCAAGATCTTGAGCTTTTAACCTCTCATCAAGTCTTTTCCTAAATAAGAATTCATCCGGCGACGCTTCTCTTAAAGTTTCTCCGAAATTGCTACTTAAATTAGCTACAATCAAATTTTTTCTAATTGCATTTCCGTCGTGTTGTAAATCAGTGAGCACATTGATCGCGTACGAGTGAGATATTAATCTCTTTTTTTTTAGCAGATCATTCAACAAAACACCGACGACCTCTACCACAGCAGTTATTTTCTGTTATCAACGATTCTCTCGTCCCTCTTAACAACAGTTGACCGAAGAAAATGCTTTATATTCAAATTCAACTTTGACAGGTCAGGGAACATATAATGACCTTAAAAACATTCTCACTTGAAATTAATGTTATTCTTTTTTTCTACTTATTTTTGTTTATATGTAAAATCATCGTACTATATTCGTACTACGATTTTGAGGACACCCTGTAAGGTGTGTGTAAGCAATTGATTATAAAAACCTAGCTCATAAGAAATTGGTCAATGTCTCTATAAATGATCTTCTCATATATATACACTAGTTCAAAATAAATTTAGTAACAGCATGATTACGTGTTAGTTGGAAGGGCAAGAAGTGGAACTTATGACTAAAATACAATTCCACTAACAGTTATTAATAATAAATGCTTAAAATAGATTCCTACATATACATGGGAATAATAACAATGATCAACAGCAATTATTGTATATTGAGTTATTAATTATTAATTTATTAATGACACTTAAGTGAGATTATTAAAAGCGATTAAATTTGAGTTACATGTAGAGATCGAAAATAATGAGCCGAATTAATCTGATTTGTATGGTTATGATTCAAAAACATAAAACAATAATTAAAAGCTTTACTGCTAACTGAATTTTCATTACGTTAATATAGTACAATCAAATTATTTCGACAAATATTTATTGAAATAAAAAGTAATATAAATATAACAAATGTTATATTACTGTTTATTATGGCAATTATTATATTGATTTATATTATTTTTATATAGATTTATATTATAGTCTGATAAATAATTACAGATAAATCATTTCCGAAACCATATTATAGAATCATCGTCAGGGCTACTAGAAATTAGGATTTTCAGTGATTTCTATTCTATATGATAAATCTATTTATAGATGAATTTATTTACAGTGGATTAAACAGGAAACGATGATTATTTAATACGAACTTAATGTAGCAATGTGATATAACTAAGACAACTAAATTGATAATTCACAACTCACAACTAATAATTAACAACTCATAACAACTTGGCAACTAACGATTAACCGACTCATAACTCTCTCTCGACTCAACTGACGACTCGCAACTAACTCCTTGCAATTAGACTTTCAATTAACAACTGACGGTTAATCGTCTTTCTCCCTCAAACATCCCTTTATCGTCTTTTCATGCCCTCATTACGAACGTGTTCTGTAACCATTCACGATCATGGTCACGTACGCATTCTTTCGAGTAACTATTTGATTGAAGAACCGAGGATACATTGATAGACCGCTTGGCCCATTGAAGTTTCCCGACCCTTTCGGCCTGTCGGCACTTACGCTTTCTCGCAAAATTGTTTACATTTCATCAGATCTTTCTTAGACAATCTCTCCACGATACCACAATATAATTATGTATGTATTATTAAAATAACAGTTTTATATTTTATTTATTATTGTATATATTTTTTATTTAGACAATGCTCTAGTTCGTTATAGTCTAGTTTGTGCCATGCAAAAATCAGGTCACTTACCGTTGAAAATGTCTTATTTTCATGAATAAATATTAGTACTTAATGCTACTTTAAATCTTCCACTGCATTTTAAAATGTATTAGGCTCAAGAATTATTAATAGCTAGTTAAAATGATATGAATATAATTTAAAATAATTCATATTTTGTATAAACTTCTTTTGTTCTTTTGATTACAAGAGCTTTCTAGGGAAGTTGTCCAAATAAGTTTTGAATAAACTTATTCGATTACTTATTTATTCGATAAAGCTATTCAATTATCAGACATTCTGTTTTTAGGAGTTCAAACAATTCATTTACTTTCCTGACTTGTTCTACATGTGTCTTATAACTTTAAATTTAAAATTCTATATATAACAATATATTCTATATATAATGGTGAAGTAAAAGCAACTAACACCGCAAAGGAAATAAGTAAAGATTCATTTTTATTAACACCATGTGAATATATTCCCTAAAGATATGATAATTGTCATCATGAGATCATCATAAATAACCTGCACATTACTGTACGCTATAACTTTACATTATATCACAAACACAAGTGAATCTCAAAACATTTTTCTCTTCATCATCACACAAAACATCACCAACCAACAACAATTCGATAATTCATAAAAATAACAATTCGATATTAGAAAAGTCAGAAGAAAACCACGAATCTCTCATGGTATTCAACAAACGTCCACATAGTCTTATTCAAAGCAACCAAATTTCCTTTCGTTAACATACAGAACTATCGTGTGAACGTATTTTTTTTTCTTTCTTCTTAATGTAATAGGAGTTAAAAAGTAGAACATCAAATATTGTATTTCGTTTGCAAAATACACTTCTAATATAAAAGCATTTGAACAAAAGCAATCGGCAAATCAAATGAATATATATTTGGTCAATTGGTTTTTTTCTAACACTAAGAACTCTGGTAAATTAAAATACTATAAATTGTTGATACTTGCTGCGCAATTTGTTTCGCATTTAATAAGTATGATGTTATTTTTTTTTTAAATTACATTGCATAATATGTTTCTACAATTTTAGTTATCGTCGAGCTTTTAATTCTTCCTCAAAATTGGAATAATTTCTTTGTTAAATGCAGACTATCTAAATTTATTTTCTCGCTTTCATCTCGAACCTTTGATAACCTCTTAAAATTATTTTAATAATATTCAATTTTCATCTGAATTTTTTATTCAAGACACTTTCATTTGATTTGTATTTGCTTTATTTAAAAAATATCCTTTTTCCAAACAAATTCTATTTAATTGTATTTTTTAATTTTATGAACTACGTTCTTTTTTTTTAAAGATTTTTTTAACAACTTTCAGAGAGCATTTATAATCACCATAAAAGGTATTAAACGTTGGTTATTTAATCAACGATGTTTCGATAAATTCCTATACTCCTAACTGCGTAACGTTTATTAAACGATCCAATAATTAAAATCCAGACGAAAATGGAATTTATTAATGCCACTCTGTTAATAATCCATTGTTTAGTATGTAGCACCAATCAATAGTAAACTTTCCAACGGTTTCTGTCCCGTGGCTCGCTGCACAAAAACCCTATTCTTCGTTAAGATGATTGCCAGATGTCGATACATTCCTCCCAGAATATTTTCAGCTAGCCTAAGGACCCCCTACAAATCTTAAGATTTATTTAGCTAAGGTTCTCCAAACGGTCAAACAGTCTTTTTCTTAACAGGTCTTAAATTTATCACCTACTACGGGAAGATACGAGAAATCTGCTTTTCTCACGTACGATGCCACCCGTTAGCAACCTTCTCTCAAGGCGGTTAGCATCCTTCTTCAACCACTAGCATAGATATTAGCCAATTAGCAGCAAAGTCCATTACCCTCACTTCCCAAACGAAGACTTTCCTTGACGAATCCGATGATCCCCTATCCTAGGACACACCCTATCATAGTTTTCCTCCGCAACATCATCCTGACGGAAAGTCAGTCTTCAGTCTTCAGTCTTCAGTCAATCTAGAGCCTATATAGTCAATCCGAGTTTCTCGACATCTTCGCAATCATATCGTGCACCGAAACGCTTCAACCGAAGTCCAACTTGTAATCGCAAACCGCGAACCAATAATAGCGATCGCGAGTGCTACGAACAGTGTATATAAAGTATACATTAATAAAGATATTGTGAAATTTATGCAAGTGTTCCTTCGCACCTATCACGACCTATTCACCTCAAGTATTTACGAGTACGCTGTCTATATAAAACAATTGACATACTAAGGAGTATTATCGAATGTTATTTAACATAAACTTTCGTCTATGTGTATACATAATGTTTATGACGAAGTGCTAAATTTCAATTAAAAAAGAAGTGTCGTTCAATATTAAATGAAAATATATTGTTATTATGGATTTTAATGTCAAAATAGGTTCAAAGCTCGAAGAAAATGATAATATTGTTCATAAATCATAATGTTCGCTATTTTGAAACAATTAGCTGTGCCCTGACACAATATCTCTACCAATAAAGCAATTAAGAAATTTAGAAATTCGAGATAAACAAAACACTCTGCGAATGTCAAAGTTCTAGTAGAAAAATAGTATCTCCTTTTAGTAATAAAAGTGGCAGCGATGACAAATGTCAATGTCTAGTAAGTGTCCTTTTCTAGTAACAAAGTAATGCTAGTATTTCTATAGTGTTTGTAGCGCAATAGTGGAAGCAGTAAAATGGCTGTATATGTACTGAGGATATTTATGTATTTATGGAAAATTTTATTATGTAGGATATATATAATATGTAAAAATATTTTAAATGTCCGAAAATGCCGTTATAATATTTAGAAGGTGAAACAAATCACTATTTATAAATCACTATTATTTCTTTAATTGCGTAGTTGAAAATGTAGAAAGAAATTAGAACATTGTGGAACATTGCAATAGTATAAAACATTATAAAACATTAGAACTTCAACTAAATGCTTAAAATTTAGATTATAAATAAAGTTTTACGAAAGCATTTAGGTCAAATCAAGAAGAATAATTTTATACTATTCATATCATGTTCGTAAAAAGCTTGAAGTTCTGCTTAAAGAATCCACATCAGTATTAATTTGATCCTTCGGCCCTCCTCTATCATTCATACAAAGAGAGAGAATAATCACTTTATTCACTCCTCAACATTTATTTCCGCTACTAGAGAAGCTTATAATGAAAAATTCAATCGTAAAAGATATTAAAGGGAGATGACATTTCCTTTAACCGAATGTACTTATCATCAAAGTATATAGAATCTCGTTTATGAAAGTAGGAAACATTTCCGTGATAATTAAAAATCTGCGTTCCGCTTAAACGTTCCGCTTAAACATTCTCTCATACGTGGTTGTTATTAATTAATTGAAATTAATTATTTGAATTATTAATTGAATCCAAAGAAGAAAAAGGTCTGGAAAATGTCGATACTTCTGGATGTGAAATGTATGAAAATATATCACAGATACGTACATAGCTGACAGAAGAAAAAGGAGGAAACAAAAAAGAGAAAGAAAGGAAAAAGATTAAACCGTGCAATGAAATCCAGTCTGATCTGAAAAAGCTTCATTCAACCGCTTTTGATGAAAAGTCGCTAAAAGTAGTAACGGTATTGTACACGAGAGAATGGAACGTGTTCATTACGAGGCTACTATAAATCTAGCCGATACGGTAAATCATTTAAAAAACGATTAAAAAGCACGAGATACTCTGAGAATGTTACGAACTGAGAACATCGATTCGACTACGGTATTTCCTTCCTTCGATCTCTAATTATATCTCTTTCTAATGTTGAATAAAAAGGTTAAGAAATGGTGATAGGGAGTGAATTTCTTAATTGACTAAATTGATAGTAAATACGTTTTTTAATGTGCAATCAGTTGATAATAGCATTAATGCTTCTCCTTATTTTTAATTGTGACACGGTATGATGCTAATATTAATTGTCTTTTACAGATATAAGTAATCAGTAATCCTATAAATAATTTTGAAAGGTTCAGATAATTCTCATGATTTATTTATAATCCCATAATTATCAAATTAATCTTAATTTACAAAGACATAATGATTCATAAAGAGAATTTATTTCAATAAAATATAGGTAAATACATATAAATTATTCATATAATTATGTCACAGTTTTTCAAGAAGTGCGAATACAACTATGCAATTTTGTATACATATACAGTATTTCTTTCTAAAAGATGCAAGAAGTCTTCAAGTATCATAGTCCTAAAGTGCAGTACCAAAGTAACAAATAAGAAAAATATATTAATGAAATACTTAAAAAACTTTAAAACACTGCTTAAAAAAATATATAATAAAATCATATTTATTTTAAAATATTTCCAGATCATTAAAAAATCTTACTAAATCTTCCACATCTCAAATTCAACACCATGGATTCATAACTCTTTGTCTTTTCTGCAAAATCGCTTATCAACCCTCACAACGCTCGTCATTCTCTCATTATAAATACCACAAATTATACACATAAACCTAATTAATTTCACTGTATCCTTTAAAAAAAGGAAGTAATAGACAAAACCTCTTTGACTTAAACAGGATTACCATCTCTTACAGCAAGACATCTGTTGAGCGTGTTGAATTTTGTTCCTCTAGAAGCGAACCTATCCCTGGTTACCACCGAATATGAAGCTTCTTCTTGCAACTCGTTATTCTTCATGGAGCACGCAGCAGCTTCGGCATTTGTCTCGATGTGGTCGAACAGCAACAAAAGGAACGAGAACGATATCTCGCAAAGCTCGTACCAATCCTGTTCAAATGCGATAAGCCACGAAAACGAAGAAAGTCGAGGGGGACAGACAAATATACGAAAGACAAAAGCTTCTGAACGCAATGCGCTGTCGCGTCGTGCCGCAGCGGTTATGCGGTGGCAACAACATGTATTTGTATCCCTTACGTTGAAAGACCTCACCATTCCCTTTTTCCTTCCTTAATCCACGCCCTTTTTTGTTGTGAAAGTTTTTTTGTTATCTTTTTGTTACATTTATACTATCGAAATTTGGAATCATTTTTCCAATTCTGCTTATCTGTCACTCTTAAATATATGAACACTTTCACCGATTTTTACTAATAATATCTGATTGTTATTAATAATATATGAATTAATAGCAAACTAATAATCAAAAGCAATACTTAGTATACTTTTGTTAAATTAGGAAATGTTTCAAATTTAAATTGTTTACTTACAATTATCGGTTGTAAAATTAAAATTAAATACATGATCTGTCGAAGTATCAAACGGCCTTAAATGTTATTGTTGGAACTAATCAGGATAATCTCTCAATCAATGAGGAAAATTCTTTTCTGTCTTATCTATAACTTGCCGACCAGACGAGCTGAGTATAATAATCTACCTAAATAAAAATGCTGTGTAACATTTATCAATATAAATTTTTCATTGCATATTAACATTTTAAAATAAATCTAAATCTTTCTTGGTTTTGTGTTTCACACAACACGTAGTCATTTCAAATTATTGATCGGTAGTCTAAGCACCGTGATAATGATAAAGTTGTAATAAGAGGAAGAAAAATAATGAATTGATTAAGGGAATTCAAAGTCTTTTAAAGAATAGTAATGTTTTTTTAATAAAATTACTAATAAATAAAGTAAACTTCAATTACTGTTCCTGGTTCATCGTTAATTGGAATAGTTGAACTTAAGTTGCCAAATTTTAGGATATTCAATATTATATATTGTTAAAATATTTAATCGTATTTTATGTGTTATAACTGTTACATATTTACAACAATTTTGAGACTAATACTCTTTGCATTTATATTTTACGTTTTAAAGACTATCAATCATTTTTATCATATGAAATAATAAATATAAATCAAAGTTAAAGTTAAGTAACGTTTCTAAAACTAATCTAAATATTCTAATTAATTATGGCTTAAAGGTACAAACTGAATACTTATAAGAGTACTTTGAAATTTTTGTTGTTGTTGTTCACATTTGTAATAAGAAATTAAAAATAAAGTTCTATGAAATATTTTAGAATATAACTTTCCCAATATTTAATATTAGATTAATTAATTTCAATAAAACACTATATATAAGTATAATCTTATACATAATGCTAATATACTCCAAGAAATCGATAATGAAGCAAAAAGTTTTATTAAAATAATAAAACTTATTCTATACATAACAAATAATAGAGGAAAGTATAAATTAAGTACATAGATCATTTTATTTTATATGCTTCGGAGGGAAAAATTTATGTGAGTTATTCAATAATTTAATACATTATTAGGATTAATAATAGTTATTATTAGAGTTAATAGTACACTATGTATAGTGTATATAACTATGTATAGTAGCAGTACGACTCAATGATATGTCGACTATCGTTCAAAACGCCACTATTATTATAGTTTCGTATTATATTATTACTATAATAATTCTATATTATTATTACTTTACTAGTGTTATTATTATAATTCCATATCTTTTCATTTCCTTTCTCATTTTTCTTTCTGTTATAATTTTAACATCCTTTCTATCAATATCAACAATCTCCATAACATAAAACTGAGACGAACATTCTTCATCACTTAATAGCTTATAATAAACCAATACACACTATTGCCCAATAAAACATTATCCAAAAATAAAATCTCATGGGAAACAAGGCACTTTGTCACTGTATAACGATTATCCATTGTAAACATCATAATCTCTTTCTCCATGAAATTTCATTCTTTGGAAGCGTCCGAATATTTCATCGGTTTTTTTCCCCATTTTCCCTAGTGATTCGTACGATCAACTTTTGTCAATACAATTTCTTGTTCCCTGGAACAAGCTCGGACCGTCTAGTCACCGTCAGCCAACCAATAACGAACGACACGCCAGCTGGGTCACAGGATGACACCGGGATGACAAGGGGATAAAGTAAAAAAAGAGAAGCGAAGGAAGAACGGGATAGAGAAAAAGGAGGGGAGAAATGTAAGTTACACTTCCTCTCGGTGTCCAGGCCTCTCTGTTCGATTTTCCCTCGCGGCCTGCCCTAGCACTCATAACCTAGATTTTAACGGATAACAACGCACCCTCCCCCGCACCCTGGACTACAGCACGACTGGTTGCAGCTCGTCTGTTTTCTTTCAATCTTCAATGTGGCTCGGCTGTTGGTTCACGTTCGCCGATATCGGAAGATTCCTTTTCCTTCACCGTTATTCTTCTTCTTTCCTTCCTTTTTGTTCTTTTTTCTCTTTTTTTTTTTTTTGTCGCGACTTCAAAGAGAGTAACGGCCATCGATTCCGGGATGAGCGATTCTAGGTCAACGGTCTTCCTTGTGTCCCTGTTACCCCTGGTTGGAGGGTAAATTGATATTCAAGGGAAAAGAAAAAAGCTAGGAACGGATGGAATACAAATGGTTATGTTCCATGGAGGCTTGGGCGATGTTATGTCAGATGGGGGCGCTAGTTTGTTGAAGAAGAATCTGTTCGAGATGGGGATGAAAAGTTTTTTGATGAAATTTCATAGCGACGCGCAATATAGAAAGATTTGTTTTAAAGTTACGATTTGGTGGTTATTGAAGATCACAAGTGAAATAATAGAATATATGTTATATTTTCAAATATCTGTCACAAAAGAGATTAATGAAATGATGATCTATCATTTCTCCTTATAGAGAAGCAATATTAAAGATCAGAACCAATCTAATATTCTGAAAATTGTATTTTTATATAATGTTAGCATTAAATATGTAGTTTTTTATACGTAATATTTAATAGTTAAAAAATATAATATTGATTATACATTTGGCCTATTATTAAATTTCGTATATGTACTATTCATTCTCTAAATTTATGTTTGCTTTCTTGTTAACTACGGCATTAAAATAATTCCTATTAACCACCAAGTGATATGAAGATCAGAATATAAGAAAAATATACTTATCAGATTTTCTTTATAATTTTATTGATATTTTGTTAAAAAATGATATGAAAGTATACTTTATACGTTTATCGTATTAATATTTTATTTCGACTATATTTCATTGGTTTGTATAAATGGTATTCTCTCTTACTGCCTCTCTTACTGCCTCTCTCAATGCATTTCTCACAATAATCTAAATAACATTAAATATAAAACAAAGTTTTTGAATTCTTCCTAATGTTTAATAAGTTTTGGAGAACGAAAATGGTGTTTATATATTATATAATATATAATATAATATATAATATATATATATATGATAGGAAATACTTTATATCGATAATAATGATCTAAACCGCTTGTATAATGTGTATAGAATAGTTGGAATCAGAGGGGAAACAAGCGGGCTGTCGATCCTTACTGACCGAGAAATATTGATCCATCGTTTCGCTTCAAACGTAATACGATTATGTAATCAACAATAAAGTTACAAAATAGCAGTGTATTGTTAAAATATACAGAATAGAGTAGATAAAGTTACGAGCTGCTTTCTCCGAAGCCATTGAAGACATCAACTTAAAATTTTCAAGTGTTGAATAGTGCAGAAAAACTAATGTTTTAGGGTGTAAGATATTGTGTTTCGTAAGAATAGAAATGATGCTACCCCTACTTTTTTTTAATTGGATGGTATATTAATTTAGTCCATGAATTATAACCACAAAATAATTCAATTACATTATAATTCTTAATTCAGATCTCTCATTCAATTAAATGCAATTCGTATACAACAATATATGCTTCTACGAAAGAAAATATGAAAAAATTTCATACCGCATTTAAATCCATAACTCCAGCAACGTTAACAAATATTCGCAGATATATTATCACAAGAATAAATGCGTGTTAGGAGGCGAATGAATAACTTGGAACTAATCTCGTTTCGAGTAACGAAGTAATCTAATAAAATAATTTTCAAAGCAGAATACATTTCTTTTGATATTTCCGCTAAACTCCTTAACTGTACAACATAAAAAAAAGTGCTGAGTAAAAGCTTTCAGGTTTGACAACATTTTCCCAAATATCAAAAATTAATAATAATTTTTAATATGCCATTTCGTTTTTAAAAAATGGAAATGGCATCTTTTCCACCCTTACGAAACCCATTTCCACAATATTTTATATTCTAAAATGTTGCTCCCCGGCACTATTTAGTGCCTGAAAATTTCAAGCTGGTGCTTGTAATGGCTTCAGAAAAAACAATTGTGCTTGTAACAATTTATCTATCCTATCCTATATGAATGGGAAGTATTTTCTTAATGTCTTTAAAGAATCAAAAGAGTACAACAACTTTATTAAACTACTTTATTTTCTCAGAAAACAAAACATTTTAAAAAAGATAATATAGAATCAAGAAGAAACAATATAATCTTCCTGTGATATTCAAAATTTTTCTAATACGTTCATGCTGTTGTTTCTTCAAAAAGTTTTTATAATTTAGAGAGGATAATGAGTTAGATCGAAAATGATCTAAGTGCCATACAATCTGTGTCACGAATATGATTTATTATTATGAAATAAAGAATTAAAAAACCTCCTTTTTCGATAAAAAAAGTCAACTAACAAGAAATTCCATTTTACCTATTTCTAAATCTTGTTATAATACGCTATCATGGCCAGAAATGAAATAAAAGGAAGGATAGAATCAGATAAAATAAGGAAAAAAAAAAACAAGTAAAAATTAGAAAGTAAATGAAAGAACGTGGAATCTATCGATTGTGATTCGCAATGGGAATGGACGACTCGATTTGAAAATTCCAAACAAAGGTAATCGTCCCTCGGTTTAGGTGTCGCTATTACCGGCAGAAATACTGACGTGCCTAAAAAGCATTCGTGCGAGAAAGCGATTGACCGAGTCGCTGGAGCAAATCAGATTTATCGGACACAGACGGGTCAGAATCGCTCTGAGTAATTAACCGAGTTATTCGACGACGAGGAAAACCCAGTGCACCATTCTCTGTCGCTTTTTGATGCTTCGACCCTCACAGCTGACGTCATCCTCGTTTATGGAAGTGTCATTTTCATCTTTCGTTTAACCCACGAAAATGGCTTGCGAGCGTAATCAACGCGTAGCACGTGGAATTTCGACGCACGACCTTTGTTTTAAATCTTTTCAGGAGAGAAGCACAGCATATGTGTGGAATGGCGCTAATTGGAGAGAAAAAGGAATAAGTTATTATAGTAAATATTAAATAGAACCGGTTCGTTGGATTTATCGAGGATCTAATGAAAATTGGGAGAAAAAGAATTTGAAATGAGAATGATTCGAATGAAAATATAGAGTGATGGATTTGACCGTTAAATTGATTTCTTTATAAAACTGTAATTCTGAAATAGATTATGGTATTAAGATGCTGTATTTTGAGATGAAATGTTTCGTTTCTGGTTACTTTTAATCTTTAACTATGAACCACCCGTTGCTACACTGGTCTGAATTTTTATTTTCTTAGAAAAATGAATAAAAATATGATAAATAATTGATAGTATTAAATAATGTAAATAACTGTATATATCTATAACATATAAAGATACGATGTATAAATATAAAGTAACGATGAATGATGGAAAATATAGAATCTGACGATTTTCGACTATTGTACATTACAAATAATTCTGATAATTATATTACTACTTTACATGAATCTTTCCCGAGAATTCTCTCTTCCACATTCAGTCAATTCAAAAGCTCCAACGACCTTGTAGCTAATAACGCATTCTAATAATTAGTATGTCAGAAGTGATATTCACAACTAAAATCGCTATTACTAAGAATGATGTATGTGATCATTTATTAACGAATGAAAATTAAGTGATTCTTTTCATGGTTCTAGAAATCGATAATTTAATTTGATATACGTAGTTCGGTAATTATTTACGTCAGGTCACACCTCATTTTTATGACTTAGAAATATGTTGTCACGGTCGCTATTCTGAACAACTTTTCCCTATACCTGCTACCGCAATTCAGTTTTAGTTTCCGAGATATTCACAAAATCTTTCAATAGAATTTACGTTACGATTACAATTTATTCTGTAGTAGGCGATCGTATTTTTATACAGTCCAATATAAACTTGACTCATTAATAAGAGAGATAACCATTTTTGGTATTGTATAAATAAAAAAAAGTAATGGGTTGTGGTAATGAGTCAAAGTAGTACCCAGAAACGCTAGTGTGGAATAATTTTGGATAAATACATTGATATATCGAATATATTTTGATCTCCTATTGATCAAAATAATGTATACAAAATATATACATGTCTGTAACATGCAACCTATTGATAACCACGCACGTCTTTTTTAAGTTATACATAAAAGTATGTTCGGTAGTAATAAATAATAATAAATCGTGATAATCGAATTTACGATATACTTGCAAGATCGAATGAAATAAAAATTAATTCAAACTTAAAATTAAACCTATCCTGTATGCCAGTAATTTATCATTTTCTATTTATATTAATAATGACTAACATCAATGAGTTAAGTTTATGTGCGCCTACATAAAGATGCGGCAACCTATATGCCAAAATAATTTGTAATGAAAACCAAATTTAATTGGAACTGTGTGGTGGTAACATCTACAGGACCCTAAACAAAATAAGTGCAAAAGGATGATTCTATATGATGATTGATTCGACGTAATTTATTTGACGTGATTCTATACCTCTAGATAGGTGAACATTTGTAAAAGAAATTCCGTGCAAAATTGACCTCGAGCATGATTTTCGAGGTCAAATTTTTTTATTTGCAAAATTCTTTATTGTACTACTTATCAGGGGGAACAAGAGTCTTATAAATCGCAAATGACTTTTTCTCCCGAAAAATAAGTTGTAGTTTCAATAATTCTTCAATTCACAATGTATTTACATTCTGCAGTCAGATACAAAAAAAGTAACATCTATTGATATAGATTAATACCGCAAGTCTATTATTATACACATATTGAGTATTTTCCTTTCTTTGTTTCCTTTTTTCTTTGTTTTCTTTCTTTCTTTTTTTGTCAATAGTACCGAACTCGCACTTCTTACTCCGATCAAATTTCTTTTCAAAATTACGTATAATTCCTCACTTCAGATAGCAAAAAAAAACGTTTAATTCGATACATTCTCCTGGAATATCAAATTTCTACCAATGATTACGTTGGTAGATATCCGTAACCGTAAGTAAAACACAATGAAATCTTTGAATTTTTTTCTTTTTGTATATATTTATTTTTCATCGTAGGGGCGGAAAGTATATTGGATTTGACATTACTGTTCAACGGATGTAAATTATTAAATCGAACTATATACTGTATCTTTTACTCCACAAAGAAAGAAGTTCAGTGGTGTCGAATCTGGACAACGAGGTGATCCATCTCTAACCTCGCATAATTTGCTATGAAATCGTGAACGTAAAAATCGTAAATACAATGCTCTTGTTATCGATGTAGGCATATAATTCTTCGCCATTCTTCATTATATCTTTCAAATTATTGTAGTATTATTATGTATGTTATTATTGTAGTATTATGTAGTATTAATTATTAAGTAAATATGATAAAAATTTAGTCCAATAACCTAGCAATTTGCAGTGCTGTAACGCACTTTATAAAATTGTAAGTTTCCTTAAAAATGATAATTAATCTGTTCTTCTTTAGGAATTTGGGGACGATTTGATCTTTGATATGAATTTGAATGTCGCAATATTAATTCTTGATCACCAAATTGTTAACTTAATCGCAGAAATTTGTATTGTCGCAAGACCTTTTTGACACGTAAATATCTTCCATTCTATATTCTAACTGTATTCTAATATATCTGTAATTTTCTGCTGCTTCAATAATAGCACAAATGTAGATACAAACATATAAATATAAATATAAATATATCCTGAATGAAACCAGTTCCAGAATTATTAGAACCTTAACATCTTTTTCTCAGTGAACGGGTCTTTAGCGATTCATGGTTCTTTTAAGACTTTTCATGATCAATACATTACGTTGTAATAATAAAAAATCTTCACAACATATTTCAGAGTCGTCAAAATAGGTGAGGCGTGCCCTAACGTAAATATATAATTACTAATCTTTCATTTCAATGAAACACTGAGAGAAAAAGAAATGTTTCTGTTGAATTCACACCTGGCGCCAATGTCTGTTCCATTTGCTGTCAGACTTTCTCATTGCGAACATGCGATTCCTTTAGACCTTGAACGAACGTTATCATTGAAGGGGGCAACCTTAAGAAACTAGGCGTACGTGATTGAAAACACGTATACATATCGGGTAAGAAGCCACATATTCTGTTCATCATTATCTGTTCAACCATCATTCGATATTGGCGTATTGTGGTCAACGTCATTACGCGGCTTATCACGTGCTTGTGTTCTACCGTTAAATTGTGATTTTCAATCCTTGTGAAAAATTTTTAATTGGTGGAATTTTATTGGAATTCTAAGTGTCTGTAAATTGTTTCGAAATTGTGAAAGAAATGTGCTTGTTTCAAAAATGACAACTCGAAAAACATGATTTCCGAGTTATCATTATGAAAATGTCGCAGGATCAATTACAATTGAAGAATGTTCTTTCGTTTCCATCATATGGCCGCTACGGTAGTGTTATGTCTACCTTATTAATTTAAATGAATCTATATTGCATTAAATGAAAACGTGTTATTACCAGTTGTTACGTAAACATGTTTGTGTCAATAAATTTAAAACTGTCATATTTTGAATATCGCTGTTTCAGTGGATTTCAGTTAGATACAAAAAGTGTCGAAGTTCAACTAGTGTCAATTCAACTGATAAACGTGAGTAGAAACTATTGATATACATATTTTCAAATACTCGTATAAAATTTTTTCGAAATACACTACTTTTTATAAAATACCCGTAACCTACATGTCTAATTTTTGTGATTGAATGATATAAAGATTGTCCTTTTTCGAACTGAAACATTATCAAAATTTCCAGAATAAACATATTCTAAATTGTGATGCAGGTTAATTGTATCACTTGCTACTAACAAAAGTTAATTGTATCAATTTTGTTAACTTATTGTTTATATGTCGAATTTTTTTACTTTAGACGTATTATACTGTCTTACAAAACATTTTTCAATCTTTGCGATATCCATTCGATAAAGCTTGTAAAGTGTCGCGTCCTAAACACGAATTCGGAAGCAGCATTGCTGCATCACTCGGTATTTTTGAAAAAGATGAGTTTTTGTAAAGATGCACGACTTTTTCTTCGATATATATGTATAAAATGTTATAATATTTTGTTATTCCAAATAGTTGTAAATTGACAACAAAGTTTAAAACAGATCAAATTTATAAATTTCTTATTCGTTACTTTTATAGTTTTACCAAAAGTTCTTCATGCAGCATAAACTCCTTATTTATACTACATTATATATATCACATTATACAATGTCAGATTCTGTAGACATTTCTGAAAAAGAAATATCGCGCAAAAACTGCGTTCCACGAACTTCCTCCTTATTTTCCATTAGATATTCTGTTGAAATCAAATTATTCGAACTCAAACGGCTTGAATTCAACTGATTTGATTAGTCTGAAGAAGAATCTGATTAAATGGGTTCTTATGAAAATATGCGCTTTTATAGAAAATTGGTAATGATTTTATACTGCGATAAGTTCCAACAATAATCAATATTCCCTTTTTCTTTGAAAATTTCTCGAAAATCGTTCACGAATCTTATCGTAAATTAATTATGCTTGGAACCGAAAAGTGTCTCATCCCCAGCCTATTTAATTCATATCTAATTAAACTTTCATTCAATAACAAAGTTTCTCGCTTGAGCACCGTTCTTTAATTAATTTATAAAATATACGGAGAATATAGAAGAAGTAATTCTTGTTAACTACCTAGTTTTAATCAGCAAACGAATAGTCAGTAACAGTAGTTTATTTCATAATGAAAGGTAAATTAGTTTCCTCGTTTGCTAAAATAAATAAAAATGACATAAACGAAGGTAACGAATGTAATCCACATAAAGATTTATTTTTATATTTTTTAATTATAACTCTAAATGTTATAATCAATATTTTACTTTTGATAGTTTTTAATGCTATGTGTATTCTGACCATTTTTTAATATTTGTATATAAGAAGCTTTAATTTATTTTACTATTTTTTATCGATAAATTTCACCATAAAATAAGTAGAAAATAGTACAATGTTTGTTTTCGGTTATTTATTGTGCATTGTGGCCAGTGGTTTTCTGTTTCTTCTGAAATACGGTTTTCTATTTTCCAAACATTCAGCGGACAACACATATGTTTCATAAGCAACGATTTTAAAGCATTGCAAATACTATTTTCCGTGTAGTCTTGGATTTTTAAAAGTCACATGAAAATTCCAACATACTAGACTTTTCGTAAATAAATGTTTCCTATATATGCAATATTAAATAATATCGATTCTAGCTGTGTAATAATAAATTTGCATTCATTCATTGACATGCGTTGAATAGTTATCAGCACAATGTAAAAATTATTAATACAAACTACGGATACTTATATAATTTTATATTTTTATAAACGTAATTAAGAAAATATCTTTTGCTTTCCTTACGAAGTATTATAATGCATACTAGATTTTAGATATTTTATACATTTATAACTTTAGTTTTCCTACGAACGCACAAATATCCCCAATCTAATAATAACTCCAGTGAAAATTAGATCAAATAAATGCTGCGTAATTCAAAGGAAGCCACGTAGTAAAACTTTATTTCGGGAATTTTATTTAAAATAAAAATAAGTCACAATTTCTACTAATTTATTGCTTTTATTTTAAAATTAATGTCCTTTGACCCTCTAATCCTTTGAGGTTTAGGTCTGTACATTGTACGAGCAGTCCGAGATGTTTGAGAGCGATCCAAATATTGGAGTAATATACTCTAATATAACGAATAACCACATTAAATGTCTAGAAACAAATACATTTTTAGTTGATTACATTTTGCGTTCAACATTTTTATGTTAAAGTACTTTTGTACTTTATAGGAATTTTATTATCAAATCAGTGGACAAAAGGATTACAAAATGAAGAGAGAAATAATGTATTTGTTTATTCTATAAATTTGCAGTTAAAACAAAAATTAGAAAGCATTTACAAAAAAATTCGAAACATTGACTGTTTCGAGTCATAATTTCTGGGGACATTGCTCTCCTAATATTACAATGCCAGGCAATACTCGGACTCTGACCAGAAATAGTTTAAGAATATGAATATTCCTTTGATCATGTTTAATTGAGGGACAACTCAGAAAAGTAACGAAATCTTTGATTTAAGAAAACTACAGATAAAATTAAACTGCAATAGAACTGTCTATATACTTCCAAACAATACATACATACTACTGTGCAAACAGCAATTGCTGAAAATTTAAACAATTACAGACAATTTCTGAAGGGGACACTTTTCCTTTATAGTTACACAGATAAAGATTTCTAAATTTATATTTTTAAACATTTTATTTTAAAGAAATACTCCAAATTTTATACCAAAATTTACTTTTAAACAACAGGAAAATTGAAATATTGTACGGTTGAATAATAGAATATTCGAATACGTGATTGGGTAACTGAACACTTGAATATTTGAATACATTTCACAAATAATCAATATTTTTATATTTTATATTTTTATCTTTTTATATTTCAATAATATGTAGTCGGCTTTAAACTGCGATATAAAAAATCTTTTTCTTCATATAAGATAAAAGGTCAAGAACGCATTAAATTGTTTACTGTGTATTTTTGACTTCACAAAGTTGTAGCTGATGTCAATGCGAATTCAATGACTCCCTACTTAAAAATACGTGAAGATTAACTTGAAATTATTTTTTTATATAAAAGAACTACTTCCATTGAAGATCACTCATCACGGAAGACCAGTATAATGAACAAACTTTGCTATCGTTACGGACGAAACTAAATTAACAAACTTATAAAACGAACGTATAATTAAGTTAGTGATTCCCATACTTTTACACAGGTGTAAAAAAAGCTATACGTATCTGGAAAACGAAGAATGCTTATAATTCTCTGAGCACTTCTTCTGACTGACTCGTAGCAATTTCTACGTTTATAGATTGTCGTTTCGTTAACTATCGCTCGAACACAGACAGAAAACTGCTTTCCTGCCGATATGATCCGGCGACGCGGAAAACAAGCTAGCGGATAAAGCGGCTCCGCAAACAGAGACGTGTTTAGATACACGCGAACAAGTTCCTCATTCAATTTGACTTCGCCAACCTCGGCTTTGCGAACGCCCGATTCAATTAACCGTTACAACTGCCGTCAACCAGCTACGAAACCGGATAAACAACGCGCGAATCGTGCGACAAACGCTACTTTAGCTGTCATTGTCATTGAATCCTACTCCTATACACATACAATTGCTTTCTAACGACGATTATAATTTGTTAATTTTATGTGAGGAGAAATGTTGAAGCTTATCCTATTGCGAATTATCAACGCAAAGAAGAATTTTAATATATCATAAGGAAAAAGGATTTTGAATTATTCTATTGATTATATTGGATAATACTTAAAATGATAACTAAAGAATGCAAATATGTATGTATCTGATGAAAGCCATTTCAAACCATCAAAAATAATAAAGACTTTTTCAAAGAACAATATGAAAATAGCACGAAATGGAAGGAACAATAGACAATAAACTCAGCATTCGCTTATAAAGTGGAAAATTTTTAACAATAAATGATTGCAGGTCTGACTGTTTATTAAATTAATCCTGTTACTGAATGGTGACATTTTTTGCTTGAAATTTTGGGGAAAAGAAAATATTCTTTGATTTTGAAGATTTTGATTAAGTATTAAACTTGTGATACTAACAAAATAATTGAATTCCCAATTCTTTATTAAATTGAAATATGAAAATCTATCCTAGCAGAAATATGAAATCTAAAAGCTGTGTTTACCACCATGTTCATGGAGTTAAATGATGAAAACAAATTTTTTGTTGTTATTTCTATATGCAGAGGATCGCAATAGTTATTACTTTAATATTTGGATAAAATACCACACCGTTCGGAGCCGAAAAACCTTTATTGCACGCTCTTACAAGGACTATGAACAAAGACAAAAGAGAAAGCTTAAAACTATCGATTAGGTCTATCGATCGTATCTAGTAATATCTTCTAGTTACTATTTCTTGTAACTAGCGCGTCTGCATATAGATGGCGAGCGTGAACTCACGTTGTTATTTTCAACATTTTCATTATTTTTGTGTGAATGTTAAATCATTCAAAGAATTGGCAGCAAAGTTAAGCGACAAGATCATAGATATCGATTCTGCCACGCGACTTGCATGCAGTATGACGTGGCATACTATCGATAGAAATGCTAGTTGTCACTTTCTAATAAATTACAACATTGATAGTAAATCTAATAATAGTAATACAAATGATTTTCCAGTAACAAAATAATAATAAGTAATTGGTACAACTATAAAGATAGAAAAGATAGAAAAAATATAAAGATAGAAAAAAAAATAGCAAAGAAACTAAATTTTGTAAAAATGTTACATCACTGTATATAAATTATAGTTACATTTCTTCAAAATTATTTGTACACAGTGCTTAAAAAGTAAGAATAATAAGTAAAAACTACCATAGCGTGATTCTACATCTCTGAATCGGTGAAGATTTGTAAAAAAAACAGTTCGTACAAAAACAATCTTGACATTAAAATTTCAGGTCAATATCCTTTTATTGCAGGGTATTTTACCCGTCATAAGAATAAGAAGTCTCAGAGGAACCATGGATCGCAACTTAGCAAAATTTCAGTAACTTCCGAACTCATTTTATTTATAGTGTGCTTATATTCTACAATCGGAAACAGAGAAAATATCATCTATTGTCCCTCATAGATACCACAGATTTACTATTATATATCTCACATTTTTCTTTCTTCTTTCCCTTTTTTTTTCTTTTTTCTTTCCTGGTATTTAGATAAACCCGAACTCATATTTCCTACATTTCAGCCAAGTTTCTTCCCGAGATTACGTATTGACTTTATATGATAGAAACCATATTCAAACGAATGTTTTAATTGTTCAACGGATGTAATTCGTTCACTCGAACCATAAACAATTTCTTTTCTCAAAGGAAAAAATCCACTAACGTCTAACCTCAAGAACTAGAGGCCGCATTTGAACAGCAAGTCCGTATCCTATCGACAGTGATTGAAATATTTTGTTTAAAAAATGGCAAACCGGTCGACCATAGTGACATATTACACTATCATGTATGAAACAGATGGCGTGATGCTGTGATATAACTTCACGTAGTTTATTTCGGTTAAGAGACGTGAGCGTAAAAATTGCAAATTTGTTGCATTTGTTATCGATGTAGGCAAATATATGAGACCAATAATGTGATTTCCAATAATTCCTGCCCATACGTCGACGCTGAAACGTTTTTAATTAAATTTTTCGACCATTGCCTGCAGATATTTGTGAATTCAAATCCTGGCATTTCATTCATTGAGGATGATAGACATTTGGAGTGCTTGAATTTTATAAGGTTGAAAGCCTTCTTATCGTGTTTGTCGCGCTGTCATATGATTGATTCTTACTCGACGAGTTATTCTATGTAAACCCATTAGTGGATAAGCACGGGGAAGAGCGATAATTGGCCTGGTCTTCTTTACGCCAATTAATGCGCAGTTAACCTCTATTCACATGTCACGATATTAATCTTTGATCACCAAATTGTTAATGTATTTAGCTGCTGAAAATAGCATATCAGCCGCATTATCGCGGTACCTTTTCTGTTCGTGAAGATCTTCCATTATTCTTGAATTTTGATATATTTCACGAGCTAATCTATCATTTCCTGCTGCTTCGTTAATACCACGCTACTTTTTCTCCAAATGAATTTATTCGTCATATATTTACATTTATATTTAAATTCAATTAAAAAATTATTGAAATTTTAAAATTTTTTCCCAGAGAACGATTGAGTTGCCATCCATGGTTTCTTTGAGATTTTTTATCCTTATGACGTGTAAAATAAACGCTGCAATAAAAAAGATTGACCTCGAATTTTAAAGTCAAGGTTATTTTGGAACGGATAGTTTTTTTACAAATTTCTACCGATCCAGAGGTATAGAATCACGCTATGATGGTTTTTACACTTATTTTTTATGCAGCCTGTATAATATTCATTCTAATCTATCGATATCGTATTTTTGAATGTGACGCATGGATAGAGTTTCTTACTGTAATTGGCGATGATGAATTATAACAAAGTTGAGACCGTGAGGAACTGTTGAGAATAGTTCAGGTTGTAAAAGTGTGTGTTTGAGAAGAGGCCGGAATGATTAATGCATGAGCATTTTGAATTATAGATATAAAAGCATTTTGATTAAAAAAGATTGACGAAAAGTATGTTCTTTTGATGTTTGTACGCACGATTGTTATGAAGTATATAATGGCTGAGAAAATGTAGCTATTTTGGTTGATAAGTAGAGCATTGATACAAATACATATTTTTAAAATACACATTCATATTGTTATAAGTATAATTAAAAGAATAATACTTAAGTAGAAAATTGATTTATTGATTACATATTGTAAAAAGTATTATATTTTGGATATTTTATGTATTTTTGTATCCTCAAATTTCTCATAAATGCATAAAAATTCACAATCTCTGATGAGTGTATAATAACAAACCATAATGAGTGTATAGCACTTTTCATTGAATAAATGTACCGTTGGTAGTAGAAAATAAAAAAGGTAGGTGTCTTCATTTATTGGTGTTGCTATTGGTGTATGTTGATTTATGTTGATAGGCGTATTCATAAAATTTATCAAATATTTTTCTATCGTTTCTTCGCGGCGACGTTTTGTAAATTTCGACTGTTTATATTTGGATTGTGTATTTGTATGTATTTGAAATGTTGTTGCGTATATTGTGTCTGTTCGGAACGTCGCGTGTTGTAACAGGATTTTATCCTTTTTATGGTGTCGATTCTAAATTTTTTTCTTGAAAGCTATTGTAAGAGTCAATTAAAATTTGTAGGTCGTAATGGAAACGATATTTGTATGACATATATTATTTACCTACATTGGTTGATTATCCCGATTTCTCTCTTCGTATACTTCTCATAAACTAGTCTTTAATATTTTTCCATTTATTACATAACTTTTAATTTGCAATTCAAGTTAAAGGTATTATTTTCTTGCACATATTTAGGTAGTGGATATAACTTCAGGTCTACATTACAACTACAAAGTGGGACAATTTAAATAGAATTTAAAATTTTACTGTATTTTCCAAATAGAAATAGTTAGAAATATCAGAGGGTTTCCAAAATATATCAGTTTCTCAAACTGTCTAGAAGTCATAGTTGGCACATGAGAATAATAAAATCCAAAATAACCGAATCATTATATTATAATTAAGAAAGATCTTTCTCTGTCATATCAGTTGAGATAGTGGATTCAAATTATATTATTTCATTTCTTTCAAATATATAACTATCAGATTGTTTTCCGGTAGCTACAATATCTACATAGCTTTTATAAAAAAAAAAGCTGCATAAATTTCATAAAAAAAATTATCTAAATATTTCAAGAAATCAACCAGTTTCCAAAATGAAATCTATAATCATGCAGTTTGTGCTTATTGGCGACGAAGCTTTTATTCTTTCGCATAAAGTAGTTATTACACTAATAAACTATTAGCGATGTTAACTCATAAAATACGTATTTTAAATTATCGGCGTTTCGCGGAATGTGCATTTGGTATTCTATGGAATAAAGTGACAGTTTTCAATTAACCATTGAATCCGCTGTAGATATTATAAAATGTTGCTGCATTCTTTATAATCTTTTTCGAAGTAGATAGGATTAAACTAGATACGACCAGAAGATCTCTTAACTACAAATGTGTTATAATATGAAACTGAAAATTTAACTTCATCGAGACAAGTAGGTTTAAACGTAAATCGAATGAGAAATAATTTTGCTGTATAATTTTTTTAATGATAATGGAAAAATGTCCTAGCAAGACCAATATATCTATCGTAGTGTTTACGTATTCAATTATTTTGTATAATTATGATTGAATAAAAGACACATATAGAACAGGCAATTGTATTCGTGTATATTACAGTATAATATGAAAATTATGTTTTTTACAGAAATATTAGAATGTTTGGAAATACTGAATGAGTGTCAATTTTTTTTTACTAATAACATTTCCCTCAGTATCAGGCATTTCTTTGGTATGTAATCGCTCGCATGCTTAATCCACACCAACTGTTTTTTATTCTTATCATAGTGCTTTGCAAGATACATTCTATATTTTAGGATACTTGCAAATTTCCTCAATAAACGATTCTATGACCAAACAATCCATAATCCGAATGTACAAAGTATCCAATATCCAAAGCGATGTACGTCTTTGCAATGTACGACAATTCTGCGATTCGGTAAATAACGTGCAATCATAGCGGTAGTCTCTTGTCAGTTGCGATATCGTAGCGGAATCGCACGCCCGTGTGCATTGCATAATTAAAAATAAGGACCTGCCGAATCGTACAGCGACACCGCTGCGAGATCGCGTCGCTGTTGTGCATTAGACCATATACATACTTATCTACTTAAGTTCCTACATTTATCTTAGTAACGACAATAAATGAGATTTCATTTGTTTTCCAGAAAATTACTTCCGTGGTCACTTTACATTCTCTTCACATCATGGTCGTACACAATAGGTCCCTTGGTAGGGGTAATGCTTTTAATTTCATAAGTCAGAAGTCATAAGATGCGATTTACAAATCGACTGCTAACCATAGAACACTGTGATCGCTGTGTGCGTAAAAACATATATATACATATTTTGTTTATTATTTTTGCGCGTTTACAATACGTAATTATATGCACGTATATATACATATATATGTTTGTACATATATACATAATATATATAACTATACAACACGGCCGTATCCTATGCGTATATAACAGCCTTTTTAATTACTTTTTTTCCTTAATGGGCTAAATAAGGCGTGCCTATCTGGCTTAATAGCTAAAGATAAAATAAGCCAACTTATCAATATTGCTTAACGTTTGAATGATATTACTATTTGTCTGTAATGAAGCAAAAATAGTTAATTACATCTAGAAGAAGCAAAAACTTATAAAAAGCTTTTAATACGTGTTAGGCCACGTGGGACAATGCACACGCCATCCTTCGCTATCGGGCCGTCTAAGGCCCACGTACCGTCATTCCGACCCTCAATAAACCTAGGAACCCATCCTAAACCGAAACTTCTAACTTTTCTCTAACTGAAAAAGTCATCTACCCGGTAAATGACTTCGGTTTATGGATGGTCCTTGGAACAGTCCTTAGGTTTATTACGCGTTCGTGCTAATTACGGAGAAAGCAGATATTTACGGAACGGGAAAGTTGGATTTTTCCCGTGAACAATGGCACCTACGAGCCACGTGTGTAGGAGACTTCCTTCTCCTATTTTCAGTCATTAACGTGAGCTATAATCCATGGGCATCGCGGATTGTTACCCTCACTTTCCTAACGAAAAATGTGAGCAACGAATCCGCGTTCTTAGTTCAAAGGGATACCCCCCACACCGAGCTTTCTTCCGTAATCACAGGAAAATGAAAGTCAGTCTCTTTCAAGCTTTAGAACAGCCAACTGCTCTACATCCGTTCGCATCCGTCTATCACTCTGTATCTTATATTATACCTTAAGTTGTTGGAAATATATATATTTCTTTTATAACCTGTTAACACGGTGTTATATCAAAACAATAACCCCTATTATCTTAAGGGAAATCAGGGGATCGATCAACTCGTGGTGTCGATTATTATAATCGTAGCGGGAATTTACGACTGCCGTTGACGTGATATCTCGCGAACACGTCTCCCCGCGACTGGTCAAAAATACAATACGGGAACTAGAACATACATCCACGCTCACATTATAACAAACACTAAAAAACAAAATAGAAAAATATGAAACAAAATAAACGATTAAATTAAAATAAAATTATAAAAGAAAATATATAGTAAAGGAAGGGTAATGAGGAGTTCCATGTTATACGATGATGTTTCATACGCAACTTACACGCAGTGATTGAAGCGCTTACTGCTTGGCAGAGTAATTGAGAAACTTTTGCCTTATACTAAGAGTCTTACTCCAACCACAAGAGTTACCAGATCTGTATGTAATAACGTGTATACGACCTGCCTCAGATACAGATTCATTATAATTTTTAAGTTATCACGTTTATGACATAAACGTTTTTAAATAAGTCATATACATATGTTCGAGAAAAATAAAAATATATTATTTCATATAGTGTGAATAAAGAATTAAAACAAACTAACTTAGTTAGACGTTGTATTAATACTTAATATGTCGCGTATGTCGATAGAATACACGGTACGCGAAGAAATTCACGTAAGTTCACAGCGATTGTTACTGCAAGCTGCGTATCGCCAACAAAGAGTGTTTGCATATCAAAAGCTCTGCACTCAAAGGATCAATTATTATACAAACCACTAGAAAATCTCCTTACAACCAAAAAATTAAATTCCTCACGATATAAGAAGCAAGGGAAGGAAGTAACGAAAGCGCAGTGTCCACAGTCATGAAGAATAGCCAACTATGATCAAACACAATTTAATTGGACGTTTCAGTTCAAATTTAATTGAAAAGCTTATTGTTAAACGATATGGTAAAAGATGTAGGAGTTAGACTAATAATAAAGTTTCCTAGTTAACGAATGCTAATTTTAAAGGAATATTCAAACACTCGCGCGCGCCTTGTAAAGTATTCCAGCATCCTCTCGACTCTTTTAACGACGCGAATTTAATGAACCGGCCCGTTTCGAAGCGCCACTTACGACCGAGAAAACGTGAAGTTTAAATGTTAATGCGACTCCGTCGTGAAAGCACTCATAAAACGATGAAAGGCAAACGAAGGATGCATGATTTCGGAAGAAGAAGAAAAAAATGACGATGGGAAAAGAAGAGGAAGTAAGAATCTGCTGATAATTTTGCTTTCCATCTATCACATTCTTTTCGCCATCCTATATTGAAAATTGTGTAAAAAAATCATTCTTTTAGTTCTCCGGAAATTGATTCAGCATTTAAAAAGAATAGAAGATCATATAAATGTAGAATAGGATTTGGATGAGGAATCAGAGATATGTACAATGGCTCACGAAAGTACCTGAACAAACTTCAAAATAAAATAACTTTTTTTGGATTGGGGCAAACAGTTAGAGTTTCTTTGTAAAGCTAAAAAAATTTTGAGAAAATTGCAATTGGTTGAAATTGTGAGGATGATCAGCTTTTTTTATTTAAGCCTCTAATGAAAATTTAAAACATACGTTTTGTAGATTTACGTCAATTATATACATACTGACATCAGAATTGGTTAACGAGTGCTAATCGTGCTGCGAACTACAAACTGTTAAAAATGATGAAAACGACTTTCGGCCTAGAACTACAATACTAAATCTACAGATTTTATCGATGCCTGTCACTTGTTTCTGTATCAGCCGATTTCGATTTACTTCAGGTCGTAGATTGTTTTTTATAACTTATAACATTAAGCAATAATTGTCCTTATTGAGCTCTTTAATTTCATGAAATATTTATTTAATGAAAATAATGAACTATTTAGTGAAGCTTTGGTAAATTGTACTGTGAAAAATGAACTGTTCCCCTTCAATAATTGTCTTACCCGATAGTCCTATTTGAGAAAATCGTACTTATTTGCTGTGCATACACACCAATGTATTCAATTGCATATAGGTTCAAATAAATACAGTGTCCTAGTACATTCAAAAAGATATTTGAATTAGAGTAAAATGAATACTAAAATCAAAAGAAGTATTGTATTGTACATAATTTATTTTTAAATATTGATAATTATGATTATTCTTCTAAGGGCAACTAGAAACAACTAGGAAAAGCTTTAATTAACGAAACGTTATTAGTATCTGCCTAAAAGATCTGTATCTATATACAGAGTTCTTAACGTCACAACGAGCTATATAACTTTAACAACTTTTTTTTTAAACAACACTGAGAAAGATTTTTAATATAAAATAACAAATTTAACTGAAGAGAATCGAGATATTGGTACCTAACATTGGAAGTGACATTATACGAAGTTTCTTGTTTTAAAGAATATCATTTTCTTCTCTATAAACAAATAAAGTTTTTAATTTCTAAGTTTCTTTTCCAAATATTTGATTATGTAGTATGGAAATATTTTTAATACCAAGTATTATTTGTTTTGTTTACGAATTAATCCAATTGTTAATTCTTTAAATAATATTAATGAACCTTTAAACAATAAAAATATATATTTTAAAAAAAGCACTAGAAAATTTTGTCTTTATCGTCTTAAATACAAGAAAGTCTCGTTCTAAATTCCAGATTAAAAAAACTAAATGACAATCTCAGTGAGAGAAAATAAATTTTGGAAGTTTTATATTTAGTTTTAAAATTTTCAATTTTCGTTATCGTCGCTAATAACCATATATACATACATATATGGAGTTCATGCGACGTCAAAACGTAGTAAAATAAAATGTGGAGAAACAACGCGGCACTAACAGCATGAGCGAAGGTTCCGATGAAGAACACAGGTTAGAATTATGGCTTACTTAGGATCTTACCATTAATGTTTACGAACCAACCAACGTAATATAGACTCAACAGGTACGAAACCAGAATAGAATAATTCCTTCGAAAAGTTTTCGCTCATTATGGATGCACCTTCCACGAGGGAAAGATTCAACGCGACTAGAAACCACGAAGATCTCGTATTCTACGAGAATCTTTGGGGAACAAGCGAATAACTGTGGAACGATGTTTCAAATTAGCTCGGGAAATGGAAGAAGAGATATGTTTGGCTTCAGGGTTCCTACCACGAGAAACAAATATTTGAACAAGATCGTTGAAGGAAAGGTATACAATTTTTAGATGGTTGGCGCGTTAGCGATTTGTACACGGTATAAAAGATTTTTGATTTAAGAAGAGAGATGAAAATAATAATACTTTATTAAATGCAACATTTTATAGATATGTCGGATTATTTTCAACATCTTTTAAAAAGTAACCTATTTTATGATTTTATAATCTACGTTATGGTTCCGTAATGTTACATTGTTAATCTAGCTATAAAGTTCTGCGTGAAATATTTTTCTGTCTAAAATAGATATTTACTGTAACGTTATAATATAAATAGCAATCTGAATAATAAGTGCCTATATGAATTTTCGAATTTTTAAACTTCCGAATTTCCAAGGTTTTTAATTTGTACAGTCTCAAAATTTCAAATCCTTTAATTGTACAATTTCTAAGCGTCTACATTTTTTATTTTTCAAATAGCCAAATTTGTATATTATCTAGCTTTGCTAACTTATAAATTTTCGAACTTTATTTTATGGCTTGGTTGCCTAAATCTGTAACATCTATATAAATCTAAACATGTCATAATTATATATAAAAATAGCATTGCGATATTATGAGCGCCATTGACACACTAAATTATATGTATTAGCACCTTTTCCACTGGCAATCTCCACTCCCTTCATACAATTTTCAACCTCTAATTACCCTATATATTTTCTCTTCGAGAACTAACTAAACCTCTACTTTACAAATAACGATGATATCTCCACAAACAAACAATACTAGGATCCTAGAATTTCAACTAGAATTTCAAAATCTTCTCGAAGAATCTTTGAAAGCAATTTACAACGTTCCTGCATGCGAAGACCAACAATTACGCAGCAACTATCAACAGTAGTTGGAAGCCTAGCGGGCCCATATTAATGTAATCGATCTTCTCCTCGAAACCAAACTCACACCCACTGGTACCATTGTACACGTACACACACGTGTTTGCGTGCGTATATGACGCAAGGGCAGCACAGTGTTTTGGCCATAAGACCGTAAACAATAGCGGTAACCAGGTCAAGATAGCGGACATATGCATACAGGCGAAATTAGTGTACAGGCAATATGGGGCGTAGAAGACGAATAAGAAACGATCCGGTTGTAATTAGAATTAATTTATGGCTGGCTGAGTTGTAATCGAAAACTGGTTCAACTATTTAATGAATAGTAGGCTAAAATGGTATCGACTCAACACGGTAATTTCTGCCCTCAAACGACTGAGACTCGATAGAGACTCTGTAGACTGTAGATACATTCACCCTTCGTATTGCTTTATGGCTCCACAAAGTCCAGTTAACAGCGATGTTATTTGATGTAATTTGATACGATGTTGGAGGAAAATTTCTGAGGAAATGACTACGATTCCACATTTTATTTTCATAATATTAAATTTCCGTAGTCATATTATAGTGCTACTAAATGATATGAAACTTAATATGCTTGGACTTAATTAATTAGTATATGAATGCTACAATAAATGTATTGATGAACAAATACTTTTTGTAGCCACATTATCTGTGGTTGATATGTGATAATGACACATCATTCGAACTTGGTGAAATTTGCACATGTCTATAGAGTAAAAACTACCAATCTCGTGATGAGATTAGTTAAATAAGTTAAAATACGAAATAGTATTTAATTATTGATTATTAATACACGTAATAATTAGTAATGCACGCCGATTGGATAATTTTTACGAATCCAAATTACCAGTCAGTGTGTCTTGTATCGGTCACCTCCTCCCTTCCTCTGACATTATCTATGGAAGAGAGTAGAACGGTTTCCCGTAGTAAAGATATGCGGCAGATAATTTTTTGGCGACGACGCGACAGATAGATCTTCCAAGATTTTATCTTTCTATTCCTACATCATTACAAACTGACTCTTCGGAATTTCTGGCTTATGATGTTAGATATTTGATCTTAAATGTAATTTGTACTCTTTCCTTATTAATTTGTAGGTATTCTAGTTTATCGATTTTCTATCTAAATTTCACTTCCTATGTAGACGTATGATATCACAAAGCACACAGATTGATTGTTGTACTTAAGAGACACAAGTTTGGAGTATTAAGTGCTAGTTTTGTATCCCTTTATTATCCTCGTTTAATTTAATTTCCACTCCTTTCTTTCTTTGCAACTCTTTACTTTCGGCTTAATTTTCCAACATGTCATACGTTGTTCAGAGTTTGAAATATGAGACACGAAAATCTAAAAGCTCTACTAACAATACTACTTAAACAATACTAATTTCCGTCGATGGTATGAAACCAGACATACGAAACGAAGAAGAGTCTATATTCAGAAGAAAAATGAAAACCTAACAATTTTGTTACTTAATTTATCTGAGAAGCTCAGAAAAAAGTAGTACAAATAATAAAAGTAAGAAAATACTATGGGTAAAATTAAGCTTCGACTGTTCTATTGAATACGTCCATGCTTTGATTTAAGTGCAGTTTTGAAAATAGGTTCGTTTTAGATAAAAACAAAGTTTAGGAGGATTTTGAAGGATTTAAAATTTAAAATTCCTTTGATATTTTTTTCCTTTTCCTAGAAATACGTGCAACGTTGCGATAATATTTACCTTGATGTATATCACGGTACATGATTTTTTAATTGCCCGTTGTTTAAATTGTTTGCGATTACTCAATACATTTTCTTGCCAAAGATTGAGTGACCATCAAGAAAGTGACTTAGAGAAATACAATTAATTCAAGTAAAAAATGGTACGCAAAACATAAGAAAAAGATAATTTATGTCGAAACAATAGGAAGTTTGTGTTAGGTTCGTGGAATATGAAAAAATATCCTAACTTTTGAGTCACCAAAAATCGTTCTTTTAAAAATTTCCTGTATTTACGAAGAATTTATTTTTAAAATTTCAGTCAACTCGAAGCATCCGTGCTTCGAGTTTTCAGGAATTCTATATAAGTTTCAATAAAAAAAATCTATTTGTAAACAATAAGCTATACACGTACATTATCACTCATAAATATATACGTGGACATTTCGATCGATTTATTTGAGTAATATACAAATATTACTAAGATGTATAAATTAATGGCAAACTAATTAGTCAAGCCGACACTCAGTATCTGTTAAGGAATGCAGCGCGGTGATTTCATGATACAGCAAAGCATCGTATATATTTTAGTTCGCTATGCAACAAATTTCCTTAGCAGGCCGACCTCCAGCCAGCATGCGGCACTTAGTAAAGTTCGTTTTGTTAGAGGTCGGTCATTGTCCATTTCTTTACTAGAAAATTATCATAAAGCCATATCCTAAAGAATCTTCTCGCGCCTAGATGTTCGGTATCGGGCCTAATGGTCCTCGGTATTTTGTAATGCCGAGCTTTGATCTAACAGGATCATCGGCTGTCAAAAAGTCGTCCATTAGCGTCTAACTTCTTTACACCCGCTTAAGGGGTATGCCTTGCTACAGACCCACTGAAGGGGGCGACTGCAAAATTAGTTGCCTCTTAGAAATAAGTAGTTCGTTGTCGATCGTCATCCTTAATTGCTTATTGTCCTTGTTAGTCGTCATTCGTCACAGAGTTGTCATTTGTTCCAGCTTATTCTCTTGAATTATATCTAGTCTTCGCTAGTTTATTTCTTATCCTTTGTCCTTAACAATCGTTCTAATACTTATTTCTCACATTAGTGGATGGTCCTTCGACCTAAATAGCTAGTTTTTACTTAGTCGGCGCACCAGCAACGTGCAAAATCCACGGGGATTAACACTATCTTTTTGTAGAACCAACACAGAGCAGAAAGATCATAAAATTTAAATCTTTTGTTTAAAAACTTGGCAATAATACATTAAAATTAAATACGTTGACATACTTGCCAATTTTAAACATTATTGCTGATGATAATGTTTCTATCAATTTGAAAGAACTTTCTTTATCTGATCTACAACTTGAGAAGCAAGTACGGCTACAGAACTCCTTGATCCTATGAAATAGTTCTATATGAAATATAAAACATGCCAAGGTGGCTTTTGCAAAAATGACTAGATTGCTATAATTATTCACCATTACAAGTCGCATCGTTCAGTCGCCCTCGTTATCGAGACATTTATTACAATTATTTTAAAAATTATAATTAACCTACATTTTTTCGTTAACTTGAGTGTATTTATTATAGTCTGTGCCATTATGTTATTGCATTCATTCCTAAAAGAAAGATCAATCTCAAAAGGATTAAATAACAAAGCTACTCTGTAATTTGCAACACTTGCAGGTAATTCTGTTATTCTATATGAAGTATTGTGATATTATTTTATGTAATTCATTGTATGAAACGTTGAAAAGAATAAATGTGACAGTATTCTCAGAAATAAAAAGCATGCTCTTATTAATAGTCGTAGATTCAGTAACGATTAATTTTATTAATTTTATCTTAGCAGAGATAATCCATTTGTCTTTATTTTATATGACCCATTTTCTCGCATTGATCATTTTATACAATTAACTCAAATTAATTTTTCGTAGATCAATTCAATAACGGAGATATTCGATATATATTGAAGATATTTGATACGATAATATTATGCTTTTATGAATTAAGTGTGTAATTTTGGTAATAGATTTCGAATGTAATCACTACTACCAATCGTTAACTTGTTTAAGTGTTTAGTCATTTATTTATTGAAAATTGTGAAACTCGATATAATGAAAAATAAGATGCATTTTCCTAAAGAACAAAAAGTGGAAAACCGGAGTAATTAATAGATCGTTAATTTATATATTAAGAGGAATTGATTATATTTATATTTGTGTATAAGTATTTTACACTTGCTTACTATTTTTATGCTAAAATAACACGAATAAAGGAACGTGAAAGTTGTCGTATATAACATATATAGGTACATAAAATATATATAAACTTCCAAAAGTAAACATTCGTCTGGAAAATATAAATTAAGAAAGTACATTATATCATAATGTACATACGATAACACAATTTAAAGAAATGTTACTGTCACGTCTCGCGCTCCACACGAGCCGTAACGTGAAAGCCGTAACTCGCGAATAACACGAGCACAACTCTTGGTGAATGAAATTAAAAAAACAGGAAACTTAAAGGGAATAAAAGACACTATGCGTAAAAATACTTTAATATTGGAATAAATCAGCAAATAAATACACAACATTATTATTGAATAAAATACAAATGTAAAAATATCGAAACAGAAACAAGGAGCAATGAAACGTCCACTGACACGTATCTAATACTTCTGGAAAAACACCGGCAGAAATGAAGATTGCAGCGTCCGCAGAAGTAATCACGTACCGAAACTCCTATCATGGAATAATCTGTCACGTGACAACTATCTCGTGATAGCTTAATATAAATAAGGGTATCCACTTAGAGAGAGTTGAAATTAGTTGAAATTTTGTTAAGAGTCTTTGAGTTCAGTTGTTCAGTTCTCAAGAGTTCAGTCCGTAAAAAGAGAGTCAGTTATTCAGTTCGGTCAGTTAGAGTCAGTAAGGAAGCTCAGTCAAAAATTTGTCAAAAGTTCTGTTATTCAGTAGAGAGAGTTAGTTAAAATAGAGTTCAGTTCAGTTATTCAGTTCAGTTATAGAGTTCAGTACAGTTAGTTGAAATTTTGTCAAAAGCCAGTTAAAAATTTATCGAGAGTTAATATTAAAGTTCAGAAGAACAGCAGTCTTTGCGAAACCGAGAATTGTTTTTAATCCAGTCTTTGAGTGACGTCAAGAAGCAAAACCGAGCATTTATTAACCGTTAATGATTCATACAATCAGTCTTCCAACAACTATACTAAGTACGATATTCCAAGAGTGCGATCGACTATACATATAAACAAGGTAAGAAGCTAAACATTATAACATCTTCTTCTTCGATTTCGGACTCGTATCACATGCACGATTTCAATAAAACTATTCATTGATTATTATTGTCAACAATCAAGAAGATATTGAAAATATTTATTTATTTCAAAAAAACTTTAATCCTTCCCATGCTAGTACCCCTGTGCATAGCAAGTAAGCCGAAAGAAACGTGGAATCTTATTTATCAGTTCTATTGATACGCTAGTTAACACTACCCATACGGTTATATTAACGAATTAGAACATCAAGGATACAACAGTTTGGAAATTCAAAATAGTGCCGCACTTTAGAAAGGTACGACAAGTTTCCAAATTTATTCCATTCAGTTGACGCGAAGAACAAAACCTTTTGTTAAGAACAAAACCTATTGGGATATTCGAAATAGTGCCGCGCTTTAGAAGGATGTGACAAGTTTTTGAAACCATTGTATTCAGTCGTTTGCCTCGTTTCAAATATAACGAATGAGAGTCGAACCAATCGAAATAGTTAATAACTATTTCTGGTGGTAACAACTACCGTTTTGATTTAAATATAATTCGAGAAATCTAAGATTCGACATCTAGAGTAACACATAACGGTTACGAACACCGAAGATCAAGACCAGATCGTAACAGTTACATATATGTTATAATGTATGTACTATTCGCAATGTATACATATGAAGTAGTCTGAATAATATGCTACTATACTACTCAATGAGTTTAAAATTATTATTTTCGAAGAATATTATTAGTGTTTAAAAAGGTATGATTATTCACTTACTTTTCCAATTTCTAAATAAAATTTTATATAATAACTGTTATATAATAACATTGTATAGTAAACCGTAAATTACCGAAGTAGAGCAAGCCAATTATCGAAATAAGCAATAATTGACGGTATGAGATAATTTAAAAAAAACTTCAATGCAGTTTACGATTTTACGTAGAAGAGAAAAGATCCCTGTTCTTCAAATAGTAATTTGCTTTTCATAATGTATTACCAATCAAAAACCAATAATTTATTTCCAATCACTTAATTTAGCCACTCTATATTCTATATTAATTATATAACAATTTTCCTTGTCTACTTTTTAATTTTGGATCATATTGTTAAACTAACTGCAATTCGTTAAGTATCATCAATTCCAAAATTACAGAAAATCATACACGAGTATAATCCAATTTTAGTTCATATTACATTTAAGACACAAGCAACTCACTACACAGTAAATTCAATTAATGATATCAATTTAACCTGTTTCAATTAATAAATTCTCTCGATAGTGTATCTAGGAATACAAATTAATTCAACAAAATGAAGAGTACTGGAATAGAAGCTACTTTGCTACGATGGGTTTCCATAAATGAAATTAGATAAATTTTGAAATCGAAACCACAGAACGTTTGTAGTTATACGTCGCACTGTAGAAACGAACCGAATCGATTAATGAAAAGCACTGATGAAAGTTTCAATTTGATTTCGTGGAACCGGCCAACTGTGCAACGGTGAAAAGCAATCGAAACCCTCGAAGCGAAACATTTTTGAAAGCGGTACAATTCAAATAACCATGCCTATTTCCTTTGAAAAATTGCTGTCAAGCATTTTATCGACTTCATAAACATACCAACGAAATTGGTACGAAAATAATGAAACATTAACAGAAAAAGTATTTTTATGATATTTGCTGTTTGTAAACACATAAAATTTGTTGAAAAAGTTATAGATGTCAAATACAAGAATATAATAAAATATAACGATTATAAAGTCCCGTTTTTTTCAATTGTTTTATTATTATTAAAATTCGGGTCTGCTCAAGTTTATTATAAAATGTTTAACGTTTATAAATTTCTTAATTAGAACAAACATTGCTAGAGTAAAAACAACTGATAAGAACTTATAAGAAAAGGTGATGGATAAAATTAATAATAAACGCTTCTGAAAATTCAGCACTATACTCTAGTAACAAGAATAATAGACCTATGCATATATAATATATCGAATTTTTAATCTTAATCATTATAATCTAAAAAATAGAATAAAAATCTTTTTGTTCGCAAAATGCTCTGCATGCATATGTATTTACGTACCAAAGATAATTTACTTATTCTTCTTATTCATTTATATTATTCATTAATAATGTAGTAATGATAGTATTAATATTATTCATTCATTGATAAAGATAGTTAATGATACTGTTAAGATACATAAGTTAAGAATGTATTAAATTTATAATTAGTTTTTTAATTTACACACAAATGAAAAAAGAAATTTTATAAAAAAAGATATTATCAAATTACTTTTAAGAAATTAAAAATAGTTGATGTTTTTGATATCAAAAAAAAAAGATATATCTACTTAAAGCATTCGGTATTTCGAACATTTTTACTATTCTATAACTATTTTACTATTACTATTACTATTTTACTATTTTACTATTTTACTATTTGAAACATTTTCGAAACATGTTTAATAAAATCTCTATAAATGAAATTTTTGCTCATAATTAGAATTCAACAAACGAACTTTGATTAATATTTTTGTTATGTAACTAATCTATTTTTCTGCTTAGGTGTTTGTCTATTTTTTTTTCTTTTTTACTAAATTCGAAATAAGAAAAATTCTAAAAATATATTATCCATCATGAAGTAATAAAAACAAGAAAGCAACTATTTTTTCATTTCACTCAGCTTTCAATTATCAGAGAAAAAAGCATTCATAAAAACCGAACGTCCAAAGTGGAAAACATGAAATATTGATTAGGGAAGCAAAATTGCAGCTGGTATAGCTACCGCAATGCCATTGTTGTTGATATCAAATTACATTTTCAACACGTCAACCAACGTACACTTGATATCCAACCACTTATGCGGTTATATCCTTGACAATAGTTCCCGTTTCGAGTTTTCGATCGATGTATGACTTATGATTGACCAGTTCACTTAAGCGTCAATCCCAACAATATTTATGGATATAATTTATGGATATAGATATAATATTTTGGATAACGATAAAATATAGTAAATCTATCTTTTAAGAGTTAATAACTGCAAACATAATAAAGAACAATCTTTATTTGGTGATATCAATCGATTTACTTAATAAATCTAACAAAATATATGAAATATTAACACATTGATATATGTATAATAAATCTATTAATAATAAAATATAATACAATATAATAAAATATAATATAATAAGTCTATTATTAGTCTCTAAAAATAGATAACAACATAATAAATAATGATCTTTACTTAATGATCTCAATTCACGTAGTTAATAAATTTGATAGGATATATTAAAAACATACAGCAGCTCATGAAAGTATTCAAACGCTCGCTAATGAATAATGTAAATAATTAAGATATGCACTTTATACAAGATTTGAAATCAGTGTCATAAGTACTATAAGATACAAGTATCAAGATTCTATATCTAAAATTTGGAATGCACTCGATAACATTTGTAGAAGTTATAAAACATTCATTACGATGATATACAAAAACAGATTCAAAAAAGCAATCGAAGGTCTAAATCTCAAGCGAATAAACAATGCTTTTGTATACAAAGTAGAAACATTAGTACACTCAGTTGATGTAGAAACATCATGTAGTGAGTTTTGTGCTTCACTGTAAGTAATGTATTGACGGATTCCGAAAAACCAGAGTCACAGATATTCAAGAGAATTGATATGAAAATTATACAAAGATGAAAAATCAAGTGTCTACGATACATTATATTATCAAAATATCAAAAACCGAAGAAATAGTCACAAACAAACACTCTACAGGCAAACCTAAAAAACTAACTAATAGAGAAAAAGAAATTATTATACGCAAAATAAGAAAGGATCGAAATATTTTGACTACGAAACTTACTCAAACAGTTGCCAATTACTTTGGAAAGAATGTTCATGCGGAATTATGTCATAGGATTTTGCGAAACAATATTTCCATGGTAGAATTCCAACAAAATACACGTTAATAAGATGAATCAAGTTGGACGTTCAATATTTTCGAAGGAATTATAAATAAAGATACTACTTTCTGGTGTACTGTAATAAAGTTACATTCTCAGATAAAAACAAATATAATGTGTTTGTATCGTTACGTCTGGAGGCAATCCAACTCAGAAATGAATATTAAAAAATTACGTCCCACTATAAGGTATGGCAATGGTTCCGTTATGTTACGAGGCAGAGAGAGGCGGTGCATGACTACAAGCGGGACTGGAAATCTCGTTTTTATAAATGGTATTTTAGATAAATATAAATATTTAGGTATTCTTAAAAGCAGTTTAAAGACAAAGTTACAAAATTGGGGTTATTAAACAATTTTTATTTCAAACACCACAATGATTCCAAGCATATAGCCAGAATTGAATGATTATTGTACAGAAAATTTCGGATTTTAACTCAATCGAATATTTATGGGAGGAAATCGGTAAAGGATTAAGAAATTACGACATAACTTCGAAAGATATACTTAAATAAAATATTTTAGATGCATAGATTTGTATCGAACCTAAAATAATTAAAAACCTAGTACACAACATCCAGTGATGTTTCCAAGCAGTGATTAATATCATAGAATTATGTCACTACCTTATTTTTCATTAATATTTAGTTGGGTCTTCTTTGGCTTTAGTTTCTGTACGAACATTTTAATGAAAAATAACTAATACCGTTCGATTACTTTCGTAATCTTGTTTCTGTACATCATTGCAATAAATGTTTCATAACTTCCACAAATGTTATCGAATTCGCTCCAAATTATAGATATATAATTCTAATATTTAACATAGAACATGAAGTTTAACATATATATCTTACTTGTTTAAAGTTTTAATAGCAAACGTTCAAATACTTTCGTAGGCCACTGTATATTCGTTTATTTGGATTGTACATGTGATAACAATGATAAAATATAATAAGTCTATTGTGACCTCAGAAACAAAGTGGATATTGATGACATAGGTATGTAGAGATATTAAGGGGGTCTTCTAGTCTAGAAATTTGAAAAAGTCGATTTTTTTCATATTTTCAAAGCTTAAACCTTTAAGAATATGTCCTTAAAAGGATTTTTCAAAATTTAAATTATTTTTGGAGATATAGCTGTTTTAGTGACGCGTAATCCAAACCGGCTCGGCTGGTGTAAATGGCAAAAAGCTGCACATGAAGATACATTACACGATTTCGATCACGAAAATCCTCCTCTGTGTGACGACGTATTGAAAATTATAAAGCCGATTTACGAGAGTTTATCGTCAGAGGTGTTACTGACTTGATGTTAAGTTTCAAAAACGCAAAATAATAATGAATCTCTGAATTTATTGATTTGGATTCTTGTACCAAAACATATATATGCCGGAACACACATTATTGAAATCGCAATTTTTATAGCAGTTTGCATTTTTAATGAAGGCTTCATTCCCATTTTAAAAATGATGACTCTTATGGGAGTAACGATTGGTCCAGAAGCTTATGCATTCGCCATTAAACGTGACAATACCCAGATTGAGTGCACAGAAATTCTGGGCTTCAAAGGAACCCAGAACTGCTCGTTTGGAAGAAAAAAGTGCGGAAATGCCTTTTTGAAGTAGAGAAAGGCCCAATGTATGGAGCAAGAATCGCAGATTGAAAAAATGTAAGTATAAAGTACCACTGTATGGCTTATACTGCGTATAACTTAACCCGAAACTTTAAACGCGTTTTTCTGAAACTACTTTTTCGAAATTCTTGTCATGATTTCTCAAGTTCTACTAAACCGATTTACTTGAAATTTGGTGTGAGTCTTCTCTATACACTTCTCTATCGTACTAACTTTCAATTTTTACTATTTTTAAAAAATTTGGAAAGGTAAAAAATGTGGTAAAAAGCTTCTTTTTTCTTCAGATAGCCGCAATTTTGTGAAAAATTGTTTTTTCAACTTTTTGTTAGTAAATACGATAGCAGTGTTCCTCTGGATTAATAGTTCTTTTTTTTTGTTTCAGATTACTAGTAGGGTTGCAATCGTGACAAACTTTGCGCGTCATTTTTTTGACACCACCCAATTCATCAGCCTGTAACTTTTTTGAATTTTTGATTTTTTCATTTTTTTTCATATATTCTTTAAACATTAATAAATATCTTGTAAAAAAAAAGGATAGTAAAAGTATCTTGTTTTTTTTTTATTGCACCTAGAAAAATACTTAAAATTCATGCCTCTAGACTAGAAGACCCCCTTAAATTGCAAGCAATGCATAATTAAGGAGAATATCGTATTATACGTACGCTAGGTAGGTACTGTGTGTTTGTTATATTCCAAAAGCAATATTTCGAATTATCGTCATACTTTATGGTGAGGAAAATTAATATCACAGGTTCGTCATAAATCAAGAAGATCCTACTACCTATTATAGGATAACACTGATGCCTGTTAATGAATAACCGAGATGAAACTATCTTTGTCGTTAATTACTGCTCAGAATTTTCGGGGCTAAATCTTCGACGCAATACAGCCAAAACTGCAGATATTTTTAGTAATATACACTTAATAATACAATATCCTATCTGGTCCAGTTAATATTATTGTTTCGTTTCCAACAAATTCATTTAAATACTGATATCATTACATGATATAGTAATATAAGTATTTAAGTGCATTTGTAGGAAATGAGACAACAATAATTAGACCAAATAGAATATTAAATTATTATAGTATGTTATTAATATCCTGTTACTAAAAACAATTGGTATTCTGCACTCCTAGAAAACTTATATGTACATATTACACAAAACATTTTGAAATATCACTAGTACTCTAACGAGACGGAGTAGGGGTGATGGCGGCATGCAGAGAGGAGCGTTCACGTCGCTTCACAGTTTGCAGCCTAAATTACAGTGAAAACAGAGCAAGGTGACAACAAAAGTGAACCAGAGTGTTATGCCAGTGCGTGTGTGCAAAAGTGCACAAGAAAACTGGTGAGATAAGGTCTGGATGGGACAGGAAAACAAGAAAATATTCAGCCCTGTCGACGAAGCAGTAAAGAAGAGAGGTTAGAACGCGCGCCGGCAACACCGCCACACAGGTACGCCTCGGGGCACGCGTGGACAGGCGCAGACATCTTGCGACGCGCGACGACAGAGCCGCCGCACGGGCTACCTCGGAAACTACCCGAGAGCACGTGCGCGCTAGGCCTCTCTACGTTGAAGGCCACAGGCCGGGCCCCCGTGTCCGAAGAGGAGAACTGTAGCAGAAAGCAGGATAGGAATGGAGGAAGGAATGGAGTCTGCGTCAAAGGTAACCAGAAAATCCATGAAAATTGCGAACAAGATGGATAAACCAGAGGGTTCAGGCATGGACCTGGTCATAGCTCCAAGCGCCGAATCAGACGCAAGAAACACCACGGCAGGAAACTCGCAGGGAAGTGTGTCCTCCGGAAAGAGCAACCCGGAAAGGCCGGGTGTGTCTGCCAGGAGAACGCACGGTGTCATGCCTCCACTTTAGAGCTGGGGCACCCTAAGGAGGACGACGGGGGGGAGGGAGAGAAGGAACAACTCTCTGCCCTCGAGAGGAAATTCGAAGATCGCCTACAGGACTGGCACCATAGTGGCACCAGAAACAAAACAGAAGAAGGCAACCACAGTAGAGGGTAATGCCACCCAAATACCACCACCCCCTTCAGGGTGCTGAATGGAAGATGGTCGAGCATAGAAAAAAGAAGAAGAATACGAAGAGATTAGGTGCTGCCAAGGCGCCGAGGACCTCGCAACGGACTCCAAAAGGAGAACCGGTACATGTATTGTGTCATTTTGTTTTACGAGAATCTAACTCGCGTATATAACGCATACTGACCCCGGGCACCCCTGACAGGGCCATAGGGGTTGGGATATGCCCAACCAGCGCGCAAGGTACCCTGTACCTTACTACCTCGATTAGCTAAGCGTGCAGGCGCTTTCACTCGTCACAGATCGAACGGGGCGTTTTCTAAGCTCTCCCGCCTCCTGAGACGGTTCCGGAGTAGTTGGGACGCTGCTCACCCACCGCGGGCTGTTCGGGGATACCCCGGCCCACTATGCCAGCATCTTGGCCATCAACCACTGCCACTACGAGTCCATACCCAATATTGGTCGAGCTGAGGAGTCGCTACTCCCTCTGGGAGCCCGTAGAACCATCTTTAAACGTTGGTCGGATTATCGTGTGGATGTACGGCCACGTCACTGCTGGTCGGCAACCTGCTGAACCGAACTCGGTAGACCCAGATTGGACTCACGTAAGCGGGGCCTCATGAGCTCGCAGGTACCCCTGGGTATTCTTATCCCGACGGTCCAACCTTTCGCATCAGGATCGTTGGTGCGCTACTACCCATGGCCACATAGAGAGAGTGTAACCGCACTTAAGCGCCTTACACTCCCGGCAACCATCCCTGCGGTGTACATGGGGACTCACGTAAGCGGAACGCTTGTTCCGACGGTCCCCATGGCTGCGGGAACGTGGGGTTGCCAGCCCCCACACACTCGCAAAAACTGAGTGCTCCCTGCGGGAGGAGGACCGGTACAGGAGAACAGGAAGGTGGTGCTCCCTCCTCCGCCGCGGTCATCTGCGGTGACCCTAACGATGTGCGAGAAGACGAAAACATCAATCGCCGAAGTGATGGCGACGGCTAGACAGAAAGTACTGCTAACCAAAGTAGGTATTGAGCGAGTTAAAATCAAGAAAGCGAAGAATGGGGGCATCATCCTAGAAGTTCCCGAGGACCAAGAGAGAGAGAAGGCACCCGCGCTTGCAGCACGGTTGGCACAAGCTCTAGATCCGGCCACGGTAAAAGTTACAGCCCTAACAAGAATGGCGGAGCCGAGGTTGACTAGGATCGACATCTCGGTCAGCACGGAGGAGCTTCGAGACATTCTGGCGAGGGCCGGAGGATGCAAGGCACTGGAAGTTCCAGTAGGAGACATCAGAACCTCCAGAAGCGGCCTTGTGTCAGCCTGGATAAGGTGTTCGACAAAACAGCGCGGAAACTAATTCAAGCGGGAAAAATTGTTGTGGGCTGGTCAATGGCAAAGGTCGAAGCCATCCCGAAGAGGCCCTTAAGATGTTACAAATGTTCGGAGCGACCTGCGGATCAACGGTAGACCGAGGGCAACTATGCTACAGATGCGGAGACATCGGCCATCAGGCTAAGAGCTGCTCTGCCCCCGTATTCAGGTGCCCGCTCTGTGAGTCGCTCGGTGCACCCGTCACCCACAGAATGGGAAGGGCGGCATGCACTCTACCGAAAACTAAAGAAACGAGCCGGATTCAGGAGCCTGCTACGGACAAGAGGCAGGGTAACAACGCGAGAGACCTACTCCAAGAGGAAGAAAGGACCACGAGAAAGACAGATGGCTGGGGGGAGGCCATGGATATGGACTTGATTAAGTAAATTCATGCGACCCCTCCAGACCAACTTAGGGCGATCGAAACGGGCACAAGACCTGCTCTTCCAGACGATAAGGGAGAGCAAGGTTGCCCTAGGTGTGATAGTCGAGCCCTACCGTATACTAGACATTCCTAACTGGGTCGCAATGACGTGAACGTCAACACAGGGCCCGCCGCAGGGATCCTACTCGAGCAGGGCAAGGGGTATGTCGCGATCGAGTGGGCTGGGATGGTGGTGGTGGGCGTATATGTTTCTCCGAACAGTGGCCAGTTCCTGGACGGGAACGGCGATTGCGTGAGACGATATCTTTCACGACAAGTCCTCGTACTGGGAGATTTTAATGCTCATTCCTCGCAATGGGGGAAAGCAAGGACGGATGCTCGTGGCCGGGTGCTGTCAGATTGAGCCGCGAGCCTCGAGCTCCTCTTACTTAACAGAGGCTCGATCAGCACATGCGTGGCGTGGATAGAGTGTTCCGTCGTCGATGTTACATGGGGCACCCCCAATGCGTTCCGACGGGTCTCAGACTAAAGAGTAGCTGAGGGGATTGAGACCCTCTCAAACCACCTCTATATATTCATAGAGGTCAGGAGACAATGCCCGCGGAAGAGGCCCGCAACACCAGGGGAATGGAACGGTCCCGACCGCCACCAAGATGGCGCCTCAAGGATAGGGACAGAGAGATGCTCCAGGCAGCAGCCATTGTCGCAGCCTGGAACTGAGACGCCTGTACAGAGGAGACAAGCGTGGACGAGGAGGCAGAGAACCTTCGCTGAGACATGAACGCGGCATGCGATGTGTCAATGCCGCGCCCCGCGCCTAGTGCTAGACAGAACGGGAATGTATACTGGTGGACCCCGGAGATCGCAGAGCTACGGGCGAGGTGCGTTCGGGCCTGCAGGCAGTTCTAGAGAACCCACAGGCGGCGGCCTCAAAACGAAGAAGAGATCTCCCTCTACTATGAGACATACAGAGAGGCGCGACACATCATACAGCGGAGGATCAAGAGCGCTAAAACCCGATCCTGGATGGACCTCGTCCAGGCAGTCGAATCCGACCCATAGGGGCGGCCATACAGGTCGATGATGAAGAAACTGCGTCCAAGGGCCCCACCGCTGACAGCAGATATCGATCCGGCATTGCTGGAGGAGGTTATTCGCACACTGTTCCCACCACAGGAGGACAGCCCGAGGCAGCCGTACATTTCCTCGACTTGGACAGTGGAATGGAGGGAGGAACTAGGGGTTGCGGAGGAAGAGATGCTGGATGCGGCGAGGAGGATGGCCTCCCGCAACGTGCCGCCGGGCCCGGACAGAGTCCCGGGACGGATATAGGCGGAAGAGGTGACAGTCGTGGCCCCCAGACTACTTCACCTATTCACGCGGTGTATGAGGGAGGGTGTCTACCCTCGGATATGGTGCATAGCGAGGCTGGTCCTGCTTCGGAAGGATGGACAACCGACGGACTCGCCGCGTATTGTCCGGTGTGCCTACTGGATGAAGTGGGCAAGCTCTTCGAAAGAGTCATTGCCACCCGTCTGGAGGCCCACATGACAAGGCGAGTGCCCGGTTAGCACGAAAGACAATACGGCTTCCGGCGGTGCCGCTCGACTGTGGATGCGGTGAACTGGATACACGAGATGTCACGAGAGTGCGGGGTTCCGAAGGGTTCGATTCTGTGTCCGATTCTGTGGACCGTCGGATACGACGCGGTACTTCGCTGTCCCATGCTCCCTGGCACAGGCATGGTGTGCTACGCGGACGACACGTTGGTCTTGGTCGGAGGACACTGGTGGCACGAGAGGCTGCGCCACGGAGAGCTTGCCGCTGCCTGCGTAATACGGGCTATACGAAAGCTAGACCTGAGGGTGTCTCCAGCCAAGTCGGAGGCCATATGGTTTTATTACTACTGACGTAGGGGAACGCCACCGTCCGGCCTGTGCTTGGACATAAGCGGAGAGGAGGTTGATGTAGGGCTTCAGATGAAATATTTGGGTCTCATCATCGACAGTCAATGGACGTTCGGGCCACACTTCAAGATCCTAGTTCCCAAAATGACGACGGCAGCCAACGCTCTATGCGACCTGCTGCCGAATATCGGTGGAGTAGAAGTCGGAATGCGCCGACTGTACGAGGGAGTCATCCGTTCTCGGGTCCTATACCGGGCTCCGGCGTGGGCAGAACATCTGATGAAAAGTCGACGCAGTCTACTCTTGCCGAGGAGGCTCCATAGGACGACCGCCATCAGGATCTTAAGGGGATACCGGACGATATCATATGCATCGGCGACGATCCTGGAGGCGTCTCCTCCGTTCGAGCTGCAGGCCTTGGCGCTCCGACGAGTGTACGAAGACCAGAGGAGCCTAAGCTCAGGCGGAGACTCTCCCCCCGCCGAGGAGGCGGCCCAAGACGTTCGAGGGGAAGCTAGACGAGAGGTATGGGGAGCGGTGGCGCTCCGACCTACTCGCCGAAGAACAGATTCGTGGCCACCGGGCGGTTAGATCGGTCCTGCCAAACTGGGAGGCCTGGAGAGACCGCGGAGGGCTCCCACTGCCCTTCCGGATGACGCAGGTACTCACCAGGACACGGAGTATTCGAAGAATACCTGCAGAAAAATTGGAGAGAGGCGACGAACACCTATCACCACTGCGGCGAGGACGAGGACACGGCCCAGCACACGTTGGAATTTTGTCTAGCGTGGCAGGTCTCACAAGCGACAAGAATTCCTCACAGTTCAGCGATACTGCGAAGACGTAATGCTTGTAAAGGAACGAACAGAGCGGGAGAGGGTGAGAACATCCCACCCTTGCAGAGTTCCGCACCAAAGGACGGCCCTACGCCGTCCTAGGTGATCATAGAGGCCGACACACCGAGCAAGATCTAGTCCTCCTCAGACCTGCACGACGGCCCAGGGGATAGCGTCGAGAGGGGTGGTCCCTCGCAATACCCGAATTAACAAAGAATGACTCCCTCAGACGGGAGAAGATGCATGGGTGCTTCGGCAGTAATTCGAACAGTAGGCCCCGGAGCATCCCAGCTGAGCGTCGGGCGGTCCACCGTGGAGTTTTAGTCGGTATAAGTCCGACACTACCCTGCCGCTTTCAAGAGCGGGGGGGGGTGTCCATGAAGATTTCCCCACATATAAAAAGAAAGTACTCTAACAAGACGTTGGAAAATTTGAAACGAATTTGAAAATATGTTGAGAAATTATAAGATATTTATTGGAAGTATATACTTCTCAAAGATCAGTGAAGTATTTGAACAGTCAATTATTTACTACATTAATAAGTCACAATATATAGTGACACCATCTTTTGTGTTAAACATATGTTTAAGACTACCATTCACGCCGTATACTAATTTTTCACTAAATGTATATCTGCAACAAATGTCTTGTAATTTCTACATATATTTTCGGATTTATTTCAGAATTATTATACTCATAATAGTCGTGTCTCATTGCAGTGCTATCAAAATCTCAAAAAATTTCGAATAACGAATAATATCGTATTCATAAAAAGAATTCTGTGATAACTACTCAAGTTAGTATTAAAATTTCATTCGTCATTATAACTATATTTTACTTTATTATATTTTATAGAATTTATATTATTTATATATTATACTTTATAGAATAGTATTTTGCAATGGATTTAAATAATGTCATGCATAAATTAATTTTTAATAAGCTATGTTAAAACTTCAATTGAATAAACCACCAATACTGTATTACATAGTGCGTATTACAGACATAATGTTACAATGCTTTAGTTAACTAAATTCTAAGATTTACAGGGGGTCCTCAGGCTAGCTGGACATGTACTGTGGAGATGCATCGACATCTGGAAATCATCCCACCCGAAGTGTAGGGTCCGCACGTGGCGAGCCATGGGACAGAAACGTGGCGAACCATGGGACAGAAACGTGAGCGATCATTTTGACTGCCCCACAAAATATGTTAGTTATTCTTAAAATAAATGCAATCAGTACAAAGAAAAGGCTATCTCAAGGTCAAATGGCAAACAATATCAATAATAACAAATAATAACAGCTATTACACCCATAATCTTGTCATAAAATAATCCATCCCTCGATCAAGATAGCCACCAGCTATCAAGACATATCAACTCAGGCCCATGATAATGCTAAGGAACCGCCACAAAATTTAGTATTTTTTACAGTCCATTGTTACAAAAATTTTAAAAGTCGAGAAGTTTCTTACACGGGAAAAGCTTTCCCAACTCCACCCTCGAGTAACAGTTGGTAGAGAACGGTCAATACTCATCAATATTTTCGTATGAATATCGCCGTCACAGACCATATTCTTACTTGCTATTGTCCTTTCGATTAGAATACATCTCTGTTTGTTAGTCAATTAGTCGACATCTAAACTTGTTATCTCTAAAACTCAGACAGAACGCATCTCAGAGCGTTTTGTGTAAAGTTGTTATAAAAGGAATAATAAAGCATATCAAATTTGACAATAATTTTGTATTCCGTACATGGTATTATTCTGTGATAAATATTTACCCTAGAAATGTCAAGACTTTAAAAAAAAAATTATAAAAAGAAAATAAAGGACATAGAAGAAGACTGTTCAGTGTGCGATGAACAAGGAACTTCAGCAACTGAAGACGGCATAGAAACACATGAAAAGCTATTTACAACCGAATCAGAGTTGAGTATTATAAATAAGTATTTACGTAAGGGCAAAAAGGAAAGAAATTATTGTTGACAGCAGAGAGTGAAACTGGGCTCGATGGTACAGTTTGGAAAGAAATAGATGCAAGTCCCAAACTTGGTAGGACATCAGTTCATAATATTTTTATATTAATAATAGTAGGGATATGCTGAACGGCATATAATGAAAGGACAAGTAAAGACGACATTTTATCTTATCATTGATCATCGTATAAAAGATCATATGATAATCATATAATAAATAAAAAAAAATGTACGAAAAAAGTAGCATTTAGAGTATTCTGGACTAAGAGGGAGCTAGATGCAACAAAACTAGATGCATTTATTGCTCTGCTATATGCCCTCGGTGCATATCAGGCAAAAAATTTAGATGTCTCATATTTGTGGAATAAAATTTGGAGACCTGCATTTTTTTCAAAAACAATGAGCAGGAATGACTTTACTGAAATTATGAGGTTTATACGATTTGATAAGAAGAGCGAAAGAAGCCAACGTTTACGAACCAATAAATTTGCAATGGTATCTACAGTATGGGGTCAATTTACAGAGAATTTACAAAATTGTTATAAACCTGGTGCATACATTACTTTTACATAAAGAATCGCGGGGGAAAAACACGCAATAAAACTATCAACAAGTTCAGATTCATTACTACAAAAAAATTTGTCAAGTAAAAAATTGTAAAGGTTACAAAATTACGAACATTTGTTTAAGACGCGGGTAACACTTATGCGGCAAGTGTATATTTGATAATAAGATAATTTGTAAAAAATGCAGCGAAATTGAATAAGATATATCTCTATATAAATAAATGTGTAATTCTATTTAAGTCTCTAGTTGAAATTAAACAAAAGTAAGTTTGGACGAAATTTTATGAAAGTTCATCATTTTATATACATTTAGTTATAAATCAACCATTATCTAAATTAAATCATAAAAATTATTACTTCTTTAATCACCGGTCATTTTGACCGCACACGGTAGGAATAGGTATACACGAAGTGTCGGTAAGTTTAGTGTTAAAAAAATAAAGTTCACCTTAAAATTCTCTACACTATTGAATCTGCAAAAATGTACCATATAATGTCAATATAATATCCACATTCGAACCAAACAACTTTTGTTAAAACATTTTTTTTAATAAATTTAATCCCTCGTAAGATATTCCACCGTTTCCAATTAAATGAAACACCCTGTACATATTTATGGTTTATATATTATTAATTTCACAATTTCGTCAAATTGTAATTACCTTCTATTTTTTCTCTTGTCTGTATACTCATCGATCCACTGAAATATTAATTTAGGAGCAAAATCCACCCTTTCAGAAAATTCTAGACACGAAATAATTCAAATCTTCAAAGAGTTACATATACACATACAAAAATTTGCACGAAAATTCCCTGAAATTCTCAGTTGGGGGTTGTAAATATTTGTTCTATTCCCGTATGCGACAACGAAAACTCTCCAATTACGGAAGCATGCTAAGTAGGTCGACATGTACTTCAACCACGATACTAATTTTCTTTACTGCTTGCATTTTGCAACATGACCGCCAAACTCGAAAATAAGCGAACGTAACGCTAATTGATCTCCATTCTCTCCATCTTGCAGCGTCGAACAACAATCGAGCGACTGCAATAAAATCACGATTTTAATTTCTACACAGCTGATTGTCGATTGTAGCCGACAACGCGCGAGAAAATTTGATATTTCTTACAAAAACACTGATTGTAGAATTATAGTCTCTATTGTAGAGTTTTTATTGTGCATTTATTAATTAACCTTTTCAAAGCATAATAAAAGAACAAAGAATTCTGCAAAATAATTACTTCCTTATTGTCAAGGCTTCCTACATTTCTGACAGCAAATAAAAATTTATAGATCTTTCTGGCTTTTTCTGGGTTGTAAATTTTAGTAATTGCAATTGTTAGAATTAAAAATAGTTTATTCCTTTATGGATACAGATTTATTGTATTTCTGACACAAAATACAAAAAATATATATGCAAATAGTTGTAAGTCCTTTCCTGAGAAATAAATTCTAGTCGTTTTATTATACGCTTGGGCATTATTTAAATAAAATTTTTGAAAAATAATTGTTTATATGATATATCATTTTATTTGACTAAATGTTGTTTTGAAAAAGTCATGCGCTTATTTGAAAAAGCAAGCGATGTTTCTTCAAAGCATTTAATTATTTAACAATGAACAACCATCAATAACAATAAAATAAACAATTACTTTACTTCATATTTTATATCTGAATGCATAAATGTTATCTTATATCTATCTATATCTTAGATCATTTTTGTTCTGTTATACATATAATGTCATTTTGCATCAGAAATGTTAATCATATGTATTAAGTGTATTACGTGCATAAATTCAAATACGGATTATACAAAAGTAATTAAAATTCAAACAATTTTGTGAGCGAATATTATTATATTGTAAAACAATTTAGTAATTTAGCGATAATATTTATAATTCAAATGTATACAAAATACAAAATGTTTAAAAATTCAAATTAACACAGAATAAAGTTACTTATATTATTTGTAAGATAGAAATTCTAAAGTAATTATAATGATTCTTTATTTCAAATTGTCAGCTTTCATATTTATTTCAAATGATATTTACCCAAGCCTATTTTGTTACACAGGATATATCACGCAACTCTCGCCACGATTTTGCAACCACTTCCGATAATTTGACGACTACTTTCAATCGACTACAAATTGCAATATAAGAGATGTCTTAAACATTGTTTCTTCTATAAAAAATCAAGAACATTTTAATATACAATGTTTCTTTCTGTGCATTGCTTATACTCTTTTTGTATTATTAACAATTTTATTATTATTTTGTATTATTAACCATGTATTGTTATTATTATATATCGCGTATGATTAACATTTTTCTTAATGAAGCTCGCCATTTTAATAACATTTCTTATTAAATCGATATTTCGCATATCACAAGGTATAATATAGCGAAATGTTTAATCGCAAAAATATGTAGATCTATGAAATATGCAAGAAAATGACATTATATGACAATGGCATGATATGACATATGTAGGAAAATGGTATTAAATGATAAAGCAATATAATTGTTATATCGTTAGCAATATCAGTTAGGTGCTAAAGTGTCTATATTATAAGGTGCTATATTATTCTAGATAATCGGATATCACAGATAACCGAAGATAATTGAGCACTGCGGTAATTAGTGTTAGAATTAATCATCACATGTTGAGTTAACAATAATTAAAGGTTACTAGTACAGCATTATCATGAATAATAGATAAATATTGAAATAGCTAGTGGTGAAGCATGGAACGTTCTGGTATAATAAGTGCAATTGAAAGTTTATTTTCTATATTATCAGGAATAATTGGCAAATAGCAATATAGTACAGTACATTTAAAAGCGAATGAATTTAATATAGCATTATTAAGAACTTTTTTATTACGAATTAAACCCAATGCCATGAATATTAAAGGCAATAGATGGTTGGTAAGAGTTAAACAATAAGTATTTCGACGATTTCAGCAGATTAACAATACGGAAGCTCGGAAAAAATAAGCCCAATATGTTACCGTTGTGATTTGCAATATTATTGTGTTGCTTTGAATTATTTACATTACAGTATTCCGCAATCGTACTTGAAGAGAGAAATACATTTGTATTAGGAGACAGGAACTCGTGAGACAAAATATCATCAGGCGTGTAAATGCAGCGTATGTTGGATAGATTGTAGTCACCTAATATACATATTCATGAATCCTGTGCAACTGACAATATTTCATCAACACATACACAATGGTCAAAATATAGAAGTTGAGTATCATGTTCCGTCGATAACAGAATTCGTTTCTCGTAAATATACTTGGATGAAAAAACGTTCAATTTTATTTAGTGAAGGAATCGACGATGAGCATCTCAAATTATTTCTAATCGCGACTTAATAACCCGCCACTTCTCGTACACTAATTCCCGCCACAACGAAAAACCGTATTGCTGTTAAAAGGTAGCTCTAACTATCGTCGTCACACAATCAAGTCTCGATGAAAGGAATATCATATTTAAAGAAAGATAAGTAAAGGAAAATAAGAAAGGAAGATCTTGATAAAGATATAGAAACTGGGACTGTTTTTACACGGTACTTTCCTACGTGGTTTTTTTACATGGTTTATTTGATCTTATATGATTTTTTAACGCGTGTTATTAATTTTTACACGATTTATTTAACACGTTCTATTCATATGTGCACAGTTTTGTTAATACCTTTTACTTATATTTACACGATATTGTCACACGTTTTACTCACTTTTATCTTCAAGTGGAGGAAATCGACAACTGCATTCGAAGACCAGTTTTGTCAACATACAAATTTTACTTTATTATCGCTGTAATATAGACAAGCAGTTGTTTTAGAATTGGAGTAGGAGTGTAGACACTTAAAGAGCACTATTCATTTATTTAATAAGCATCAGTTTGAACATTTAGAACTTAAACAATTGAGATTGTGTTGTTTCAAATTTCTCAAATTTGCATAAGAAGACAAAAATACATATGTCATCACGACTAATGCGAAACGACCAGACAAAGGATATTTCGAGCGACGAAAGTGATCTGTTTCCAGTAATAATAAAACGTATTCGTTGTAATATAATAGAAAGTGACGATGAATAAAATGTGTTTATCAAATGAACTGTTCTCGAATGCAGTTCTATATTTTAAATTGCTTTTTCTCTTGTTTGTTTTAGTTTAACACAGGTTCGATACTGTTTTGCAAATCAATTATTTTATAATCATTTTACACAGCTGTTTTTACACGGTACGTATCCGCCGTATAAAAGGAGTCCCATGTGTAGATCGCTAAGTTTAGTTCGAAGACCTCTCACATTTTAGTAGGTAGTAGACACAAAAGCGGATACGCTGCTTTTCGCTCGGTTGACAGTGTTTCTCCGCATCAACGTGGGCATTCCGTTCCAATAGCGAATTGTTAGAGAAGGATCATTGGTAGAACGGAGTTGATTTCTGAGATTGCGCAGATGACTTTTCTATTGTGTTCAGTGTGGTTAGATGGAATTTTAACAGGGCTCTTGTAGTCATTTTTCCATTTAAATATTTCAACAGTGGAAAAACATTTTTATCAATCTTGTCTACGGCGATGTAGGGTAGATTATCGTAGTTGTAGGGCATGATTTTGTTTAAAGTATTAACAACACTTAGGCGGTTATTAGATATGTAATTTGAAATCAGAAATCCATCTAAATTGCTAGTTTCCGATAGATTTAGCAGAATTAGATTGTTGAATCTCGCACGCCTATCCCCGAGTTCCATAATAACATCTTCCATTTTAATTATTTTGTATGAGGCCTCATTACTATCTCTGATGTAAATATGGTATTGGTAAGTTCAGTAATCTTGGTTTTACGAAAAGCATGAATGTATTCATGATCGCTGTGTATTTTGACAGTCAGAATTTCATCGAGTTTTCTGAACTCATTTGTAAAAAAGGCGGGAATACCAAATGCAAACATAATGTTAGCAAAATCAGTCGTCGTCACTATGATCGTTAGCGCCTTCAGATGATAACAGGACAGGTGAAATTTCACAACAGAACATATTGTCGCTGTTCCAAGAATGGCCAATTGTAGCTAGACATTTGGGTCCTGTGTATGATAAAATTTCACAGGAATTGGATGTAATCGGGTTTATCACTAATTTATCATAGTCTTTACAAAAAACTTCGAGTAGCATTTTTTATTGCTTTAGACATTTTAATTAAGCATAAGCAACCAAGTGCACGAGAGATTTGAAATTTTAAAAGTAGAAATTCAGACGTACGATCATTCAGAATCGAAATAAACAGAGCAATAGCAAAATACATCTGATTCACTCGGAATCGGAACTGTTACCTTCGCTACCATAACTTGTTACCCGCTAAATTAACCTTGAGTAACTAATTCACAAGGGAGAGTAGTGATTAAAAGTAGGAATCAGAATCAACGACACCAAGGCCGTACTTCTCCGAACGATGAGAAAGTTTCAAATCGTTTTCGACGGTTAAGACGAGATTTACGAATGCTTACTGCGAATGATCATGCAATATGAAGCGACTGCTGTGACGCGATGTACGACTGAACATTACGGATTGTTAACGATACATCGTCAGCGAACTCATATCGATACTGTTTGCAAGTATCTGTTCACTGATCGTTCACTGACTAAGACGAGACTTCATTTCCTGAATGTTTAGAGATGATGTTTACAGTTGAAAATCTCGCACAGGACTCTCAAGTGATCGGTTCGATTGATGGAACGATTCTGTCATCTCGAGCACTTGGAACAGTTGAAACGAACGTTTGGAGGTGTTGATGAATCAGGAAATGCAAATAGGACTACTCTCTCCGAATGCTGAGAGATTGGAACGATTTTTTACTCCACGTCTGGTGGAGAAGATATTACTATAGAAGAGAAATTGTGTGAGACCTTTCTCTCTGAAGGTTGAGAAAATTAACTATTTTGATTCCATGTCTAGTGGAGAAGATATTTAAACTGACGACGAAACTGACTCTCTGTTCACGGTTGAACTCTCTTAACGGAAGGCACGTAACCGATACCTGGACAAACATGTGAGGCTTCGATGTTATTGGGTAAAGCTCGCGGTATTTCGTCCGGCTAGCACTCGACTAATCGGACCGTTACAATCCGTCAAATCATCCTTTAAAAATTTTGCATATGATCTGATATTTAATACAGTATTCAGAGAAACATTTAATACATTATTTGATATAATGTTTAGAATAAAAATTAATTCCCTGATTAATTTAATATTTAATCTAATATTTAATACAATATTCACACATATATATTTCACAACATAATATCTAATTTAATTTAATGCATTCCCATTATGAATTTTATCTTATTCAACATAAATCAGCAAATAATAAGACAATAATGGCACGATAATCTTTAACAAAGCTGTTCGGACATAGAATAAAACGGGAGAAATGCGATATTTATAGACGGTTTCGTACTCGGAACACGTTGAACCGATATTAAATGGAGCATATTTTTCCGTTCCCGACGGTCCACATCAATACATCGCCTGTGGAATGTCAATGGGCCAGCCAATTTCATGTATTTTTCTTCCCTCTCGTTTTCGTAAACCGATTCGACCCATTTCCCTCGAACGCCAACGAAATTGCTTGATAACGGTGGAAACGGGCTTTGCTTTTTACGCTGGCGAAAGATGGTTGATTAATGTGCCGGAAGATTGCGCGGTAAATTTCGAATGAGCACGAAGGCAATGATAAAAAGTTAGATAGCATTTTGATGAAAACCGATGAGGTTCATGAAACTGTCGTTGGTTGCTGTGCAAGATAAACGAAATTTACGAGAAATAGATAATATGAAAATTCATTTGGTGATTGAGATCTTTTTATAATTAACTCGGCTATAATCTAAGAATCGTCTAATTGAAACATCAAATGCAAAGAACTTAAAGATTTTTGAGAGATTTGAGAATGTCAGTTTATAGTGTTAACTACATTAATAGCACAAACATGAAATTCATTTTTTTCAGATTAAACCCAGGTAGCGCAATAAAATTGGCGCTTGTATTGAGTATTTTGTGCTCACATCTGTTTTACACCGCGAATTATTCAATTTGTTAAGTATTGGAGTTACATGTGTAGGGAGAGGGCTAAATGGTTTTAAAAAAACGAGTCACGTTCGTTTACTTAAGTATTTTATGTGATGAAGGCGACCGAAATCTCGCATCTGGGCCTCCTGACGTTTTCTCGGTGACTGACTAAAATCGGTCATCGACGGTTCGATGTCGGGGAATGTTCAGATTATCGGCGCTCGGTCCGCCGCGAACACCAATGCCTGACACGAGTCTTCGAGAGAGCTTTTTGTGCCTTATTGCCTACACATGGCATTTGCTTTACGATATGATTATTTTATGATATATACAATACAATGTTAGCATCACTTTTAATATTCATAGTTTATGAGAAACGGCAAACAGTGTCATGTAAAAGTTGAGAGAATAAAGTCGATAAAAATTTGTGTTGTCATATTTTATTTGTATTAATAACAATAATCTTTTTATTTTTCGTTATTGATATTCCTGCACTATTTTTCATTTTCTTAAAGTAAGTTTCGTAATGATTTTATCCATTGTATACATATTTTGGCAAATAACAGTTTTTCATTACTCTTATGTTCAATTCATACATTTCAAGCAATTTTGCAGGTTATAGAATTATCCATTCCGACATTGTTTTAATGTCATTTGCATCATAACATTTTACCTTATTAAATGATTAACTCGTCATACTATTGGTCATTTTTAACTGTATAGGAACATAAAGGTAAGGAATTAACGATACTCTGTCAAAAATCAAATCCTTGAAACATTTTAAACGAACATAAACTAACAGTAGTTACACTAGGTGCACTCTAATTAACTAAGAAAGTATTAAAGTTCTAATCTCTATTTATACTTTTCCATTAGAAAATTCAAGTTACTTTTATATGAAGTAATTGACCCGAAATTTCTGAGGAATAGTGCAAGTATAATATACGGCATTGTAAAATTAAATCCATGTAATACGAATGTTGTAATGTAATATATAATTACTAATATAAGTCAGAGAAGTACTTGCGAATTTAAATACATAAGTAACTGAAGAATAAAATGTAGAAAATAAAACAATAAATAGTACAAACTGTTTAGTTAAAACGAATAAAATTACCTTTAAAATGAAAGGTAATATTATCTTTCTGAGATGATTATTTTATAGGCTTTCTATATTCCATTACTTATTAAAAAAAAATTGATAGGATCAATTAAAAGATGCGGATCGAAATAATCGTCAAAATTATCAGAATCTAATCGTTAACAGGAAGTGTTAATGGTTGAATGCAGCTCTTAACATGACGTACCATCAACTATAATCACCCATTTCGACGATTGAAGTAAATGAACCACTCATGAGGAGCGTGAGTGCTCGGGTAAGACACGGACGATAAGAGGGTTAAATTGATCAACGTAACGGAAATGGTGTTAAATGGTAAAGCTCGTAACGTTCTGATATAGACTAGAAAGAAAATCCGTTGAAATGTACCTAATTAACATGGTAGAAAGTGGCAGTTGTCTTCCACACAAGATATTGTGGAATTATGTTACAAAAGATTAGCTATTTGATCGTGTAAATGTCCCGGTAATATAATTGAAAATATTTCACATATTTATATTAAACATTAGAAAAGGGACGAATCTCATAAAAAATATGTTCCATTAGCATACTAAAAATTCAAGTAATAAAATATTTTTTTATAGACGAGGCAACTTTTCATATTTGGAATAAATTATTTGTTAACAAGTTCTTAATAAATTATCAATCCGACTATGAAAAATTCATATAGAAATTTCTCAAAAGCTCTGAAAATCATCAAGCTGGAAAAGTGTCACAAATTCTTTTACAAAATATCTTTGTCCACAAATTTATCTAACTATATCATAACAGAAATTGTCCTAGAACGTAGTATCATTTACTGTAAATAGTAGATTTATCCAATCTGTTATCGTCGTAGATAGTTTGGACTTCTACAAACATTTATAAATAATAATATTTAATAAATAACTAAATATAAATTATATATGAATGAAATATAAATATGAAATAAAGATATAACGAAATTATGTATACAAAAAATTAAGTAATTTTTAGATAAAAATTAAGTATCTTTTAGAAAGTACATTACGAGTAATTCGTAGAAAAAATATTTTAGAGAGAAAAAATATATTCTTTTAACCGATCTGCTTAACCGCGCAAAATCATGCAAGATATTGATGAAACGAGCATCTGTCCAATTGTGCACTACGATATACAGAGTAATGAAAGAAAAAAGGTGGAGAAAGCTTGTTTTACTTGATCGAGTGAAAGTTCAATAGCGTGCAAGCGTGTCGACACGTTGCTTGCACGACGTCTCGACACTTTCGAGAAAGCTCGTTTAACGGGGCTTGTAACGATTTATACATTAATAGCCAACAGCTACAGAATACTCATTAGCTCGCCCTTGATGGTCTTTCGCTTCTTTTAACTGCTCATTAGCTATTTATATCTTCGTTACTCGTGTGGCTGCACGTTTCACCATGTTCGTGGATGCTCTGCATTCGCATGGCACGTGCGTCATCGTTGTTAGAAGGGATTACAGAATGAAATTTTATTTTCATTATTCGGCTGTCTATATGGCGAAGGATTTATTCGCAGAAATTAATAATCGTGAAAAAGATTTGTTGCGAAGGTACAGAAGTTTGTTAAACAACACTTGAAAGAAAATTTCAAAATGCGATCTTGAGATTTTTAGTGGATTCTTATATTAATACATTAACATACGTTTGCTGCTGATCTTTGTAATACTAAATTACACATGTTTATGCAAATTCATACCTTCATGAATACCACTAAAACAATAAAAATTGTTTCACCTTTTATTTTTTTTATTTTTTTTTTTTTGGCTGATAAAAAGAAGTTATAACATGCAAAGAATATATGTGTAAGTATTGCGAAAATACTATAATTATTTATTTTATTGATTGTATACATACCATAATTTTTAAAAGTACTTTATTTTATATGTGTTCTATATTCTTCCATATCTTGTGCATGTTGTGCCTTTTCGTACATTTAAATATCTTATAACATCTGTACTCCTTAATATAATAATATCCAATAATTTTGTTACAAAATCTGTGTTTATAATATGAGACATGTATGGAAGTCTGTGCAAAAATCTAAGATCATCTGTATATGTACGTAGTCGCTAGTTTTCTAATGATAACTAAATATATTTTAAGCAAATGTTCTCACATACTGTTACACAGAAACGAAGTTTAAGATATTTCCTTCCACTGTTACCTTTTATTGTTTCTGTTAATTTTTGAAAACTAATATTATTATCTTGTTATATCCACATAAAACTAACCAACAAAATACGTCTATTCCTACATATTTAAATATATATAATTGAAGAACTTGAAGTAAAAGTAAGATAAGCGTGCTTTTCCTAAAACCAAAATAAGAAGAAGAAACGAGATATATAGGATTTATATTTAAAACTTATTTATCTAAAAATTTCGTTGCTTAGAACCTTACAGATATTTTCTATCAAAATTGAACTTTATCTATAGCTTACACAAGTTTTAAATTTTACACTTTTTCTCTGAGCCCCTTATTTATTATCTTATTCCTACGTCTTTATTATCTAAAATTTCTAAATATTATTTTTTTCGATTAAAATTCCTTAAACGTATCCGTCTACCTCAAAGGTATCTATAAAAATTCATTTCTGCAAAAACTCGAAAATTTTCTTTTAAAAATCGTTGAAAATCGCCACGTCCACCAACTCGATATTCGCCGAACGAATCGAATAGAATCACTAACAGCGAAATTTCTTCATACAAGTGTCGGAAAAGAATCACGAGCAGAGATCTTCGTATCGAATCTCCAGGGAAGTGTCGCTGTTCTCGAAACTCTAACTTCCGCTATCGCTTGCCGTCAAGCGGGTTACCAATGTCAAAAATTTCTTTAAGTTTTAAATGCATAATTTTTTCGAATTTAATAAAACACTCTTAAATTACCAATTTTGGTGTGCCACAACTGCTACTCTCAGACTGTTATAATTCTAACGAGACCCCAATTAAAATATACGTCGGTAATCTGGTCTCTTAACCAAATAGCTCGCTTGAGTCAAAGAGAATCGAGGCTGACTTATCTTTTCTTTAAAACAAAACATCTTTTCTTTTCTTTACAGCAAAATCATTTAGGTTGACAAAGTCCCACACCGCTATGGATCCTTCCTTGTGAATTTGAACCTAGTAAACTGCATATGCAATACAGCGAACTCTTACCCCGCTAGTCTTGATTTCCGATATTAGCACCGATAGTTTTAGAAATTCACTTCACGGTATTTTATAAGGACTGTTACATGCCCACTCTAACTGTATGTTTTCTCTAAGCTCTACTTTAATTTTAAATTGCACATTAATGGAAATTTATCTCGTTTGTCCTTAAATAATAAAATAAAATTTATTTATATTCTTATCATATATTAGTGATACCATTAGTGGCATTTTGCAGAATACTGCTGTATTTTCTCTAATTCTTTTGTAAATCCAAGCCCCCCAATTTCCTGCTGCATATAGTAAAATCGCCTATATTATTGCTCTGTGCATGGTGGTTCTTGCTACCCAGTTGCGTACTTTTTCTGCTATTAATGTTCTCCATACCGTTCCTATTTCGTTTTTCGCCTTTGTTTGAAACATATTGTTACCGTTTTAAGCGTTCTTGTTGTTGTGAATGGCATGCCTAGATATTAATAGAAATCAACTTCTATCGTTTTCTGTCGTTTGCCCTTTGAACTTAACCAATTTATCTCTTTTTTTGTCTGTCTTTTTTCCTGAAAATTAATAATTTTGGTCTACAAAGTCGTCTGCAAACAGTCATATTTCTGCTTCTTTTCTTGTTTGTATAAATCCTGCATCTATGTATTTTTGCTTTATGTCGCTTATTAATAATATAAATAGGATTGAGCTTAGTATATCTCCTCGAACTTATGTAATTTCTATGTCATTCGGATAGTTATTTTCTTGTATCCTTACTCTGAATTTTGCATCTGTATATAGTTTTCGTACTGTTCTTATAAACTGTGCACTTACTCATCCTTCGTACATTTTTTTCTATAAAACTATGTGGTTGACTTTTACGAATACCTTCCTAAGATCAATAAAGCTGGTATATAATTCTGCTTTCTTTTTCATTAATCCAATCCTTATTTCTGCATAAAGTGTTAACATGTCCTTGTATGATTTTCATTTTTTGAATCATGCCGGTGCTTCTCGTAGCGTTTTGTATTGCTCGCACCAGTCATTTAGCCTATTTGCTAGTATTGTTATGAAAATCTTTTTATTGCGTTTGTCAGTGTTATACTTCTGTAGTTTTCTGAATTTGATTTTTCTCCCTTCTTGAACAGTAATATTTGTTCTAACCTCTTCCGATTTGTTCTTCTATGTTATCCTGTTAAATAAAGCTGCTAAGTGGACTATCCACTGCCCTAATAAGTTTTCGAAGTATTCATTGATCAGTCCATCTGTTCTTTTTTATTTCTTTCTCTTTTTTTTTTTTTTAACACTGGTTGTTTCAGATATTATTATTTGGTTATCCAATATAGTCTATAGCCTGTATAGAGGGTGGGTATTTCTTTCTGTGGTAAGATTGAAATGTAGTAGCCTATAATTTGATCTTTGATTTCTTTCCCTTTGATAAAATTTTTTACTAGTTTTTCAGAAAGTTGAGGTGTCTTTTATATTTCCAATTATTTCTTGTAACTTTCTATAGTATTGCTCTTTCTTTTTCTTTATCCTGTTTGTACATTTCTTCTTAAACTAACTATAAGTATTGTATTTTTATAATACATTTGGGTATTAATAATTATAATACATAAAATGATTTTAAATTGTCTCAGTATATTAATACATGTATATACTTCATAAAGAAGTTAAAAGATTAAAAATATTTCGCTCATAATAATCTCGGAACGAAATTACACTAGAAGTGTACGAATCTTTCAATTTTATCAATATCAAGAAGATTGTATGCTATTTCCAAGGAAGAAATCATAAGAAAGATAGATTTAACATTATATTATTACTAATATATTATTAATATACTATCTTTTTTGTGATTTTATAAAGCTAGAAGCAGTATTCATAAAAATGTTTATGACACGAGTATTATATAAATTTAAATTATCTATTATAAAATATAGCAATAAAATATTTTATTTTTTACTATATGTGTATATTATTCTATATACGTATAGTACTTACTATTTAAGTGCCATTGTTTGTATTGACATTGAAAGTCTTTCTATCAATTTAGACCTCCTTTTTAATGCGACCTACAGTTGAAAATTCAATTAACAGGATAGTTTCACAAGATTTTATCATTACAAATGCCAATTTTACCACTGCATTTTTACTTATAAAAATCAATGTAATTATGTCATAACATTCCATTGCATTTAATTATAGTAATTATAAAAAAAAGTTATGGATTTACCAGAGTAGTTATAGATTTATCAAAAATTTTGTAATTGATAAACACCCTGACAAAAGTAAACAAATGTTCAGATAGCAAAAAATAGGAAAAAAACTATGTATTTATTGTTTAAATCTTTACTAAAATTCTCTCACTATTAAACTTTTATAAAATAAAGAGCTTTTATTATTCAAACAAAATTCGCTTGTATGACGAACGCGAGATGAAAAACAAACAGCAGAAACAAATTAAAACTCCAAAGTATATAATAAAACATCAACTGGTAAGTAAGTAATTTCAATTTAATTACGATGAATATATGATCTAAATTCTTTAAACGAAATGCTAATTATTAATGCTAATTAATTTTCGTTGAATGGCAGAATAGAGGGACGCGTGAGTGTCAGCGCTCCGTTTTCTCCGCTCTGTCCCGAGGACAAATTAATTGCCTGTTTATACAAGCCGAACTAACAAATCTATTTCACTTCAAACGCATCCTCTATACAACTTCTGTATCCTAATTACAACGTATCCTTTTGATCTTCCCTCGAACCAGTTCGGAAATGCACAGCAGTCACGACGTACCTACCGATTGTTATTCAGTCCCTGCCTTTACACTGAAGTCGAGTGCGTAGATATTTGTTGAATAATTCCGACCACGGATTCATTCCATATATTATTTTTTTCTTTGGTTCTATTATGGCTGATGCGTCTCTGTTCAAACGAGAATGCGAACGAAACCAGTGAGAAAGAAATTTAAACAGTTTCCTCCTCGGGTAGAAAATATTATCGTACTCCCATTGTGAACTTTTTCAATTTTTCGGAAACTATTTTGAAAGTAATATTTTAGGTTTCTTTCTTATAAGTTTCTTTTTTATACTTACGTATATTTTCCGAAACTTCATAAGGGTGTTTGTGACATGTGAAAGCATATTAAGCTAAATAATTGATCAAAACTTAAGATTACAGAAATAATCTGCCAATAAGAGAACAAACTCAAGATCACAAATTATGAGACAAATTTTCATTTCGTATAAAAGGAAATTCAACATAAACATGAAAGAACGAAACTCTATATCTCGGAAAATGTTATAGAATATCTTATGTCACTACTGAAAATTTACTTTTTTCTCGATTTGAACCCTTACAAATATAGTATTGCTAATTTTTGTTATTGTAAAATGTTTAATGAAATAAAAAAGAAAACTTTTTATAAATAATATAAGTTTTATCTTAAAATTTATATTTATTATTATTAATGAAAAATTTAATCCTAATAACATTATTTTAAAAACAAAATATTTATAAACTATTAATAAATTAACATTAATATAAAAAATGTTTTTAAATAAATTTTCTTAAAATTAATATAATTAATGACATAGTTATTATGCAATATCATATAACATAATCTTCATCTCAATAAATTAAATTTATTATAAATCTATCTATTATTAAAGTTTTTATAATTCGAAAAGAATAAGATACAGTAAACACTGTTGCAATAATTAAATTTATTAATCTAAAAATTTTTATATTATCAAAAACAATAACACAAATTATTGTAAAATGATAAAAATTGTACATGTCCTGTCTTAAGGTGTTTTTTAACTTATGTCGTGTTATTACTATTTAAGAACAATATATCAGACGTAACAGTTGCATTAAGTATTTGAATGTGTTCTTATTACTAACGTATAAAGGGTAAATAAATTGCGTTCAATCTCTGAGTATTACGAGCCGAATATAGTTTTAAACCATTGTAGTACTTATCTTCTTTTGTATTTAGATTATTATTACGTTAAAGTACTGCAAAAATGCGATATACGGCCATCAATTTGTATTTTTGTAATAATTCATTCACAATTCGTTTATATTTATTTTGTTGTTATATGTGTGTTTCTATTCGATGACAAATCTGTTTTCTAAATAAAGAAATACAAAACAACAATATGATTTTTGTAACACATAAATTAGCAATTTCAAAATTTTCTATTATATTTGGAAAATGGGAATTAAATACGGTTAGTAGTAATAATAAATGTTGTTATTTCTTTATTCAGAGGTAGGATCACAATAGCTATTATTTTATTCTTTGGATAAATCTATCACACCGTTCTAAGCCGAAAAAACCTTTATTGCACATTCTTACATGGACTAGGGATAAAAATAAAAGAACATCTTAAAACTATCGATTAAGTCTATCGATCGTATCTAGTACTATCTTCTAGTTACTATTTCTTGTAACTAGCGCGTCTGCATATAGATGGCGAGCACGAACTCACGTTGTCATTTTCAACAATAAAAATTATGTAGATTATTAATAATATGATATATTTTTAGTCATTTAAGTTCTACAATATTGATTGTGTGGAAACAATATATTTTTATAGATATCTTTATTATTTTTCCGCATAGTTCATGCGGCATCGAAAATGGAAATAGCGTTATCTACCTCTATTTAGGATTAAGATAGTAGATTATATTCCTATTTAGCAGAGAACCAAAATAACAGTTGTTTTAAACACTTTTTGAGTAAAAAAAATCATTGAGTAAAAATTAATTTCTATTTAAATGAGCCAGTTGTAAATAAATTGCAAAGAAATTTCTCAAAAAGTGAAACCATTGAAAAATATTAATTTGTATTCTGATTACGAATAACCATAATGAATGATTAAAATTTTTTTTGGGTATCAATAATCATTAGCAATATTGGAAATGTTATTTTGGTTACCAGTAACCAGTATAAATGACCGATATTTTTTTCGTTACCAGTAACCATTATCGATGGACTGAATTTTATTTTGGTTACCGATAAGCGATATCGACGACGAAAAATTTTTTCTAATTGCATTTGACTATTAACAATTAAATAATTGTTTGTAACATTAATAATAATTAATATTCATAGTACAATATTAATACTAGCGTTAATTGCACTACAATATCTTTTATCCTACACTTTGGTTCACATATATGTTCATACATATATACTATTTTTTACTTAATAAGGTACATAAATTTTATAATTAATTTTTTTTATATTTTTAATGAATATATACCAATTATCAGTAATGATAATAACAAATAATAATAGTCGAATGTAACCAGGACAAATTTCTGACGTCGATAATAATTATCGATAATCAAAATAAAATTCGGGTCATTGATAATCATCACTGGTAACGAAAAAAAATTCTGGTCATTTATTATGGTTATTTGTAACCAAAATTGTGTAATTGATGATATTGACTCTTATACTATAACTTTTAAAATTTGCTTTATAACAGTTATGATATCTTCTATTTAGTAGAATAAACGATAATTTACAAAAATATATATATATATTTAGTGCAAAAATAATTTTCATTCTGCGAAGTTAACAGTCTCCCTTTCTTTCCTCTTTGTCCTTCTTGAAGTTTACTTTAAGTCAACATCTTTTACTTCAAAAGTAACGACGAACTTTCTATTATGTATGTACCTTCTCTCGTGAAATGTTTGTGGAAGGAGCGTGCGAATATGTAAAATCAACTCTTCTACCACAAATTTTCCGTTAACCAGATTTTTCTAGTTCCTTCCTTCTTCTCTTGAATTCAATCTCTGATTCGTTCAATACTCAAAGAAAATTTCAATTATTTTAACGAAAGTAACACGGCTAATAGTACCATATGTTAAAGTACTACAATTTTGTTCAATTTGCGATATTCGATTTCAACGATAAATTGTACTACCTTGACACTTGCAAGGTAAATGAATCAGAATCCTCCTACAAAATCGAATGTAATTAGTAAAAATTCGATATTATTACTTTTATATATAATCCTAATTCTGTCATTTTTATCTTCATAACCTTTATTATTTTATTTCTTTCTAATATCAGTAAAATTTTACAAATCACAATGCACAATTAATAATGCTAATAAATTATATTCAATAATAATAATATAATGAAACAAGTAAAGTCCTTTAAGCGAATTTTATAATTTAGTCACAAACAATTGATCGTCATATCCGATGTAAAATTGTGAAAGTTCATGCAAAAATAGTCTGTAACCCAGAATTTGTCACTTGTCAGTTTAGTAGTACTATTAGAAAATTATTGTACAAGATAGCACACAAAGGATATTTTTCTAGATAAATCTAAGTATCGTCATTTATGGACCACATTTTACTCCGGGAAAGGCTTGATCATTTAGATTTATACGTGATGAATGCTACACAGGCTTAGGGTAGCCGTTTACGACCCTTTTACACCCTCTTGGAGACAGGTGGGTCGATAACCCCGAAACCTGTGACCCAAAGAGTCACCTACTACGGGCATGAACATCTACAAACTTATCTTTATCTACGGTAAAAATAGAGAAGTGTGAAATTTCCAAGAGAAAAGATAGTCGACCTTAAATACGTATGTACAATTACATAAATACCACAATTTATACAAGAAATTATATATTACGTACAGTATGATATAATTATCGCGATCATGTTGATAAGATATGAAAATTTAGAATTGTATATAGAAGGTATCAGGTATTAAGACGTACACTTCATAAAGATCACATAATTATTTAAACAACTGACAATTCATTATGTTAATAATCTCCAATATTCAGTGGGAGTATCACTAACACCAATTGCACATATGTTTAACACATCTACTTATTCATGTTGTATCCTAATACTTTTTGTAATAAATATCTCGCAATTTTATACTCATTTTCAGGTTGGTTTCAAGTTTTGTCCAATGTAATTAGGATATTTGTGTTTCATGGTAATGAAATTTCAAAAACTTTTCTATAACACACATAACATGAGCATGAAAGTTTCGTATGTGAAGCGTGCAAACACTTTCGTGAATCACTGTAAATCTCCGATATTTTTATATAGTGATAACGAAACAGAAAAACTTTTGCTGAGTGTTGTCATATGTTTATCCTTTGATAACACGGATGAACAAGTTTGATAAATTTTATACATATATAAAAAATATTACCGGAATATTTCCGTAGTTTTTCATGAATACACATTCGCCTACAAGAATTGCATTTTTTGATAGCATGAATCGATACGAGATAAGTTCATAGAACGTATGAGAATACGCAGAATACTTAATTGCGAAGAAAAAGAATTTAAAGGTCGATAAAATTATATTTTCCTTTATAAATATAATTTTTATTCTTTTTTAAGAAAAATAAAGTGATGAAGGATTATATTGTTAGAGAATTTCTATCCTTCCTATCGTAAAGTTTTTTCACGCTTTTATGTTTATATCTATGTAAATTTAATCGTTATTATATCCGATTTTATTTTTACTTACTTTTACCGAATCTTCCTAAATTATTTAATTTTGTTACTTTTATACTCGCCTTAAAAATGTTAGAAAGATATGTATTATTATTATTATAAACTTATTTTAATAAAATCAGTTCTTATAAACAAAACTGTAAAGTTAAAAAGTATGAAAAATAGAATATATTAAAAGTATAAAGGAAAACGCAAGAAGCATTTACTTGAGATGAAGAAATGATATTCGACGACATTAACTACATTAATAACAACGAAGCGCCGAGATGTAATATTCATTATACTTCCTTGGTTTCTTAATTGATCAATAAAACAATGAACGAAAATTATCTCGAAGATCGAATGATCTTTTTTCGAATTATTTCATTATTTATCTATCGAATGAAATAATTTGTTATTTTGTGTCTGAATAAATATTTGTTAAAATAACGCCTCAAGTGGTTTTTAATTCTATTATATAAACATTAATTTCTTTATAGTGTCTCCCGTATATAGATAAGTTCTGACATTATTTAATGACAATTGAAATTAAAATAAATTTGATTAACTGTTGGGTTGTGAAATAATCCGACTAAATTATGCCTCAAGCGTATGCAAAATACATCTAAATTTCGAATTAATATTAAAATTCAAATTATTTGTCATTTTAATTTAAAGAATTAACTTAAAGTATTAGCATTAGCGATTAAAATGAAAAATTATTTGAAAATTATTTGCTTAATCTTGACACGAAAGAACCTGTGTTACTTGTAAGATAAAAGTCACAAAATAGTTCAAACGATTTATTATTGCAAATTATTGTTTTCCATTTTTATTTCAAATAAAATTTGGTTAGACGTGCAGCTTTCTACGTTCTCATTTCCATTCAGAAATTTTCCTCACTCGCCCGCTTTCTTTTTATATTGAGAAGCAACGACTCGAATCAGCAGAAACATGTATCAATTTCCTCTAGCCACGATACAATACCAGTGTACGAACGAAGCGTATTCCTTGAAAGATCGCAATAACTTGCATAATTTGGTACTTCCGACGTATTCGCGAGAACGTATGCAAATCCAAAGCCAGCTGCTCGAAGAGCCCATTCCTTGATCCTGTCGCTGAAAGTTCTACTGATCGTGGTAACTCGACGTTGTAGCGAATTTCGGCCAGATCAATGATAACAACGCCATGAATCGTATTCCCTGGCGTGGTTTATTGCCGACGAAGTTTCGAGGCCGACCATGCCGGGGATTCTTTTGTTATCCTTGGATCTTGTTCGTTCTGATTTAGGATTTGCGCCTCCCGCGGCTCTCGAATATTGAAAAATCCGCGAAAACGATAGATTCATAGATGTGTACAATTTTTGAATGAAAAGAATGTATTTGTAGCTACAAAAGGATAATTTACTTAGCCTGTTAGAAAATGCTATTATGTCTTTCTTAGAGTAATTGAGAAGCTTTTTTTGAGCAAAGGAATCTACTGGATTATGATAAATATAGCGTGACTTACAGGTATAGTAGTTATAAAGAGTATTAACACATCATTGTATTTAGCATAGCATTTAATTGCTAATTAATTAGGTTCAAGTATATTAAATTTTGTATCATATAATACATATCTAATCTCATGTGTTTACAAAAATTTGATATTACGGGAATAAAATACATAGAAACTAATAAAAGAACGCTCCATTGGAAAATGAGAGTGCATGACAATACTTTTTCTAGGCTTTATATGTAGACACTTTAGTTGCTTTATACATCGATTATTAAAATATACCTATGAATTAACAGTTAACTAATAATCAGAAATAATATTTACTATCGTCTCATGAAAGCAAGAGATATTTATTAATTATAAATGATATATTGAAAATGTTGAAGAAACTCTCTCCATCTTATCTACAACTCGAAAATCAAACGAACTGAGGATAAGAAACTCTATAATGTTTGACATTTACAAATATCAATTTTTTTATTGCATATTATCATTTGAAGTTAAATGTTATCGTATCGCAATATTGTACGCCAGCACTATTAAAGAATAAAATTTTCCTCTCTGTCGTGTATTTATAACTTTCTAATTAAATCACATTCTACCAAAAAGAAGTAAGTATCCACATGCTTTTAAGCGGTAATGTATACAAGACGGCCCGTAATTTAGTGTAGAGCTTTTTCAGTGTGTTCTATAAGTAAAAATAAGATTAAAATGCCATGTAGGAAAATAAATGCTTAATTGAAAGTCATAATATAAAATAGCTTAACATATGTACAATATGATAGTAAAGTTTAAAACAAATACAAAAATGTACATGAAAGTTACAAAATATTTATTGCAAACACAATGCGAAACATCCAGAGAGATCACTAAATTATTTGAACTGTAAATTATTGGTTAGCAAACCTATTAGTAAGCCTTAATATTTAATGGGGACAGCTTTAGCACTCATGATATGTTTAAACCAACTCGTGGTATACGGTTCTTTTGTTAGCTGTATCTTTGTAGTAAACGTCTTGTAACTTCTTTTTCCGATTCTACCACTACATATAATCATGATAGTTATAATAATATCTTATTACTAATGAGATTTCCAAAAGTTTTGTATAATACACGTAATATGTTCGTAAACATTTGTTATGCTGAGTTTGTGCCACTATATGTTTTTCGTGGGATACATTCCAAAATTCTTCCTTGACGATGTATCGGCGTATTTAAAAAAAAATAAATAATTTGCATATTATATACAAACTAATTTAGTGTAGTACATTTCTTTCTTGACGTTAATTCTCGAGAGAAAGGAGCTTACTCGATATTATTTATTTTTCTATTTAATCCTATCTATAAGCACAAAAGTGGAAAAATCCAATACATAAAAAAGGAGATTTATGAAATAGAAAATAAAAGTTATAAGTCAGTTCACAAAATCAATTTTCTGATTAATGAATTGAAACAAAGATTTAGCTTGTATTTAACCCGCACGCGAAGTTTCATAAACGTAATATCTGCTTTTATGTGAATTGTAAAAAGAAAAAAGTTTACATGCTTTAGAAATTTTATAACTATCTTTTAATTAAACAATCACGCTTTGTTCTATGTGTTAACTACTTAATTGTGTAACATATTCTTCAAGAAGTGAGATTTAGGAAATTAAAATAATTTCAAATAATTTACAGCATATTTTAAAATAGGATAACAATTATTGAATTAATAATACATATGCATACATATACGTATACATACATACACGTATACATACATATACAAATGTGACACATATGTACAAATAGAGTATACTTATGTAAGTATGTGTATGGGAAATAAAATGATTTAACATTAAAAATTAATTTTCCTTGCCTAGAGCTGCATTATATATACGTGTATAATATTTAATGTAATTGCACTTTGTTTAATGAAAAACTTCTTCGGCTATACGTTTAATTTTTAATAGAGTTTCCAATTTTTAATGCTCACTTCTCAAAGCGCGCCATAAATTTCATCTCAAACATCATTTCATTTATCAAGGAAATATATGTGGTCAGCTGTATTTGATATATTCCATAAAATTATTTTAAAAGATAATATTTCAAATGCATACAGTTATTTTTGCTATTTAACATAATATTGTTATATTTATTAAAATATGATTTTCTTTCTCTCTAGATACATCCTATATATGAATACGATACGAATATGATACGAATACGTCCACTGAATCATTGATTATTCTACTGAAATATATTTTTGAATTTAAACAATTATGCGAGGGAAACTTCCTGATATGAAGAAATATAATTTTTACGTGATTTTCTTTTTCGAAAATGAAAATGTTTGCCAAAATTTCAAATATATCTGTTATTTCAAAAATTGCAACAGGATGATTATTTTGAATTTGCTAGTATTAGACGAAAGTGTAATGGACGAAACAAAATCTTTTTTATTTGCCAATGAAATTACAATTAAATCATTGTATAAATGACATCGCAATAAAGATAATTCATGAAAATTCGATATTGTCACTTTATATAACATAAGATATCGTTAATACTAAAATCAAACTATAAATCATACAAAAATTGAAACAATTTATTAGAGGACAGAACTGGGATAAAGAAATTTGCAAAAAAAAATACATTTTTTGATTGTCATGAAAACAAATGATGTGTGGATTAAATTCGACATATTTCACAAACTAATATCTCTGGAAAATTATTATTAAGTACAAAAATTTACTACAAATATATTTTACGATCCGCATGATAAAAAATTGAATTCCGATAAAATCGAAAACTATTGCAAAATTGTGTCACTTTATAAAGTTATTATCAAACAGAAGAAATTTGCAACAAATATATTTTATGATCATCGCGAAAATAAGTAAAATTCAAATAAATTCTACCTATTGCAGAAGAATCTTAAGAATTCCTTAAAAAGCGTTATTTCCGAATAAAGAGGTTTGCAACAAATATATCCCAGTATCGTCGAAAAACAAAATGAATTGAATTCAAATGAAATTGAAAATTTGTTAATCGAACACTTTATCAATTCGTCAAGCCTCGAAAATATCCACTCTGTTAAGTAAGTTTCACTTTGTTGGACGATGTCCCAATAACGTCTATTGCGTTACCACCACAATGACGCGGTTTTGAGCACCAATCTACTTACGAGACCTTTGAAGATACTTCCGAACAATACCGCAGCCTGAAGTTATGCAGGACTAGCAAGGTCAAGCATTCCGATAACCAAACGTTGCACATATTATAGACGGAGAAATCGTGAAGTCAGCTTCGATTTTGTCGAGAGCGTGCTTCAATCAGACTCATTGAAATTTACTTCTATTTTTTGCGAAAACAATTTCTGTATATGATGAAGCTTTATTAATCGAATCTGAGATTACTGTGAATTGATACATAAATTACATTAACTTAGCTTTACTAATATTTCAATGTTATACATAATATTCTTATTCAATATTTTAACAGTTAAAATTAGAAAATATACAAGTAATTACTTTATGATTTTAGATTTTAATCGTAATATGAGAAAACGTTTTACAAATATTTGCAAAGTATCTCTAGTCTATAGATCTATACTAGTCTAGTAACTATAAATACACTTTTATTGTCAAATATTTTGTCACTTATGTCACTTTATAGTCATGTTATAATCGCTTTATAATTGCCTTATAAACGTTTCAGTATTATATAATTAAATGATATTAACACATTGACTACGGTCTCAATCTAACATTACTGAATTTTTTAGAATAGTTATAATAAGATGAACTACGTAAAATATCTCGGTTTACGTAAATAACTAGATAATATTGTAAAATAAAAGAAGCTTTATTAAAAACTTAATAATTTTCATATTTTCATTATAATTTTCATTATAGCATGATATTTTAGAAAAGAGTGCTATAGTATATTACATTTGATGATTATTAATGTATTATATTATAATTGATGAAGATATTATAATTAAGTATTATAATGTAGTATATTAAAATTGAAAAATTCCAATCCACATAAATTGAAACTGTCACTTACAGAGATGATAAATAAATAAAATAAATAAATACTAATACTCACGGTCTCATTATTAGTCGTCATGAATAATCAGAATATTTGTGTGATTTCCTTCTACGAGTTTGAAATAAATACTATAAAAGTTTCTGGAAATGTAATTTGGAGAAGATTAAAGACATCATCTATTCCACCTGAACAATTCTTTTAATACAGAAAGTATTGAATTGTTCTATTACAAGAATTTCTAAATTTTAAAGCTGATAGTTCTTATCGATTCGGAATACTGAAACTAATTAGTCGTTAGGAAAGTGTACTCATTTATATGGAAATTATTTTAATTAAATATATTCACTTGATGCAGACTAACGTGGAAAACGCAAATAACAAATTTGAGAAAGGAATGCATTTTAAATAAGACTTACAATCACTTAGAAAACATTCACGAACCCATCCAAATTACTTATGAAGTCCAAATTAGATTTTAGATCAATCATTTACAATTCTGCATGCAGGCTTCCCCTTAAAATACCAGAGAAAGCTAACAGTAACATTAAATCTCTCTCTCTCTCTCTCTCTCTCTCTCCCTCAACCAATATCTATCTATATATATATATATATATATATATATATATGTATGTACATCTCAAACAGAACACGCAAAGTCTACTCGTACGTCTTCCATGTTTCACAATATCAACCCTCATTTTCTCTGGATTAACGAAAAAACGAATGAACCGAAGCCAACTGAAAATTTCGATTCTGTTCGCAGTAGGGGCGAAGCAGGGCGGAAGGAGGGAGTTTTTCAATTAAACCGGAAACGATAAATTCGCGTTGGTGGGAACGTTGGAACGTTTCGTTCGATTTCGTTCAGTAGAAACGATCAAATCTTCCGCTTTCGACGGAAAATTCGAGGAAATGTGTCGACTTTGACGCGGCGATAATGCCGCAGCTTGTCTTGCCATGGTATCCGGCTCTATTGGATTTTGATACGCTTTCTAGCTACAGCCAATGTAATCTGACATTGAATGGGAAATTAATTATACGGAGCGGTGACCTCAGGGACAGCAGCGAGCTTAGGAAAGTGTGCTTTTAAGCGTAACAGGGCACGGGACATCGCGACAGCGTGTTTCGGGGGCGAAAAGCGGCTCAAAGCGAGCCGAGCATTACTGCTTCCTGGTGTTCTCTCCAAACCTGGGGGATCTCTTGTAACAGTACATTGGATACCCAAGACAGCCAGCTTTTAATCGCTCCGCATAATCTTTGCAGCGTGACGGTAATTAAGATCTTCTGGACGAAATGAAGAGTCTTAATGGAAAAACAGGAGAATAATGAAATTTGATATTGCAATTTGATGATTGAGAGAACATTTAGGTACTTTTTGATATTTCATGATAAATAGATTACCCATACTTTACATTAGTATAGTATTATAAATGTCATAATACTATCTATTTTAATACCTTAAATACTACAGATTTTAATTCTACAATATTTTAATATGGTTTTTACTATATTTTACTACTTTTTAATGTTGTATTATGAATGCTATTATAAATTTTACGTATCCTTTTCTCTACACTGTATCGTAATTATTATAGATTATCCAACTATTATTACATATTCTTATCATAAGTATTATAGGTTCTTTATTGTTTTCAATAGTACTTTACTAGATACTAAATAATATCTTAAATACTACAAATTTTTACCACAATTTACTATCATTTTTTTCACTTTTTGTTATGTTTCACTAGTGTAAATATTATATATACTTCATTTCTTATTAAACTTTGTCATTATAAATATTATAGACTTCTTATTCTTTAAAACTCAGTTAATAGTAATTTTGACCATCTATAATTAACTTGATCTTTTACGTATTTCTGGCAAGCACTATCATTTAAACAATGTTACTGTTTTGTGCACATTTTTTATACAGTTCATCATTATCCTTCATAAATATATATAATTAAAAATATTGGCAATACTGAGATAAGCTTTGAACAATCGATATCATTTTGTGTCATAAATGTTAACTCTTGTGTGAATAATAATTTCGTTTAAATAAAAATCAAATAATATTGGTGCTTGTTCTTCTTATTTTAACATAAGTTAAGAACAAATCTAGGTAGAATGTCTTTCGGTATTAATGGATAATCAAATGAGAATACTAAAAACTAACGAAGATATGAGATTTAAAAAAAATATTTTTTACTTGATTCTTGGGATCTGTTTTACAAAGATAATTCTATGAATGAGATATAAATATTGGAAAAGAAACTTCCAAAAAATAAGCAAACGATAATTACATAAAGACGAAAGAAGAAAAAATTATATTTGCGATATGCTGAAATTAACGTTTAAAATTATTTAAATAAACACACACTTTATTGATTTCCAAAAATAGTGAATTTTCCAGTGGACTACCTCTTAACCGATCAATCACAAAAAGGTGAGCTTAATTATCCACCCTTGATGAACCTGATATAATTAAACATTGCTGAAAGAAGTGAATTTTATTCAAAATTCCTCACAGCAAAACTATGAAATGAAAAAATGTTGTATGTCTATACATCTTGATAATTATAATATATTATCCCTTATTATAATTTTGTTAATTTTATTATTACTATACTCATTTACCTATACAATCCTTTCCTTTCTTTAACTAAATATGTTACATATTTTAGATCCATAGATTTCCATTCTCACAAATTTCTTTCAATACCTGTTTACTTCTATAAATATTATAAATTGTAATTTGCAATATGTTATACAATATATAGGAATACATATACAGAATGTTTGCATACGGAAACATGGAATATATGTGTAGATACACAAATATATATTAATATATATGTTACGTCGGCTGACTCTCTACCTAACCCAGGCCATACACCGTGGGCAAGATGGCAGCCAGATGTCTACGCATCCTCATTGCATAACCTCAATAGCCTCAGAGACTCAACATAAATCTTGTCATTTTCATAGTTAAGGTCCTTCAGACCAAACAAGCGTCTTTGTTCTCTATATATATTGTCCACTACGGGAAGATACGGGAAAGTTGGTTTTCCTCACGTTCGGTATCTTCCGTTAGCAACTTTCTCTGGAGGGCGGTTAAGACCCTTCCTAGTTCACCAACCTTCTTATTAACCAATCCAAAGCAATGTCTATTACCCTCCCTTTCCTAGAAAAAGGATCATTAACAAACCAGCTCATCTCGTGCACGAGGCACACCCATCACTAGCTTTCCTCCGCCACGGCATCGTCACTGAACTCTAGAACAGTCAACGTCTCTTCATCGGTTCTCATCCGTCAATCATTCTATATCTCACGTAACGTTTTACGTCTTAGCCATATTGTATATAAAGTTGTTGGAAATATATATATTATAACCTGTTAACGCGGTGTTATATCAAAACAATCACCCCTACTATCTTAACGGAAATCAGGAGATCGATCAACTCGTGGTGTTGATTATTATAATCGTAGCGGGAATTTACGACTCCCGTTGACGTGATTTCTCGCGAACGCGTCTCCCCACGACTGATCGAAAATACAATATATATATTTAAAAAAATTGAAGAAACAAATAGGAAAAACCGCATAAGAATATTGAAACATAAAAATTGGTTTCACGTTATCACCCAGGAACTAAGCTAAAATTCTTATTCGTTAAGTTATCTACTAAAGAAACATAATTACCACTACTTCCGCCAAAAAATTTCTCCAATTCCAATTGTTACGACCGTTCGCGGAGAGACGCGATCGCGAACAAAACGCGTCGGCGAGAGGCGTAAATTCTCGCTACAATTCTGATAATCGACGCCGCGAATCAGTCGTTCCCCTGTTTCGATTAAGATAACAGAGGTGGTTAAAATGATTGTAACACTGAATTAACAGGGTTAATATAATCTTCTAATTTCAATAATATTTAAAATTATAAAGAACACGTCACAAATGATTTAACAATAATACAGTTAGTTTATTACAATAATTTGGCTCGACTTTGTGATATTTCTCGACATGTTCGTTAGACTAAGCGACCTGGATTTTATTCGTTTAAACCTCTCGATGCATTCCGATTGAGTCCTCAAGTGATACTGATTGCCCTTCGATTCTTTGTTTTGTCATCTCTTGAAGACGACCCCCACCACGCTAGGGTCGCGCCACCGTTCGCGCCTATGATCACATACGCCACCTTCTTTGTATGGGTAAGTAACGGCCGAATCGAAGTTTATAGAACTCGCTGCTTGACTGATTATGCGTTTGTCGCTACATTGTATATATTTTGCCGCTCATGTCAGGCGATCTATCGGCGATACTGTGGTACCCAGAGAGACAGTCAGGAACACGGCCTATAGTAAGCCTCAGGGCGTAACACCAACTATTTAACTCGACGATTTACAGTGAAACAACTTCTGAAAATTACCTCAACAGATCAATGCCACGTGGTGAAGCGTCGTTCATGATATACCTTTAGCGTGGAATAATACGTGATAGGGGACTTACCTGAATGGACGATAACGTTGTCACAAAAAAAGAGGAAAAAGAGGATCGAACAGACGTTTCTCTCGGTTATCTGACGGGCGAGATCGACACGCGAACTCCAGTTCCCGTTCCACCGTGCAAAATGCTCGAAAGCTATCGAGACGTCGAATCGATGCAACCCGGGACTTTCATCATTGTTTCGTCAGGGAATCGTTCGATTTCCTCTGGCTTCAGCTTCAATCGTCAAAATATTTTGTGCTTGCACTCCCAAAAATAAAAATCTTCGATTGTACTTTATGAAAAAAAGCAATAAAACAAAAAGAGAAGAAATAATTCTAACACACAATTGACACACAGTGTTCAAACGTCGAAACCCATCACACTTTCTCTTTCTCCCTCTCCCTCTCTCTCCTCTTCTCTCTTTCCGCAATACGGCAGTCTTTTTCTAGTTTCTAATCCCAATGTTTTAAATGTCACTATATCACGTTTCAACCTTAATCAATTCATAAATCTCTATAGTCCTGCGTTTTATCGTTTATTCGAACCACTTTTACGATTTATCATACTTCGACCTTTTCACGAATGCGTTCAGTAATTTGTTCGAGGCGGTTGATTACTTGTGGAATCTCTGTAGGAACCAAAAGAAAATCAGATGACCCTTGAATCGTCGTTTCTCAGAATATTCGTTTATTTCACTGGAACGATAGACGGCGTTTTGGCTGACTTGACCACGTGTGAATAATGAATTCGAGTTGAAGGGGTTGCGCGGGAAAATCAACCGGAGTTTATCGAGAGAACGATGCGCAGGAAAGTTACGATGGCAAACCTGACAAGCTGCGTGGCGGTGTAGCTGCTGTCCGCGGAGACACTACGGTCCGAAGTCGCTTTCTACCCCCAGCTTTCCGATTCCCAACCCCCCACGGCGTCGCTGTTGCTACCGAAATGCACTCTATCTTGCTTTCTTTGTTCGCTTTACTATTTACCCTACTTCCTTTTCATATTCGTAGGACTATGAATATTCGATAGAACTAGTGGAATGTTTAGTGAAAATGGATTCAACGCAGATGAGTTTTTATCTCACCCACAAATGACACATTGAATTATTTGATTCAATTAATCTACAACATCTTAAAATTCAACCTCGAACTTTGCGCAGTATAATCAAACTTGTTGCGTGTTATGAGACACCATTAGTTTTCGATCCTACGGATAGAGTTACCTGTGTCAGTGTGGAGGTATAAAATAACTATCAGAAATAAAATAATATATGTACATACGTCACTAAATTACACTACTGTAATTAAGAGAATTAGGAAATGGTCGTTTAGCTATGTACAATTATAATTTCACTATTTATCATACCATTAACAACGAGTCAAATAACCGAATTTGACAAATTAAAAAGAGAATATTTTATCTTGGCTCAAATATTCTACTGACTGACATAATCCTACCTTATCTTCTACCTCACGATATGATGTTATTTAGGCGACCCTTTGGCATTTGTTTTTCATTTTGATATTTGCGACTGAATGTCATTTCACGTGAACAATAAATAAAAAAGATTTGTTTTCATCCTCTTTAAATACAACTGTTTCTTGTGTAAGGAAAAATCGATCGCAATAGCGTATCAAATATTAACTATTTTGTACTAGAGTTCTTCATATTTTTTCCTATATTAATATTTATAGAAGTATCTATCTAAAGTAACTTCTTCGGGGTTTTTATCTTCTAGTTGTAATTATTTGAGATATATTAATAAATACCAAAAACATCTAATTTAAACATTAGAAAATATTCCAAAGCCTCTGAGAAACATGAAGTATGTATAATTGTGGTCATTTTATCTTTATACCTTTAAATGTTTTAGAATCGTGCTTGAAAAAAGATCTATACATACAATCGGGGCAAAAATAAACGGACAGATAGTGGTGATAGGTATCAACGAAGTTTCGTTAAATGTGGCTTGTTTACACAAAAATTTAAATATTAATTTCAATTGTTTACCAAATAATCTAGGTACTATAAGAATATGCAGGTAATACCAGGAAAAATCAGAGAAACGTGTCATATAAATATGCTCTAGCTCAAAAATGCTTTACTAAAACGTTTTAATAAAGATTCCAAATAAAGACAATGGTTAAATAAATATTATCTTCAATAACAGATAGATCAAAGAGGACCATTCCTTGACATCTAAAGGTGGTATTTTCCTGGCATTGCCGCTGTACGCAGTTACGTCTGAAACAGCCTTAAAGTTAGATTTAAGTTAGGCTTGGATAAAATTTTCTAGCATACTGAGACATACAGCCAGACACAAAAATAAGTGAACGAGTAGTCAAAGCAGGTATTAACAAAGTGTAGTCGATCTAGTGCTAATGTCGTATTTATTAAGATTGGATTTCTTCGGCGGGTCTGCTGTACGAGGTTGAGTCTGAAGCAGCTTAAGATCGCCAGATATCACGCCAATGGATTTGTGCTTCTGAAGAGCGTTAAATTAAAAGAAATGGTGCTAGACAAAAGTTTAAAGAAACTAAAGTAAATAAATATCGCCCATCTGTTTTTATACTGAATCGAACGAAAACCAGTCCGTTGTTATTTCACGTTCTTGAGCCTACGTTTATAAAACTTTTCTCTTATTTTTTTAAGGTAGAGACATCCTGTACAGTAAATAAAATTTAAGTATATAACACTAGTACTAGATCGACTAAACTTTGTTAATACCTACTTCGACTACTTGTTCACTTATTTTAAACCCTGACTGTATGTGTCGAAAAATTTTATCTAAGCCTAACTTAAAACTAAGTCATATACGAAATATCTTATTCAAATGTGAAATGTTTCATCCATAGAATCGAAAGGATATAAAACGTAAAAAAAGAAATTTAAGTTGTCATGTTGGTATTTATAGAATTTTGAAATCTTGAATGTACATAAATACTGAATACTATTATGTTCAGTATACGTATATATAAAAGTAGAAATACATATTATATACATACATATACATGCACTACACGTAACATATATGTAACATACATGCTTTCGAAAAAATTATAATTTTAAATTGTGATATCTGATTCTGGATATAAAATTTAAAAATTCCTTACAAGTGTAACAGAATAGATATTAAATTGAACGAGTCAATATCTTTATTGAAAATTTATCGATGACTCGGTACTGGAAAAATGTCTAGAAAGGACGTACGGCTTAAAAGAATATTTTTAGCTTATCACATAAGACTTTTCACGGAGCTTAATAAAGTTTTAGGTTGAAATTTTATCAATAATCTAATAATGTAAGAAATCTGAAACCTCAATAAAGCTTTGAAAACGTGTTTCAGCAAGTTCGCAAATGATTTCATGTTTGGGAATTTTTAACTTGCAGGTTATTTGGCGATCGGATCGAGTGTAAATTCTAGGATATTGATTACAATTGCCACTCGAGATACTTAAAAATATTGAAAGTCATGAGGAGAGTAGTAGTTTTAAAAGTGTACTAGAAATTCTTCAAATATATTCAAGTTTTTATGATATAAGAAATGTAGAATCCTTGAATATGCTGCAATTTTGCAATGAACAGCATTAAAACCCGGCAGCTTGTTGGACGTCTCTATGAAATTCTTAAATCGTAAAAGCTTTCAAATGTTTCAAAATTTACATAACAGTCCTTTTTAAATGGACGTTGAATTTTTAATAGCTTTTAAGTGGTGGAAGATGTAAAGTATCTCATATAATCTTTTTCATCTAAAAATATTAAAACTTACTGTGTAAATATAGTAATTAAAAAATATTACATTATTTTACCAGAAATTTTTGCATGCTGCGAAAACAGTACAAAATGATAAAAGAACATGTCGAAAAATTGTGTCATATTTCATTCAGAGAAATGTATATCCCTTATTGGCATACGTCGTTTTTCTATAATGAAACATTTCTAATCATATTTGTGTCTTGTTTTAAGAATGCGTTAATTCCTGACATCTTTGCAAAAGAATTTTACCATAATTTCCAAAATATACAAAAGCTCTAATATTATTTTTCATTTGAGAAATTTTTTGATTACTTTTACGAACTATCCTTGTTTAAATAAGCCATAGGATCGATAAATTAAATATTTTACACGTATATTCTCCAACTTTTAACGTTACAATGTAAAGTAAAGTTCGATTAAATTTGACTGTCATGTTTTTAGAATAACGTGGACTGAGGAAACCAGCTTGATTTAGATCATTCTCAGCAAGAAATGATGACAGTCGAAACCTGGAATTCGTACATAGTCACAAAGAACATACGTGCTGAATACAGCTAACAGCCTCAAAATCGTCCTACCGTTTAAAACCGTTTAAAATCGTCGCATACACACAACTAATCGAAAGAAGTAAATTGTCAAAGTAAAAGTAATTGTAAAAGTAAAATTTTCAAGACATTAATTTGAAATAACAAATCATTCTTCCATGGCTCAACTAACGTTCTTTATGTTTCGAGAATTTCTAATAAAATATTATTTATTACTATCAAAAACGGAAATAGACAAAAGGCTATATATGCGCGTGTTTTTTGTGTAATGATCGGGACAGTTTAAAATTGGGATAGTTAAAGGGAAGCCCAATCTCTGAACGAAGATATTTCAATCACTCTTGAAACCATTGAATCAAGGTCATCCTCAATTTAGATTTGGGAATCAAAAATCTTGTACAACTAAATTAATATTATTAGTGAAATTTTACAAGTCACAAAATACAAGTTATCAGTATTAATAAATTCTATAACACACAATAATAACAAGCTTGGTAATAAAGTATATGAAATTTTGGAAAACTTTACGATTTACAAGTCATTTGATTGTTCCATTTGGCTTGAAATGTAAATTATGATTGTAAAATTATGAAGATCGAGTTATAATTTATAATCTGTGTCTTCTCAATTTACTAATATTATTAATTAATAATTATTCTGCAGGACAATCACTATTAATTGGCGTTTGGAGATGTCTTGTATTACGAGAACACAAGGGAAATATGAACACCAAGGAGAATATGTAGGCGTTTTTCAGAAAAACATAGAATAAGAAACGTTCCACGTACCTAATCTTGAAACAATCATCATACTTACAATATTACAACTGCGATTAAAAATTAGAGGACAGTTTTTTGTATATTTCGATATCCTTCTTGTTAAATAATATAATTGTATCGAATAGTTACGAGTATGGCACCCCTATCTATACAATTATATTACAATATATAAGTATACAATTTTACAATCAATTTGTACAGATATCGTAAAAGAGGCGATTTTTTAGATATGTCGCGTTTTCCGAAAATCGGAACTCAAATAATTCAAAATCAAATGACATCCCTTTATCCAAAAGAAAAGAGCTCCAATTTCATGTCGCTAATTTTAATATAATTTTAAAACGCGTAATCGTCTCTCACTGTGCGTAGAAAAGTAAAACGATAGTTCTCCACATACAGTTCCATCAGAAATCCTTATAATTATCTCTAATCCTTCAAGAAATCCCGACTGTCGCGTTTTCTCTTTATTCACAAAAATTTCTTCAAAGATATTCAAACGTGCTTTAAACATTTATCGCCGTCATCCATGCTAAAGTTTATTCATCAACCAGCCACCCCATTCGGTCCACTTTTCCCCATCATTCCTGTGAACTCGACGATCTTTCCCATTCTCATTCATCCCGCATTCTTTTTCACTTTTCTTTCACTCTCCTCCAGCAAAGACACTTTTGTACTCGTTTACGCGACCGTCGCGTTATTCATCCCTAGCCAGCAGGTTAATAAATGTCGCCGTAAAACAGAAAATACACTGCGAATTTATCGCAGTGCCGCGGTTATCTCTGCCACCACCTGAACGTCCAACTCCCCTCGTTGTAACCTATGAGGATTTCGAGCTTCTATCGATAAACCAGGATACTCTGTTAACTTTTGAATGTGAATATTGCGATGGCAATGTGGCTTAACATGGCACGTATCGAAAAAGGATTGTAGAGTCTTCCTTGACACGTGCGAACGTAACCCTCCTACTCCTTGATATTTTAATGTCCCAATCTCGCTTCCGTCTTGCCAAAAAGAGTACTTCTAATGTTCTTAAAAATTCTTTAGACTAACATTGCATATTTAATAACGCATATTGAATATTTTGCATTTTATTTAACGTTATATATATATATATATATATATATATATATATATATATATATATATATAGGAATTCCCATTGAAATCGATCCGTGCAAGTACCTCCAAAACTATTTATGATAACAGAAAATGTTTCCAACAAAAGTTAAAGGGGTCTTCTATTCTAGAGGCATGAATTTTAGGTATTTTGCTAGGTGCAATAAAAAGAAACAAACAATATTTTTACTATCCATTTTTTTACAAGATATTTATTAATGTTTGAAGAATACATGAAAAAAAGTGAAAAAATTAAAAATTCAAAAAGTTACAGGCTAATGAAGTGGGTGATGTCAAAAAAATGACGCGCGAAGTTTGTCACGATTGCAACCCTACTAATAATCTGAAACAAAAAAAAGGACTATTAATCTAGAGGAACACTGCTATCGTATTAACTAACAAAAAGTTGAAAAAACAATTTTTTCACAAAATTGCGGCTATCTAAAGAAAACAGAAGCTTTTTACCACTTTTCTTACCTTTCCGAATTTTTAAAAATAGTAAAAATTGAAAATTTGTTATAATTCTAGTTAATACGATAAAGAAGTGTATAGAGAAGACTCACACCAAATTTCAAGTAAATCGGTTTAGTAGAACTTGAGAAATCACGACAAGAGTTCCGAAAAAAGTAGTTTCAGAAAAACGCGTTTAAAGTTTCGGGTTAAGTTATACGCGCCATACAATGGTACTTTATACTTACATTTTTTCAATCTGCGATTCCTGCTCCATACATTGGGCCTTCCTCTACTTAAAAAGAAACATTTTCCGCACTTTTTTCTTCCAAACGGGCAGTTCTGGCCTGCTTTGAAGCAGATGCTCGTGTGACGGCACTCGACAAGCGACTACCACCACTCAACACCAACGAATGGTCGGACGACGTTAGCGCAGTGGTTAGCACCTTAGATTACGAACGTTTGGTGGGACCCGGTTGTTTCGAATCCCGACGCCCGGAGTTCGACTTTTTCTTCCACACGTCTGTACAGTCCATCTCATTCGTATTTCTGAGCGCTCAATCCGGGTATTGTTGTCACGTTTAACGGCGAAATGCATCTTAAGATTCTTGACCAATCGTGTTTACTCCCATAAGCAGTCCATCATTTTTAAAATGGAATGAAACCTTCATTAAAAATGCAAACTGCTATAAAAATTGCGACTTTAATAATGTGTGTTCCGGCATGTATATTATATATTTTGGTGCAAGAGTCCAAATCAATGAATTCAGGGATTCATTATTATTTTGCGTTTCTGAACCTAAACATCGATTCAGTAACACCTCTGACAATAAACTCTCGTAAATCGGCTTTATAATTTTCAATAGGTCGTCATACAGAGGAGGATTTTCGTGATCGAATTCGTGTAATGTATCTTTATGTGCAGCTTTTTGCCATTTACACTAGCCGAGCCGGTTTGGATGACGTGTCACTAAAACAGCTATATCTCCAAAAATAATTTAAATTTTGAAAAATCCTTTTAAGGACATATTCTTAAAGGTTTAAGCTTTGGAAATATGAAAAAAAAAATCGATTTTTTCAAATTTCTAGACTAGAAAACTAGAAGACTAGTATTTTCGTAGGTGAAACGTAGAAGACATACGGAGGTCAGTTTTACTTTTTGTTAATGGAACCATATATATTTTGTATACATTAATCGATTTGTCTTGGCATTCTGTATAAAAAAGTTATTATGTCCGAGAACCATTAGTTTAGCAGATATTTTAGTTTTGAATTTGTAAAACTTATCGCATGAAATAGACGTAAGGCATTACTTCTATAATTGTGTTCCTTGTCTGTCAAATATGCTTATAAACCTGATGATTCTTAAAAATACTATTTCCATATATGCATTTTGGCATAATAATTGTAAACGCTATTTATATGTTATTTGAAAAATTTTAAAATATCTAATATAATGATTGCAATGAAAACTTAAAATGTGATCATTTAAGACGTAAAGGGTTAAATCTAAAAAATTATTATAAAGAATTATGAATTGGTCATTTGGCACTTTCTAATATATCTAGTGTTACTGACTTTCTCATTTCTCTTTCCTTCTTTTCTTCTCCCCTTCTCTCTCTCTCTCTCTCTCTCTCTCTCTCTTTCTCCCTCTCTCTCGCTTTCCCTTTTTTTGGCTCCTATCATTACAGCATTGCAAACTTTACTCTCTTGAACGAACACTTCAATTATTTTATTCCTTGATTGTGCCTACAATGATTCCAAATATCTATCCACAAATTTTAGATATCAGGATTCTAGTTTGTAAACTGCGAAAACTGAGTTTAATGTTTATGAAGCTTGAAATTACTACATAGAGATAGGAATCAAAAGAACTAAACATTCGGTTGTTTCCTAAATAGGATTTTAATCATATTATTATGAATTTGTATTTCTTATAACAATAAGACATATATAGATTGGTTAATTTTATAAATTTTTTAAAAAATGGTGTTAGGACAGTTAAGAACTAGGATGACGAATATATATTAGATTCTCGTTTCGAAAATATCAAATTTTCATTTACTGAAATCAGACTCTCACAGATCTACGCTTCGCGTCACTAAATTTAATTACAATAATCCATTACAAAATTTTACAAAACGCTGTCATTAATGCCAAAACGCTAGGGTTTATAGACTGAAAATCAAGGATCCTCTAATCATCAAGAATAACAAATGTCAGACCGGTATTCGCGTAAGATGAGATTTAAACGCCACATTGTTATACAAAAGTTTTATCGTTGCTTCCAACCTAGAACGAGGATAGTGAAAAGAAGGCTGAACGAAGAAAGGATTTGTTAACTAATGAGGGAATTTTAAATCTCTGACACGAATGACGGTAACTCTGTGCTGGGATAATTACATAGATGCGTACGCGCACGCTCTCATAATTTCAGAAGTAGAAATTTCTTGGTTCGTAAAAACGACAACGACCCCGTTAAAACGCGAAAATCTCGAACGAGATAATTCACGGGCCATGAATTGTTACAGTCTGTTTAATCAGGATATAGCCTTGTACACCGTTTAAGCGTCGTTCTCTTTGCTTCAGTTGGTTTCCTTTTACTCGTTGGCGCGCGAACGTTGATGTCCGTAATAATTACAACATTTCATTTCCTAGTTCCTGCCGTTTTTTAGAAGGATCAACTATCGTTTCCATTAATTTATATCATTAGTATCACGTTTATAATAGTATATACAATAGTTATAAATCAGAATGATATCCAATAGCTAGGATTAATTTCATAAGGTTCAAATGCTACTTGGAAGATACAGGGCCCGGCCGAATGACATGTACAAGCGGACATGATGTGATTCTTTATAAAAGAATAAGAAGATATAGGATAAAATTTATTCACGTGACGCTTGGTTCTCAGGAAAATCGAGTTTGAAATTTTATCATATATACTTAAACATGGATATTTCCGAACTGGACAGGAGTAAAAATCGGGAGAAAATTATTTTAGTAGTAAAAATAAATCAAAAATGTAGAACAAAATTTCCAAATTCGTAAGACGCTTTGTTTAAGCGAGAAAGATAAATTGAAATACCTATCATAGGCATATACCAGACTAATGCTTAATTAAACATGTTCAAATTGCATTTTCTTAAAAATGAAGCCTTAAACGGAAAAATTTGGTTCACTTTTTTCATTTATTTTCGCATATAAAATGTAGATTACGGACCATTGATTACCTCTGCTGATTGTTTAACTATTCTCAATCTGTGATTAATCAAGTTCAAATATACTATTATACAAATTTTTAAACTCGGTTTTCTCAAAAATTAAACCCCAGTTGAAAAAATTTTATTCTATAATATATTTTCTTACTTTTCCGTAAGAATGCCCTATGCTCGCTTTTAAGTACATATTGTTCGGCCAGACCCTTTATAATGATTTACTGATTGTACTTGTGAAGTATAGATTTTTACAAATTTTATAATTGTTTCAATGTTTAAATGAATCGAACCTGCTTCAAATGAAAGCCACAGGTAAAAAATACGATAAATTGCATTTCCCATCTTTTATAGAAAAACAATATTCAAGAAAATTCAATATATTGTTAACCGATTCCACATCAAAACTATCCTCCCATTTGATTTGGGACTAAATACATGTTTTTGTCAGCTTCTTGAACGTTTAAGAAATATTAGTAACATTAGTTATATGTTTCTACGTGTTTCTTAACTATGGCCTTTATTTTTTGTAATAGATTCGATTCATTTATGTAAATATTTAATAGTTATATGTAAATACATTTTCGAATATTATAGGTTAACGTTAATTAAATTATACTAATATTCTTACCAAACATCGTGAATTTATTGTTTATTTCCAAAAGGCTCACATCTTTAAATCTATTAAATTATTCCCTTCTTCAAATATTTCATTCATTGCAATTTTTTTTTTTTTTTATGTGGAGTAAATCCGCACGGACTCCGCATCTCCTCTGGGGGAGAGAAGCGACGCGGTAGTGTCTGACTCCAACCGACTAAAACCTCCACGATGACCTTCCCTGTAGCGGTCGAGGGAGGCCCAGGGACTGCAGGTAAGCAACAAACACTGGACCTCCCCCGCGCCAATCTTGATTCGTCCATTCAGAACTGTTGCCGCGGTGTGAGGTCATGTCACACCGATGCACTTCGCGGGGGGCCGCCGTGCAAGGCAGTCCGGATCCCCTACCGAACTGCTTGACGGCCCCTGGGCGCTGGGTTTGTCAGCGCCTAAGATTGGATCCCGCCGGGTCTCGCCGGGGCGCGTCCACGGCCTCTGCCGCGACCTCGCCCGCCGATCCTCTCCGGTTGGGAGTCCCGCTCCCTTACCCGCTCTGCCGCCTCCTTCCGGAGCATTACCTGCTCGCAGAAGAAGACGACGGCGCGCCTTCCGCTCTCGCTCGTCAGCATCGCGTTGAAGATCGCCGGCGGCGAGAGGTACGGCCCTATTTCCATTGTGAGGATGCGGCGCGGCACAGCCCACGCGGGGCAATCCCCCAGCGTGTGCTGCGCCGAGTCCACGCCAGTATCGCAGTGGTGGCAGCGCGCGGTCGCCTCTTTCCCGATTCGATGCAGGTACTCACCGAAGCACCCATGGCCGGTGAGCACCTGCGTCACCCTGTAGGTGAGGAGGGCCCTCCACCGTCCAACCATACGTCCCAGTTCGGAAGGACGGCTCCGACGGCTCTCAGCCCCGGCGCGCCCGCTCTCGTGTCGAGGCTGGCGCGCCACCTGTCGAGCAGGTCCCGCCGAGCCTGAACCCTAACGTCGGCGCCCGCCGGGCCGCCCCCGTCCGACAGACCCCGGGTGCGGAGATAGACCTCGCGACACCTCAGAGCCTGCAACTCGAACGGGGGAAGACCGGCGAGCACCGCCGCCGCCGCCGCCGAAATGGTGCGGAAGCCCCTCACTACCCTGATGGCCACGGTCCTGTGCAACCTCCTGACCAACAGAAGTACTGCGACGGATGGCCATCAGGTCCTCCGCCCAGATCGGAGCTCCGTAGAGGAGCTTCGCACTCTGACGCCGGGCCCGCCCAGTCGGGGCAGCAAGCGTCCAAGGACGTTCGCCGCCGCTTCGACCGACGGCGCCAGGCGCTCGAAGTGAGCGCCGAAGGTCCAGTGGCTGTCGAGAGTCAGACCCAGGTACTTCATGCAGGTCCCGACCCCGATCTCGGTCCCCCCATCCTCAGACGATAGCCCGTTGGAGGCGTCCCGTGATTGGCCTTCCGGCAAAACCACATTGCCTCGGACTTCTCAGGAGACACCTCCAGCCCCAGTCCCTTGATAGCGGCGACCGCGCAGGCCACCGCCAGCTCCGCCAGACGGACGGTCCTGCCCCACGTCGTGCCCCAGACTAGCACCGGCGTGTCGTCGGCGTAGCAGGTTAGCGCCGAGTCCGGTGACATCGGCGCTCGAAGTACCGCGTCGTACGCGATGTTCCACAACAACGGACCCAATACCGAACCCTGTGGAACCCTGCGGAACACCGCCCTTCCCATCATCCTTCCACCCCGCCCGGTGTAGACGATACTACGGTCCCGGAGGAACGCGCGGACCACACCCCGCAGGTATGCGGGTACCCGATGAAACTCGAGGGCCCGGCATATCCTGTCCCAGGGGATGCTGTTGAAGGCGTTGACCACGTCCAACGACACGGCCAACGCCACGCAACCACGCCGCTCGGCCACCTCGACGAGGGAGTGTACGCGGGCGACCGCGTCGGCCGTAGACCGCCCCCTCCGGAAGCCGAACTGGCCGTCGTGCAGTCCGGGAGCAGTCCGGGACAAATGCGACTCGAGGCGGGCAGCCACCACTCTCTCCAGTAGCTTGCCAGCCTCGTCCAAGAGGCACACCGGCCGAAAGGCGGAAGGCGAGTCCGGAGAACGTCCTGGCTTCGGCAGCAGGACCATCCGTCCCTCCTTCCACGACACGGGGAATTCGCCCCGAGACAGGCACCCGTCGAACAGACGCGTTAGTCTCGGGGCCAAGACCCCGGCGACGTCCTTCCACAGGCGAGCGGGGACTCCGTCGGGGCCCGGAGCTTTCCGCGCTCCCATCCTCCCCATGGCTTCGGCCAACTCCTCTTCGGTGACCCTCAACTCCGGGCTCCAACTTCCCGCGGCGTCACGTGGCTCTTCCTCCTGTGGTTGAGGCTCCTCCTGCTGCTCCTCTTCGGTGAGCCTGTCGTCTTCCTCGTTCGCCTCTCCCGGGAACAGGGCGCCGACAACCTCCTCCAGGAACCGAGGGTCCATGCTCTCCGTCGCGGGAGGCGCCCATGGACGGAGTTTGTTCAACACCACCTTGTATGGGCGCTCCCAGGGATCGGAGTCGAGGGTGGCCAGGAGATCGTCCCAGGCCCGTCTCTTCGCCTCCTTGATGGCTCGCTGCAGGGGCCTCCGAGCCTCGCGGTAGGCATCGTACAGAAGAGCCACTGTGGCTTCGTCCACACTCCGTTTACGGCGGGATCTGGTGTACCGGCGCCGAGCACGGATGCACGCCTCGCGGAGACGAGCGATCTCCTCGGACCACCAGTACACCGCGCCAGCGCAGCGCGGGGCTCCGGACCGGGGGATGCACAAATCGCAGATCGCGTGCATATCGCGCCTCAGCCGGATTGCTCCCGTCTCCGCGTCTTCGTCGGTCGGGGTTTCCTCCGACCAGGCGACGGCTATAGCGGCCGCCGTCATGGAGTCCACGTCGCGGTGAGTCGCCGCCCACCGCGGGAATCTCCTTCTCCTTCCCAGTGAGCCGACGGCCCCGTGCGAAGCGGACGGACGGTCGCCCCTCGCGCCGCCGAAAGCCACCTCCATCACGATGTAGAGGTGGTCCGAGAGGGTCTCCTCCGGGGAGACCTCCCAACCGGAAACACGGCGGGATGCAACAGGGTTTGCCCACGTGAGATCCACTATGGACTCGCCCCGCCACGCCACGCACGTGCTGGACGATCCCCGGTTCATAAGCCGGAGGTCGAGCGCGGCCGCCCAGTCCTGTACTGCGCGCCCCCTTCCGTTGGTCCTGCGGGAGCCCCACGCCGTAGAGTGAGCGTTGAAGTCCCCGAGCACCAGTGACGGACAGGCGCCNAATCCGTCCGCCTCGTCGACCGACGACTCCGCGGTCGATCGCGAGGTGTCTCTGGCCAACCGTGACCGTGCTTGCACGGTTCTCGAAACGGCGGCGGTGTCCGTGGCCGGGGGAATTGCGCCACCAGGCGTCATCTCACGCCACCATTCTTCCACCTTACGGAGGAGCAGGGCCTTGGAGTCCTCCAGCGGATTTCTGGGCCCCGCTCCACTGGGTCTTTCCGTTCCTTCCCCGGCCACTGGTTCGAAGCTCCCCGCCCCGCCGGAACAGCGGAGACGGCTAGACGCTGGCCGGGAGAGCGGGGGCGGTGGGGGAGGGGGAGCCATAATCGCTCTCGTTGGGGCCCCGGGAGCATCTGCTTTCTTCCCCCTTGTGGTGGAGTTCCCCACCGCTTGTGTCCCACCGTCGGAGGTTCCCCCTCTTGCTGCCCTCTCACAACACTCCTTGGTCAGCCGTCTCTTGGAGACGGCTGATCTGGTTCTCCATGAAGCGCAACCTCCTCCGCAGGTAGGCGCCGTCCATGCCCTCTTGGTCCTTGTCGGTGGAGGGACCGTCGTCTCGATCTCTATATTCTCGTATCTCTGTTTTAACCGCGCCTTCCCCTGCGTCGTCGCCGCCGGCGGCACCGCCGCGGATGCGGAGGCGGCAGAGATCGGCCATCGTCGAGGCGACGGCGGACGTGGTGACCGTGCGCTGCTGAAGCTCGGCGCTGGACACCCTCGCCCTCAACGAGGCCAGCCGCAGACGCCTCGCGCACGTCCCTTTGAGGTTCTTCGAGACGGAGGCGATCCTCTCCACCTCCTCCATCTCCCGTATTATCTCGGCCGCGAGATCGGCGGTCGTGTAGCCGACCCTCGCCCGCGACAGCTCCGCCACCGACTCCAACGTTTCGAGAGCGGCGGCGGAGGTCGCGGCGGTCGCTGCGGCGGCCCTGGTGCCGGTGTCGGTGTCTATTTCCGCCCCGCATCCCGCGGCCCCCTTCTTTCTTTTATCGAGAGCAGGCAGCAGCACGGAGTCCGATTCCCCCGCGCTCGCGTCCCCCCGTTGCGCGCGGCGTCCCGCGCTTCCGCCTCGACCTTTGGCGGCGGAGGCGATACTTTCCGTGGACCCGGCAATCCTGCGGTACGACCGCTTGCCGAGCGCGCCCGCGACAGCCGACGAGGAAGAGCACGACGACATTTCGTCGTCGGATCTCATCCCCCCGCCGCCGCCGCGCCGCGGCCGCGCGCTACCCCACGAAGATCCCGGGCCGATGGTCGTAGCTTTCTGTTGCCCCGAACCCCCCCGAGACCCCCCGGTTCGCGTGACTTCTTCACCAGACGCATGAACGCTTCCGGGAGCCTGGTGATGCACCCCCGGACGGCCACGGTTGCTCAATGACGACGCAGCGGGGCCCGCTTTACAACCCGCGGCTGCGCCGGCACTGGGGTATCCCTCCCCTGTAACCGTAAACGTTGCTTTTCATATTGTCCAGGCTCATGATTCTTTTCTTTTGGTTCGCCTTGTCGTCAACGATAGTTCCAGTCCTGGTGCCACTCACTCTTTCGCACCACACACCGGCCGAACCGGTGCATGGTGACAGGGAGCCCCACGAGAAGGCGAGGTGAGTGGTCTTGGCAGATATGGGCCCACCAACTTCTCCGAAATTCTCCGCACCGGATCGGCAATCTGGAGGGTGCCTAAGGCATCGACCAGCCACCACCCGGCTGTAGGAGGATATCAGATACATCGGGGTTTCCCAGGGCATGGTCCTACACCCTGGGAACCCATACCCGCCTCGTGCTCCCCAACCCCAGGATGGCCTACCAAACGCTTAACAGGAGTGCCCCGCGACCTCTCTCGAATTGCTGCCGGAGCACTCCTGAGTCTTCTCTCATTCTGAGGGAGCCATTCCTTAGGTCTAATTTGGGCGTTGAAAGGGATCACATCTCTCAACTCCATCCCCTGGGCCGTCGTGCAAGTCCGAGGAGGACCCAGAACTTCCTCGGCGTGACAACCCTTATGACTTCCTAGGGCGGTGCAAAGCCACCCTTCGCCGCGGGACCCTTGAAGGGTGGGGAGTACTCACCCTCTTCCCGTTCTGCCCGCTCTCTTTGCGAGTATTACTTCTTCGCAATAGGAACGGACCGTGAGGAACGCCTGTTGCACCCTCAACATCGCTTTTATGACTGACGAGGTGGCCAAACTCTCGCCAATGGCGAATCGCAAGACACAGCGGGGAACTTCCCACGCCGGACAAAACTCGCCCTCCTTGCAGTGGTGACAGGTGTTCGTGACCCACCACGGTCCCTCTAAACTTCTCAGTTCGGACGGACCGACCTAACAGCCCGGTGACCGCAGACCTGATCCTCGGCGAGTAGGTTGGAGCACCACCGCTCCCATACCTCTTGTTTGGCTTCCCCTCGAACGTCTCGGGCCGCCTACCCGACGGAGGAGAAATCCCCACCCGAGCTCAGGCCCCTCAGGTATTTGTACACCCGCCGGAGCGCCAAGGCCTGAAGCTCGAACGGAGAAGACGCCGCCAGAACAAACACCGACGCATAGAATATCGTCCGGTATTCCTGATCCTGATGGTGGTCGTCCTATGCATCCTCCTCAGAAAAAGCAGACTGCGACGACTCGCCATCAGATCTCCCGCTCGTATAGTGGGCGCACGTATAGTGTGAGGCTCAGATACTTCATCTGGAGCCCCACCTCGACATCCTCCCCGCTTATATCCAAACACAGGCCGATTCTCCCTACACCGCCGATCGTAGAACCAAATAGCCTCAGACTTGGCTGGAGACACCCTGACAGCCTGAAAGCCCAGCATGTGTATTGCACGCACTGCGCAAGCGAGGGCGAGCTCGCTGAAACGCAGTGTCGAGACACTGCCGCCAACGTCCCCCCAGGACTAACGTGTCGTCGGCTTAACACACCATGCCTATGTCCGGGGGCACGAAACGGCGAAGCACTGCGTCGTAGCCGATGATCCACAGAATTGGTCCCAAAACAGAACCCTGTGGAATCAATATGTATCCTAAATTCAATAAATTTAAGGATGTACTTTCAATAAAAAAATAGAAACGCTTATTTTCACATTTGTTATATTAATAACAGAATAATAATAATAGAAACTGAAAGAATATGTGTATAATAATTAAATAGCAAAATTATTGCGGTTTATTTTTTATCGTTAAAACTACTTTGCTTGTTATATTATGTATTTATTGAATTCTTTGAAAATAACAAAAAATTGTAATTAATTTTTTAATCATTTTGTTTCAAGCCTGTGTTTTTTCCAAGTGTTTTTCATTTTTCTTAATTTGTCCCTGTTATAAAAGAGTATAATGGAACCAAGCCAAGTAAAAACCGGTCTCGTAGCAAAATGTACCGCGAAATAAAATTAAGGCGGGTGAAATAAATTGCCGACAATCAATCCCGCAACAGGCTATACCTATAAGACAAACCACCCTGTTAATAGGCTGTGATGAGCCAGATTATGTAGTTATATCGGGTGACACGATTTTATGGAGCATGCCGGATTTTCAGTTCAGAACGGATATGAAACCGGAGAACGTGAATGGTTATCGATCACCAACAATTTTCGAATATTCTGAAGTCTGACAATAAACTTGTTGAGGTTAAAGTTTTTAACTACTATTTTATGATAAAGTAAAGTGTTTCAAGTATGTATTTTTTATTATAAAATAACTTTTCCTTTATTTATTCTTGTTTCTATTCATTCAAATATCAATTTATTTATTCAAATATTTCTACTTTGTTCTGTTAATTTAAATGTTGATAATAATCAGGACACTTATTGAAAGAATAAAAGACCAAAAAATTATTATAAAAGCATTCGAACATTCGTAATCGTTTATAACATTGATAATTTATTTTAAAAAACAAAACTATTGCATTCATTCGTCTGTAGAGCTAAGGAATTATAATAAAAAATTACATTACAGTGTAGAGAATATAAAGTAATACATTGGAAGAATTTATGCATCCTAAAACCAGTAGAAAAATCACACAAATATAAAAATTATTTCAGTTAAGTACAATGTGTTTTATGTGGTTAAAGTTTTATTCGAAAAAACGACATTTCGAGGAACATAAAAAATAAATAAAAAAGAACAATTGTTTACGATTACCAAAATTACCAGACAATTACAATTACCAGAACCAAAATGGCGATATCTGTATCTTCGATAATTGAGATGTGCATATAATACTTTTTGGACGGTTCATATTTTTTAAACAATTCCGAAACCAGCAAGATAATTACTTAAATGCTTCTTATTTTCATAAGTACTATAAAACTTACTTATTTGTTTAATTCCATAGAAGTAAAAAATTCCAGACATCGTATACAAAATTCACCACATCAATCTAATACCATCTTCATAAAAATAATTCCAAACAAATAGAAAATGGGAAAGCTAGAAATCGAAGAATTCAAGACTTCCACGAAGAGAAAAGTCGTGGAAAAAAGAAAAAGAAGAAATGAAAGAGAGAAACGGAAAGCAGTATGCCTAAGAAAGTAGGATTTTTCGAGGCTAGATCGTTCGAGGAGATTGGCGGCGTCTGACAAAGCCGGTACGTGACCACTTTTGCCCGGGAAACTTTCCCTTGCATCTTTGCCAACCCAACACGACATCGCGTGTACTTCTTTCCATTTTTTCCCCTCCGGCCCTTCCTTCTCCTAGCACTCTCGTTTCGCACGGCTCGAGATAAGAACGGCACCAAGGTCCTGCTCTAAATAGCGAACGGTACCTGACCTTCCGACCTCGACCCTCGTCGCCAGGGGACGTCGATGCGATGAATCGAATCTTCGGAACGTTCCTCGGAGCGATCTTTAAGAAGTTCTGTAACAGTACATAAGTCACCGGTGGTCTACTATGTATACCAAAAAGAAAAGTTTTTTATCAGATAAAATGAAAATGTTTTTCGTCTGATCCACAGATTAAAAAAAGTTAGCTCGAATTTAATTTGGGATGATGAAAATCAATTTTACATATTGCCATTTTACTCTAGTATCAAATTATTCTAATCTGCACTATAATATTTAGTTGTAGAAGGTTACATTTATATTTTGGCATATTTAGTTTCCTTGTCCCTTTACTTTCAAAGAAATCGTTTAATATTTTTTGTTATATATAGTTATGTTTGTTGCTTGTTTTAAATAATTAAAAAACCGTTTAGTAGATAAAAACGTTGTCCCTTTCTTATTAATGTAATTTTCTTTATAACATCAGACGAATTTTTTCTCACAAATGACAAATATTTTTTTGCAAGTAGTTCATTCTTACGCTTCAGAGAACAGAAAAACTTAGAAATTAATGGAAAATATATCTCAGGATAAATGATTTCAATTTATTACGATGCGACGTCACATCGAATTTTCAGGTTTATAATGATTATTACAGATACTAAATAAATTGATCATTCCAAATGGAATATCACAGTCGAAAAGGATTAAGGACATTATAGATTCAAAATAAGTTTAACATTTTTTCTATTTAGTTAACGAAAAGATTAACTATTTTTTCGTAGGAAAGTTTCTTAAGGAAAAAAATATCTTTATCAGAAAAAGCCTTCCTTTTATAAAAACAAAATTTTTGTTGAAAATACATGGATACCAAAATTGTAAATTAAAGTATATACTGTTTTTATTTAAAAAGTTATAAATTTTAATAGATTTGAGTAAATGATTTGTCATCTTGATATCTTCAGGGATAATAAAATACAGATTTGTAGATATTCAATAACTACAGATGCCTTGTTAACATAGGTATTTCCTATTTCCAATGAATTTACAACCAATAAAAGATATAATTAGCAAAAAATTAAATGACTTGTTTTATATTCGAGGACAACTGAAAATACTTGGGATAATAGGGGTTTTTTATAATTAAATATTTTAGAGCAGATTACTTATAAGATCTAAAATTTATTAACGTATTGTCAGATCATTAGGAAAGGTACGTATATCTTATCACTTATTTAACAATGAAATTTGTAATATTATTATTAAAAACTAAATATGTATTATTAGTTAAAAGAGAACTGTAAACTATTGGGCAAAGTATCTATAATTCTCTACTGTAACTAAATACTAAACAAAATTAAAAAATATCTGTTTATTGTGAAATTATGACACGTGACAAATAAACAGCGATTATATTAATAAGAAGAAAGAAATATTGTATTCTTCATTTTCAAGAAAATTTTTATTCTTCACTTTCGGATATAATTTGTAGGACACCTTACATAATATAATTTAGAATGATACAAAAGTTTGATTTGCAAGTCAACGTATTTTTGAGAGTGTTTAAATTTATGTGGAATATGTAAGGAATGTCCAAATTGAGGAATAAGAAGCAAGATAGTATAGATAGTATGAAAAATATCTATATGAAGTAGGAACATACATGCAGGCTATGGCATTTCATATTATCATATCCCTGCAAGAATGTGTCATGTTGTTATAGAATATCTAAGGTGCACTTTCATAGTGAAGTTACGTAGAGGGTGCACTTCAGAGTGGAATCACGCGATGTGACGTATGTGCCTTGAATCTTATTTTGCAAGATCGTGTATAAACGTTTTTTATGATGGATAATTAGACTTCTTGAACAGCGTGCAAAGATAGATATTGAAAAATTTGATGTTTAACATTTCGTGGTAGCAATCTATGAACTTTTTATCTTACTTTTATTATATTTTAATTTATTTCACGTTATCGAACCATAAAGTTCATTTACAATCTACAGTAACTTACATTAATATTCGAACAATTTGCATTAATTTTAATGTATATAATAATTTTATATAATTTATTTGTAGGAAATAGATACTGGGATGAAAAAGTATATGGATTATCATAGCGACATATATGGGAGAAACTTGAAGAGTCTAAAGTAATAAAGTAATAACGAAAGAAGCAATTATGGGGGAAAAGGCGAAGTAATAAAATGAATGCGTGAAATTGAAAAGAGAAGGGAAGAGGAAGACAAACAGATGAACCGAGAAGAAAAGCAAAAGTGACGAAAGACAAAGTGAATTCAGAAAATAAAGATTTGCTATGTTAGTAAAACGGTAACTGTTTCTTATTTTATTGTGTTTTATAATATTTATGTTAATCAGAATTATGTAGAACCATGTATCCCGAGAAGGGAAACATTATCATTAAATAAAAAAGAACGTATAATATAATTTATATACGCATATACATAAAAAGGTGGCGAGATTTATATGCAATTATGGATAACGCGAGATTCAACTGTTAATTAGAAAGCATTTAATGGCGTTGCCCCTTTCATTGTCTTTATCTGCATTTTTACAAAAAGTACAAAACTACTCTAAACTATAGAAAGATATATATATATAATAACATATATATATATATATATATATATATATATATATATATATATATATATATATATATATNATTATATTTTATATACAAATGTAATATAATATACTACACAGTATACTATAAATAACATATAATAACATATATATATATATATATATATATATATATATATATATATTATATATATTATATATATTATATATATTATATATATTATATATATTATATATATATATAAATATATAATATATATATATTATATATTATATATATATATTATATATATTTATATTTTATATATTATATTTTATATACAAATGTAATATAATATACTACACAGTATACTATAAATAACATAGAATACGGTACGTTGTATGTAGAAAAATGTAGGAAAAGTACACATGAAAAGTAGAACGAGTAAAATTAAATATCCGAGATACAAATTAAACAACGGAAGACGCCATAAAAGGCACAATGAGAAACTAACATAAAAAAAAATTTGGAACACTTTTCCTCGTCGTGCACTTTAAACTGCCCTACTTCTTTCACACTGTAATTACATCGATGTAATGCACATTCGTACGTTACGTGCATTAAATCTCTAATACGGCTGGTAAGCGAATATAAAGCGCCTTGAAAAACGTTCCTGCCTTTTTTTCCTCCGTCGCGTTTCCCTTTTTCACCCTCGACGACGAAAGTTATAAATACAATTTCGGTACTGATCCGAATCTAAACTAGCGGAGGTGGCGCGAGAGGAGGAGTAAAACGCGTGCCGATAACAAGGTATCTGAGTTAACGTTCAACTTTAAATACTTCGCCAGTCGAGTATCACTCGAAGGATCTTATTAGCGGAAGGTCGTGCTAAAGTGCCACTATTTAGTGAACCTATGCAATTTCGTGCGCCGGAATATAGAGTCTCCAATTTAACGTTACGTCACAACTGCGGCTCTCAACTTTCATTCCTTTCAGCGGCACGAACCGCGATCTCTTGCCTGCGTGAGTTTTCGCGTTGTTAAACATAACGATAAATCGAGAAACTCCAATATTTTTAAAGACTCAACTATGGTTTAATGTGGGTAGAAGGGGATAATCGATAGAATTGTTAAGTGAATGGAAAAAGGAAGAAAGGAATTTTAGCACTGATTTTTTATGAAACAGCAATAGCTTTAAAAATTAGTATTATCATTAGTATTAATCATATAAAAAAGTATCTATAAATATTATTATATTAAGTAGTATTATAATAAATAATAAATAATAATAATAGATAGATAGATAGTTTTATTTCAGCCTGACATACTTGGATTATAATTACAAATAGGGCCTGGATTACAATTTTTTAAAACTTCTTAATATTGCACATAACTTATTATTACAAATATCTACAGTTATTATCCATAACAGTCTTTCTAACGTCCGCTTATGTCCCCTGCTTCTTCTCTGTTTGATTTTCTGTAACTAGTTATTTCCTTTCTTTGGTTTTCTTCCTCCCTTCCCTCCTTTGACTCCCTCTCTCTCACTCTCTCTCTCTCTCTCTCTCTCTCTCTCTCTCTTTCTTTCTCTCTGCACTCTCTCCCCTTCCTTCTCTCCTTTCATCCTTTTCACCTTCCTTAACCCTTAGTAATGATAATAAATAATTACAGGTAAAATAAAAGTAGTACCTATATAAAAAATAACAATACCAATAGATTGTTAAAAATCCTGTTTATTTATCGAGTGAAATTCTTGTAAAGCTTCTATTAAAAACTTCATAGATTAGAAGAAAATATTAAAAAACGATATAATATGAATGTGAAATACAACAAATATATATTAACTTTAATTAGAATACCTACATTTGAAATATTTCTGAAGATTAGAATATGCTAATTAGAATACTGATTAAAATATACAGAAAAATGTAGAATAGAACCAGGTATCTAATATATTCCATTCTAGGGAAAAAATCAAAGAACAAAGAAAATTTCGGATATACTTAGAAATTTCAAGTGTATCTTTTGAAATATATTAAAAGTATAATAAAATATAAGAAGAAGAAAGTATTTCTCTTAAAAATTTATCTGACTACCAAGGAATTGATACTATTTGAGAATAGATAAAATTTTTCCCCAACATCTAATATCATTTTATAAAAACGTTTTAAGAAATTTTTGCACTGTTTTAAGTGCAATTAATGTATATTATCACTAAAGAGTACAGCTAGCAAATAATTATAATTTTAAGTTGATTAAAAGATATTATAAAAAATCATATAACAAACATACGATATATTACTTTAAAAAATATAGAGTAATTCATAAACTCATTTGTAATTATTATATCGTGGAAGAGTATGATTCAATTCAATTCAATTATTCAATAATGTTCCAGATTTATTTTTCCTATTGGAAAATATCGATATTGACTACAATATATCCAAATAAATGTTAAACTTTCACATCACACAATGTATACCATCTATGAAAGATCTAATACTAAAATACGAGTCAAGAAATATTCATATATGTATATTTATATTTCAGCTTTTGAATGACTCACGGCTATACTTTAGTACAAATCATATTTATAATAATTATTTCTAAATAGAATTTTTATACAGTTTTATACAGTTTATACAGTTATGTCACAATTCATTATAATCACATATACCTATTTATCAATGAACTGTTTCTCAATGATCCAATTGAAACATCCAATCAATCCTCATAAAATTTTTAGTAGAAATATAAAAAATTATTTCGTTGTCAATTATAATACATCTTTTTGTATTATTGCAAAGAGTAGGAAACAAAGAGAATAATTGAAAGTAGAATAATTGTAATTTATAATTTAATATTAAATTTGCCATATTAAATAAAATAAAATAATACTTATAATTATGATTATATTTTAAATATAATATATATTTTAATATTATTAATTTTAATATTATTATTATTATTATTCATAAGTCCTTCCTTTCAATTTAGGATGGCTTCCGGCTTGCATTCCCTCTTATTTTCCTTATCTCTTAAATCTAAAACATTTAAGCTTTAAGTATTAAATTATTCAAAACAATATAAAGTTTTCTTTAATTATATAAAAAAAATTCACATCTGTACAAAAAATATCTAATAATTATTAATATCTTATTGGACAATAACGAATAAAAATAAATATTAAAACATAAATAGCTTTACTAAAAAATGACAAAAAAGAATCGAGCAATCTGACTTTCAGGCATAAAATTAGTAAAACAATTCAAGGATATTTTACAAGTCCAAATAGGAAAGGTATTTCAATTCAAAGATATTTTATAGGTTAAAGCAAACTAAAAATCAAATCAAGCAATAATATTAAAATAAAATAAAAATCTGGTACCGTTCCTTAAATTCTTGTTATGTTTGAATAGCAACTTCTTATTATAGAAAATAATTGTTTTGGCAATTTCGCGAGATTTTCATTTGGTATCCTGAGAGCCCCTGTTTCAGGAGCGTAGTGAAGGTATAGAGGGACCTGCTCCATGGCACAATTAAGCTACAGTTGAACTACTAGGTAAAATGGTTAGCAGCCTCGTTTCCCGAAGCAATTTAACATCAAAGAAGTCTCAAATGTGACCCCGTACACATTTATCGCATGACAAAAGAAATCGCTAGTAAATGAATGTGCCCAGACTTTTGGTGTCCAAAAGAGAATCAGAAAGTTCGTTTTGTATTCCTGCCACCACCACATTCGCAATCAGAATTATTTGAATAAACTTAATAAAACTTAATAAAATATAATTCATAATAACATTTTTTCACAATTAAAATTGGACTTTAAATATGTACGAAATTTAGTAATTTGTAATTCGTAATATTGTAGTATCGTGGACAAAAGGCCTAAGAGATATTGGGTGAATCATAAACAGTGTTGCGAGAGAGCCGGTGTGCCGACGGACCATCAATGTGTCGTCGGTCCTTCAGTTGAATAGTTTCGTAGAAAAAGCCTACGTGACCCTGGTCACGGGCAAATGGGGAACATGTGCGTGGTGGGTCTAAGATGAGACAAAGGGATGCTAAGGGAAAAAGACGAATTAAGAGTCAATGTCAGTTAGGAAGCCAGAATGTTAGTTAAGCAGTCGAGAGAGTACGAGTTGCGTTGTCGAGAGAGTGTTGCTAGCGTTATCGAGAGAGCGTGGTCCGCGTGAGAGAGAGAGAGCGTTGGATCCGTGGTGATGAGAATTGCAAATTAACTATTGAGCTGTCTGAATTATAGTACGTTATTGTATTTAATTCACGTTAAACAACCATCGTTTCCTGTCTAATCAACATCTGTACAATCCATTTATCGTAAATAAATAATAAATAGCTCTGAATACTACAATAATAGTTTTACGATACTACAATATAATATTAAAATAACTTTCTCTTCGTATCAAAGCAACAAAAAAGCAAGTATCGAAAGTTTATTTCCTCACATATACACTCCTCCTACACTCCAAAGAGATAGCCCAGGTGTGATATCTTTAATTTCTCAATGACGCGTGCAAAGTTGTTCGTCTGCAACGTATAATATCAAAACATTATGAGCTCAGAATATGCGGTTCGTTGAAAATAATTAAAAATATTATGAGGTTTAGTGTATAACAAAAAAAAATTGTTTTATTTTAAGAATGAAATGATAGCACACTCTGTTAATATGTTTAGAAATTGCTCAGCAGTTTATGATCTATCAAGAGTAAAGATTACAGTACAATATTATATAAATTTGTAAGTATGGGACGTGGAAAAAAGTTAAACCAATCTGAAAAAAAGCAAATTCTTGAACTAAAACAGCAACAGTTATCAGTAGCAAAAATATCGAAAGTAATAAAAAGAAGTCGTGAAGTAATACACAATTTCTTAAAAAATGTTGAAGAGTATGGCAAAAAGAAAAGTACTGATCGTGAAGAATTGATCGTGATAAGCGAGCAATTTTGTGTGTAGCTTCCAACTCGCAGTTAACAACGAAGCAAATAATGGAAAAATCTAGTGTTAGTGCCAGTGTTGCAAGTGTTCGTCGAGTTCTACTATCCTGCAAAGATATTAAGAGATTAAAATTGAAAAAGAAACCTTCGTTAACAATGAAACACAAAGTAGAACGTTTACGCTTTGCAAAAGAAAGAATGCATTGGAAAAAGAAATGAAAAAGGGTGCTATTTTCAGACGAAAAAGATTCAACTTGGATGGTCCTGATGGGTTCCAATATTATTTTCATGACATAAGAAAAGAGACAATGTCAGCAATTCGACGACAAATCCGGCATCGGTTATTTCGGCAAGACAAGTATCAAGTTCATCGATGGTAGAATGAATAGCGTCCGATACATAAATTTAATCAAAGAACAAATAAATAACCATGCAGAACGCATTTCTGAACCTGATTACATGTTTTAAAAAGATAATGCATCTGTACACACATCAAGATTGGTCCAATCATATTTTAATGAAAATAATATATCTATTTTGCCGTGGCCTGCACGCTCCCCGGACCTTAATATTATTGAAAATTGCTGGGNCAGTACTTGTTCACGGCGTATACGCAGATGGAAAGCAGTATCAACACGTACAAGAATTAAAAAATGCAATTGTACGCGAATGGGATACATTAAGTCAAAATTATATCCAGAAACTATATAAATCGATACCAAATCGTATAATAGAAGTAATAGAAAATAAAGGGGGATGTACCTATTATTAAATAAGTATATATGTTTGGTAAGTAATTATTGTTAGTTACAATTTATGTTGATTATTATTTTCTTATTGTACATGTGCTATCATTTCATTCATAAAATAAAATAATTTTTTTTGTTACACACTAAACCTCAATATTTTTAATTATTTTCAACGAACCGCATATCCTGAGCTCATAATGTTTTAATATTATACGTTACAGACGAAAAACTTTGCACGCGTCATTGAGAAATTAAAGATAACACACCTGGGTTATCTTTTTGACGAGGAGTGTACCTTGAAAACAATATTTCTAATTACAAAATACAGAATCTTAGGCGGAACTAACCTATTTAATCAACTGGTTAATTTTGAAATATAGAAACATAAGATTATGTAATATAGAAAATCATAAGACGAAAACATAAACTTAAATGTTCGTTTTTTACAAAGTATTTTTAAAATTTAATACAAACAAAATTTATTATATTAGAAGTTATGATATTGGTTTAGCTTTGGCATAGAACAAATGATATATATATATATATATATATATATAATAACAATATATATACAATATATACAATATTCTCCTCTACGACTTGTACGAGGTAAGTTGTTGCCAATGTATCGTTCAATTTGAGGATTCCTGAGCACCCTACTGCTTAGGCTGATCTAATTTCATTCATGTAAGGAGGTTTACTCGTTCGCGGGGATATTTCAGCTAATTTTTAATTATCAATAATTAAAAAACAAAGTCAAAAACGCAATTTTTTATTTTTAATATTCATCATATTTTAGTTTCAAGAATTATCGCTCAAATTTCTTTACACCTGTAGCCGAACACCCTGTGCAATAAAGGTTGGCTTGTTAAATCCTGGGATACTCTTACATTCTATTACCTCTTTGCATTAAATTAAAATTTTACATATTCATAACTATTGAAAGTTTCAAAAACGCTCATTTTACATTTTATTATGATCTTTTCCCATAGCCGAATAGAATGCTTCGTCTTTTGGCTAAGGTATAAAATCCTAGTTGTAATAGTTTCACCTTTTTTCTTTATTTTTCATCTAACCCCCGAAACCTACCAAAAGACTTCAATGTCAACGAAGGACACAGAGAAAGAATAGAGCAACTTCCAATAAACCTTATTCCCATCAGAATAGAAATAGTCGACCTGAGGAGTGTCTGCGATGGCCTCGTTAAAGTGATTTCGTTACTCTGGGTAATGGGTAACTCCGTAGCAGCCTGACGAATGTTTCTGGACTTTGGTAAACGAGATTAGGACAAATCTCCGCGAGCAAGTTGCGACCGTAGTCTCCCATCGACGCGTCTCGTGTAACTGCAAACAGTCGTGACACGGACAAATTTAATTCGACTGAACATTCTACACGCGCCAGGCTTTTCCCCAACGCCGATTATTAAATGTATAGCTAGTCTACCGATTCTCCAAGGAATTTAGCGGCAATTTATGACCACAGGAGCTTCGGTGACCCTACGTTCCAGGAATCTCGCAATAGTTTGTAACTGCACTTATCCGTGGCATAATTATCGAAGACAAGTGTGTTACAGCCGAGTAGAAACGTCTTTGAAAGGATTAACAATTTGTCGGTTGTTACGTTTAAGTTACATGTAATGTAACACATTACAATGAATGGAAGAACGCAAAATCAAGAATAAAATTTTTCCGTTTAAGAATTTTTAAGAAATAATGTTAATGAAGAATTAACCCGTGCTAAGCAAATTTTTAAATTTGATTTTCTATTTAAAAGATTTTCTTCTAAAAAAAATTATTCTAGGTACATTTTCGACTTATCTTCATACGCAGAATAACCTTCTATTGATTATCTACTCTTGTCTAGCTGAGAATTAAGCAAAGTTACGTATATTTCACAAGTTTGTAAACTCAACTTTCTTAATTTTGCGCAATTTTGTTATTCTTGATTTTCGTCTTACTTTAAATCATAAAATCTCCCTGGCACCATTTGTACCATGAAATGCGGACCACCTTGTATTTTTACCACAAATGTGATCCTTTCTTTCGAACATTACTTCAAACATTTATATTAGAATACACTTCAATAAAATATTGTCATGTCCGCGAGTGCGCACGTCGATACTCCTGTCTAACTTAAGCGCGACCATTTTCAATTCGACCATTCATCATCACTCCGCCAATACTAGCGACTTAGCGCCTCTAGCAGGCATCACCGTAACTAAAGTATTCTACTCCCACTAGCAAATGAGTGAAAAACCACTCATATGTATACTTATGGATTCGAGAATCTGTGAAGCCGCGTGTAAAGCAACTTAATCGCGGCCATATTGTGGCTTTAGTATGTAGCGGCACTATCATTCGATCAGTGTACTTCACTTTCCTCTACTCTCATTTAGCCTCGCAGCAGTCAACACTTTGTCACCAATAGACACTTCGTTTATGCGGCTTCACGAGATTTCATATCCACAGTATACTAATATGCTAGATTAATTCGATACCCTCCGCTAAGTGGTCATATTCGACCATGACCATAACCTTCCCGCAACTACCTCGGAAACTAATCCCAAACATGTACATAAAACATCTAAACTGCAGGGAGGTCAGATCAGTGTATACAGAAATAGCAAATCACGTTGACATTAGTCTTAAAGCTCCCTCAACATTTTTAGGAATTCAAACCAGGAGGCTGGTTTGCGAAATACCAATCTCTAGGTACGGAATTCAGCTCCCTAGCTTTCACTGTAGAAGCTCAAGCAGGACGAAATAGCCTGCACATTTCTGTCATGCATCATTCCTCAGAATCCTTTCCTGACTTACTCAAATTTACCTTTACCTCTATTCCCGCCTATCCATAAGCAGGCCAGGATCTGATCTCTATCTGATGGATCAGCGAAGTAGTTTTCCTTCCTGTTACATTTTTTCTCCCTTTAGCGACTATACTATTTTATATAATTTTTGACATAAGGTTAGTTATATTTAAGAATTTGGCAAGGTATTTTATCTTGTCTATATGAAAGCTGTGTTTTAATGGTGGTTCTATCTTGCAAAGGTCACGTCAACTATTATATTTCGATGGAATAACTGGTACTTACAGGGAAGCTGATTCTAATAGTGGATTGCGAGGTGATTACTGCATACTCTGTACCTATTTCCTTTTTAGAATCGTCAGTATGGATGGGAGTGTAGTCTTGGTATTTATTAGGTAACTCATTAGTCAAAGCGGTAAATACTATCGGACTTGTTTCGAATTTGCGTTAATCGAGAGCTCTAGGTTGACTTCAATGTTCCGACATTGTCCAAGATGGTAATTTCAAGTCTTCTAGAGTTAGTATTTGAGAATTTAATATTTAAATTTTGTACTATTTCATATATTCTATTGTAAAATCGTTTCGGGTAATTTCGGTGTTCAAGATACTTCACATTAAATCGACTTGGGATGGCGACATGATAAGAAGGTTTACTGGACGTTGTTGAGATTTTGAATGCTTGACCACTAAACATTTTTCTTCTGATTTGAAGATGGGGTTTGTTGGCTTTTTTTAGGAGTCTTGGAGTATAATTCTAAATGCTCCTATAATTGTTCACAATGCAAAATAGTGGAGCGTCAAGTGTTTTAATGGTTAAAGGGCGTGATGAGTTATAGATAATTGAACCGTAATCCAATTTGGATCTGATGAGTGACTTATACATGTTAATAAGTATTTTATAGTCTGCTCCCCAGTTATTTGCTACTACTATGATTTTTTAAATGTTAGAATGTTTAATTTTTTGTTAAACGTTTAAAATGCGGCCAATGCATTCACTTTTTAAATTTATTATATGAAGTTTCCCAGTAAATTTGGGATTGAAGATTAATCCCAGAATTGTGATTGAATTTAACTATCCAAGTTTAATGTTCCGTACCGCGACCCAATCATTACACACTCATCCATTTCTTCATCCACAACAACCTTTTGAGAATAATTGTTTCTAATTTCTAAAGATGCCATATACCTCTTTCCAGTTTTATTTCTCTGTCTTCGCTTTCCTTAATATATTCACTTGAACCAGCAATAATCCCTAAAGAGCCGTTACTGCCGTGTCGCAAATTAATTACTTTTATTACTTTAATTAAATAACCTTTATTATCTTGATTCCATCTATCTACCATAAAGTTTAATATTTGCCGTCGAGTTCCTTATTTTTACGTAACGGTTAAACGTTGGGGCAAGTAGTACTTCCCCGTGCGTCACACGAGGGTACATTCCGTACCTGCGATTCAGTTTAGAGGTGGTCAGTTCTCATTTTGTCTACCAGTTTTTTCTACCAATTAGTAAAAATGCCCTTGCTCTTTTACCAAAATTGTAACTGACAAATCCGCTTGTCCCATGTTCTAGGCACGCCTATCTCAAGTTTTTATCTTTTGCATCATCGATACTTCACTTGCATTCAGCTATCCGCACAAGACACAGAGTAAAACGACACCGCACCGCATACACTTAACATTCATCCGCACATTCAATCTTCGAAGGTGTTCTTTGTGAAATATATAGTTGTATTTAAACTTTAAAACCCTGTGTCAGATTCTATCTAAATATCCCTATCATCTTAATCGAGACAGGGAATTTCGCTGATTCATGGTGTCGATACTAATCGAAACGAGAATTTACGACTCTCGTTGACGAATCTCAAGGACATAAAGTAGCTAGTAAACATTGTCTATGCAAACATCGAATCAAACATCGAATGAAAATACCTGAAGCTACTTTGGTATGGAGATAGGACATTACTAACTTCGAAAACCCAACGAATTCTAATTGATAAGCTTCTTCATTACCTTGCACATGGTATAGTAAGTAAAATGAATTAATAGCACCCTAGCATTGTTGGATTTTTACCAGATTTAACAATCAGAATAACTGTGACATTTTCCCATACTTTTAGAAATACAATATTTTCTCAATTGCAGTTGTATAGTTTAATTAGATTCTTTGTAATAATGGTCTAAACTTGGTTTGCTGAAGATAGATGAAGTCTGTATTGCATTTATTGATTAGGATCTTTGGTTGAGGTAAAACGGCGAAGGAAACCATTAGAGTTCTATTGTATGATAGTGATAGGCATATCGTATAACTGGTTATTTATAGAATTTTGACCTACGGAACTATGAATATTTGGTCAAATTTATAATCTGATTCGCAATCTGTTGATATTAAAGCATCACTAAGAATTGATTATGGATTTGATGGACTAACTCCAAGTTTTTTTGAGATTCTGCGGAATCTATTTTTAATGGCTTTTGCCTTGAGATGAGGATATCTTTTTCAACATCATAATCAAGGCCAACGTGTCGTATGTGTACTCACGTGCAATTTCAAGTACATTTTCTGATACAAAAGCATTTTCAAGAGATCTTGGTCGCAATTAAGTGGCATTCTGTGTTGGTTAGCGCTGTCGAGGATTTTAGCAAGTTGAAGCGTTTCGTTGATTTGATCTACCTTTCCGACTTTAATTTTTTACTTAGCAGTATTGTTTCGTTATTTAACTGGTGCAGTATTATGTACTATGGATAATGGCGTAGCTGTGTTGTCAATGTCTGTAGTATGTATAATTATGATAATATTGGGTAATTGTAATATTGGTGCTTTCTGTAGACACAGAGTGCGCTCTATTGTTTGAGATATGTCGTAAAATCGATTTCTCTGTTACCGAAGGAGCAAGAGGTTCTTTAAGTTCCTGTGCTGATATGATCGATTCACTTACTTTCTTATTTTCCGTAGTGAGAAATAAATAGATATACTCGTGTTCTCTTTTTGGATAAAGCTTAGTAATATGGCTTTCTTCATTACAGCAGAGACAGTTAGGCTTATCCGTAGTTATGAATACTCTATGCTGAGTCTCTCCACGTGTAACAATAAAGGATTCTGAAATCGCGAGTCGATAGTGCATATTGGTCCTAATTCTTTCATTTTATTTAATGAAAAATATAAGAAATTTGGAATAAGATTCAGCTTCTCTTCCCTGTTATTATATGTTATAAAATTATTTTATTTTTATTTTTATCATCCTTTTTAAATCCTATTCAAAATTTGACATGCTGTAGAGTATTAAACATAGGAAATCATTCTCTAAAAAAGAATCAGGTACCATGAAATATTTTTAATAGTCTAATGTAATATTTAAAATGTTCTAACCATTTCATATCCTGTATTTACATAATTAGTCACAAAGAAATGTCAGAAAATAAAAATCTTCCAGAAAATAAAAAGCTTCTAAATGAAGGAAGAAATAGAAAAAAAAGAATGAAATATTTGAGAGGAAGATTTTCTTTAATAAAAAAAAAAAAAAAATGTATGAGAAACTGTACGAGAAACTGTATGAAGAAGTAGTTTAATTCAGTATCAATCACATTATTCTTGATACTGTTTTGATAATCACCTACATAAAAACATGTATAAAAGAATAAAGAGAGAACCTTTTCTTAATACACATATGTGCTACCACTATTACCAATTAAAAATAAAACTTTGCGTTGTGAAAAACAATATTTTGTTAAAAAATCTTTCTAAAAAATATTTTTAACAAAAACATTGCAAAAAATATCAAACATATACTAAAATAAAGCTCCTGCAATCCCATGGAAGAAATGTACACAATAAATACATTATAATTCTTATTTTTATGTAAATTATAAATATCTTTTTTAAAGATCTATTTGTATATTTTTAATAACCATATCTACCACGATTATTATTTTTTTATCGAAGTTTATAAGGAACTTAATTTATTATCCTACAGAGACTTTATAATCTTCAATTCTACAGTATGAAATATTTCTATTTGGAAATCACAATCTGATATCTACAAAATACATTGTATCATACGCTTTAAAACCCTATTGTTATATCGAGATACGTTCATTCAAAGTACATTTCCGAGCTCAATGTGTAACGTAGCAAATGTAATAGTCCACATTTCGAATACAACGTCACGCCCACGTCATATACGACATTTACTGAAATATTCAACCTACTGCTACGACTGATTATTCTGCAGATGATGACAGATTGACTTTTACTAAAAATTTATCCTAAATATATATATATCAATATTAATTTATTTTTAAAAATCAACAGAAATAATTATTTTGAATATTATATACTAAAATGATAATTTGGTGTATCTGTTACATTTGTTTTACAGAAACATTTCTGTATCAGTATTTATATCAATATTAATAATTTAACATAAAAATAGTACCATACTCATAATTTTTAATTATAAAGAAAACTACCTCATATTGCTTCCATTTAAATTATTAAAATATATTAAGTGCGTTTGTGGCTACTTATATACATATATATACATATATATTACTCTTTTTATATGTTTAAAAAAAATACAATTTCTTCGAAATTTATATACTAACATGTAAAACAAACATGTTACTTTATAATATCTGCTGAGAATGTAAAAAGAATAAATGTGTTTTTTATGACTCTATTATATAATGAACAAAAATAAATATATTTTGTATTTTATTTAGTTAAAATACTATAAATAATTTATATGATCATCATACATTCATTCAATTCACATCAGTCACAAAATTCATATTTTGATCACAAAATTCTAAATAAGTATATTACGATCAAATAAGGAAATATATGTGCAAATCCTTTCCCTAATTCTAGCGTACTTTCTGTGGTGATTTACTTTGAATGCAAGATTAACGCTTCGATCTTTGTATAAATAATATCAACTCGTTTTACGTAAAATGATGTACCGATTTATCAAAAGTCAGTGTATCAAATTATGTACCTGTTTTCTTCAATTACGTTTTTTCAAAAAATATGTGCCATGTATACATGAAGTAAAAAAAAAGGAGATAAGCAAATCATAATTAATCAATTAATCGACGGAAATACCCCTCATTAATTTTCGAAATTACAATCCTCATCCACCTTAATATCCTTAGTTTACAAAAAGGTAAATATTCTCACTCAAAGATTATAGATAGAAATCATGAATCCGTTAAACCGTCGATTGCAGTGGTAGGCCGTGGATTTATGATGCAACAATAATTTTACGTGACAATAATTAAATGCATCGTACATCTACGAAAATGATATTACTGAAATCATTCTACGAATTAAATAAATATAATATTTACATCACAGAACCTAAACCACATTTATCGTATCGTTTGAGACATGTGTAATGGCGTTAACATCAAATCGAATGCAGCATCCTTGAAATTTGCACCTCTTAAATTCGCGTTGTGTAAATCAGATCCTGATAAGTCACAGCACTGTAACAAATATAAATAATTTACTTGTATCATAAAAAAACAAAGAAATATGTATTATAAGAAGAATAATTATTAATAAGATAGTACCTCTAAATCAGCACCAGCTAATATAGCTGATCTAAGAATACAGTTTCTTAAAATAGCATTTTTTAACGTTGCCACCCTAAGATTTACGGCAGCCATGATACTGCCTTCAAGATTGGCACCTTTAAGATTTACACCTTCCATATTAGCAGGTACACCTAAAGGATCTTCAAAATTACAAGAATGTAGATCGGCAGCAGCTAAATTCGCGCACAGCATTTTTACGCGAATTAACTGTGCACCTTGTAAATTTGCATATGACAAATCTGCTCGTTCAAAACAACAGCCAGATAAATTCGAACCTGCTAAACTGCAGCCACGCATAATTGCATACTGAAATATTATTTCAAATTTATGATAACTACATTTATTTATTTATATAAACTTAATTTATTATTATAACATCAAAGTAATTCTAATTGCCTTAAAATTTATATTCCTGAGATCTAACTTTGATAAGTCAGCACCAACAAAATTAACACCTTGAAATCTAAGTTCTGAAGTTGTAGGTGTTGACATAATTGCTTTAAGTACATCTTTACGAGTAAAGGATACCAAACCACTCCTCTGAAGTTCTTTTTCATCTGCCATTGCAGTCAATATATCAATGGCACCTTCTATTCCATAGAAACGTGCTTCTGCCAAAACACCTAAAAAAAAATGAAATATATAAAAATATAAATAAACAAAATTACAACTAAAGAAGAGAAATCTTATATTCAATAGAAAAATTATTTAAATCATAATCACACCAAAAACTCATACAACTAACAAATTAATGAGTTACAAAATATTCTAAAAATCACACCTGCTGCATTCACATTGGCATCAAGTATTATCTGTCCATGTCTTAAATAATTCAACAATGGTTCAAAGTACGTGGGACTCCTATCAATTAAAAATGCACCATTTTTGTCTTGTCGACTAGGTAAGATTCTTTGTTCTGTGTCTGTAGCGTCTGTAAACATTCTGTGTTTTCGTATTATAAGTATGTGCAAAAATATTAACTAAAAATCAATAAAACAGTATCAGTACATTTTCTGATATAGCAATTACAACTCTGCTTAAACCATAAATCAATTAAACATATTTGCTTACCTGGCCAACATACACGTTGGTTCCTTTTTTGTTAAAGTAACTCTGGTTGTTGTGAAATACTTTCCACCAACATTCAGTGTAATCCATTCTGAATTAACTGAATTCTGATTTAACTGACTCCGAGTACAAGGCTTATCCTTTGGAATAAAATCTTCTCCACATGAAACATAGAAAACATCGTCATCCCTGCAAGAAGTTCATTCTGCTAAATTATGTGTGCTATGAACATAATAGAAAAATAGATTGATTATTGATATAGTTTACTTTACCGAACCATATTAATATCATCAATTTCTCCACCCTGAACATTAAATATCCTTTTAGCAGTAATGTTAAATTTTGAACCAGCTGCTGTTAGCAATTCATCTAATGAACTGTTTACTAAAAATACCTAAAACAAATATATATCATATTATATATCTAAGATTTATTGTAATTTATTAAAATAACCATCTAAATCAATTTTGAATGAAAAACTTTGTTATTAAATGTAACAACATTCGTTCAAACAAAATGATATATAAATTCTATACTACAAGTAAAATTAAATTACATTTCTCATAAATTTATCATCTATAACATAGAAATATTATAAAACAGCAATTCTGTTTATTTTTACAATCCTCTTTTTATACTTATTTTAATTAATAACTATATAAATTTTTTAATAGGTATAAAAATCTTTCATAAAAATTAAATACAAAAAATAAATGGGTTTTAGAAATTATAAGGTTACTTTCTCATATTTTAATTGTTCTTTATTAAAAATTTTATTTAAATATTACCGTCTCCAGTTTAAAAATATATGTATAAATGATATTTATATTTAATATTCATTAATTAACATATTAACGATAATTAACAAAATTTACTAATACATTTAGATACAAATAAAAATATATCTATTTTGTAGATGAAATATTTTATTTAAACAAAAAGAAATTATAAGAATATTAAATATAAAAATCTCCTAAAAAGCTGTCCACGCCAAAAAAGAAAGATAATTTCCAGTATATACTTAAAATTGTGTTTATGTAATAAACATACATTTCTCTAATATCACTATAAGTATATCATGTAATACATAAATTTATATTATTCAAAATAAAATAATATGTAATTTAATTACGATATAAAGCAAAAGTTGAAAAAATATAATGTGAAGGAATTGATTGAAAATGAAAAGTAAACAATTAATCAAAATTTATTATGCATATGAATAAAATCGCAGCCACCTTGCCATTTGAAACATCGGTGCCATTGACAAAAAGTGTTACCCTCTTCATAACTAGAAAGCTGTAAATCTTTTTGTAATAAAAAAGAAGTATTAGCCAGCAATACTAAATAAAATAAAATCACAAGCAAATTGCATTTAACACCGAACAACTTGCCATATTAAAAATGGCTGTAAGATCTGATGTATACATTTTTCAGATGTTAATACCATACAACTAAACGTGAATCATAAATTTCTCATTGAGAAACGCCTTAAGTGTCAAGTTTTGACGCTTTCATAACTGCATATAAAGAAAATTGTAATTTAGATAAAAATTATTACCAGGCTTTGATTATTACATTATAGAAAATCTAAACCATTTTATTTCCTCTTTTTTGATAATTACCAAGAAAAAATTTTAAGATATATCTTTATAATGTTTCGTATCATGTAACAATCTAAGTTATTTATCTCAATTAAATATAATTAATTTTAATTAGATATAAAAAGAAATTGTGATTTATTATTACTGAAAGCGTGCAAATTTAAGTGAGTGTGTATTATACTGTTATCAGAGGAAATTTCCTCTCTGCCGTTATATTCGATTTGATGGAATCTGGGGACTTTAAAATTGTTTCGAATGTCCACAAAACACTGAACACAGACTTCTGTCTGTGGCGTTGAACCACAATTATATAAACAAATTTCAGCATTCATATACCGAAACTTAGGGAAAACCGTCCAAAAATTGAGTCGTTTTTAGTCATGAAAAATCAACATGGAAGGTCAATAAAGTCCGCGTTCATGCAAGACAGACAAAGATGAGTAGAGTGTCTCTGGTTCTGTCTAGGATATTCATATCATGTCACGCGTGTGCAGAATGAGAACCTTCTTGTCTACCATGTTGATTTTTCATAACTACTCACGATTCAATATTCGGGCGGTTTTCCCTAGCGAGTGTCGAGAACTGTCTATATCACTGTGGTGTGTACGGTCGGATGCAAAAGTTTAAAGACTTTAAAGACTTTAAAGTTACTCGTTACTTGCAGCTTACACTATTATAGCTAGCAATACGATTTATACTATGCTGCACTATGTACAAAAATCTACAAAAATTCACAAGCGCATTGTGCTACAATAATTTATAAGCGATCTGTTTTACACATAGTCATATATTAAATCAATTTTAAATTTCGTTTCGGCTTATAAGATATATTTGTAGCTAGGTAAAAATCATCAAAACCAACTTTACATAATCATACCAAAAGCAAACTCACGCGATAACGTGACAATACTAATTTCTTTTACTCTCCCATGTTTGTTACAAAATATTTTATCGACTTCAATATCTACCTTGTTCTATGATACTTGTTATAAATGAAGCTATAGAAAGATTGGTATCACTGATTATTATTCATTTATTCACACAGCTCCAGCATTTAACCTAGACGCGAAGTAAGAAATTATGGCTACGTACTGTTTCACAGGATGATTTCGTCAGTGAAAATGAATGGTTGTTTAACATTCAAGTGAATTATAATCATTTTAAATACTTTATTTATCATGGAGTTGGGTTTACCTAACACGTTATTACCAGGTGATCCACGATTAGTAGATCACATTGTAGGAGAAGTTAAATCTCAAGGAATTTTTGATCAATTTCGTAAAGAATGTATTGCCGATGTTGATACCAAGGTATGCAATATATTTATATATAATATTTAAACAATTGATTCATTATTAAAACTTCATGCAATAATATAACTATTACTATATACATTTTAAACAATATTTTGAAATCATAATATAGTCATTTTTAAAGTAATGTATATATATGGTTTTTACCTACTATATTCAAACATACTATATAATAACAATTTTTCATGCTTATTTGTAAGCATATATATTGTTGGTAATAATTTTTATCGTTTTCATTGCAGCCAGCATATCAAAATTTACGTACAAGAGTAGAAGGATCTGTAAATTCTTTCCTTAGCAAACAATCATGGAAACCAGATTTAAACAAAAATCAGTTGAGAGAAACATTAAGGAAGCATATACATGAAGCTCCTTATTTAGATGCCGGTGTAGAACGCATAGTAGATCAAGTAGTAAATCCAAAAGTATATTCTGTCTTCATGCATCAGATTGAAGATGTAGTATACAAATTTTTAGGAATAGAAAGACCTAAGGCAAAAGAAAAAAATGGTTTGTGTGGCCTTAAAGATTTATTACCCAAAGATTTAGATCCTGTTTCACCAGAGTCTGATAAAAATAGTTTAAAAGATGTATCTTTGGAGTCTATGGATGCAATGGAAGATTTAGAAATAAAAAAAGATATAAAATTTAATGAACAAAAGTCACTAGAAGAAGAAATCTCCAATGAAAAAGGTAAAGATAGTATATCTGAGAATGGACAGGTTTCTTCAGAAGAAAAAGCATTAGATGAAAGTGATAAAATTTTTAATAAGACTGGTAGTATTTTAAATTTAAATACATCTGGAAAATCAGATGATAAAACAGAGGAGGATGAAGAAGACAGTCCCACTTTTGAACCAATTGATATTATGAATCTAAATGAATCTAATAATTCCAATGATTCACATTTATCAGGTATATCAGAATTAACTAGCCATAGATCTAGAAGTCCTGATTTTTGTAACGAATTATCAAGAGACAACTTTGATTATAGTAATCAAGATTCACAACTAAGCAAAGTTTCTTCTGATTCTCGATTATCTATTGTAACTGACTTTGGATCTTCTAATCATGCATCAACTCCAATACATGATCCATTAAAAGATGAAGTCAATAAAGATAGGTATGATGTTAAAAATATTAAAGACAATTTTAAAGCTATCAGAGAATATGAATCCAGTAAAAATAAAAGTAATAAAAATATTTTTGAATTAAATAAAAATAAGGATGTACAAGATGTTAAAGATTCTAAAACTATTAAAAACAATTTATCCTCTAAAGAAAATTCTCGCGATGCTACAGATAGCAGTATAAAAGATAGATATGAATATAAAAATAATAAAGATAAAAGCAGAGACCATGAATCTAAATCAAAATCAAAAGATAAAAATCATGTAAAAGATGGGAAGCATCATAGAGATAGAAGTAGTGACAAAAAAAAAGAAAGGAGTCATAGCAGTTCAAAGTATGACAAATATGATAAAAATAAACCTAAAGATAAAAACGATCAACCAAAAGAAACTATAGATAAAATTAAAGATACAGAAAAGGATACCTACAATAAAACAAAGGAAGATAAAATAAGAGAAACAGACAAGAAAGATAATATTAGTAAAGAAGGAAAAGATCTAAAAGATCTTTACAAAGAAAAGATTAGGGAGCTTAGAGAAAAGAAAGAATTAACAGAAAAAGAAAAATTAAATAAAGACAACAAAGAATCAAAATCAAATAAAGAAAATAAAGACAAAAAGGATTCTCCAAAAGATAAAAAGTTGTATAAGAAAGATCATAAAACTTCCTCCAAAAATTCTTCATCAAGTTCTCATGAAGTGAAAACTATTAAAGCATCTGAAAAAGTTATTGATGGGAAAGAAAAAAGAAATGAATCAAAGGACAGAGATAAGAATAAACGAGATGAAAGACGTACTTCTAAAGATCATATGAAGTCTAAAAATCATATCAGTATGAAATCAGACCCACCAGAAAAATTAGATAAACAGGATGCAAAGAAATTTATAAAAAATGAAAAAGAAGAAAAGATTGACAAACCTGAAGTAAGAAAAGATGTTAAGTTAAATAATGAAAAGGTAAATGGTAAAAAGGATGCTAAAAATCACACGCAAAGTAAAAGTTCAACACGAAATGAGAAATTAGATAGCAAGAAAGATAATAAAAGTGATTCCCAACATAAAGACAAAAGGCGAAGAGAAGAGAAAAAGTCCAAGTCAAAAGATGACCATTCTAGTTTAAGAAGGAATTCTAATGATCGACGTTCTACAGATAGAGATGGTTCAAATGGGTCAAGTAGCAAAAGTTCACAGTCTAGTAATTCTGGATCTAACATTGCAAATAATAAGTCAAACACATCAACTTTTTCTAAAGAAACAAATCATATGAGTAATTCAGGCAGTGAAACATCAGACAATGTTGAAGAATCACATCCAAGTGATCTAAAGTTATCATTTGAACAACAAAGTTATAAATTGGATAAAGCAACAGAATTACATACAGAATACAAAATTGACAACACTAATAATCATGAAATACATATTAAACAAGAATTAGAATTTAATGACATTAACTTGCCCCTAAAAAAACGAGCATTGTTAGGAGAGGACTATAACATTTCAGGAGAAATGAAAGTAAAGAAACCAAAATTTGCAAAAAATATACATGAAGCTAAAAAATTAATGAAAATTAGGAAACAGATAGAGAAACAGAAACTTAAAGAAAATAAAAAGTTAGAGAAAAAACTTAGTGAAAAAATAGAACAACCAATTCAAACAAATACCATAAATAATGATAATGTTGAAAGTATGCCAGATGAAGAACGTGTTCAAATAATAGAAATACCAGATGAAGAGTATGAAGAGCCATATCCTGAGAAATATACTAATTTAACATTAGAAGAAAGATCAATAATGATGTTACAAACTGAAGCTGGTGCAAAAGATTTGTTGGAGACACATTCTAATCTAAAATTGAAATTGTCAGACATGGAACTGTGTATAAAAAAATCATTAAGTGAAACACTTCCCAATAAAATAGAAAAGGAATCTATCCAACCACTGAGTTCAAATATTCAAAAAACATTGTCTGATAAGAAAGGAGTTGAAAATTCACAAAATAAAGAATCATTGTCTTCTAGCATAGAAGAAGCAGACAATATGATAAAGGCAGAAGAAATAGATAATTCTGTAGACATATATCCTAAAAAGGAAACACAACAAGAAACCAGTGTATCTGAATTAAAAATACATATAGTACCTCAAGAACCAAACCATTTTAGTACTGATACTAATAAAAAAGATGTAAGCAAGAAAAAAGAGCAATTACAATTAAGTAATATAAATACACATAACATGACTTGTTCAAACAATAATAAAAGTATAGAGATACCTACAACATCAAAATTTAGAGATGAAGATATTTCTCAGGATGCTCAAAATAGTAGTCTTTCTAATGTAAATAGCTGTATAATTAATAGAGATTGCATTATAAAACCTAAAGAGCAACCAGAGGCAATAGAATCAACATCAATGGAAACTGAAGATAATGAAGATTGTCGTTACTTCAAAGCAGATAATGAAAAATCAGAAAAATTTTCTAGTTTCTTAGAATCATTGGAATTGATAGAAAACAGTTCTTTAGAAGACATAATAGAGAGTTTAGGAGGTCAAGTTGTATCTTCAATGCCAAAAGCTATGGCACCACCTTTACCAAAACGCAAACATTCGTCTAGCCCATTAACAGATATATTATTAAATAATTCAAATAATAATAACGATAGCCATAAAAAAGGACTAAGTCTACCTAATGAAGAAGCATTAAGTAATATAAAAAAGAGAAAACTGGTACCTAAGAAGCAACGGCTTCAACCAAACATATGTGCTCCACAAGGACTTTTAAATGGGGAAAATTTTGTTATGCCTTTAAGTCCAGAAAGTGATGTATCGGCAACAAGTGAAAAAATACCCTCTTCAAATCTGATTAAAGAAGACAAAGGGTATGTTGAATAATTATTTCTTTTTCATTTTTACTTATTTTTTTAACCCCTTAATGCTTTTCTCAAATTCACCATTATAAAATGCACAAATTTTTCATTTATTCATTTTATGTGGATATGAAAACATATGTTCTGCATTTTTAAAGATATCATTATAAAAAGTAAAGAATTGTACTCAACATGCCTGATTATACAATGATTATATATTTTCTGTACTATTTTTCTGTATAATATGGTAATAATTCAACAATGACACAATAATAATCATAGAAAGAATAAAATGTAACAATAAAACCAATAAAATAAAATTTTAAACTATCAAAAAGAGAACATAAGGAAGAATTTTAATCATTCAAAAGCTGAAAAAATAGACATATATATAATAAGACATACCACTTTAAAGTCGTGGATATTGTTATCTTTTATTCATTTAATATATGTATAAAAGAAAGCAATTAGTAAAGCAACATACAATATAATTTATAAATAGCATAAAATGTTACAGTTTCAATTTTATCCGTGGTTAGATTGAACATCAAGCGGTGGGCATATTGGCTTAGCTCATGAATTGGACATGTTCATATATGTCACGGACGTGAGCGTCAAGGGGTTAATATGGGGAAGAATGTTAAAACTGGAGTTTTTTTTTATAAACTTCTAGATAAATATTTTATTTTTATAAGTATATGTAAAAAATTAAAAATCTTATATTTATTATAAATTTGTTTAAGGTCTCTATTTATGAAAAAAACAAGTTACCTAGAAGCTATTGAGATATCAAATACCAACAAATTATATATAACATACAATGTAAAAAGTTAAATCTACATATTTTTTGTAATGTTAAAAAATTACATTTAAAATATGGATGTATCTTCATTAATCATACTATAATTAGTTTGTTATGTAATTGCAGCCGGCATAGAAGCAGTCAACGTTATTCAAGTGATGACTTATACAAACCACGTCCATTATTTTCAAGTTCTTCTCGTAGAAGTAGGAGATCTAATCAGGTATAGCTAGTAGTTCATAGTCTCAGATGTTGAATTATTTTACTTTATATAATACAAAACAGAAATCCTAGTTGTTGATTCTAGTAATACACCCTATATTATATTTGAATCAAATATTTTTAAACTTTAATTAATGTAAGATACTGATGTGACCAAGGAAAAATTTGTGAACTATTATACTTATAATATATTTAAAATTTATTCTAAAAATTTAGTCATATCTTTTATGCAAGATATTTAAGTCAATTTATTTAATGTTTCTTTAAGTATGTGTTAAATTAGAGAAATTTGAATGTTTTCTATAGATTGGCATTCTTTACATATATTGTAAATTTGAAAAAAAAAATCTGCATTACATCTAAATAGAAAGAATACTAAATATATTTTAAGGAATTCTTACATAATGTTATAATTTGAATAAGAATTACTTATGTAAAATTATTAAATCTAACACAGTATTAACAAAGAAAAATATGCATTTCAAAATATTTTTGAAATAAACGCAAAGATCTTTTAAGAACATTTATTTAATAAATAATCAAGTATACAATACTTCTAAAAATTCAGAAAAACGTAAACAATGTGAAATACGTATATGAATTGAATTGAAAATTGTTGCAAAAATTTATTTTTTCAAGAATATATATAAATTTTTGTGAATATGTATGTTTAAGTTACATTTGAAATTATATTAAGTACTACATTTGAATAACTCTTGTTTATAAAAAAAAAAGATAGTTAATATTTTTTCATATTACTTATATAAAAGTTATTGTATAAAATTCAACTTCTTATAAAAAATACACAAATGCGTAATTAATAGTGTGCAATTTTCGTTGATAAACAATACATTACATTAAAAAAATACATGATATATTTATAGGACTACAAGTTAGGTAATTATTGTATACATATTATTTAAAACAAACACATTATTCATAATATAAGTTTTGTGTATGCTTATAAGAAATTTTATAGTGTAATTTTCTTTTAAGTTACTATTCGCTGAAGTGTACATGTTGATAAAGAATGTGTAAGAATAGTGCAAGCCTGATAAGATTAAAGGGAAAAAATTGTTAGTATTTTTGAGCAATTATTTTAGAGAATAATGTATGATTCAAAATATAACAATATTGTTTGTTTCTTGACATATTCTATTGGTAAATATATTGCACTTTAATTTAGCGAAAGCGTTAGTAATTAAAACCAATTTTTCTGTGATGTTAAAAGAAGATAGGCTATAGTTTCTATGAACTTTTTTCTTTTTTTTTAAATATGAAACAACAGCAACGAGAAAATTGCAATGCAGGGGAACGATTAATTGCACACTATCTCACTTCCAACTCAATACTTAAAGATTGTAATATTAAATTTTTACGAAGAATGTTATATTTATTAATAAGCATGTTCTTTATTCTGTACATGCATAAGTTTGTAAAAATATGTATATAAAATAGAAGTAGATTACACTTTATTACTGTGAAAATATTGTAGAATATTTTTTCCAACTTTTTAAAATATTTATTGCTATATGTAATATAGTAACTAACAATTTATAAAACCCATTATTACTATAATTGCTTTAAAATAAAATGACTTTTTGTATACATGTTAAACAATCTATAAATATTTAAATCCTACCTTTAATTTTATATATTTAAATAAACAGTTCTACTACATTGTATGATATATTTAAACTGTAATTTTCTTAATTAGGAGTAATGCTATAATTTCCTTAATTAATTATGTAAAAAGCGATTTCATTTTAAACGTTGCAGATAATAAGGTCAAAATAAAATTGTGTATAATTGCGTGGTTATGTCGATGGTAGTATAGAATGTTTAACTACAAAGAAATATACCGTACAAAATATGAAGTTAGCGGTCGAACAATTAAATTATATATTGAAGAAATTTCAGTTACATCTGTTGAATTAGCCTGTTTTTTCTTTCAACTCAAGGAAAACTATATATATCGATCGACCTTGTTATTTAATCATACTTGATATAAATATGCAATACGAGCAAAGACCCGTATGTATTATTCAAAACATTATATCATAAGTTGTATTTTTACATATACAAAAAAAAAACAAGTTAATATAATTGACTCGATTGAATCGTCTTGGAAAGTACTGCAACGTGTAAAGTATTGCACGCGATAGTTCGTAATCACGATATTTTCTATAAATAGAATATGTGAATAGTTTGTCATACGGTGCGTAACACGATCTTATACGTGTTTTTACAACACGTGCATTGTCTAGAGTGTTATAGAACTGCCTGTAGAATGTTGTTATAAAGCACGAATTCAAAGCAAACACTAAATTTTTCAATGACATTGATTATTTACCTTTACTTTGTGACATTAGCTCTTATATTGAATTTTATAACATTAAACGAAGACAAATGTTGATTCTTTAACAAAATATAAATGTAATTGATATAAAAAATGTAAGTTATAAAACATAATTGTTGTTTAAAATATGCATTAATATAATATAAAACGTATAAGTATTAAGTAGTAATATTTTCAAAATGAACATCACCAAAAAATGAATATTTTCTTTTAAATAAACATTTATATTGATTTCTAATATATGTTAGTTATATTTTAAAAGGAATAGAATAGAATAGAGAACCCTTAAAATTTGTAATCAAGTGCACTACCTAAGGTGAAATGCTAAGCATCTGAAATAACTTTTACCGAATATGTAAGAAACAGTATATATATGTACAAGCATGAATAGCATGCTTGTAACAGTATCAGACTACTTAATAAGCTGCTACTGCGTAGCATACTACACGCACCAACCACGTGGTTGAATACGACGCATGCGCGACACGTGCACGAACACCTAACCTCACCGAACAAACGTATGACGACTCCATATAACCGTATTGCGAAGAATGCCAGTATGTATCGAGTTCCGTAACGATTCGAATAAACAACCAGACATAAACGCCATGTGCCCCTGTATTTCATGAAAGTAGTGTAAGCAAGTAGAATAATTTATTTGCGGCACGAATACCTGGAGGGGACTATACATTGTAAATTTGCCTGTCGGGGTAGTAGCCTTTTCAATTCCAATACGGTTCCATTAAGACACGATCAACGAGTACGATTACGTCTCATCATTTTTAAAGAACGAACGTATTCTCATATCCTACCAAATGAACGTTTCGGCGATTCCAAGGCAAATGCTACTACATAAACGGTAAACTCGGCATTAGTTATTGCCGAAAACGTGTTGTCTGCTTTCACAGAGTGCATATAGAATTTGCGGCATTTTAAAAGGCGTCAACTAAAATTTCGTGGAACGTCTTCAAAAAATATGAATGCGGAAGTTTATGAGACCTTGCCTACATCTTCTGTAGCTGTACACATGACAGCAGGTGCATTCGCCGGAATTATGGAACATTGTGTGATGTATCCACTTGACAGTGTTAAGGTAATAGCTTTATTTCTCGCACATTTTTTCTTCAGTACTTTACATAACCTTAACTATCATCTCACGGTATTTCATTTCCGCCGTATTCTAATAAAGCTCAATGACATTTAATATCGTGACAATGCAAGTCGCACACTCTTTGAATAGTAATAAATGTGATTTTCGAAAACAGTTCTTTGGATTTTACCATTTTCTTCGTCGAAATCTAAAAATCAAGTTTTATGTTATGTGATCGTCGCAATCTTAAGTAAATAGTGAAGTACTTAAATTTTCGAGATAAATACAATTAATCTTCATGAGATATTAACATTTCACCGTATAATTTCGTGTTTTATATCACAACTACAAAATTATTGTGCAATCAGTTTAAGCAATATAATTTCATAATTATTTCCAGGTACCAATTCTTAGAATTTACAAACGACTGAATTAATCACCAAATGATTTAGCATTAATGTTCTGTAATAATTGTTTACTATTTTTCAATGCTTATTAAAATAGCAAGTATATGATTTATTATGTCACAAAACATTGCTGATACCATATATTTAGCCATTTACATAATTAAATAATGATGAAATTATATATGTTAACTGATAATGATGAATAAAACAGATTTTGTGTAATAAAAAATAAACTCTCTACTCTCTACTTAATTATTTTTAATTCGCTCATAAATGTACAAGTATTATTTTTTCATGATCCCTCTTTATTATTACAATATATAATTGAACTCTTTTATTATATTCAAAAACTTGTGTTTTAATATTTAGTTTATAATTAATAAAAATATAACATTTTATAAAGTAATTTTTTTTTAAATATAAAGACAATTTCAGTATTTGATTTTTATATTATGTTATATTGGAATATATATAAACACACGCAATTTATTAAATGTTAAATGATCAAATGTATATAGACAATATCCAAACCATTCTGTTTGTATTTTCTTAATACTGCAAAAGATTTATTGTTTGACAACATGAAATGATTAAATAGAACATGAGATTCAAATATTCATTACATAACACATTTCTTAGTTCTGTTACAGTAGGTTCTATTTTTGGATTTCTTTTCAACCTACAACCTATATTAGTAGTTACTTTCACATCTAATTGTTAGAAAATGTACTTGCAATGAAATGTAGATATAAAGTAGCATGAAAATTTATTTCATATACACAATGTATCTCTCCTTAAAGTTTAATGAGCTATTCTATATGTTCCATGTATTATTTAGAAAATAATAAATATGTGCATTATTATCTGTTATTTTCATTTATTATTTTCATTTATTATTATTTTACATTTTTAATGACAAAGATATAATGATTAAAAAGGTCAGTAAAAAATAATCATATCTCTAAATAATTGCAAGACATGGTTTTAAAGCTATCATAATACTTTCATATCTTTTTCCATCATCAAGTAATTATTCTAGAATATTAAAAATGTAATAGAGGTTGACTAGTTTCAGTTTTTTGTATGTTATTATAGTCTGAATATTTTTATATATATTCGTATAAAATCAATATTTTAAATTAGTTATGAGAAGTAATATTTACTTGTATTAAGCAAATAAATAAATTTATTTACATGGATGTTTATCTTATTTTATTTTTTATCTTATTTATATTTAGACAAGAATGCAAGCATTAACACCAAGTTCAGGAGGAGGTGGAGGAGGTGGAGTAGGAACAGTTCTGACTAGAATGGTACAACAAGAAGGTTTTCTGAGACCAATTCGTGGTATGAGTGTAATGGTTGTAGGAGCTGGTCCTGCACATGCATTATATTTTTCGTGTTATGAATTTATTAGAAACAAACTCTTGAGTTCAAGAACAAATCCTAAATTAAATTTAGCTGCATATGGAACCGCTGGTTGTGTGGCAACACTTCTTCACGATGGTATAATGAATCCAGCAGAAGGTAAACCATCTTACAATTAGCAAATAAATAAATTATTTATTTATTATATAATTTAACTGTTATACATTGTATATATATTTTAAAGCAAATAAAATTTTGTTTGGGGGGGGGGGGAAGAAACACAACAAGCTACATATGATTCATAATTTCTAGAATTTTATTCAATGAAGAATAAAATTATCTTATTCCAGTGGTTAAACAGCGATTACAAATGTATAACTCCCCTTATCGAAATGTTATGACATGTATAACAAATATATACCAAAAAGAAGGTGCATATGCATTTTATAGGAGTTATACAACACAGTTAGCTATGAATGTGCCTTTTCAAATGATTCACTTCACGACATATGAAATTGCACAAGTTTTCACGAATCCTGACCACACATATAATCCAATTGCACATATGGTATCAGGTAAATATATATTTTTAAAAGAAAGTATTTTATTTCATTACATTTGAAATTTTAAAAATGAATTATATAAATTACAGGTGCATTAGCAGGAGCTGTTGCTGCTGCAGTCACAACACCTTTAGATGTTTGTAAAACGCTTCTAAATACACAGAGTGGAGTCCAGGTTCAAGGCATGATAGACGCTATTAAAACAATTTATAGATACGGGGGTTTACGTGGTTATTTTCGTGGTTTGAATGCTCGTGTCCTTTATCAAATGCCAGCAACCACTATTTGTTGGTCAACGTAAGTATACGTTGTAAATATAACGTTATAAAATATAATAATGATTATATATATTATTTCTACAATATTATTTGAAATAGATTATTATTCAAATTAATATAGTAGTCATAACTATAAAAGATTAAGTGTCTGAATTGAATTGAACATCTAGATTATTTACTCTACCATTAATGGTAAGAAAAAATGATTAAGAAAATCGTTTAAATCGTTTCAAGCCATGCATTTTGTGATAATAATAGAAATGTCACCAATGTCAATTAAAGGGTATTCTAAGTTATTGATATTTTTTGTGTATATTAACAGTTGTTTTTTATAATGTGATGATGCAGTTGGTAAAGCTAATTAAATGACCTATAATGTTATAATTTTGATATGATCTTGAGAAATATAAATGAATCTAATGGTGAATAATGCATTATGCGTATTTAATTCTCGGCTGTTATAAGTCCATTCTCAAAAACGCTTTATATACTAAATTCTATGAGATTACAATATTTCAAGACCAGTAAAATCCAATTGATTAGATTAGATTACTATTAGGGGCATAATGTATTGTTAGAACAAAGGAGTAAAAATAAATATGGTATTGAATCATGATAAATATTAAAAACAAATAAAATAAGCTGATTTATTATGTTTATTATATTGTTCCAATATAAATTTCTTTTCCTTCTTCAAAATTATGATATCACAGATCACTGAATTCATCTTGATGTTGAGTACAACATTAAAGAAAGAAAGTATTAATGACCTTGAAATAATCTTTAAGGTCGCCTTGAGGAGATTTTAAACTTCTCTGACTTATTTTTCTTTAATTTTAACATTAGCAAAAATAATTTAGATGTTCTATTTAAATATGACACCTTGTATAGCATATAGGATATCAAAGATAAGACATTTTTTATGAATCATTTAGATACGAATTTTTCAAATATGTATTACATAAAAAACAAGACGATGGATATCGCGGACCGGAAGTTGACAATGACTATGCAAGTGGCATTAATCAGATTCAAGGTACTTCTAGGTCTAGTCGTTTCCAAGATATGAGTGTATACCTCAACAACAATGCTCCAGCTTCAGTGTTACTTGATGTGACTACAAGATAGGTATTTTTGAATCTTTTATCCACACCACATTGAGAAACTATTGGATGGTGAATAAAATATCTGTTTTTTCGTATTTGGAGAGTTTATCAAGAATATTTCGTTAATTCATCTGTTGCTACGGTATTATTACATATGTATAATAATTCATAACGAATGAGTACATGTACAAGTAAAAATCCATTTTGAGCCAAGTGCAGGACGCAGGCCCAACGGAATAAGATAAATGTATCAGAAAATTTCTTACGTTAGTTCTTAGTGTATGACTGTTTTAAATAATATATATCAACTACATTATGATGACTCCATTTTTTAATATGTCAAAGTAAAGAACAAGTAAGAATTTTGACGTTACCAAGCAATTAAAACATTATCAATTAATAGCAAATATAAAATAATGAATTATGTATAAAAGAATATTTCGTTTTTCTTGATACTATAAAATAGAAATTTTTACTGTATATTACGTTCTATTGAACTAAATAACTAGCAATGTATTACTTTAAAAAAAAATAATGAAATGAAATTATTAATTAGCAATATTATTTGAATGATAAAATATTGATGCTAGTATAGATGACTGCTGTCTGGTGTACAGAGATAATTAAACATGCTATCATCTATCCTACTGTTCATATGGAGTAACGAAAAGTTTATTATGTAAATTAGAAAATTGAATTTATTTTATAAATATAAATGTAACAATTTTATCGATAAATTATGTGTAAACTATATTCAATTTATTTATGAAATGATTTATATATTTTTGTTATGAAGTAATTTGCATTATAGCTTATTCGTGTGAATGAATTCTGGCGATCGTAAAGTACGTGATATGTAAAAAAACTTGAAATGTTACAATAATGATCTATTAAAGTGAGTCATACGTAATTTTTAATCAAAAGAATATACATGTATTTTGGATAGAAAAAGATTGTTGAAAATATTTCACTTAAATGCAGTAAAGTTATATTGATTGGTACGAACATTTTTAGATACATTAAGTTTGAGAAGTATGCTCCACTTGAATAGTGAATTAGATTATATAGCATATTTAATATTGTACTATATGTTTAAGTTACAAGAAAACAGTGGGATGCATGGAAAAGTGATTAGTGAGAAATGTGTGTAGCATAATCAAGTGGGTATATTTGAAATACGACTTAAAAATTTTTAATTGGAAACCACATATACTTTGAAAGAAAAGATACGAAATTTTAGTATTCGATATTTATATGAAATAATAACGCAGGTTCTAAGTTTAGATAAAATGTAAGTTTATAAAAACTTATCAATTACGGAATGAAATGTTAGATAAGTCTTGCGTAAAGGTACAGAAAAACTTAGATTATTTTGTAGAACAGTGTAGATAAGTTAATATTACACGCGTATGTACAGTATAAAGAAACAAGTTAGGAAGAAAGAAAACGGCAACGTTATTGTGCGATAAGTACAATTCGCCTTGATTATACAAGTACAAATTAAGAATTGCTCCTTAGTCAGTTTGTAATATAAACAACAGTGCATCTAAACGTTATAATATAACATAATATTGCTTCCTATGGCTGTGATTACTGGGTCATTTGATGTTGACTTTAAGAGGGAGTAATATCATATGAAAACTCATACTTCACGCCATATTTATTTATTCTTATTCATCGTTACCGATATATCATTATTTGACGTCATAAAATGTCACTGATTCTTATGTACGCAAATATATATATTTTTTATGATAAAATCTTTTTTCAAACAAAGGAAAAAGGTATTTAAATTATTTTTATGGTGCGAAGATATGATTTTTGACAAGAATAAAATTTACAATACAATTTGGTAGGTACATTAATTTATTCACGTAAACATATTATACATATACACGTTGTATGTATAAAATACTAATGTACCGAATGAATAAGCATTTTACATTATTTATTATTATTAGTATGTGTTCATGTGATATCCGGTGTTTAATGAATCTATACGTACATATATCTTGTGTTTAGAGTAATCTTCAATCTCCCAAATTTAATTATCGCGCAAAATTAATTGTATATTCTTTTTAATTGTTTAAATAAATATTCACGTTGTAAAGAGCAAAAATTACTATTAGCCGCTCAATTTTTACTATTATCTTCAAAATTAAATTTTACATATATTTGCGGCGATCATGATGATCAATCGATTTTCATGGACTATTTACCTGAAAAATTAATGAGCAAGTTACTCATACATTTTTTAAAAATTAATATTCGTAATATACATATAACATTATTTATCTGTTAAATTTACTAATTTTTTTATCACTTTATATGTAAAATAATGCTCCCACTGATATTATTGCATAAGTTAATAATGTTAGCGCACTAAAAGGTAATTGAATGACATACAGTAAAACGTATTACATGTAATAATGATGTAAATAAAATGATTCTGTAAGATATAAAAACAAGTCATGGAAATATTTCTCTTGCCTATTGCATTAATGAGAGAAACATCAGAATATCGAGATGATATGTAATCTTATTTCAGAGTTATGCTATGTTGAAAATTCTTTATAAATGTAGCTTTTTCTTAAATCAATGGGCGTATATTCAAATTTTAGTCACTCTTTTGTATAAACTACTAAGCACGTAACAAAATTAAAATATGTCAACCAGAGGAGGAATCTGTGATGCTCGTTGCCAAGCATTTCACACTGCAATGATACAAAAAGAAAAAAACACACGTATTAGATGGTTTTTGAAGAATCAACACAAATTATTAGATCATTTGAGAAAAACGAAGGAAATTAAACTTCCGTCAAAATATGAACCAGAAAAACAACCAGTCGTGGATATTGTATATAATTGTGTTATATTTAATAATAATTACCCATATATAATGTACAGTGAAAGTTAGATGAGATTTTCTGTTTTATAGATACATTTAAAACCCTTACCAAATTGGAGACCTCTCGAACCTGATGGTTCTATCAATATGAACATAACGAAACCCATTGATCCGCAAGTAAGAACTATTCTGTATGAAGACGCCCCGAGTTTTATTAACGCTGAAAATTATATTTCTGAAAGGTTTTACACATAATAATAATTTCTTGTAAATATAATAAAAAAAAGATGATTGCCTAAAATCGTACTTAAATAAAAAATATTGATGTTGCATTTCTTTCAGTATTATATCGGTATTCTTCTTAATTTTGATTTCTTACATTGAAAATATATATTAGCAAAATCGATATTTTGTGCTAACATCCTCATTGATTATTTTAGAGTAAAAGACATTCCTGAAAATCGCTATTACTATCCGGATTGCACAAGTTGGATATACGGATGGCGCTTAACAGATTATCCACCTATTCCACGAAGTAAAGTTGGGCAAACAAATGTTATGATTCGTGAATTTTATCATTCAAAAATATCGAGCCTTCACAGGGATCCAGAATGGTATCGTTCTTCGAGAAGAATAACATTTATATGTGATGATAAAATGAATTAATTTCCTATTAGACGGAAATTTAATCAGGTACCCTTTTACTTCAGTGTTTTGTGAAAATTTTTGTAAGTGAACGTTTTCCTTTATGGTCTACGATTAACTATGATTCATTAATTGTTGTCTTTTTATTTACTTCTAGTTTTTATAAATAATAAACAATTTTCTTTCGTTGATATTACGTAAATATTTCCCATATACAAAATATTAATATCCTAAATTTCACATTTTTCTGTATGTTTTGAATATTTCTTTATGGTATTTACTTTTTTTTATATATTTTTATGTTCATTTCATCAAATACTAAATATTACAGTCCATACTTTAAGTTTGCATTTGTTGTATTTTTAGAGGAAACAATACATATTTAATCAACAATATTTTACGTTTGACGATACTTCTATAATAGAGCAGTTTGTACATCTCATACGCTGTTTTTTTCGTAAATCGTATTTTTTACGATTCTTTCCTCTAAGCTAAACAGCTGTATTTTTCCATTGTTTAAATAAGATGATATATAAAGTAATAAAGATTTTGCTAAATTTGTTAAGATCTATTAAACAAAAGATATTTATTATATTGCCTTATTTAAAAAACCGAGAGGAGGAAATTATAGAAATCCCATTGCTCCAATAAATCTCTTAAAAGAAAAAATGTATCTATTTATAACAATTTACGAAAAAGTAGCTTGTAAGATTTATATCAGAGCGTTCTTTGTGTGTATCATATTTAACGACTACAGCTTTATAATCTTTTCTGTTTTTCTACTATCTTCCCATTTCTTCCTTTTTTTTTCTTTATCCTTATCTGAGTTAATCAAATGTTGTAATCATAACGGTAATAGATAGTCTGCTTGGCTCGGTATAGCATGAAACACAAAATTAATAAACTTCTGAAAATGTTTAGTAACTTTACAAAGCTCTTCGCCCAATAATTTCTTCTCCATATGACAATCGACAATTTCTTTTTTCATGATGGTAATTATATCTTTTAAGCGGACCATTAATTCATAAAATTCATTGATTTGTTGCTGTATTAAAGCATAATTTCCTATGAAATATTCCTTCTCATATAATAAGCGAAATTCGAATAATTCCGTTACCTGAAAGTATTCATGCATGATATGTTTCTCTTTATTACTTCGTAATCGTTCCACACAGAGGATATAGATTAAATCTGCGGCATTTTGTACTTCAAACTGATGTCTCTGAATATGTAAATCTCTGCTCATCTTCTCTTTAAGCTCCTGCATTTCTTTGTTTAATTTCACATGCTGCTCCCTGTATGAATTTTAATTTAAATTACTTATGTAAATGCAATGTTCAGAGATGCGCAGTTATGAACCTCATTATCTGATTAAAATCGGCAATTATATCGTTCCTTTTGGCGTAAAACAGCTTTTCAAATTCTTTGTACAACGATAGGACAACGTGAGTCATTTCCGCGCGCATTTTTTGCGTCACTTCGTTGGTCACGTTTATTCGTTCTTGTACAACTGCTTTTTGAGTGTTCTTAGCACATTCTGCGGCTGCTTTAGACCATTCTCCCTGAGAAGTAAATTCGTTGTTTTTTTTTTCCGTAGACTCACATAACTTTTAAACTGCATTATATGTTTGTACGTATATTCACTTCTCATTAGACTTTTTTCAATAGAGTATTTTCAACAGCATATTTTTCACGATCGAGAATATACGAATGCTGTCCAAAAAATGCTTTTTGATAAAAATCGATATTTTTAGTTTTTCATTATTAAAAGTAACTATGATGTTAATTTATACAATAATAGCTAACAATTCCATTCCAGCTAGATAAAGAAAATATTTGATAATTCTCGTACTCAACATTCTTGGATATAAAATTATAAATATAGTATATAAAATTTATACGGAAGAAATATAAAAAGTAATGCAAAACATTACTTCAAGTTGTTTCTGTAACTCGCGCCGAATAGTTTCAATATAATTTTCGTATTTTTCATGCAACTGTTGAACGTGCAGCTCAGCTTCTTGCCTTTTTTTCGCTTGATACATATAAAACTTCTCTCGCGATTGCCTCTCTATTTTGTCCTTTAGATTTTCTTCAATTTCCTTTTTCATACGTCCTAAGAGAGCTTCGCCAATTTCTAATTATTTTATTTAAGATTACAATTATATATAACATTTTGAATATTGCTATGTTATCTAATATATTTTGATATATATTCATCTATATATATATATATATATATATATATATATATATATATATATATACTACAATGTTACCTAATATATTTTGGTGCACGAATGCTTTTACGATTTGATAATCTGTTGACGGTATGAATTTGGTTTTGGGTAAATGATGGTCAGATGGAATTGGAAAGCATGCTTTTGATGTTTTTGATGGTGTCAATACATCCATCAACTTTATCGTATCATGATGAGCATAATTGAAAAACACCTGTGCCAAAGATGGACCAAGACAAGCGCGAACTACTGACGGAGGTGGAACATCGTTGTTCGAACACGGCTTCACATTACACTTTGAACTTGTTTGATCTGTAACAATTTCATTTTCTCTCATCTATTTAAAGATGCAGTAGCAATGTAATAAATATGTTAATATTCCAACTTACGCATGACTTTTGTATTTAAAATATATTGTAATATACGAGAAATTTATAAAGAGATTAATTTTATAAAGGAATTAACCTTTGCAAGTTGATATTTTTAACTGAATGACAAATGATTAATGGAATAAAAAAACAAACGAACGAATAATTTATCTCAACTAGAAATATTATGAAATTTAGAATATTCGACGATAATATATACTATATAACAATCTATATATATATATATATAAAATTTGAAAAAATACAAATTCTATACAGTTTATATTTATACAATTTATATATATACATAATATTTAATTTAATTTAATGTAAAAGTATAATGCATACAATATTTTATTCTTAATCAATAAAAACTTTTATCTTAAATTTTGTTTTATATACTTTTTGATAAGATCGTATCAATACATTTTAAAACAAGAGTTTTGAATAAGTTAAAATTAAGAAACTTTACATTTAAGAAATCCATTTTTAAGACTTGAATTTGTCAAAATATAATGCAACTGTAGAACAATCACATTTTAGAAATTAAAAGGGGGAAGAATTTCAAGTGCGACAACTGTTATACACTAGATTGTATAGTTATGCATATTATAGTTTTTATAACTATAAGAAGGAAATAATACCCTTATATCAAGAACAACTAGAAAATAATAGCATAAGTATACATTTTGATATTAATACACAAAACTTGTTGTTCAAACTAATGAAATTTATCATTTTTTATCAAATATAATATTATATTAATTGCAATATCTACTCTGTTAAAAACAATGACAATGAGAAAATTAAATATGATTTAATTGATTCGATGAAAATTGAAAATTCAAAAAAATGATCCTTTGGAGAAATTTGTATATTTCAACTAGTTTTGTGTATTTTAACTATGTACGAATAGATTTTTATTTGATCGATTTCGTAATTTATAGTTCTAAATGTAAAAATTATCTGATCTTCCAAATCATGTTAAGTTCGTATATTTATGGTCATTGTTACATAAAAAGTAGACAATGTATATAACTTTTGAAGGTAAATGATGAAAATTAATACTGTGAATAAATTAAAATGAAAAATATAGTAGCGATTTATCCTCTATATTAGTCTACATCACGATTGTACAAACAGGTCTCGACACTTGCTAGGGAAAACCGTCCGAAAATTAAGTCGTAACTAGTCGTGAGAAGTCAACATGGAATATAACAAAGTTCGCGTTCTTACGAGACAGACAGAGATGAGTAGAATGTCTCAGTCTCTTTCTGAGACATTCATAACATAGCACACATGCGCAGAATCGAAACCCTTCTTGTCTTCCATGTTGGTTTCTCACGACTCAATTTTCGTACGGTTTCTTCTATGTTTCCGGTATTGAGTGTTAAGAATGTGGTTTGTATGGCAGCGTTTGCCTATCTGTTTTATTAACAAAGGTGTCGCCACCTAGTTTAACCTTTTCTGTTCTAGTACATGAGGTTTACATTTTATATGCGGTAAATTATAGAATATGAAAATAAATATAATTAGTTATAAAAATGATACCAGTTATAAACCTTGTCACAGAACAATTAAAACGGCGAAATAATTTTATAGTGTCATCAGTTTTAAGGTGTTTTATTATTTCATTATACTTGAAATTGTCTCAATTGTATTTGGTAGAATTTTAGTAATTACATTAATTTATTTTATAAATATGATTTTTAGACAGTTAGGTTCTAGAGTTAAATTTACCCAAAGTATAAGAAATAAACAAAGCAAAGGCAATACGCAGTCTATAAATACTTTATTTAAACCAGTTCTTGTAAAGAAAGATTCAGATACTGCAAGTGTTGGAATTGAATTATGTGGTACCTTAAACAAACGTAAAATTATACAAATTTTATGTGATTTTGCAAATACTGAATCGATTAAAGAGCTAGGTGCAAAATACGGATTAGATGGTAATCTTTTTGTTATCTGTATATCATGTGATAAAATATTAATTCTGTAAAATTTTTTGTTCTTAATTACCCAATCATTTGTAGATGTAATTTTTACCTCAGCTATGGGAAATTTTCGGAAACATTGTATAGAATCTGACAAATTACCTGCAGATCTTCATATTATTCTGAGTGACATTATACAAGGCTCTGGAAATATTACAGATATATTTCCATACTTTTTGAACCATGCAAAACAAATGTATCCACATATTGACTGTTTAGATGAATTGAGAAAAATCAGTGATTTACGAAATCCACTTTATTGGTAGTTATTAATATAACTTATAAAATTTAAAAAGGCTGGTACGTGAAGAAAGTATTTTAATTATTATTATTCTAGGTATCCTATAGCTAGGTCTAAGAAAAGAAGAATTATATTTCATGCTGGACCTACAAATAGTGGTAAAACGTATCATGCGTTAGAAAGATTTATCTCAGCAAAGAGCGGTGTTTATTGTGGACCTTTAAAGTTATTAGCTAATGAAGTTTTTAATAAATGTAACTCCAGAGTTAGTATGAAAAATAATCGTTTTATTTTTTTGTTACTTATTTTATTAAATATGAATAAATTTAGGGTACACCATGTGATCTAATAACAGGAGAAGAACACAGATATGCAAAGAATGTAACATGTCCTGCAAACCACGTATCATGTTCTGTAGAAATGGCAAATATACAAAATGTTTGTAAGTAAATTTAATTAATAATCTTCAATTTGTACAATATTATTACCTTTTATATTTAATTATTTATTTATATAATTTTATCAAATAATTTAAACAAAAAATACTTTAATAATTTTTACAGATGAAGTAGCTGTAATTGATGAAATTCAACTAATACGTGATCCAGGTAGAGGATGGGCATGGACAAGGGCTCTTCTTGGACTAGCAGCAGATGAAATACATTTATGTGGTGAATCTGCTGCCATATCTATAGTGCGTTATATAACTTTACTTTATAAATTTTATAAACATATTGAAACAACAAATTTTTAAAACTATAATATATAGTAATTTCTGTGATAATATAGGTACAGTCTATTTGCCTCACAACTGGAGAATCAGTAGAAATAAAAGAATATAAACGATTAACCTCACTCGAAGTAGAAAATTCGGCACTTTGTTCCTTGAAAAATATTCAACCAGGAGACTGTATAGTTTGTTTTAGTAGAAATGAGATATTCTCTGTATCAAATGCTATTGAGAAAATGGGACATAAAGTAGCTGTAATATATGGTAATTTACCACCAGGCACAAAATTAGCGCAAGCTGCAAGATTTAATGATGTCAATGATCCTTGTAAGATATTAGTAGCTACTAATGCAATAGGAATGGGCCTTAATTTGTAAGATCATAATTAAAAATTTTAATCCTTTTGCACGATATAACGAAAATACAGAACATGTCTATATTTTTTCAGACATATTCGTAGAATTATATTTTATTCTATTACTCAGCCAACTACAAATGAGAAAGGAGAAGTAGATATTGATACAATTTCTGTATCATCTGCATTACAAATAGCGGGTCGGGCTGGTCGTTATGGAACGCAATGGTCGAAGGTACTCTATAATCAAATTTAAATAAATTAAAAATCATTGTAGTGGTAGATGAAATTTAATATTACTAATCTTTTATTTTTTAGGGATTTGTAACAACTTATAAACCTGAAGATCTTCCTGTATTAAAAAAACTACTACAACAGAGTCCAGAAGAAATTAAACAAGCTGGAGTTCATCCAACAGCAGACCAAATAGAATTATATGCCTACTATTTACCAAATGCACCATTGTCAAATCTGATTGTAATGTATTTCAATATATATTTAATTTATAATTTATTATGATCTTAATATATTTCTTTTGCTTTTACAGAATATCTTTATTGCGTTATGTGAACTTGATAGCACTTTATATTTTATTTGCAATTTAGATGATTTTAAATTTCTTGCTGATACGATACAACATATACCATTACCTCTTCGTACACGATATGTGTTTTGTTGTGCACCAATCAATAGAAAGATGCCTCTAACGTGCAGTATGCTTTTAAAGGTAAATTAAAATATCAATAAAGTTATAAAACTTCATATTAAAAAATTTTTATGTGTTTTTTATACAGTATGCTCGACAATGCAGTAAAAATGAACCGGCAACTGTTTTATGGTTACGTGAACAAATTAATTGGCCTCCTAAAATGCCACTGAATCTTGCTGATCTTTTACGTTTAGAAAGTATATTTGATGTATTGGATGTTTATCTTTGGTTGAGGTAAGTACATTCCTCGTCAAAGAGATAGCCCAGGTGTGCTATCTTTAATTTTTCAATGACGCGTGCAAAGTTGTTCGTCTGTAACATATAATATCAAAACATTATGAGCTCAGAATATGCGGTTCACTGAAAATAATTAAAAATATTATGAGGTTTAGTGTATAACAAAAAAAAATCGTTTTATTTTAAGAATGAAATGATAGCACACTCTGTTAATATGTTTAGAAATTGCTCAGCAGTTTATGATCTATCAAGAGTAAAGATTACAGTACAATATTATATAAATTTGTAAGTATGGGACGTGGAAAAAAGTTAAACCAGTCTGAAAAAAAGCAAATTCTTGAACTAAAACAGCAACAGTTATCAGTAGCAAAAATATCGAAAGTAATAAAAAGAAGTCGTGAAGTAATACACAATTTCTTAAAAAATGTTAAAGAGTATGGCAAAAAGAAAAGTACTGATCGTGAAGAATTGATCGTGATAAGCGAGCAATTTTGTGTGTAGCTTCCAACTCGCAGTTAACAACGAAGCAAATAATGGAAAAATCTAGTGTTAGTGCCAGTGTTGCAAGTGTTCGTCGAGTTCTACTATCCTGCAAAGATATTAAGAGATTAAAATTGAAAAAGAAACCTTCGTTAACAATGAAACACAAAGTAGAACGTTTACGCTTTGCAAAAGAAAGAATGCATTGGAAAAAGAAATGAAGAAGGGTGCTATTTTCAGACGAAAAAGATTCAACTTGGATGGTCCTGATGGGTTCCAATATTATTTTCATGACATAAGAAAAGAGACAATGTCAGCAATTCGACGATAAATCCGGCATCGGTTATTTCGGCAAGACAAGTATCAAGTTCATCGATGGTAGAATGAATAGTGTCCGATACATAAATTTAATCAAAGAACAAATAAATAACCATGCAGAACGCATTTCTGAACCTGATTACATGTTTTAAAAAGATAATGCATCTGTACACACATCAAGATTGGTCCAATCATATTTTAATGAAAATAATATATCTATTTTGCCGTGGCCTGCACGCTCCCCGGACCTTAATATTATTGAAAATTGCTGGG